>CM077884.1:38941641-40141641 GCA_039720435.1 Amazona ochrocephala | reverse complement strand
AAATAGCCTAGGGGGAAAATGGTGCATTCTGCCTTCTCTCCTCTCAAGAGATGAGTTAGTTTAAAACTAGTTTCTGTCAGTTTGTGTGCTCTCAAGGGAAGCATTGAAATTGTATTAGACTTGTGCTTAGGTGTTTTTAGCCTGCAGGCAAGGATCCAGCTGGCATTAACTGGCAGCTGCCCAGAGTTGTGGGTAGGGCTATAGAGAACTGCAGCTGCTGAGGATCAAATCTTGTCGATGGTAAAGTATTAATGCAGCAGTTGTAACTTCAGTCATTCACAGTTAGTATAGCAACAGCATGGTTTTAGAGGTAACTAATGCCTTGAAGGAAATAAATGTGTTCCCTTATTACTAACATTTGGAGTGGTAAGGAATGAATGGATATTTGCCGGAGAAGGAAAACAGGTGCACTACATGACATCTAGGGTATTTTTTTTGTGAAAAATTGAGCTCTACTGAATGTTGGTAAACTCCTGTAGAAAAGAAGTAAAATAATATACTCAAAACAGGACTACTGGCCTCATTTGCAAGGTTGCTTATACCGGACCCTGTATTTCCCACAGTCCATTGGGCTGCAGAACAGTCTTCATTGACAGTTCATAGAGCTGTACTTGCTTATATGCTCTTTTTACTATTAGGGAAAGATGGTGTTCACATCATGCTTGATTCAGTAGTGACAGAGACTGTGTCTAGACTGTAGAAGAGGTGAATTCCAAGATGCATTTCATGGTTTCAGAGCACTGTATGGTTTGGGTTTCTTGCCCCAAAAGTTGCTCCTGGGCTTATTCTGATGTGAGTTACCATTCAGATTTGTGTGGGAAATGCCTTAGGACCTCCCAGCTTACGTGTAACTGGCAGGACAGTGAATCTTTGTGGGGCTGTCATCTCTGTACTCCTCTTAGCATCTACACACTGTGCACCATGGTATTAAAATTTCTGCTTTTTGTGTTACTTTGTGTGTAATCTGGGTGCTACCAGTTCTGTAACACAAATGGCCAGCTGCTGCACATTTTTTCTACACATAAATTTCTGCAAGACTGAGTTTAAAATACTAATCTACAGCCTTATGGTAGCTTTTCTAAGTGAGTTCTTGCAGCTTTTATTTAGGATATTTTCTTCCAAAGTTGCCATTTTTATAGATCTGAGAGGAAAACAGGAAAATATCTTCACACAATTATGTCTCTCCTTCCCTCCCTCTTCCTTTTCATTTCTTCCTTACTTTCTTCCTTCCTTCTTTAATATAAGACAGTGCTAGCATACCTTGGGTGGGGTGCTTATGGCACATTGTTCCAAGCCTTGTACATGATGGAATAAAACCCCTATACAAGTATCACTGCAAATTATTAAGGGATGGCTTCTTTTGCGTGTTATGCCTTACAGCTTTGGAACAAATTTATAATCAGAAATACAGAAAGCTTATATTAACCCTCCAAAAGTTTATCTGAACACATCGTGAAGAGTTACTTCAGCTTCACTCTTTGCTTCAGCAAAATGCCACATTTTTGAAAAAAAAAAAAAATAGAAGAAAAAAAAAATTACCCCATTGACCTGCAGGACACCATGGCGACAGAAGTGTTCATTTAGGCAATTACTAAATAATAGCTGATGAGCTCTAAGTTCTAGAGATGTTATAAATCAGAGTCAGCTTAATGGAATACTTTCTCATTTCCTGCTGTAAATCCCATCAGATTGTCTCTTGCCACCATGTTTCCTATACTGTTGACAGATCATAGAATCATAGAATAGTTAGGGATAGAAAAGACCTTAAGATCATCTAGTTCCAATCCCACTGCATTGGGCAGGGACACCTCCCACTAAAACATCCCCCCTAAAGCTCTGTGCAACCCTGCCTTGAACACCACCAGCAATGGAGCATTCACAGCTTCCCTGAGCAACCCATTCCAGTGCCTCTCCACCCTTACAGGAAAGAATTTCTTCCTCATATCCAATCTAAACTTCCCCTGTTTAAGTTTGAACCTGTTACCCCTTGTCTTACCACTACAGTCCCTCACGAAGAGTCCCTCCCCAGCATCCCTATAGGCCCCCTTCAGATATTGGAAGGCTGCTAGGAGGTCTCCACGCAGCCTTCTCTTCTCCAAGCTGAACGGCCCCAATTTTCTCAGCCTATCTTCATATGGGAGGTGCTCCAGTCCCCTCATCATCCCTGTGGCCCTGTCTGGATTTGTTCCAACAGTTCCATGTCCTTTTTATGTTGAGGACACCAGAATGTACCCACTGATGAGTTACATCACCTGTTTCTATTGCGGCTGATGTGCAGGCATACTGAGAAAATGAATGGAGGGCCCTTTTTTTAATAATACATTTTACAGAATGTAGTTTTTGAAAGGTATCTAGGATCAATGCAGGTGCCAGGACTATATGCTGAACTAGAATGCAGAATCCAGTCTGATTTACTTTCTTTTTGTCCTTCTTTTTCTTGGTTTTATTATCAATTTAGCTTGGAATCTTTTCCTGATAATTTTCATTTGTTCTCTCTTGCCATCTTTTCTTGTGTGCTTTTAAGGGCATACTGTGTTTCTTTGTTGTGTCTCTTATTTTCAGGTTCCATGAGTAAAAAATGTTCCGGTATGAAAAAAAGGTCTTAAAATTTTACTGAACACACACACACACACACACACACACACACACACACACACACACACACACACACACAAACACACACACACAAACACACACACACACACACACAGACGCGCATACACACTCTTGTAAAGGTTTTCTAGGAAGAATTACTGCAGTCCTGTGCACTTTTTTGTTGTTCATAGATGTCAAAGTCAAGATTTTTTCTGTGTTGTTCTAAAGTTGTCTTGGACTTTAGAACTTGTATGAGATATCAAGATATCAACTGTCAGACACTTCTAGAGTGAATGTGCCTGAAAGGACTCATGTAAGAATAGAAACAGAATTTCTGTGGGAGTTTCATGACCAAACTACTTACCACCTGGGACCTGAACAGGTAAGTTTTTTGGGTGGGAGTCTCTAAAGATCTAGTGCATACCTGGGAGATTAAAATTTTACTCTGCACCATGTTTCTGAATTTGCATCTCTTAATCTAACACCATCCTTTCATGGGTAACTTGTTTTGTTTTGCCGTAAGAATTAGTTGAAGCTTACTGTCCTCTTCAGACTTCATTTTAAACATTACCTATATTTTAATGCTATCTTTCCTGTGTTTACTCAAAGCCTGTCTCAAACCAATTAGCACCTTTCTCTTATAATTGCTGGATAGCTACTAACAATTTTTTGGTTTTTATTATGTATTTCAATAGGAGACAAGTGAATAAATCTCTTTGTGGCCACTTCACTGCTTCATTCATACAATTTCTTACTAAGCTTTAGGAGATTACCTCTAGCGCAGTACAAAGCTTTGCCTTCCCAGGCAATAGCATAAGCTGTTTCTCTCAGCTTTTATCAGTTTCAGAGTTCGGTCAAGAGTGGTAGATCTGTGACAGCAGACATCCAAGGAAGATCTAGTAAACAGGTCTTCACTTCAAAAGCACTGAGCTTCTACATCACATGCAGAAGCTTGCAGCTATAAAAAATAGCATTTGATACGGAATGCACACCTCAAATTTTTTGATATTTGTTACAATGAAGAATATTTCATACTGTTTTTCTGGCAAGTGCATTTAATGGGACATACCAGTTAGGTTTTGCCTGGTGTATTATAGACAAATTGTTTTTTCTAAAACATAGAAAGCAGATGCAACATATAGGAGACACAGCTCAAGATTTCAAAAGTGAAGCGGCATATCTCTCACAGAGGTCATCAGAAAATCTTTTACTAGTTGAAAACTCAGCCCAGATTTACATCATGTCATAGAATCATAGAATCATAGAATCATAGAATAGTTAGGGTTGGAAAGGACCTTAAGATGATCTAGTTCCAATCGGCCTGCCATGGGCAGGGACACCTCACACTAAAACATGCCACCAAGGCTCTGTCCAACCCCGCCTTGAACACCGCCAGGAATGGAGCGTTCACAGCTTCCCTGGGCAACCCATTCCAGTGCCTCACCACCCTAACAGTAAAGAATTTCTTCCTTATATCCAACCTGAACTTCCCCTGTTTAAGTTTGAACCTGTTACCCCTTGTCCTTTCACTACAGTCCCTAATGAAGAATCCCTCCCCAGCATCCTTCTAGGGCCCCTTCAGATACTGGCAGGCTGCTACAAGGTAGTGATAACTGAAGATGGTAGCATCCTATCAGTATAAAGGTCAATCAGTAAAGTGTAGAATATGTGTTCTCAAGTTTCTCAGAAGGATGGAAAAGCTTTGCCTGTCACACAGCAGGACACAGTTGTCAATACTACGACCCTTTAAGTAAGAGGCTTCAACCAGTTGGAACTACAATTACATGTATGACTGGCTGCTATAAGAGATAGCTATCCTTGGGTACATGAGCAATAATAAAGTAGGCAGTGCAGATGTCACCCAATTTTAACCTTCACTCACGAGGCCTCATCACTGCTGGCAGGAGCAACAGGAACTTCGCTGAAATAATTTCTAGAACTTAAATAAAAAATTAAATAATTTTCAAAAGCATTACCCACACAGTATAAATTTAGAGTTAAACCTAGATATTATATGGAGTGTGAGAATTAGGTTAATTAAAGAATGAAGCTAATTAAAAGAATAAATTGAAGAAAAATCAAACAATTTACAAACTTCAGGAAAGACCTGAAACTTAATAGTTTGATAGGGTTTAGCACAAGACATAGGGCAGAAAAGACTTTACCATCCATTTGTTCCTGCATGTGTGTTTAGCAGCTGTAGATATCAGAACTTGAAATAGACACAGACTTTATTTTCTCTTAAAAGTATCTAAACTACACAACTCTCACTCTGATATAGAGGGAGTAGTAAGTGACTGACATTTCCCAAATGAGTTTTCTCATATGCAGAACAATTCAGCTGATCCCAATCTCCAGCTTTTTTTCTTGAAGGATTTACTGCAGCATGTGGGAAGAATAAGGAAATCAGAACTTCACAATGCCATGACTTGCTTTAGACAAGTCGTCTTAAGATCTTGCAAATACACGTCAGATCTTCTTTTGAATTTAAAGAAGCTATCTGAACTATCTCTTCTCTAAAGACATCAGTTATTAAAAGGTCAAGAAAATGTGGCAGTCCCAGAGGGAGAGATCAGTTAAGAATGTGTGTTGGTTAGGTAATTAAGTTTTAAAAGTTGTTCATGCTAAAATAATATCCTTGAGATAATGTATGCTGTAGCACCCACAAACTGTTTTAATTCTGGAGTGGTTCTGTGAACTTTTCAAAAGGTTCTTGATGAAAAAAAAATTAAACCTTTTGAACTTAAATAAATTAAAAATCTAATGAAGAAATTAAAGAGTGGAAACCCAGTTTCTTTTACCAGGCTCTTATTAATATTTTCTATGTAGACATTTTGCTAATACCAGGATATTGCTCTTTGGAAAGCCCCAGTCTTAATTTCTTCTTACATTGTCTCAGGAGTTCCTACTATCAAGTAAGGCCTCATTTTATCAGGACGGGTAAGCATGTTTCTAATTTGATTGTTCTGTCAAATTCATAGATGCTCCAATTTTTGAGGAACTGCAAATCCATGATATTTGCTAAAAAACCCAAACAACCCAAACCCCAGAATCAACAGAAACAAACCCCAAACCCCAGCAAAAACAACAGGAAAAAAAAATCAACAAAATAAACAAAAATTCCCACAACAAATCCAAACCAGCTAAATAAAAATCCCACTCAAACCCCAAATGCAGTCTGGATTTTTGTTTCCCTTTGTGCATAAAGTTATATTCAAGGGCTCTATTTCAACCTTGTTGTCCTGGGTTCAGCAGTAGCAGTCATTTTTCTCCTTCTTGGTAGCTGGTGCAGCGCTGCGTTTTTGATTTTGGGCCTGGGAACAGTGCTGATAACACCAGTGTTTTCAGTTACTGCTTGGTGATGTTTAGGCTGGCCAAGGACTTTGTGAGTCTCATGCTCTGCCAGGGAGGAGGGGAAGCTGGGAGGAAGGAGAGACAGGACACCTGACCCAGACTAACCAAAGGGGTTATTCCATACCACAGCACGTCATGTCCAGGATGTAGAAACAGAGAGCAGAGACCCGGAAGGGTGGTGAGGGTGCACGGTGGGGGGCACTGGTGGGGGTGTATTGAGTGGTCGGGCTTGATATCCAGCTGGACACTGAGCCACTGAGCACTACTCTTTGTGTGCGGCCATCCAGCCAGTTCTTTATCCACCGAGTGGTCCACCTATCAAATTGATGTCTCTCCAACTTAGAGAGAAGGATGTCATGTGAGACAGTGTCAAAGGCTTTACACAAGTCCAGGTAGATGACATCAACCGCTCTGCCCCTGTCCATCAGTTCCATAGCCCCTTCATAGAAGGTCACCAGATTGGTCAGGCAGGATTTCCCCTTAGAGAAGCCATGCTGGCTGTCACCAAGCACCTTGTTGGTTTTCATGTGCCTTAGCATGCCTTCCAGGATAATCCGCTCCAAGATTTTGCCAGGCACAGAGGTGAGACTGACTGATCTGTAATTCCCCTGCTCATCCATTTTCCCCTTCTTAAAAATGGGGGTTATATTTCCCTTTTTCCAGTCATCGGGAACTTCACCTGACTGCCATGATTTTTCAAATATGATGGACAGTGGCTTAGCAGCTTCATTTGCCAGCTCCTTCAGGACCCGTGGATGGATTTCATCCGGCCACACCACCCTGAAAACGCCCAATCTCGTCTGATCTCGGAAGCTAAGCAACGTCGGGCTCGGTTAGTACTTGGATGGGAGACCGCCTGGGAATCCCGGGTGCTGTATGCGGGGCCGGTTAGCTCGGTGGGCTGGAGCGTGGCGCTAACAGAGGAATGGTCGCGGGTTCGGTCCCCGGACGGAGCAGTGGTTTTCGCTTCTCTCTCCATCCCCTCCCCCCCCGCAGTGGGAGGCCGGGTGGCAAATGGCGCGAAAGAGAGAACGGGTCCCGACGAGGGCCGTCGGCTCGGGTTGCAGCGTCTCCCGCACGAAGCTGCTGCTGCAGAGGCTTCGGTTTGTTTTTCCAGGGAGGTTGTGAATGCTTCATCCCTGGCGGCGTTCAAGGTGGGGTTGGACATAGCCTTGGATGGCATGGTTTAGTGGGAGGTGTCCCTGCCCACGGCAGGGGGTTGGATCATCGAATGATCTTGAGGTCCTTTCCAACCCTTACTATTCTATGATTCTATGATATTGGATGGTGAGAAATTGTATTCTTTTCCCTTGTATTTTTCTCTTGTCATTATTATTATTGGTGGTAGCAGTAGTGGTTTGTGTTATACCTTAGTTACTAAACTGTCCTTATCTCAACCTGTGGGAGTTGCATTCTTTCGATTCTCCTTCCCATCCCTCCAGGAGTGGAGGGAAGAAAGAGTGGGGAGTGAGTGAGAGAGCGACTGTTATGGGTTTATAGAAGCTTAAACTGTGACACTTGTTAAGAAAAGAATTCCCAATAGTTGCAACAAGATTTGTATATAAATGCTAAACATTCTCTTTAATTGTAAGCACTGTGAAGGAAAAATAACAGGAGAGTATAAAAGCAGGAAAGAAAGAATTCAATACTGTTACTATCACAAGTCTAATTTTTCCTCCAGTTGCTTCACTACTCCATAATATTTTCTTGTTTTTCTCTAAAATCTTTTTGTGCTTTCTCAGCTGAGAATATAGATGGAAGAAATCAATGCAAAAGTAGGGTTTCTGCTGATATTTAGTGGGGTAAACAATCTATTCTAAGCTCTTCTTAACAGACAGCTCCTCTGAGATGTACTTGGCAGATGTCTCTCAATCCAGATAAAATACATCCTATTATCTTCTTTTCATGTGATAGTCACTTGGCTCCTCAAAGATTCATTTCACTTCTCAATTGGAAATTTCTTATTCTATAGGGAAATGGCTTTCCTCAAAGAAGCAGGTACAGCAGGGCATCTCTAACAAAAGGCTTAGGGCATTGACTCGAATGGAATTAATACCTTCAAGACCTGAGTGAAGAGAGCGTATCAGATTCTATGTATCAAAACCTGAGGATCTTATGCAAAAACTTATTAAAGTTCCACTTTATGTTTTATGATTCTACTTCTTTCTTTGCTAGGAAAAAAATGTTGCTACCATGTCAGGGAGACCAGGACAACTGAATTAACTGTGTGAATAAGAAATAGTTTGGATGAGATGGCTAAACTGAGAAGTTTTTAAACAGGAAGAAAATATGTTACAAATTGAACAGCTAGGATCAACCAGAAACAATATTTGAAAGTGTAGGTGAAACTGGTTTCTAGTGGCACATTTACTAATACAACAGCAAGAGGATTGCCAAAGAAGTTGTTTGTCTGCCACTGTTCTTTCTTGCAGGTATTTTAGAATCATAGAATGGTTAGAGTTGGAAAGGACCTTAAGAGTTGGAAAGTTCCAAACCCACTGCAGTGGGCAGGGATCCCTCACACTAGACCATGTCATCCAAGGCTTTGTCCAGCAAGGCCTTGAACACTGATAGGGATTTACCACTTCTTTGAGCAGCCTGTTCCAGTACCTCACCACCCTCACAGTCAAGAACTTCCTTATATCTAACCTGAGCTCCTCCTGTTTAAGTTTAAACCCATTACCCCTTGTCGTATTGCTACAATCCCTGATGAAGAATCCGATCTCCAACAGATGTGTTTTCTATACATCTTTACTTTAAGAAGTCCTACTATTTAAGTGATAAAAAATTAAACTGAAGTACTAGTAGCTAAAATGGCAGATTGACAGTTCTCAAGAATGATATTTATTTAATTCACATGACCTGCTTCTAAGTTTCTAAATCAACTCTCACTCCAAAGAGTATGGGAGCATTTCAGTAGTTGTATGGCTTTCAGAGGAACCTTATGTCCAAGGCAAAGCACATGTTTATGTGACTTTTTGAAAACTGTGATGTTTCCAGAACCATTTGCTACTGTATGTAAAATTAGGCATCCACATCAAGTTACCTACTGGTTATAAATCTTGCTAATGTGCAAATGCAGTCCTAGTTGATGTAAAATGGATTATAGATGTCTATCTTAGATATCTAATACAGAAAGCTTGTCCTTGGGGAACTCAGACAAGCATAAAGTCATTTTAATAGCTTTCTATCATCTTTCAGAGATGAAAATTTTAAGAGCATTCTCAGGCAAAAAGGACCTGAAGCATTCAAGAAACTCTTTAAAACCAAGATTAGGAATGACAGGTTATTCTCACAATCATCTGTCAGCTCTCTAGGGGATATTCTGTCTTTTGCTTTTCATATTCATAAAGTTAAAAACTTCTAAATGGAAGACTGAGAATGAGCTTTCCATCCTTGGGCTGTGTAAATCAGAATTCCAGTTTACTAGCCTCTTCCAAAAACAACAGAGGTTTTTGAATTTAGCTATAGAATTAAAATGAGGGCACTGCTGATTATGACTTACATTTTACACAAGCACACTCATCCAAACCCTTGGCTAGTCTTGGAGTGTTACATATATCAGAAATCTAACTCAAACTAGAACTCTTGGTATATTATGGATTACCAAAATATTACCCTATATCCACTACAATTTATTCAGTCTTTTAACCTCTGTGTCAAAACAGGTGCATGTCTCTTGAGGAAGTTCATCAAGCTGTGCAAATTATGAAGACTTTTATACTTTAATATTAAACCATTCATTTCAGAAAATGGAATACTTGTCATTTTATGTGTGCAAAACTTCAGAAACAATTACGTTTCAGGAGTGGACACTGTTTTTGATTGAGGCGGTCAGAATTACCTGCATAGCCCTCTTGCTATAATAGATGCGATATTCATACCCTAATTTCCATAAAAATAGATTTTACAGAGTAACTGTACTGGGATTTATTAGATGTTCCTGCAAAGCATTATAATTATCTCATACATCAACCATAACTGGTGCTTATTATAAATGCCAGTTGCAATAATTTCCTGATTTTGTTGATGTTCTAAGAACATTGGAGTTATACTTCAATTTACCCACGAAAGAAATAGCTCATATGATTACGTACTGTATCTTCATGGTACTAAATTAATGATAAACTTCAAACTTTTCATCATTTTAAGGTTTGCTGTTGCAAAATATATTACATACACTGGATGTAATAACAAGAAAGAAAGCTCCAGAAAGCTCCAGGGAGGTGGTGTTGTGTTACCACTCACTGTTCTTATTTTGGAACTGTTTGTGTAGTACATCGAGTTTGGAAAAAATATAAAGCAGAAATATCTGAATTTTCCCACTAATATTTAGACCGAGAAGAAAATGTATACACAGTAATTATTCTAAGCAAGAGTTTGGATTAAATGCCCTCCTTGGGTCCCTTCCAAACTGAATTATCCTATGACCTGTTTACTGTTCAGTCTCTGCAGGATTAAACAAAAGCTCAGCTCTAAGAGCCTAGCTCAGTAAATATCCTTGTGGTTTAAAAAAAGAAATATAAATGTAGATGCAGTTGTGCCACCCAGCAGTTTGACAAATCGCTGAATATTTAAAACTCAAACAAGAACTGGCTAGTCTCTGTAGAAAAATTTGCATACTGCTTCCTTCTCATTTAAATATATTTTTCAGTTAAGGAGGGAAATGAAAGTCCTACAGGTTTGGAATACTGAGTTTGGAAATGGAGCAATCAGAAATACTTTATGTCCTCATATGTCATGTTAAATCTATGGAAGCTGTCTTACACCTTTTAATGATTTATATAATGACTTTTTGCATGCATGCTATGAACTGTTTATATGTTCATTGCCTTACCCATGCTTTAATTATTTGGCTATAGAGGATGGTCATATTAATGGCTTAAGATGAATGTATTGCCTGCTGTGATATTATGTGAATATTTTTGCTCCACATATGCAGTTTCTTTCAAACTATGGAGCACAAAAAATAATTTCATTCTGATAGAGATGCTGGGCTGCAGTTTGGGAGGACTTGAGCACATCAGTCACAGCTGGCTTTCCCTGTGGAACATCATTGTCCTCCTTTTTACTTGATGCACTTTCTACTCAGGACACATGCAGTGTCAGTACATTTTGGTATCAAATGAGACTGAGACATTTGACACCTTCTAAAGTATTTCGGTCAGTCGATGTTTCCCTTTCAGAAACTGGATAGTTTTTCTTAGTTTTGGAGCATTCTTCCTTTATGTCACAAATTTCTTCACTGTGAAGGTGGTTAAGACATTGGCGCAGGTTGCGCAGAGAAGCTGTGGGTGCCCAGTCCCTGGAAGTGTCCAAGGCCAGGTTGGATGGGGCCTTGAGCAACCTGTTCTAGTAGAAAGTGAACCTGCCCATGGCAGGGGAAGTGGAATGAGATGATCTTTAAGTTCCCTTCCAACCCAAATCATTCTATGATTCACAAAGCTTCTAATAACTGTAGTTCTTTCTTTGGCTCATATACTGTGTTTTTGCTTTTTGGGGTGAAGGTTTTGAGTCCAGAAGGATTTCGTTACACTTTGGAGAATTTTTCTTATCAATAATATGAAAATCATACTTTGACTGCTTTGATATATGCTGCATTCTCAGCACTCATTCCAAGTGCTTGTGAGGCTCTTGCTTGTTGTCTGGCTAGCTCAGCAGAACGATGGGTTTTCCTGCAGACCCTTACCTCATAACATGCTTTGTTCTTAGTTTTGTTTCTGCCTTGGTAAGTTATTTCTATGAAATGAAATTGTTTTAACACTGTTCTCTGTTGAAGCATGATCATCTTCTAGTTAAATATTTTCTCATAACCGGAGCTACTGTTCAGAATTTGCAAGTGTGAACACCACTTCAAGACTAAAATTTCAGTCTTGTCATTTATCTGTTCCTCTAAAGATGCTGCTTACAGAAAAGCTAATAGCTCCCAAAATGAGCTGAGGGAAGTTTAGCCCCATATATTTAGGGCTCTGTGGTTTTTTTTTTTGTTTGTTTGTTTTTAAATTATGCATTTTCATTTTGGTCAAGAAAGAGACATTTGCAGATATTCTCTTTCTGGGATGCAAAAGTGCTTGAAGGTACTAGGAAAAAAAAGCCAATACATTCAAGTATCTGGGCTAAAACAAAGGTGTAAAACAGCATCTTGTGTAGCTCACCCTTAAGAACACTGCTCTGAGTATTTGGCCTCTTACTGAGATCTTTCTGCAGGAAGTCCATGCTGCCTCAATTGCAGATAGATACTGTGAAGGTAAATAGGGACATAAACAAAAAACTCTTGATTGTGACAGTGCCTGAGCACTGGACTAGGTTACCCAAAGCAAGCCTTGATCTCCCTGATCTAGCGCTGACGTTTGGCCTACTTGAGGCAGCAGTTGAACTACAGGACCTCTAGATGCCCCTTCCAGCTTTTATTTTGCTTGATTATATGGCATTCTGTTTGGCACACCTATGACTTATAGGTTAATAGAGAATTCTAAGAAGTCTCAAATTTAGTCAAATAAATAATTTATGCTATACATCTCACTGGATATGGGCAACACCAAATCTTTGGGTGACTGGGTATTCATCAGTTAGACTTTCTTATTTTCCCTGCCCAAGATACTCACAACTTGGATATTCTTAATCGTCTTACATCATGAGATAAATATGTTTTCCCAAAAACGTTCAGGAGGAAACAGTGGTGGAAATCTCAGACACAAAGAAACATTGTGTTGAGAATCACATTAGTGCTTCCATAAGTATAGAGCAGAAGAAAAGAAAGATGGAGGGAGAATAAGGTTATAACCTAACTTGTGCTTCAACAAAGCAATTTATAAATACCCCATTTCTATGAGGAAAGAATTGAGAGTTTTAGAAAGTCTCAGAGGTAATTAGCCAGACAGTTTTTGGCACTTGATTGATTGCTTTCTGAAAAACATTAAAGCCCCCAGAGCTGCAACAAAGTTAAAAGCTTAGGTCTAGACATGAGGTCATCATTCTTCATTATTGCCTTATGTGAAGAAATAAAAAAGTGATGAACTCATGATTGAAATCAAAGCACTTATTGATACAGCTCTCCACCGTAAACCCCCTTTTTTCCTCTATCAGCTATGTAGCAAATTATGCTATTTACCAGATGGCTATTACAGGTGTTTTATAACAGGTTTCTTACTCCAGTCTGAAGCCAAGTAAATTGAGTGTATACAGAATATGAGCTTAATACACACTTGTTTGCAGAAACAGAGCTGATAAATTGTTATAAATTGTATGCTGCTTCTGTGTCAAATAGCCATAGATTATGAGAGAGCTAGATACTAACCTGATATACAATTATTTGTGTTACCCAGTGCTGTGATCTCACCGTATCTCACAAAAAGAACAACTTCTGCAATGAAACCTTCCAAGGCTACCAACCCTTGAAGAAAATATTAGCAATGATTCATTAGATAACCTCCAATTTAGTGCTGCATCTTTGACCCTGATGGATGTTGCTTCTGCCGTATGAAAAGCTTCCATTGCATTTCAGATAGATGAAAAATATCACCTTTCAGTCATTTTTTAAATAATATATTTCACAAATCTTGCACGACAGCAAAAATGAGTGCAGATACTCCTATGTCAATGACCACTTGGTGAACAACATAAAACTCTATCCTATTTGAATCTGAGCCACAAACTCACCTCGACTTTAGTTTTCTTATCTATCTGTGTAATCTGATAGATCCCCCCTTCACTTGAGACTTTTTCTCCCCATTATTCTTCTAGTCCTTTCTAGCACACCTTGGTAGGTGACTGTAAAAAGCTTTACTAATTTAAATAATGAGGTGCAGTATTTATAGTTATTTGCTGTTTGTAATGTAACAGGTTCAGAAAAGTCTTTGCACACAGTGATTGAAAAAAAACCAAAACCAAATCCGCAAACTGTAACTGTCCGTTATTCTAGTATAAATTAACCTGTGCTTTGATAACTTTTCTGTAAAGAAATAAATATAAATATACATATACATATATAAAGTTGTGCCCTCAATGCTGAAGATATTGCTAAAAGTATCAAAAATTAAACCCTTCCAGTGGAAGGCTGTCTCATAACAGAGTACAATAATTAAGGCATATCTTGCAGATATCATTATTTTCTTGACTATACCTTTTTTGTTTGTTCATCTTGGGTGGAGATATCTGCCCTTTGCTTTGGAAAATGGAGAAAACGTGTTAGATCATGACATTTAAAGTAATTACAGATTATTTGAAACCTGCCATTTTCACAAAAGCTGCTTTCCCTGCTGCATCTCAAGATAGAGTACAGAAGGAGTTTTAATCCATTTCTAGGCTATTCAAGTTTCACACCCACTTATCA
The DNA here is from genome assembly GCA_039720435.1 of Amazona ochrocephala. Classification (NCBI taxonomy): domain Eukaryota; kingdom Metazoa; phylum Chordata; class Aves; order Psittaciformes; family Psittacidae; genus Amazona; species Amazona ochrocephala. The sequence continues at coordinate 40,127,360 of CM077884.1, read as the reverse complement.
GTGCTACTCTCCTGTTGTTTTTTGTTTGGTGTGGGGTGACTTTCATGTGCAAAAGTCGCCAGTCTTATGTCTAGTCAAATCAGGCATTCAGCGTCACTTTCCTTCTTTATGTGAGCATATAATGCCGAATGGCAGAAAATACATTTTCAAGCTTTTATTTAAGAATATTGCAATGCAATTTACATTTCTGAGTATCCTGTATAATTCAAAGCTCGGCTCTATGAATTAATAAGAGGTTCATGAAGATAAGAGGTTATTGCTGTGCTAATCATAACAGCTGTTTGTTGCGCTGCATGTAAGTAAGGTACTTGAGGAGTCAGTCTCTGTAATATGCGGAAATCCCAGTGGAACAATCTAGAGACTAAGATTTGATAAGCATTTATGAGAAATATGTTGGGAAAGCTGCTATTGCATTCGACCAGGAGGAAAAACTCACTGACTTCTTGTACTCCCTTAAAGCCCAAAGTTTTGCCATCAAAATTAGTAACAAGATTGAAATCTAGCTAAAGGTTATCTTTCTCCAGCTTTGTTGTTTTACACGCAAAGTTTAGTTATTAAAAAAAAAAAAAAAAAAAAGAAAAACAACCAAAAAACAAAACCAAGCAAACCCAAACTGTTTATAATGGTATCTCACTTTCAAAATGATACATGAAAACCCACAAGAAAAACTGTTTAACTCCATCTACTATCTGAAGTATAAATGAAAGATATCACCTTTCTTGGTGGCTGTTCTTCCAAAAAAGTGAAGCATTCCTTCAAGGATTTAGGAGAGTGTTTCTGTCCACCTCTGTAAGTATGGCTTTGGAAAACTAAAATATCCCCGAATGCCAGACTTCATCATTTAGTGTGATATGACATTCTACAATTTGTTCACGATATAGACATTAAAACAATATCACTGTGAAATACCTGAAGAGTGTTACTTTCTAATTGTTTTGTTTCAGATTATCTCAGTGTCAAACATGAGTTTTACTGTGGCTGTCTTACATAGTCACATAAGTTATGTATATGCCCACGAGAGTCAGAGATAAGCTAATGATGAAATATCCTATGTATCTTCCACCAACACAGAACTAATCTTTCACACATTTAAAATATTTCAGCTTCTAATTTAAATCCTGCTATTGAACAAAATCTCACAACACAGCAATATGTCAACATATGACAACAGTCTCTGCAATATGGTATAGAGATACGATTTTTACCTGCTCTGAGAAATATATAGTGGTGGATGGGTACATGATTAGACTATTAAAAAAACAAAATGCAGTACTGAAATGCAGCATTTTATCCTTATAGGGAATTCTTTATTTCTTAAGGGTGTCATTTTCAGTAGTTTCTTCATTGAATACACACCCCCCCAAAAAAAAAGAATAAAAAGCAACATAAACTAACCACAATATAAAAAATCTCCAACAACTAAAAAACCCCAAACCCAACAAAACAAACAAACAAACAAGCAAAACCCCAATCCCCACATCCAGACATCCAGACATGATAAATCTTATTATAGGCTGTTATTAAATATGTATCTGTTACAATTTTTTTTCTACAAGATTCTTGGAATAGATGTGAAAGGAAAATCAGGACAGCAGATGCTTATTTGCTACACATTTGCCTAAACAAGCATGGTGCAATTCATCTGAAAGCTAGATATATAGAGTGATGGAAAGAGGAAGTAGTCTGCTTTTATTACAGGAAAAGTAAAAAAAAAAAAATAGGACTAAGCGTATTCACTACACCTATCAAAAGAAAATAAGAATAAAAGTTACCCAGATATCTTGAGACTAGTAGTATTTAATTTCACAGTGATGCTGGACTGATACTAATGCATATAAATCACAGCACAGCTTAGCAGAGAAGCTATTTCCAGGGATTGCCAAGATATGTCTCTTTCAAACTTTAGAAAACAGTATTTCACTCTGCACATAAAAGTAACTGAAGAACCTTACTGAAAGTCCACTAGTTCTTCTGTTTGACTAAATGCCATTAATAAATTGTGCCATTTACTTTGGTGAAAGAGAAACCTCATGTGCTTTAGACAGGAGGCTGATGGATCTATGGTTCTTCATATTTCACTTTATCACCTATTTTGTTCAAGTGGTAATAGCTGCACTCAAAGAGCATCAGATTTGTTTCTTAATAATGTACACTGTAAACAACCCATTCCCTGGATTTTTTAATTTTCAACAGCCATGACAATGTACTGTGCTTGCAGTTTCCAGAATATCACTTTTTTTGTTGTTGTTACCTTTCTTTCAAATGGCTAGCAATATATTTAGCTCATCTCATATATAAATAACACTTCTACCTTAATGTTAGCCTGCTTGTCAAATCATACAAGAAAAATAGCTACATGGGATTTTGATTATACATAGTAAAAAAACCCTAAGTTACAGAAATGTGAGAACAATAAGTGTGAAATCTCATGCTCTGTTAAAACCTGCTTCCAGCAATACTTTTAAGTCCATCTAAAACCTGGCCTAATGGATGCTCTGCCCAGGTAGCTTTTGTCTGTAAATTTTAACACAAATTGGACAAGACATGTCCAATGCCTCACACATATTTTAGTGCCAGCCTGGGGCCTTCATATAATTTATTGCAGGGAAGAGCATCTAAAACCTAAAAAGGATGAGATTCTCTTTCATGTGCAAGGTCTATTTAAAGGCACATGTATATTTGTGCTTACTAATAGGCACCTTAGATCTGAGAAAAATAGGCAAAGAACATTGGCTAGTCAAATTGTTTCAAAAGGAAAAAGGCTGGAGAATGGTAACCCTGTGACCATTTTACAGGTTTGTAGTACCTCTTTCCCTTTTAAAAGAAACTTTCAACTCCCAGTTCTCTAATTCAATCACAGTGTTACTCTTACAGAATTCTCCATGGATTGCAGGGTAATGGTGGGAGAGAAGGAAGCCTCAGAAATCAGAAACAGTTTTCCAGCCACTGATCAAGCTGCATCTCACTGCAGCTGGAGCAGTTTAGCATCCTCTCGGATTCCGACCCTGGGCATGACTGCAAAGAACATTAAAAGAATCAGGGTTATACTCACCTCCCTTCTGCTGACAGAAGACATGACCTACCAGGGCACTAAAGCAGTTTCTGGGCTACAATTTGGCTTAAATCCAAATTGTGTTTATCAGCAAGATTAGCTGATTGGTCTCACCCTGTGTAATTATGCAAACTTTCTACCCCTTTCCCCCCCTCACTTTCCTTTATTATGCAATTTTATTTTTGAAGAGATTTCCTACAGGTGACACCTGCTGTGTTAGAACCTGAAGATAATACACCTTTACAGTTCTGCCTAGCCTGCTGCAGTAGTATATGTAAGCAGTTATTAAAACTGTTCTCTGAAAGTTTTCTGAGTGTCTGCAGAAATGTGGATATGTAGAAGCACAAGACAGTTTTGCCAAGGCCACAGCAAGAGGCTTTAAAAGGCCTTCATCAGACATGTTAATGCACAAAAGTTTAACTTAATGAGAATGGAACTTCATTATACCATAATGCAATGATTTCTTCAGCAATAATGATGAGTTAGAAGATTGTATGACAAATCAGAAAGCTGACTACAAAGTGTCTTCAGGGAGAAACATCATTATAGACTGTGATAGTGACAGGTAATTCTTTTAAAATTATAATGCAGTTTGCTGCAAAACATTTTCAAGACACAGACATTTACTCAGTTTTATTAAGGCAGATTCCAATAGCTCCAGGAGGCCTTTACAGTCTCATTGGGATTGCATTCAATGCTCCTGAAATGTACCTACAGTGTAAGGCAATAGGGCTCCTAAACTATTTTATTTTGTGGGTTGTTAGGGATTTTTTTTTTTTTTTACTTTTGTTTAGTCATATCATAAATGTTATGGGTTAAAATTGTGCATAAGCAAATTCAATTTGATCAGCTCTGAAAGAAGCATAGAAGGTAAAGAGCAAAGACAGGAGGAAAAGAGATTAGCTCCTCCGGCAAACTGGTAAAATTGAGATTTTCTGGGGAGGACACTTACAGAAATTGCATTTAATCTGTAATTCCAAAGATAGCTAAAAAGAAAAAAGACAAAAATTTATTGGTAGTTGGGGGACAAATAAGAACACTTTTGCAGAAGGAATATAGTTTTTTTTGTGAAAGGAGAAAAATATGATTTCCAGTAAAAATGTATTGCCTTGACTCAGGTGGTAATACTCTCTCTGGAGCTCATAATGAAAGTAAGGAAGTTTACAAAACCTTTGACTATAGGACTGTCGTGGTTTAAGCTATAAACTCACACAGCCGCTCTCTCACTCACTCCCCACTCTTTCTTCCCTCCGCTCCTGGAGGGATGGGAAGGAGAATCGAAAGAATGCAACTCCCACAAGCTGAGATAAGAACAGTTTAGTAACTAAGGTATAACACAAAACACTACTGCTACTACCAATAATAATAATAACAAGGCAGATACAATGAAAAGGAGAATACAATAGCTCACCATCAAATATCAAGCCCGACCACCCAGTGCACCCCCACCAGTAACAATGACAAGGCAAATACAAGGGAGGGATACAATTGCTCACCACCCAGTATCAAGCTGTGCACCCCCACCAGTGCACCCCCCACTGTGCACCCTCACCACCCTTCCGGGTCTCTGCTCCCCGTTCTACGTCCTGGACATGACGTGCTGTGGTATGGAATAACCCCTTTGGTTAGTCTGGGTCAGGTGTCCTGTCGCTCCTTCCTCCTGGCTTCCCCTCCTCCCTGGCAGAGCATGAGACTCACAAAGTCCTTGGCCAGCCTAAACATCACCAAGCACTAACTGAAAACACTGGTACTATCAGCACTGTTCCCAGGCTCAAAATCAAAAACACAGCACTGCACCAGCTACCAAGAAGAAGAAAAATGACTGCTGCTGCTGAACCCATGACAAGGACTCATTCAATTGAATGCCCTTATATTCTTCTCTCACTTTTTTCTCCCAATAGATTGTTGAGAAGACATTCAAGACTGTTTCAATGTGAAACTACTGCTTTTTAGAAATGCCATATTTAACGAAGTACCCTGGTTTCTTTGTGTGTACTGCCCATTGAAAAAAACGAAAGAAATCCCATATTTGATCAAGTAAAGTTTCTGTCACTGAGGACTCCTAATTCATGTCTATACAGTACTGTGGAACACTTTCCTTCCTACTCGCAAATACATGCCCATTTAAAAAATTTAACAATAAATCCTTGACTTCTTTCTCACTTTCCTCCATTTCACATTATTTTATTATTGCATATTTCATATTATGACAGGTCTTTTCTGACATGTTCAGTCAGAACATCTTTTGCTCACAAAAGTGCAAACGAACCAAGTAGGTGAATCACATAGGTAAAACATCCAGAGAATGTTTTTTGTTAGAAATGTTAAACAGCCTATTCCTAACACACAAAATTTGAGCTGAAAGCATGTTGAAATCAGACTTGAAATATTTGTCAGTAAAAATGGTCCAAAACAATTAATGCAAAGCTTAATTTTATTAAACAGTATATTATCTAGAGAAGCTATTATTCCCAATTGTTTTATTACCTGTTACACACTACTTGTGCTTGATTCTGCTAGCACAAAATCTGAGGTGAGATTATAATTGATTGAATTTTAAATGTCAACTAATTGAATGAAGAAAACGGCTCCTGAATAAGAACAATTATTGATCAGATATTTCTTCCAAAAAGGAGAGCTAAGTGCTTATTGTTTATTTTTATTTTAAATATCTGAAGGGGACCTACAAGGATGCTGGACAGAGACTCTTCATCAGGGACTGTAGTGATAGGACAAGGCATAATGGGTACAAACTAAAATGGGGGAAGTTCAGGTTAGATATAAGAAGAAGTTCTTTACCATGAGGGTAGTCAGGCGCTGGAAAAGGTCCCCCAAAGAAGTGGTAAATGCCCCATCCCAGACAGTGTTCAAGGCCAGATGGGACTGAGTATTGGGTGACATGATCTAGTATGAGGCATCCCTGCCCATGGCAGGGAAGTTGGAATTAGATGATCTTAAGGTTCTTTGCAACTGTAACTATTCTATGAGTCGATGAAAATTGAGTGTCTAAGAGAAAATATTTGAAAAATAAACTATTAGGAAGACATTAGCAAATTAAGAGGATGAAACCAGTGGGGAGTAATGCTCCATCAAGACTAACTCCCCAATCCTGACTCAACATCTTTAATGGGTCAGCATACAAAGGGAAACAGCAAGAAGCTGGTTTAGTGCCTATAAAACCAACAGAAATTATGGAGAGAAAGAGATAGCAAAATACCAGAAAAGACTGTATATACAATACTACAGTACAATTTAGAGATATTCAAGTCTGCTTTATGATACCCAGAGAGTGGTGGTAGCAATCTGGAGTTCAGTTCAGCCAAAATTATTCTACTTTTGCAGGAGATTTTGCAGTCTGATCTGAACAGCCCTGCTTGGACATTTATGTCCTTATCTTGTTCTCACAGCCATGATGACAGCAACAGCTGAGCTCTGGTGTTGGCTTCTGTGGGATAAGATCCCCCATTTCACATTTGGATAGTGTCTAAGCTTCCAGAGAAGGAAAAATTTCTAGCAAGTAATTCAAAGGACTGATGACTGTCTTCAAGGATAAGTGGATGGACAGCGAAATAAGGCAATAGTCAGAAGAAAAGCAAAGATAAACTTTTCTTCCTTCTCTGATGTGCACCTACTCACAGCTGCACAAAATCTGTTTTAATAATTTATTATATAATTTATCTTTGGAATGAAGAGTGATGAATTAACTGCTCTGGTAAAACGTGTTGTCTCACTTATGTCCCACACTGAATTACCAAGAATTAATGTTTATTAAACAGCCCCCCCACCCCCAAAATAAAACAAAAACAAAAAACCCCAAAACCCAAACCAAACCCCAACACATCAGTATGAGAAAATAATATGATAATATCACATTGTAGCTCTACAGAAAATCTGTTAAAATTTAGGCATCCCCTATCATAGCCTTTTATCTTGCAAGAAGTATTTCAAAGGAAATTGTAGTTATATGCATAATATGAATACATTTATTTCATGGTAATAGAAGTGTGATTCAAATGGAAAACAAATGTGAGAGATGATTTTAAAAAAATATTTTGCCTCAAGGACTAAGAAGTAAAAAGGCTGAAAAAAGCAGAGAATTGTAGATTTCAGCACCCTTGTACTTTTCAAAGGACTGTAAAAATTGGATGCTATTCAAGAATATTGAATTTATAACACATAGATGTATAATCTGTCATGCAACAGAATGTTACTGCATTTTTCAATATAATTATAAACTTGAAACCAAGAATGTATTGAGATGTACTGTGTACAGCTCTGGTGTTCTCAACATAAGGACATGGAGCTGTTGGGGCAAGTCCAGAGGAGGGCCATGGGGATGGAGCACCCCTGTATGAAGACAGGCTGAGAAAGTTGGGGCTGTTCATGGCAGGGGGGTTGGAACTAAATGATCTTAAGTTCCTTTCCAGCCCTATTTATTCTATGATTCTATGTCTGAACCAACTGTAGTCACTGACTGATCTTATCCATGCAATATCTTTTAAAAATTATTATTTCTAAGTAAAAAATATTATAGCTTGCTAGGTGATTTCCAGTATGACTGAAGATTTAGAAATCTTCTCCTTTTATTACAACAAAGATTTTTTTTCTTAGATTTTTTTTCTGAGTTTCCTACCTCCTCCGTCCCCAACTCTGGCACTTTGAGTTGTTGGACTGACGTTGATGAGAGAAGAGGCATAGACCAAGAAGGAAAGGGAAAGGAAGCCATTCACAAAGAACATGGAAAGTTGAAATGGAAAATGTAAGAAAAACTTTGACATTAGTTTGATTTTAAATTAAGATCTTCTAGAGGATTTGAGATTCCTTTTCCTAAATTCTTAATTGAGAGCAGGAAAGATTTTAGCACATTTGTTAACAGAATACAATGCCAAGTGCTCCAGCTTTTCAAATAATAGTTTATTTTAGGCAAGGGTTTGTATGTTTCTCATTAAGCTGCATAACCCGTTACTTGGTCTCTGCATTGATTAACCCTATGTCGACATCCATTAATAATTTCTGAAAACTTTTAAAGGTGTTTGAGATGAATATATGCATTACACTAGAAAATAATCTGAAATGGCATGAAATAGTAAAGATTTTGTGGAGCATATCTGTCTGACAGACTCATCTCTGATGCACACAATGGAATTATGGAAAGTCCTTAAAGTATCTTCCACTTTCCTAAGTTGAAATCTTCCATGTGTATTAGCAAAGAAGGGCAAAATTCACACTGAAAATGAAATACTTCTTTTACATTCCTGATTAACACAAACTTGGTTTCATACTTTCATTAGATATGACAACAGTGACACGAAATTGTGTGAATTGTGGAGGAGGAGAGAAAATTTGGGGTAGTGCAGAAAATATCACCTACTTGCACTGATATTCATCTGCTTCTTGAATTTCTGATGATCTTTTGGTCACACAGTTTTTCATCAGACATTTGTTCCGTAGGCTTTCAAATTTAAGAGTCAATTACTGCCACAACACAGCAATGCAAAAGGCCTTTATCACAGGCCTGTCCAGGTACTAAATGAATCTTTCCTCTCAAAACTCTCATGGCATCACAGCATCCTTTTGAGTCTCTTCTGGCCATCATAGATCACTGGCAAACTGCAGTGACTTTCCAAGGACCCAGTTAACAGGGAAAGTGTACAGTTGCCTCTTGCTTAGACACCTCCAGCTTATCAGCACCATTAATTAACTGTGGTTCTCCCCGAGTGAACACAATAGACTAGTTATAATCACAGAAGGCTAGGGGAGTGTGCATTATCACTTTTTTCTCCTCATGAGGAATGCACTCCAAAATAGCTGTGGCATTTTCCCCTAATAGCCTCACATTTCACTGATATTTAATTTGTTACCTGCTGTCTCTCTCAGAATCTTTTCTGCATTGCTGCTCTCTGTCCTACTCTCCTGTATTTCATTTCTGCTTGTTATTCTTTTTCTCTGCCCCTTGAGAGAATTGTCTTGCATTTATCTACTTGCAACCACAAATCCCAGGACTTAATCCAATGTTCTGAACTCTCCAGATCTTTCTATCCACTCATCCTTTTCAACCCTTTGCCAGCAATATGCCTCATGTTAGATTTTCCAGTGCAAAATGTGCTTGTTTTTTCTTTACTTCAGGTTCTCAACCATTAATTTAACCTATCAGAAGGAAGGACGGGTAGACAATGATTGTGTGCCCAGTGGCAGGCGTCTGACTGAAAATCAGATAAGCTTCCTATTGATTTTGCATTTCTTCTGGAAATCTTTTCTCACTGGTTACCAAGGACAATGGCAAACTGGACAAAAGGTAGAGACTGGTCAAGGATTTCTCAGAGCAGCACAGTCAGAGGGCACACTGTGAATTTCTTGACCACTTTTGTTCTCTAGCAGCCTTATGAAGGGAGAGAAAAATTAAAAAAGTAAAAATAGGACTAGCTCAATGTTGGCAAGTGTCTGATCCTATCTTCCCTCTTATGTAGTTTGAAAATGAGCTAGTTCTCCCTCCTTGCTCATCTATAGATAATATGCAAACAGGCTTTTAGGAACTACTGTGAAAAAGCTACTAATACTGAGAAGCACAACTCGTGAGAGAAGAAGGAAATTAACACATTCAGACGTAGAATCATCGGCTGGTTGGGATTGAAAGGACCTTAAAGATCATCTATTTTCAACCCCTCTGCCATGGGCAGGGATACCTTCCATTAGTCCAGGTTGCTCAAAGCCCCATCCAACCTGGGCTTGAACACTTCCAGGGATGGGGCAGCCACAGCTTCTCTGGGCAACCTGTGCCAATGCCTCAGCACTCTCATAGTGAAGAATTTCTTCCTAATATATAATCTAAATCTTCTTTCTTTCATTTTAAAGCCATTTCCCTTTTTCGTGTTGCTACATGTTCTTGTAAAAAGCCCTTCTCCAGATTTCTTGTAGGCCCCCTTTTTGTACTGGAATGGCTCAACAAGACCCCTCTCATACAGTTATTAACTCTCAGCCTCAGTTTCAAATGTGATACAGTCAAATGAGCTACAGACAAAGAATAGAGTCCCTCATGTTCTTGGTAAAATTTATAAACAATACAAAAATAAAAAAAATACTAAACTTTTCTTTTTTTTTAACTAATGGCACTGAGATATTTCAATAGCAGTTCTAGTAGAAATTAAGTCTTTGCAGTGCACAGATATTTCGTTGCTCATCACCTCACTCAACAGTTTCAAATTATTTTGCTTTTTTATTTTACTTATTGCCTGTGCTATATTTGCTTTTGAAGTAAGTAATATTGTCTTTCTTTCAATTCTTATTTCCTATTTTAAAGATGCAGAAAATAAGACTGCAGAAAAGTAGTCTTCTCTTATGGAAAAGTTTTCTTCTCTCTGGCATAGTCTACGTAGTTTTGTTTCATAATGAGGATTTTTTTCCCTAGTCATCTTCCATTTCTGAAGAAAACTTCAGGATTTTGTTAGTTTTCACTCTCAGTTTTCATTCTGTTTATTCAGGTATTTTAACTACCTTTGTAAGGTGCTCTTAGACGTAAAATCCTGAATCTATCTCCATAAAGGATGGGTTTTGCTACACCATCCTGCATCCATCCATCTTAATCCCCTGGCAGCAGTGGGAGTTTTTATTAATGCAGTACAAAGAAAGTGAAAAATCCCACACTAGTGAAAGCATTTTCTGTCCATTCTGAAGAACTTTACAGTTACACGCATTCTGAGAACATGTGTATCAGGAGCCAAACAATAATGGTACAGGGGAGGTAGGGCAGTCTTTGCCGTGGGAATCTAGGTGAATCACCCAGTTTTTCTGTCAGTCTAAAATAAGCATCAATAGAGTGTTAGTTCCCTATTCTACAGAGTTTGTAAAATGCTTTGATATACTGATGTGCACTTCTCTAAAATTCCCTATAGCTGAGTAAATCTCTGCAAAGAATAAATTACTATAACAGATACTCACCTGGATATTTTTTTTTTTTTTTTCAGTAAAGGTGATGCTCTTTAATCAAGAATCTGGACAGAAACAGACAGACAACTAAATATGATTATTACACCAGTGCTGAGTGGAGCCCCACAAAGAAATAAGCAACTTTTGTTAAACAACAAAAAACCCCACAAACATTGAAAACTCCCATTTTGGTATAAACTTAAATAGATGGCATATCATTTCCCTAAAAAATTTCTATTGTAGACAGTAGAGCTTACTCAGTGAGGAGGAGAAGTAACCCCCACTGTCTGGGATTACGCAGGGTGTGTCTTCTTCTGCCGGGATCGTTTTCTTCTAAGAATTTTTACTACAAAGAGGAAAATTAAGAAATATGTCTTCACAGATTGTTTAATAATGTTGCTAAGCTCATTTGGCAACATTTCATCCTTTGTAAAAGACAGGTGCCCTTTGCAGAGAAATATTCCACTTCTTTGTCTTTTTTTTTTTTTTTTTCTCTTTACAGTCTCTGCAATCTTAAGAAAAAAGAGCGCTTTGTCTTAATGGCAGTGATTGCCTACCACGCAAAGACCTGGGAAGACAGAAAACAGAAGGAGGCTGGCAGATGGAAGTAGAGAAAGAAGTTTCACTATTTTTAAAGGGGTTGAAAAAGGATCCCTGTTCTGATAGCCGTAAATGATAGAAAGGCTCCTAAAGAACAACCTTCTTCTGTTAGAGAAATAAAAGTTCTGCAGAGCTTTGTAAAACCATCCATCCTAGGATACACATGATACTGCTGACTGCAAGTACTGAAAGAAGGTAAAGCTGTCAATGTTACTGAAGCCTCCTGCAACATAATGGGCTAGAGCGCTTCAGCTTAGCTTCAGACAGTGCTTAAAAGTGACTTATCAGCTTCAGGGCTCTGAGTTGCTTATTCTATTTGTATGTATAGCCCCTCCACCTTCAAGCAAGTCTGCAACAAAGCCACTCCTTCTGTAAGCAAAATTAAAAATTCACAATGCAAGAGGCTAGAATAACTAGTCTCTTGCATTGCTAGATTGTCCCAAGCCTTATAAATAGAATATGAGAAATTTGCAACTTGGAATATTTAAACCCACTCTTCCACAGCAAAGGCAGCGCTTTGAACACAGGAGTGTTGATTCAGGATCCAACAGAAATTCATTTCATATGGAGCACAAGGTGAAAGAGATTGTGTTAATACTTCAGTGTGAGCTATTAATATGCACAAGCACACGCCAACATGAAGGCTGCTAGCACACTGCTACAGACTTCCCTGGATTTCTGCAGGGACTGAATTTTGGGAGCACTTTTCAGTGGGAGCTCACTGAAACTGTTGGACCTGTCATTTATATAGAAGCTAGTTTCCAAGAGGTACATTGATGCACATGTGGCCTGCGACTGATTTGAATCTGTCAGGGTCCTATCATTGACTCCACTGAAGTTTCTTTTCAGGAAGTAATTGATTTAGCAAGCAGTTAAGAGAAAGAAAATAACTTCTGTTTCCTCCCTTCCTTCACCCATTCACGTTGGCCTGTTTGTACTGCAATAAATGAAAAGAATACTAAAAGACCTTTTATTAATCTCCCACTTTTCACAAGTGATTTAATGTTTTACAAGCTAGGGTAGTGACTGCTGATAAAAATACTAGCGAACATGGAAACAGACTCTTCCATTGCATTTAACACAGTATTTCTTTCAGTAACAATCAGTAATGAAAACAAGGTAAAGAATAATGGTAGCTATCAGTATTTTCCTTATTATAGGTTAGTGTCTGCTGTCATTGCTCAAGTGCAATGAAAATTCTTTACCTTGGGGCCTATGGAGAGATACACCATGGTAGGAACAGTAAATTTAGAAACTGTGGCTCGTGGCTAGTAAAGGAAAAAAATAATGTTGTGTTCTTGAGGGTTGATCTCAACATGAAGGAAAATATTACAGTTCCAGATAACAATGGTGACCCAAAAAAACAAAGAGAAACAATTAAAAGACTAAAATTGCAAGTCAAGGAGAAATAATAGAACAGAGACAACACAAGAATAAACTATCTTTTTATTGTACATTCAGCAACTTCTTATTCCTTTTCAATGCCTTGACAAGATCTACACCTCTGTTTTAGAGCTGAGAGTCTGAATTTGCCATCAATGTTTCCAGCCAAAACTGCAAATGCTGTGGGACATGACAGTGGAAATGATGCATTGACTTTATCTAACGCACTGGTATTTATGGTCTAGTCTTTTGGATCAGAGATGATTTCCATGACTTTCAAAAAGAGACAGCTGTAGGAGTTGGTAATCTTGCTACTGAACAATATGAAGTGGCTGTTACTGGAGTAATTTCAGAAGAATCAGCATTTTTCCCTCCTTTCATGGAGATTTTTTTAAAAACAAAACACCTTATAATACAACTGACATCTGTCCCAGTTCTGCAGACTTTTCACACTGCAGTACCTATACCAATCCATGAATATTCAGAATATGCTCTGAGGATAACTTTTATCTCTTTTTACATAGGGGAGAACTGCACATTGAAAGTTCTTGTACTGAGATATATTATTTGTATTTTACCAGTAGGTCCTACCCAAGATCTATCATGTTAAGCACTGTGATATCCAGAGTATATGACTGAGACTGTCCTTGATTATCTACAGTCTAAACTGCCTGCACAAAGTATTATTGGAGAATCTGAACTCAAATTTCTGAGGTCCAACTCTCGTATACCACTCATAGACTAAACTGCTTTCCTGAACATAAAATATAGTATTTCTCTAAGATAAGCCATTAGCTTCAATGTAATGTTTCAACAAGATTAGTCTCTTTACTTTACCCTCTAATGCCTTTTCTTTTTTATGTAACCTATCAGAGAAAAGTGATGCACAATTCCTGTTTTGTGTGGTGAGTGTGCAGTGTTTCTTCAAAGAAATGATAAAAAACATTCCTCGTTTACCTACTTCCTATTATGGCCAGGCTTTGAGAAAGTAATGAAGCCCATCGTAAGTAGTTATTTATTCAGAGGACTGAAAGTTTAATCACAGCTTAGGTTGTTTCTGAAAGTCCATTTCAGCTATATTTGTTCACTATGAAGGCAAGGAGGCTATAGTCTCTGCATGCCCAAACATTCTGTCCTATTACCACTTCTTCACAAAGGCTCTGATCTGTACCTTGGATTTCACCTTTCCTATAGATGCTAGCAGAGTCTGCAGCGTGCATTCCATACAGGGAAGAAAAAAACAACCTGTGGTTGAGGTACCATTCTATCAATCATTGCTGTACATTTCATGTTTTTACATTTAAATCTAGCTTTCCAACCATTTCTTTTGAAGATCTTCAACTGTTTTGAAAGATGTGTGTTGGTACGCAAGCAAATAGTTTCAGCATTAACTCAGGAACCCCTGTAACCCCTGGGAAGAGGAAATAGAGGGAACAAGGCTTGCTCACAAACACATCGATACAGAGCAATAAGTCATGGTGCTTTCATTCCAGTATATTGACATTATACCACAAACCATAAACTTATTAGAATGTATGTGTCAATATTCTGGGTACAAAGTTTATCACAAGGGAGATTAATACTGTAATCAACATCGAATTAGCAGCTCCATATGGACATGAAGTATGATGGAAATAATTCAGTCAACAGAATGAATAAGGACAACGCAGAATAAAACTTAGTATTTAGGGCTTCTTAGCCCAAGTTGGCAATTGTGCTTCTGTGGGATGTGATCCAGAAACATCAGATTTGGGAAAAAAGGACAGGAAAAAGAAGTAGGAGATAATATGCAACATCTTGCCAAGAGTCACAGGTTGCCATGTAGAATCATAGAATAATTTAGGTAAGAAGGGACCTCTGCAGGTCTTCTGATCCACTCTTTCACTTAAAGCAGGGCTACTTCAAGGTTAAATTCACCTTACTTGTGGTCATATCCGGTAACATTTTTAATATCTGCAAAGATAGAGATTCATCAGCACCTGCAGAGCCCTGTTCCGTCACCACGACTATCACCACTGCCACTATGACCACTACAATGAGGATTTAGTTGCCGTTCGTCTTATTGAATTATTGGGTTAAAGGTGGAGGACAGCATCCAGGAAACTGTTGCACACTTGAAACTCTTAGAAATTAGATATTTTTAAAAATTCCGGTATCAAAGTAAACAAATTTTAGACTAAGAAACCTTACAGCAGACAAATATCATATTTTTACTTTTCGCAGAAAAAGAAGCCAAATTTCAGTCTTACCAAGTTCAAAGAAAAACAAACAAACAAACAAACAAACAAAAACAAACAAACAAACAAACAAACCCAAACAAACGAAAAACCAAACCACCATATTTGGCCAAACAAAATATTCTTTTCATAAAAACACTGCTACTTCTCTGGAGTTGCATAAATACTTAGAAGCAGAATTATGAAACTATGACCAACTTTTCTACGTTTAAAATAAAATCCTTCAAATATATGGCTATGCAAAACAAGCAGCAAAATGTTCTTTAATTAAATGGATTCCCTTTCAGTGGCTAGATTTTTAAAGCTTAGATGGTACAAATAAGTGATTTTCAGTGACAGCATGTATCTTTCTTGTGTCTGATTAGCTGTTGCCATTTTTTATAGCTGTTGCATGTGATAGAAACATAGAGAAGACAACATGAATCTTTCTGCCTCTTGACAGGTCAACTAATCCATTACTACATCTCTTCCATTCTTATGCTACCTACCTGTAAACCAACAGTGTCAGTGCTGAATTATTTTTGATATTGAAACTATTGATGAATTGCAAAGGTTAAAATTAAAGTGTGATTTATGTTGTGATCAGCAGCACGGTGTTAGAGCACCAAGTGATCTGTGCAAAATTATAACCATAAATACACTTCAGGCTTTGCTTTAGAACCTCTGCCATACAGCTCTTTTTAGTTTGTCTTATTCTCTCTGTCTCTCTTTCCCCTCCCTGATACTCTATCAAAGAAGTGAAAATAATTTGCTGATAAAGACCCCTGGTTTTGATGACTTTCTGAACAAAAAGGTTTTACTCTGTTTCACTGGAGACTCATCTAAAATACTACTGCAACCACTGGAGAAAACACTGAGCAGTACGACATGTACTAGGCTTCTCATTTGACAAAAGTTAGAGTTTATAAAATTCCTGGTATAATTCACTGCAGTTCAGTAATGCTGGGCATCTTTACTAGTGTAATGTTGGAGAATGGTTGCTGGAAAATGGACACGATCAGACCGTGGGACAGTGGATGCAAGAGATTTAGAGTGCAACAGTAAGCGGACACTGCAATGTGAAGAGAAACAGTAAGCGGACATTGTAATCTTGACAGGTGCAGGAAAGTACCGAAGAAGCAGAATTAGCACGAAGAATGTAACTACCAAAGGAAAGGGAATATAAATGTAACTGTTAATGAATAACTGATTGTATTTAACAAAGGTATTGTATATCAATTAACAAAGGTAGTCTGTATGAGGTATCCAATAGACTAACAATAGTATTCTGTAAGATGCATTCAGTATTCTTTAAAATGCATCCAATTATATCCTGACTAGCAGCATAATGTATCCAACTGTATTCTGACGAGTAAGAATAAGCAGACTGTAAAGGGTATATAACCTAGACCCTCAGATGCAATAAATGAGCTTGGCTAACGATCATATTGATTGTTGTCATTCTTCCACCACTGGAGGGTCCTCGCCTACAGCAAGGGCAGTGGAGCCCTTGGGCAAAAAGAGCCTGCAGTGTAAAAAATACTTAGTAAATGGGATTTCATCCTCAAACTGGAATAAGAAGTATTCCTATCTACAAGCCTCTGCTTGCTTCACATAGGCATCAGTTTTTCAGATGCTATGTTCAACAAAGTGAATAGTCCGTTTTCCATGATCTGCACTTTTTAAGGAAGACTTCCTAAAATAACTGTTTGTTCCTCAGAAAAAGGTGAGAAAGCTTGAATATTATCTTACCAATATCTCCCATTTTTGTATCGTCTGGCACTTCAAGTGCAGAACCAAACTACCATTAGAACAGGCTGGTCCTGCAGATCTGCACCTTCAACCTCAAATAGTAAAGGTTAATAAAATCTCTTGCCTCAGCACTTCTCCCACTCCATATTCCATAATGAAAGTAAACTTCAGATGCACTCTTTTGTGTGTATCTATGCAGATATTTTTAGCCATTTCCTTCATAGCACAATGTTAGACAGCTATGTGGTCTTGGTATGCAGACTTTGACTGTTGAATAATGAATCAAAAAAAGGCAAACTACCAATTTCTGGGAACAACCCTGTTGTCCCTTTTCTTCACAAGCATGTGCAAGCTAAAAACTAAGCAGAGAGCACAGACTAACACATTGTTAGGACATGCAAAATTCACTCATCTCTTACCCTGGATAAAAAAAGGTATATTGAGAAGTTTCATTAGTAGGTCATTGCAGAATTAGAATGACCGGATGTCCTAGGCTGTGCAATTCCTGAGTCTGCTAGCAAAGAACCCTTTGATAATCTAATCCTGGTAATGCTAAAAGTCATGATTTCCTGTGATGAAAATCCCAGGAAGTGACATGTATAGCACTTCAAGTGGCTAGGAGAGCAGGATTTTTACCGCTCTAACTAAAATCTAAGAAATATCTCTCCTGATACTTACATGCTTTCACCTTGCTGAAGTAATGCCTGTCTTTCCTAGAGTAATTTAGTGCATATTTCATTTCTCTGCTGGAGAGTAACACAAAGGGATAGCTTTGTTAGCATAGTCCTGTTTCAATTGATTGCACAAAGAAAGGTAGAAATATGACAAATGAATAAATTCAAACTGAACAAGGAGCATTTGTTTCTCTGTTTACAGTTTCTAGTCATAGAAATGTTTGTTGCGTCTATTAATCATAGAATCATAGAATAGTTAGGGTTGGAAAGGACCTTAAGATCATCTAGTTCCAACCCCCCTGCCATGGGCAGGGACACCTTCCACTAAACCATGCCATCCAAGGCTCTGTCCATGTTAAAGATAAACAGAACCCCAAATCCTCTTTTTTCATATGAGTGTTTTCCCCACTGCTGGGCACGGACTCTCCAAAAACCAGTGGAGTATTTCACTTTTCAAACTGCCTAAAAAACTAGAGTGGTACTTTAACCACAAGCCATAACCTTTCCTCCTCTTCAACTTAAACCTAATTACTAAAAGCATAGCATTTAGGAGAATTAAGTGCACAACAGATCAGATATTCTGCTACAAAGGGCATGAAACTTCCAGGGAAGACAAAGCACACACAAGTCTTGAGACTTGCCTCTACTAACACCTTGCTGGACTTTGGTGGGTAAAGGACTACAAAGCCAATCAATGCAGAAGTGAAATAGTACCTTATAATACATGGGTACCTTGGAGCATTAATTATTGCTAAATAGGCAAGGTAAAAACCTTTCATTCTACATGCCAAGAATGTGTTATTTCATACGCTGTTCTTGAAGCACTGGTCCACCGCTTCCTGACCGTGAAGAAATAATCCTTTTCTATTAAAAATGTTGCCTGTTCATCTAAAAGACCAGTTGATCTACTGTTCTCAAGTTATTTTATTAAAGGGACTGGATGGCTCTTTGTTAGACACCAGGAGAATGGGAATATATGACAATGCATGAATCTGGCTATGCATCTGTCCCAGTTTAATCACAGAAAAAAAAATAAATCACCATGCCTGAAAGATAAGTGGCCAGCAGAAAGATAGACTGTGTCAAAGGACAAAGTTAATTCACTCTTAATTAAATACAACTCCAAAAATTTGTGTCTGAGTTTTCAGATATTTGTAGTTTTTCATTCATGTAACTGTAGATTATCTATACTTGCATGAAAAAAATTCAAATCGTGGACCTTCATAAACATTACCAGAAGCTTTGCCTGACTTTAGCCCAAATGAGAAGACGAGGTGAGAGTCATGTTTTGAGACAGGTTGTGAAGAGACTGAGTGGCTGAGTAACCCAGCAAGGGTTTGCAAATCCATACTGGCCAGCTGACTCACCATTCTGGAACTGTTGTCACCCCACTGTCATTTGCAGTGCCTAATTGGAGCTGGTCAGACAAAGGGGCATGCAGACATTTATTCTTTGCTGAGATAAACCTGGGAATCAGAATACTTCCAGTACCTCAAATGCTGGAAAAAACCTGGCACGTTTAAAAAGGGAATTGTAAGAATTTCCCTGGTAGCAAGTTCTGTGTGATCCCCTCAATGTATGAATCAGGATTTCAGCTACATAAGCATACAGAAGCAAGATAGAAGCTTTGCTTTTTCCTATAGTCTACTGAACTGCTGGTCAGAATATTTTCTAAATATACCTTTTATGTTTAGATTTATAGCTTTCTATCTAGAGATATATACATTAAATATTAACTGGCCGAAAGTCTGGATGATTCTAATATTAGTTATTCAAACATAATGGCAGGAGCTGAAAGACAGCATGTAGACAGAGTAGAATCTGACGCCTGATTATTTTGAAGGTCCATAACATTTTGGCATGCTAAGCAGATGATTAAAATCTACTGATAGGTACAAGTTGGGGGTTGTGATGGTAGGAAACAGTTTTGTAAATATGGCGCAAATGGCAGAAATTTTCAGGACTGAAAAAACTGTGGCTTTTGTTTTTTAAATTTTCTAGTGATGGGAAATAGTGTTTTAGGTTTCTATATCACAGTGCTTTTCAAGGAAAAATTGTTGTGAAATTATTTGGGAGAGAGGGGGAGAAGGGAAAATCTCTGCACAAAATGTTTGAAAACACAGCACATTGTTTAAATGCCAGGGTTCTTCACAGTAAAACAGCTGTTATCCTTAGCAGCAATAGACTTTTTCCCATGTCATTTCAGATCAGAATGACAAATATATTTCCATGATACTGAAGCCAGACCTTGTCATCCCTGTTCACACTGAGCAATACCTTATTTTGGTAAGCCTGCTTGCTGGATGTAGTTCAAGAGCATTTGACAAAGGATGGTGGCATGTCTATTTTCACATGTGTTGAATGCCTCAACTGATTTCAGAAGAATGTTTGTAGAATAGCACGGGGTTATGGAAAATTGCCCAAGCAAAGGGTTTTCACATCAGTTAGAATCGTGCAATCATAGAATAGTTAGGGTTGGAAAGGATCTTAAGATCATCTAGTTCCAACCCCCCCTGCCATGGGCAGGGACACCTCATACTAAACCATGGAGTGCTGGTATTTCCCAAGAGAGCACTTCAGCTGCTCTCTGTGAACATCTTTGAGACTCTCACTTACATTAATGAAACTACATAGCATGAGCAAAAATCTTGTTTAGTCCTATTCAACATTTCTTCCGAGAGACTGAACATATTCTGTTTGCTTTGGAGCAGTGTTTCATTGTGGGGATTCATTGGAGACATGATTACTAATTACTATGCTGTCTGTATTAAAGAGGACCTTGTAGGTGAAGAGAAATATTATATGCACTTCTTAAAGTTACATCTTATTTCTGTTTGGTTTAGCAATTGATTTAATATCAATTTTCTGGAAATTTTGCAAGTTAACATTTTGTTGTCATTTGTGTTTGGTCTTTCCTACAGGAGCTGTGAAAACAGTAGCTAAAACAAAGTAATGTGGAAAGTAGTATTTTCCAAATAATATTTTTTAAATTGAAACTCCTCACTCTAATAGGAGTTAGCTTTTGTTCTCTTTTTCTGTAAAGGAAAGGTGCTGGTAAAAAGAAGAAATCATCATTGAATTACTGAATTTCCATTTCTGTTCTAGATAGATAGTGCAGATTTGTGAGAAGGATTTCCAGTAACATACGCAGGATAAAAGAACTCAAGTTTCCAGCCTGTGGGCAGGTTGAGTCCAATTTTATATTTTCTCTACTTCTATAATCACAGAGATTTCTTGGCAAAGAATGCACATACATTAGCTTTATCTGTTGAATTAAACATAGATCTGAGATAAGACACAATAGCAGTATCTCTTGTGGTATGGGCTTTCTACCAGAAGAGACAGAAATTGGAAGTAAGAAAAAGAGCAAAATTCCTCTGACTAAGCCCTACTTCAGGTTTAGAAAAACTCATAAATCTGAATTCTATCTATAGTTTTGAATAAGAAGTATGCACAACTAAATAAAAAAAAATTGAAAGGTATTCTTTACAAAGATGTAATTAAACAAAGTTTCCTTCCCTTTACTCTGCTCTCATGAGACCTCACTTGGAGTATTGTGTGCAGTTCTGGTGTCCTCAACATAAAAAGGACATGGAACTGTTAGAACAAGTGCAGAGGAGGGCCACGAGGATGATCAGGGGACTGGAGCACCTCCCATATGAAGATAGGCTGAGAAAATTGGGGCTGTTCAGCCTGGGGAAGAGAAGGCTGCGTGGAGACCTCATAGCAGCCTTCCAATACCTGAAGGGGGCCTATAGGGATGCTGGGGAGGGACTCTTCATTAGGGACTGTGGTGAGAGGACAAGGGGTAATGGGTTTAAACTTAAACAGGGGAAGTTTAGATTGGATATGAGGAAGAAATTCTTTCCTGTAAGGGTGGTGAGGCCCTGGAATGGGTTGCCCGGGGAAGTTGTGAATGCTTCATCGCTGGCGGCGTTCAAGGTGGGGTTGGACATAGCCTTGGATGGCATGGTTTAGTGGGAGGTGTCCCTGGCCATGGCAGGGGGGTTGGAACTCGATGATCTTGAGGTCCTTTCCAACCCTAACTATTCTATGATTCTATGATTCTATGATTTGTTATTAATTTATTTTATTTAGGATATGAAATATCACAACAGCATTTGTCAAACTTTTCACAGCAGGCTCATAGTGCACCAAAAATGATGGAAGTTTACAATGAATAAAAATGATTGAAGATTTTCTCTAAGTCTTAGATTGTTCCTTGTATTGTACAAATGTCCACAATGAAATTGTGGTATTATGTATATGAAATTCCTAATACGGAAGCCAAATGAAATGACACAATTAAGAAAGTAAACAACAGTTGAGTTTTTTCCTAAGTTGCTTCTTTAACTGCATTGATTAGCAATTCAACATCTTGTTTAAAATTCTATATTAGCAAAATTGTAATGGATCAGCCTTAGTCTGAAATCAATTCCATAGTCATAGCCATGCCATATTATGAAGTAATGGCAATGCTAATTTTATTCTACCAGATGTAAATTGACTGATTTATCATGGCATTATACAGTTATACCGCTCCTTCAATTTTTCCTCAAAATAAAAGGAGGAAAATAAAGAAAGCCCACTGTGAGAACTACCCATTGTTGTTTTAAATAACACTGAGTTTAGACGGTCAATCCATAAACTGTAAGAGAGAATTTTAAGAAAGAAGTTAGAACCATCTACTCTGATACTGTAAGTTACTATGGTGCCTCTGACTTCAGCCTTCCTAATAGTTTCTGTGACTGGTTGTTTTTAATGTCAAGAATCTAGCCCTCAATTTTTTTAACATTTCAGGTAGCAACTTAATAATTATAATTCAGGCATGAGAAACAGAAGATATTAAATGTTGTTCCCAATTCAAGATTACCTTACTGGCATGACCTCAGTTTTTTGCTTAATAATAAAAGGACATCCTATGAAGACTTTAGGAATTCTTTGATATTTAATCAAAAAAAGATTGCAGAGAAGCCACAGATTTCTAAGAACACATATAGGTGTTCAGAGAGATTATCATCATCCTCTCCTCAAAAATTTTCAGACCAAATGTTGCACTGAACAGTCTCTAGTAACACAATGGAAAAAGTTTAACTGACTGGAACTAAGTCAGCAAATTCAAAGCATCAGCAAAATGGAGTCTGGCTGAATTAAGTCTGCCAAACTAAGGAAAGAAAAACACAAACCACTATTACCAGAGCATGCATCCACACAACTGATTTAAGCGGCTCGTAGCCAGCTGGAACTATGGCGCAGATAAGACCCTGCCATGCTGAACCAGTTTACACTCAACTGCTTCTAAACTTGCCAATTATAAATCCTTTAGGCGACACAGATTGCCACTACTTGCAACATCAGGAAAACTCCTTTGGCTACAAGCAGCGAGCTGTGGCAGCCACTGCCACAGCTGTGATTCCACCCACAACATGGAAAACAACATCAGCATCCAGAAATAAAGTACTTCACCTGAATTAACTTCTAGAAATAAGCCAGGATTATTACTGTTTATAAAATACTTTGCCTGCTCCAAGTTTCAGCAACTGCTAATTGCTGTTGTGAATAATCTTTTACAGGCTATTTTCATATCTAATTTACTGTGAACAGAAGAAGCTGATACTATTACATCTGCTAACATAGCTGAGATGCATGAAAAAGACCAACCATTAATGATTTGTATTATTTAGCTTTTAAGGTTTCTGACTAGAGGCGTTATGCAAAGTATGGTCATTTTAGTCATTGCTTTGGTAGCCCCTACATTTTCACAGGGACATGCTGCATTGCCTGGAGCATGTTTAAATAATGATAAAATATTCAATATAGAAGTATTTGGCTTATAATTATGAAAGATGCACTATAAACGAACCTCAAATTATAGCATAGTTTAAGCTTCAATAAAACCCTGAATTCTTGGCAGATGCCTCAGGGATTCATGTGATGCTGTAAAAAATAAGCAGAAGTGCAATTACAAAAAAGCTACAAGAACTACTTACTGGTTATAATGCTGGCCCTTTGTAACTTTGTGTTTGCTTCACTTTTTTTTCCCCTAATAATTTCTGACAGGAAGTACTCCCAGTACAATGAAAATACCTAACCTAAAATACAGACTGAAAAGAGGTCTGATAGTTGATATCTAAGAATGGGGAAAAAAAAATAACTTGATTAGGAGCCTTTAAAAATTAATAACTTCACAACTTTAAAAAGACAAATTTTTTCAAACCAATGCGTTTCTTTAGGCATTAAAGAAATGGCAATGGTTACATCACAGCAGAGTTGTGTTTTCTCATATATCAAATAGCATTGCTAATTATTTCATTTGGAAGGTACTTTCTTTTGATGAGATTTTTTCAGAACAAAAGTTTTCTGAAGTATAATAATTTGTATACATAATACATCTTAGGTGGAACGGCAGATCACAAAGTGATGTAGGCAACTTAAGCTTCATCAAATCATTATTCAGGAACAGAGAGTGGGAGAAACTGAGATATAAAAGAGAATGGGAAATTACACCAGAAGAACAGTGGTCTGTATTTCACTCTTTACAATCATAGAATCATAGAATCATAGAATAGTTAGGGTTGGAAAGGACCTTAAGATCATCTTGTTCCAACCCCCCTGCCACGGCCAGGGACACTTCCCATTAAACCATGCCATCCAAGGCTATGTCCAACCCCACCTTGAACGCTGCCAGCAATGGGGCATTCAAAACTTCCCTGGGCAACCCATTCCAGTGCCTCTCCACCCTTACAGTAAAGAATTGTCCAATCTAAACTTCCCCTATTTAAGTTTGAACCCGTTACCCATTGTCCTCTCACTATAGTCACTCATGAAGAGTCCCTCCCCAGCATCCCTATAGGCCCCCTTCAGATATTGGAAGGCTGCTATGAGGTCTCCATGCAGCCTTCTCTTCTGCAGGCTGAACAGCACCAATTTTCTCAGCCTGTCTTCATACGGGAGGTGCTCCAGTCCCCTGATTGTCCTCGTGGCCCTCCTCTGCACTTGTTCCAACAGTTCCATGTCCTTTTTCTGTTGAGGACACCAGAACTGCACACAATACTCCAAGTGAGGTCTCACGAGAGCAGAGTAGAGGGGCAGGATCACCTCCCTCGACCTGCTGGTCACACTGCTTTTGATGCAGCCCAGGATACGGCTGGCTTTCTGGGCTGCAAGCGCACACTGCTGGCTCATGTTCATTTTCTCATCGACCAACACCCCCAAGTCCTTCTCCACAGGGCTGCTCTGAATCTCCTCCCCGCCCAATCTGTATGTGTGCCTGGCATTGCTCCGACCCAGGTGGAGGACCTTGCACTTGACATGGTTAAACTTCGTCAGGTTGGCATCAGCCCACCTCACAAGCGTGTCAAGGTCCCTCTGGATAGCATTCCTTCCCTCCAATGTATCAACCGACCCACACAGCTTGGTGTCATCGGCAAACTTGCTGAGGGCGCACTCAATCCCACTGTCCATGTCACCCACAAAGATGTTGAACAAGACCGGTCCCAACACTGATCCCTGAGTGACACCACTCATTACTGGTCTCCAGCTGGACATTGAGCCATTGACCACGACTCTTTGCATGCAGCGGCCATCCAGCCAGTTCTTTATCCACTGAGTGGTCCACCTATCAAATTGATGTCTCTCCAACTTAGAGACAAGGATGTTATGTGGAAGAGTGTCAAATGCTTTGCACAAGTCCAGGTAGATGACATCAACTGCTCTACCCCTGTCCATCAGTTCCATAGCCCCATCATAGAAGGAAAAGCAAGAATTTAATTCTTGCTTTTTCTTAAGCTTCTTGTGTGAAGTAAATTTTTCAAAGCACAAAGAAGCAAAATGCAGAATTTACTTGTGTTTCTGATAAAATCAGAATAAGATTTTAAGAGACATTTTTCACTAGTTAAGTACAACTTAAAAACACCTGCAGTTTTATCACCTTTTGTCACCTTTATCAGTGTTCTCATTAGTCACCAAACAGTTTAAGAATGGACTTGATTTCCAGTTCTGACATATGAAAATGAGCAATGAATAACCTGATTGCTTTAATGCATTCATTGCAAAATAATATTCTAAGTTATTTATAATCTT
The DNA here is from genome assembly GCA_039720435.1 of Amazona ochrocephala. Classification (NCBI taxonomy): domain Eukaryota; kingdom Metazoa; phylum Chordata; class Aves; order Psittaciformes; family Psittacidae; genus Amazona; species Amazona ochrocephala. Next base: position 40,101,678 of record CM077884.1, on the reverse strand, counting down.
ATTGCATTTAGGAAGAAACTTATCTTCACTGTGTGCAGCAACAGAAAGGTCCAGGCCTCACCCTTTAGCTCTGAATAACAAATTGTTATTATTGCTAATAATTATGTCATGACATGAGCCTAAGAATTTAACGTTGCCATTATTGCTCAGTTTATCACTGTTTCACTATTTATTCTGCAAGGATAATATTAAAAAAAATAGCAATGAAATGTAAAAAGTAAGTTTAGCTCATTTATGCTTGCTTGTATCTTCCAGCTGCCACTGAAATTTTACTTTTTCAATAGCAAGGGTTTTCTGCTTCAAATACGAAAGTTGTCTATGTTCAAAACATAGTAAGACAATATTAGTCTAAATGAGTAAAACTAAATCTTACTTAAATATTTTAAACTAAATACAGTGGAGAAAGGGTCTGGAAAATAGTGACAGCAATAATCATATTTTATAACTGAAAAATAACTAAAACATTAAACAGCATATATTTAAAGCAACATAAGTAATTGGTCAGCCAATTGAGTGGGAGACAATAGGTAGTGGAGTACCTAGAAGGTAACCCATTGAGACAAAAAATATATTAATTCATCTAGGTTGCTTTGTTAAGCAGAATGGAAAATTAATTAAAAACTGAAAACAATCATGACATTTAACTTTATTTAAACTGACAATGAGAAGAATGAATTGGACTTTCTAAGACAGAAAGAAGAGGAAAAAGTTCAACGCTACACAGGCAAAACCGAAGTAAAGAATTAATGCTTTTTTCAGCCACTTGAGTACTTCCATAGTGAAACATGACACAAAATCATAGAATAATTAGGGTTGGAAAGAGCTTAAGGTCATCTAATTCCAAGTCCCTGCCATGGCCAGGGACACCTTCCACTAGATCAGACTGCTCAAGGTCCTGTCCAGCCTGCTCTTGAACACTGCCAGGGACGAAGCATTCACAACTTCCCTGGGCAACCTGTTCCAGTGCCTCACCACCCCCATAGTAAAGAACTTCTTCCTTATATCTAATCTGACCTTCTCCTATTTAAGTTTAAACCCATTACCCCTTGTCCCACCACTACAGTCCCTGATGAAAGTCCTTCTCTGGCACCCTTGTAGGCCCCCTTCATATATTGAATACCAATATTCAGATATTGTCATCAGAGGTTTACCTTTTGTAGCTTATGTCAGTCTCTCTAATGGCTCACAGAAAAATAATATTTCTCTCTTCTTAGTTTTCTGCTTCATTTACCAATCATCTTCAACAAGGCAGGGTTGTGAAAAAAAATTATCGTGGGACTTTATGTTTGAACATTCTGGGGAAAATTTTCAGAGCAGGAATGGTACATCTGTCATTGGAATTAAAATTCTTAGTTTTAGCAATGTCTCTGATTTGCTTTCTTCTGCTGATTTAAAATGCTTCATGTATTTAATGTTCACCATCTAATTACAGAGTCTTCTAGATATAAGGCTGCCAGAGATACTGAATAATATTTGCATGGCAGATTGTGGTTTTACATATAACGAGAACTTTATATAGTTATATATATGTAAGCATATATAATTTATTATATTATACAATCTATATAAAATTTATTGTATTATAAATATAAAATTTACTATATTATAAAATGTATGCTTGTTATGAAATATTTAGCTTATATTGTATCCAGTATTATATTTACTAGAATGTAAAATTATAATATATATTTCATATGTATTGTATGTAGCAGCCATAGCATACAATACTAAATACTTATATACAATATGTAAGATTGGACTATCTATATGAACACTTCCTATGTCCAGAATCATACTTACAATGCTCCCTCCCATATTCTGGGGAGGCATGGGAGTCATTCTATCCAATACAGACCATATGGAAGCCAAATAAGGGTGAGACAAAATCCTCGCTATACCTATGGAAGCATCTATTTCCTTTTATCTCCTGATACTTAACATGGGAAATTGACTTATAGATACAGTTTATGGTACATCAGGCTGCTTCCAACTACTCTTCTTAGGAATAGCCTTTGACATCCAGCCGCACTAAACTCTATTTCTAGGAATGGACTGCTCTAGCCCGGGTTTCAGCCACTTTATTCTAGGAAGAAGAAAAAGACTTCTGGAAAGCCAAATTGCCTGAGAAGGCATTTCTAAGTACCTTAAAAAATTCTGGGTAGGAAGATCAAGATTACTTTACATTCTCAATATTAAGCATATACTTTTGTGTGAGGCTGATAGGAAACACTAATGGTCTTATCCTGCTCTCTTGTTCACTGTAACTGCTATTCTGATAAGTCCACCCATTACAGCCAGTACGACTATTCCACATGAGTGAAGAAATACTTACTGTGAGTAAGTGGGACAGAAAAGGTCCTTAGCGGCTGTGCTAAGAATCCCATTTAAAAGTAGTTAGCGAGGGACCAGAAAGACTGTGCCAGAAAAATCCCATGCTTCCAGCTAAAAATGTGCCAGACCCTGCACTCTAAGGTCTGGAAATGCTCTCCTCACACATCCTTAAAAAAGCATCCTGCGTTTTTCACAAAACCTTTATTTATAACTAATCACATGACTAGATCCCCTTTGGCCAAGCTCACTTTACCATAGAGTCATGTGCAGGTATAGGAACAGAAATTAAAAGGGTAAATATTGAAACATGTTGCTTTAAATTACTTTTTTGTATTTAATGTTGTTTTGGAAGAAATAAACAAAAGAAAATGGATTAATGTTTCATGTATGCTTGGTGAAGTAGAGACTGGAATTGAAAATAATTTAGGAAAACCATACATAAGATTAGAACTTGTTTTTTGTTCAGAAGTTACAAATAAACAAACAGGAGGAGATACTGAAATGATGTTAAGCATGTATGCATTTTGAGGCCTTTGAGTTAGACCAGTGAGGGTGAATATAATTTTTAGAGTTGTTTGGGTTTTGTGGAGTTTTTTTGCTTTGTTTTGTTTTGTTTTGTTTTCTTTTGTTTTTTAAATTGGACTAGCTTGATGTCTGTGAATAATCAGAGAGGAAAATGGCTTCCATCACACAAGTGGCATTAGCCTAGTTTTCCTCTTGGAATAAACAAAGCAACCATGTAAGCCTTAATGGAAATGCCTGGGCATTACACTGTTTTCCAGAAAGCTACTTCTATGCTGCATTAACCCCAGCCTTGCTTCCTGATAAAGGGAGAATTGGACCTACTAGAGAAAGACTGCTTCTCTACATATTTTGTGAGCTCTCTCGTGCTCCTCAGTGTTTTGTAGATTAAAAAAGAGAAAGCATATTGATTGTTTTTATGATTGAGTGGCATATTAGGTGTCATTAACAAATGGAAAGTATTTACTTCAGTGTACAATGCTTTTTTGTCATAGAAGATACATATGAGGTACATGGTTAGAAACCCTCCTTTATGTCCTATGTAAAACAGCAGCACTGCACCTGATAGAAATCCTTACCTGACAGAAAATTGTGCCAGAAAGTGAGTTTTTCTCAAAATACCCTAAAAGCTGTTCCTTGAGGTTGTCCACATATTTAGCAACTACTCCAACACTCAAGCAGTTTTAGTTTAGAAATATTTTTCTTTCTGAAATTAAAAGCACAAGGAAGAGTCTATTTTTTTGTGAAAATGGATAGCGATAGATAGTTTTCTATGAATCCAATATCAAATTGACTGTTAAAAAAAAAAAAAAAGAACATAATACATCCTTTTGGTCACTGGGAATTCCTCTGGGAAAGTCTGTGATTAATAGGTCAGTGAAGAGCTGCAGTTCTGAGCTGCATTTCTGATCATTGGGGCAATCTTTCTCATTGACAATGAATATTTAGCCACAGGCTGAAGTTTTAATGTACATTTTCTGATGTTATCTTGTAGACAGGCAGTTTAAGTGACTGTGATCAATTACACTTTAAAGACAATGACAGCTAATTCTGATCTCATAGAACTGTAGAATCATGGAATAGTTTGGGTTAGAAGAGACCTTAAAGATCACCTAGTTCCAATCCCCCTGCCATGGGCAGGGCACCTTTCACTAGACCAGGCTGCTCAAAGCTCTGTCCAACCTGGCCTAGAACATTGCCAGAGATGAGGCAGCCACAGCTTCTCTGGGCAACCTGAGAAATGCAATTTCATTTCTTTCAGTGACATTCCAGCGAAAACGTATGACTGCTGTAACACTTGTAAACAATCCACCATAAATAATTCACTCAGTGAGTTCAGAGTCTGTTTCTAAACATGGAATCATCATGAGTAGATTATAATTTCCTTGAATGTATTTGTGATTAGACTGAACTTTGATGAGCTGTTTTCCGTTGTGAATTAACTGTCAGCAATTAACTGCATGCCTGATTCCTGATATTTAGCATTTGAGGTGTGTTAATTTGTGGTGATAGTCTTTTATTGAATGCTTCCTTTTATGCATGTCTCCAAAGGGATTGGCTAGAAGACAGCATGGAGAAAAGAAAATTCTATTAAACAAATTTGGGACTTTGTGAATAAGGAATATGGTTTGATTCTTTTTTCTTCAGAAGAAAATACTTCCCACTTAACTAGAGCAGAACTAGACATCTAGACATGCAAAATAAAGAAGATGGTTTTCTATTAGAAATAGAAACATTGCTATTAGAAATGCTGACTGAATGCTGAGGAGCCACCAGAGCAAATCAAGAAATCTGCAGACATGCAAGGAGTAGTACAGTTGAGCTGGACAGACTATCTCTGGCAACAAAAGATGGCAGTATCTTGCTTCTGATGATGCAAAACATTTTAAACATAGTATAAATTAACAGGAGTAACTCTGTAAGCTAAGGTGGGTTCAACTTCCACACCCATTTTTGTCTTATCAAAACCCACACTGGCTCTGAGCTTAGTGGGAGTTAACTCAATCTTCACCCTAACATTTCCACTACTATTTTAGAAAAGCAAAAGTAGAGTTCTGCTATGACAATATTTATAGTAGAGTGTTTATGTTAAATCATACATCTTTCTTTTGCATTGCCTTCTATGGTCAGGCTTTCTCCAGTCCTATCAGAAACAGCTATTAGAGTCATTACATCATGTTTTATTTCCAGTACTAACATTTTTAAATTGTATGCCAGAAATAATTTGGTCTTGTTTTACACTTGGGATTCAGCTGAATTCTCGTCAACCTATGTCCATCTGAATTGTATCCTGATAATGCAGCTTGTATTTATTAGATTCCATTAAATAAATGTTGCCTTTTAAAATGCATGCTGCTACTGTCTAAATAATGTCTTTTCACTTGCTGAGGATCACGTGCATTTATTTTCCTTCTTCTGTGTGAATTACTTTCTCTGATTCTACTGTTATTACTTTCCTCATGTGTGAAAAACTCTGTAAAATTGCTGAAACATTTCAGAAACAGAAACACTGGGGAACAAAAGAGTTATGGTTTCTGAAGTGCCAGCTCTATTGCAAAACAGTTATGATCTCTGTTGTGATCTGCTCCATAATTTTGCTGTGTTGGTGGGTGTGCTTTTTTTCCCCTTTGTGTTCTCTGACTCAAGACCTGTTTGATAAAGCGTGTGGAGAAAGAGGAGCGAGGGCGCAGACCGGCCATTAAAGCTGTACTTGTACTGCAATGAAATATAAGTTCTTCTCTAAGAAATACATCCTGAGCAAAGCAGAAGGGTTAAGACCAGGCCAGCCACAACAACCCATGCACATACTCTGCATTGTGTCTTAAATGTATTGTGAGCCGCAGAAGCCAGCAGTTCTGGGAAGTCCAGGAGAATGCTGTGTTTAACATCCTCTGGTGGATGGATTAGCATTTTTCTGAGTTTGTTCTTACCATATTTAAGCAATTCATATTAAGTCGTCTTATAATTCAATAGCATCATGGTGATGCAATAACATGAAGTGGTCCACTACCAGCAGGATATGTTTACCTGAATAAGTGTCAAACTCATAGAAAATTCAATACAATATTGTAATATAAGAATAATTTATGTAACAGTATAACAGTGACAAATAATACATGATTCTGAATAAAAATCATGCAATGGCTTGTGCTGTTTTTTGCTAAATCTACTGTTTTAAAAATATATTCCTATAAGATTGCATATATATGCACACAGATAGGAAGAAAATACAGAGCGATTTCATTAAAACTGAAAGGCCAAAAGAAAAAATGTGTAAGAGTAAAGCTCTATTGTCACGATTCAGGAAAAAAAATAAGATGTATTATTTATAGATTCTTTACAGACTCTAGATGGTGGAGATACTCTGCACAGAACAAGAGCTAAATGGGAAAAGGTGAAACGAGGCAGAAGGCAGGTTAATTGAATGTACATCTGTCAAAATTCTTCCTCAAATGATTGATGAAAAAATCTAAAACTGAACTTCTTAATTCTGTTACAAAAAAACACTCTGTTAGGCACACTTTCAGTATTTATAGTACTTGATGGGTTTGCTTTAAATGTAAATTTGCTGCCAAAATAATCCTGAAAGTTAGATGAACTGGAAATAATCCATCTATGGCAAACTAGACACTACCACTAAAGTACCTCTAATGCACTTTCTTCTTCCCTGTGTATGTACAATATTTGTTGAAGCAATAAAAATCACAAAAGGAAAATATCCATTAAATAAGTTCAGACTGTATTTCATTATGCAGTGGATCAAACGTATTCTTGAAGTAGATTAATTGCCTTTGATAGAGCTGCATCACAGACAATTCTGTTCAGTGTATTTTATTTCCACCATGAGTATTGAGCTGGGGAGAGGTGTTTAAGCTAGTAATTGGCACACTAATGCACGTAAGAGAGGTAAATATGCCATTAATTAGGAGCTAAATATTGACACATAAGTTAAATTATATCAAAACATTATATGTAACTTGTGTAATGTGCTGTTAAGTATCCAAATACTGTGCATATGGAATTGTAATTATATATTTGGATTCAGAACTAATTATATGACAAGAAAAAGTAAGATTTCTCCAAACACTTGGGACTGACCTGTCTTCACCCCAGCAGAAGTTAATAACAAAATAGAATTCACCGGCACAGTGCTTTGTCCTGGTTGTTACAACTGTTCACAAGGAAATGCTGCGTTTCTGCTTACATCTGTGAATATGGCCTTTCCATTAGGATGTGTGCTACTATGCAAAGCTGTCACAGTAAGGAAATCCTCAACTTACTTGGAAGTTTTACAGGACAAAGCAGTGTCACTGAGCCTCATCTACTATGATTTAGCATTTGTCTTTTGATTACTTTGTGTCAGGTATGCAATATCAAATTCTTGGACACAACCAATGAATTCACTAAGAATAGCTTTCTATAGTGCATACAAATGTTTGTCAAAACATAAACATAGGAAAAGAAACCTCTGAGAAAAGTAGAAAGGCAGATTGTAATTTTTTCACACATGATTCAAACCTTCACAAGAAGTGACACTAGCATTTTGAGCACCATAAGGAACATACAAATGCTAAAAAACATTGGTAGCAGTGAAAACAGACGGGAATATGAATTATTAGTGCATATTGCATAATATTCTGTTTCACATCATGCTTCCAGAATCCTTCCTGCTTCAGAGACATCAACCCTGACAGAATATATTTATTTCAATCCCTATCTCAGTTTGATATGATTCATTAAAAGCTGAAAAATTAGCAGGCTGATTGCCTTAGGACCAGGTTCTAAGGAAATAAGTTAATACCTTTGGATACAAGTGGGAGGAAGAACAGGTTTTAAGTGGAAATGCTTTAATATATGGGAAAAAAAAAAGTTATTTTTTATAGGTGGCTTATTTTGTGTGGTTTGGGGTTTTTTGCTGTTGTTGGGGAGCAGTGCTTGTTTTGTTGTGGGTTTTGGGGTGTTGGGGGTTTTTCTTTATTTTTGCTGGAAAACATTTTTGAGATTATTTTAAGGATTTCTTTACAGGAGATAATCTCATGTACTTTGGTTCTTGCTCAGGGTATATTGTATTCATAGTCGCTGGAAAGTTATGCATTAAGGCATAAATATGTATACATTGTTAATATAATCACATTAATAGCGTAAGTTCTACCCATGTAGCTGAAGTAACAACAAACTTTGCCATTTAAATAAGTTTCTATAATGATAACTGTTATACTGGATATCAAAGTATACTGTTCAAATCTATATATATGCTATTACCATAGTCACAGATCTATGTGGATATCAAAGCAATACTGTTCAAATCTCTATATATGCTATTACCATAGTCACAGATCTATGTAAATCTCTCTCTTGAATTACTTTTTAATAACTACTTTAAAATACTTAATGATTATGCATGCAAAATAAATATGCATGCATGTGTGTGAAGATGAAAATAATTAGGATAAATAAAATAACACAACAAGGGTAGACATAAGATTATGGCTGGTCCATTAAATTCTACAAATGTCTGCCCATTGACTTCAATTAACTTTGAATTAGGCACTTAAACAGCAGGAAGCAAACGGAATATTCTATTTGACTATCCTGGTCAATGAGCAATGAATGAATAAAAATAACCATCCATGGACCCCAATGGAATCGGCCTCTCTGAACTAAACTGAAGAACAGCAACTTTTAACAATGTTATTCTTGCTTTTTTCTTTTTTTTTTTTTTTCTGCTCAATGCATTCTGGGTATTTCAGAAGTGAAGAGGAGCCAGCTTCTGCCTTCAATGACTGTAAGTGCAGTTTCAAGTTTGCAGAACAGAGTCCACAAGAGCACGCTATCATTGAATATTTATTTTAAGGGGACATTTTTTGATGTTTTCATAAATGTTTTTAATACAAAGCCAAAAAGATGTTCTATATGCTCATGAACACAGCTCAGCAGCCAGTTCAAATGGCAAACAAGACATAGTGACTCCAAGCAAACCCTGCAGGGAGTCACCAGCACCTTCCGCAGTGGTTAGCAGAAGTGGTGGATGAGTAACCACAGTGCTGTGGATGAGAGGAAACACAAACACAGCCTGGTACAAATGACATATAATGGGTTGAGATAGACACAGTTTGGGTAATAAATGTATCGAATTACCAAATTTACTAAAAGTAGGTCAGTGATTTATTGTGGAATTCAGAGGCCTGCCAAGTCTTGCAGTCCTGTCATGAATCTCCTCCACTCTCTCTTCAGCGCCGGCCACAGCCAAGGATACACACAGTTTCTCTGCCACTGCTGTTTTCAGGGCCAGTGTTTGATGTCAAGAGGTTAATTTACCCTCATGCCTCCCTCCTGCTGCCTCTAGCATCAGTGGTCACTGCCCCATAACAGCCACCCACAGCAGGAACTTTCAGGCTGATGGAGAGGATTTTCTGTACTCTGAGCTTCTTGTTCTATATTTCTTGTCACACTAATTCTTTGCTTATTTCTCTGCCTCTTACCCTTTTCTTAAATAGTTTTGTATTTATCCCTAATTTTACCACACAGTTTGGACATCTCTGTTTCTGAAAAATATGACTAAGTACTTTGTGCTCATTGCTGTAGGTCTCTAACAGGAGGGAAAACATTAATTACTGCAAGCAAACCATATATTTTTGGCCTTTCTTTATCCAAAGTTGGTCCAAACCATGACTTTTTTTGTCAAGGTTTAGGGAAATACGGTTTTGATGCCAGCTGGAAAGAGTGATATTGGAGTACCTCTGTTTTCCACAGCTGAATATATCTGGGGGTATCAGAAATAGCAAGCACACCCAAAGTACGCTTAAAAGTAAATGAAATAGAAAAGAACCTTGGTTATCATTCACAAAAAAAAAAAAACAAAAACAAAACCCAGTGTTTTATCTAATTTTACCAAAAGTGAAGTGTACAGAACAGAGTTGTTGTGGGCTGTGATTAACCTGTGTACTAACAGTTGGGATTTATCAGCTACAGAAGTTGGAGGGTTCTTGCATCTTGCTAATTTCAGCTATGCTGGCCTCAGCAATTATGCAGAATAAGAGAAGATGTAGATAAAGAAGTGTAATGTAAGCTCAGAAATACAGGCCACCAGGATGAAGAGTAGTGACTGACAACTGGACCTGAACTAACACCTACAAACTGGAGTAAAACTATCATTGATGTATTTGACAATAAAAATTTGCATATTGATTAAAGCCCATAATTTAGATTGCCTCAGATTTGCTCTGAGTTGTTATACTGATACCTGGCAGCCTCTTAACTGTGTGTAGAGGAAAATTACTTGTACTGTCAATAGCTGTTTACCTATATTAAAATAATTAGCAACCAGAGTGTACTCCACTGCCTTGCACCCAGGGAGCCTAATTAACATTTTCCTTTGAATTTATCCATCTACTAGCAGATAAGTGGGAAGCCTTCCCATGTCCTCCATCATGGGAATGTGTCTTTATTTTGAAAAGGCAAATATCAGTTCAAAAAAGGACACTCTTTATGTCAGAGATTTGTCATTGTATCTCTTCAGTGCATCATACCATTATGCTGCCTTATTCAACACAAAACATTATTCTACATGTTACACTCAGTGGGGCACTGCAATGACAAAGTGTTAATCTCCATTAAAAATTTAAAAGACATACAGCTATTTTAACCTGGGGAAGCTGCTGCTGATTCATCTGGGGCCCTTCCCAGCTGAGGCGAAGTGGCAGCCGTATCTCTCAAGCTATTACAAATTACCAGAGAACCATCCTTCAGTTAAACTTCCAGCAGCAGTAGCTGGAAAGTAAAATTGCTTCATAAAAAGATGAAGTCCAGCACTCCTTTTTTGCAACTTAATATATTACTAAAATGAAACAGTATGACTTTCCTACTATCTGCAGGTGATTGCCAGAGGTTTAAGTACCCTAGCCACCACCACCATCTCAGGCACTATTTCACCCTGAAAATAAATCAACATGCTTATGCCTTCCTATGAGAGGCTTCCAACAAATTCCGTAGCAGTTTGTGCTCATCTGCTTGGGGGTTTGGAGAAGCCAACATCCTCCTGCAGAGAGCAGAGTGAGGGTTACAAATAAGTATTGAAGGCCAAGAATAAGAAAATGTCATCCGTGGCAATGATCATCTGTTGATACTCTTTTGGACAATATAGGTGTCTGCAGTAATATAATTTAAAGTAAACTTTATTTTGAATATCCATGGAAACTGGGCATAACCTGTTAATGATGCCACATAGTGGTGCAAAGTCATCACAATCTTGTAGGCTTGGGTGGGTTGCAAAGAAATTTTGATTTCATCTGCCCCCCAGCATGTTTATTGCATTGCCTAGCATCTTTCTCTCGTGTGGTTACTAAAGCTTTTCTGATGACATTGAATTCATACTCATGTAGCCTTTAATAATGGTGCTTTTTACTGAGAATATTAATCCACTCTTTATATATTAATCTTAACAATGGCATCATGAATAAAATAAAGAGAAGGAGGAGGATAGTGAGAGAATGCTTAAGGAGGATGGTGTAGGTGCTCATGACCAGACTGATAGAGTGACATTTACATCTTTTGCTGTTTGGTTTTTAAGAAAGATCCAATTTAACTTTAGAAATGAAGACTCTTCTCATACTTGTGTTGGGCATGATACTTAAAACATGGTGACCACAGACAGGTCACAGGATTCACGCAAAGTTGGTAACTGTAGGGCAAAAAAAAAAAAAAAGCAGTGGCTGAACCCCAAGGAAACCCTGAAGGGATTTAATCCACAAGGAATTATGGATTCCTTGACCCAAAACCCAAGAGCATAAGCTCTCGGAAATCTTGAAAAAGGGAGGGTAAAAATCAGATCTGAAAATAAAGTAGCCTATAAAAATAAAAATGGAAAAGCTTTTGTTATCTTAATTGGGGAAGCTTATGAGAAATGATGAAAAATGTTACCTTGAGTAGTCTGAAAACTATATAAATTGTTAAAATTGTTTGATGGGTGACACCAATTACATTGCTGATACCATTTGCTTAATCAGAAACAGAAGGAACAAAGAGAAACAGTGAATTTATATTACAACACTGAGACGTTCTCATGCTGCTATAAATGAGCTGTTTAAATGGGGTAGTTTGTGGGACACGTAATTCCAGCTGACATGAGGAATTGTTGAAAAGCAAGTAGAAACCTGTGTGCTGCTTGTTAGAGTAACAGCTTGTGACTGCACTCAGAAACAATTCTCCTGAAGACCCAGTCTCCTTCTGTTACAAAAAGCATAAAATGGATTTTTGACTATGATGGGGAGTGTCATAGGTAGTTAGAAATACTCGTAAGCAAATATTTATCCACTGTCTCAACAAATTTAAGTGTAAAGAATCTGAGTATTAAATAATACCTAATGCAAGTGAAGTATGGTAAATATTTTTTCAAACATGATTTTTAAAAGTATGCAAAAATAAAATTAAAAAAACAAGATAATTCAAATTTACTTTATAAAGCCTGTACTTCAAAATTGTAGAAATCCTGTATTTTAACTTGCTGTCATGGGAAGATAAAGATCCTCTTCTGGGCTGTGCCAGCACTGAACTGAGCAAATACTCTGTGTCACCATTAGCACAATGACAAGCCAAACTAATAATTAACTTTGGCAGAATACCAGCCTGGCAACATGAATTTGATTGTCCTGATACAGTGGCGAAGTCCTGTGAGAACATACCATACATCTAAATGCAACACGTAAACATTCCCAGAGACATAGATCACAGCGTACCATTGTTTAAGAGATTAATGAATCTGTAACATCCTTCAGTATCTACAACCTATATTTGTAGGTGGATATCTATTTTTTACACCCATTTATAGAAATGAAACACATCATTATGAATTTATAAATTTCTTTCCTACATTTGTCTATATTTGCATACAGTTTATGAATAAGATACATTAACTATTTAACTATTAAACTATACATACACATTTGAAAACTTTCAGGAAAATTCAAAAGTTACTATTATTTAGAAACATGGAAAAGAAAACATGAGCTTTATCTCAGAGACCAGGAAACCTGAGTTTGTGAATTGAAATTGAAGCCCTGGCACTTAACAAGCTGGTTGGTGCAATCCTTCCTGGGATCAGCTGTGGGACCAGGTGTGCTCGTCATTGGAGAGGTTATGTAAGCAGTTTTGAGAGCTGGTTAGGAGATGCTGTGGAGCTGATCAAGTAGATACCCTATAATAAAGCCAGAGGATGAAGGTAAGAAAATGTTGCTAGGGAGAGCTGGAGTACAGCTTAGAAGGAGTGGTTAGAGCATCCCCTGTTCAGAGGGGTTATAACAGAATGTTAAGGGAAGGAAAATTTCATGCTGAGAGACAGGGCTACAAGGGAAGACACAGATTCCCTTAATACCCTGAAAAGTTACTAGCGAATGAAAGCATAGCTTCAGTTCTTTCTTCAAAGCCTATATTTCATATCTTTTCATATCTATTACTAAGTGTGCTTCAAACTTCTCTTTTCTTTCTCTGTAGCAGTTGTTGATAGTCGGTATGCCTGAGCTGATCCTTCTACTTTTTGACACTGCTTTCAGGGAGACAAAAACTAAAAAATAACAAATAAGTTCTTAATAATAATGATCTTGATATTATGAAATGTAATTTTTAAGATAAATCCAGCTGTATTATTTGGCTGAGTTATAAGTAGGCAGAGTTACAAGTGGGTTCAGACTTTAACCAGCACTTTGAAAATTTACTGGAACAAATAACCTGAATTAACACAGGGCTAACTTGTTTCCTGAAAACATGAAGTGTAAGCAGCAGGTAACATTAGACCCTGTTGTGCTGGGAGAGGCACAACCACGAGACACAGCAGGCTTGAATTTAAATCTGTGCAATTCATGACTTGTCTATGAGTGGGAATAAATGTCAGCTTGTTGAATTTCTAGCCTGATATTAAACAAGGGGACTTTTGCCCAAAACCGGGGACTTAATATAAGAGAGCCAGAGGGATCAGCCATATGGGAAGACAACACAAAATTGTACCCTTCTGATATAAGCAATCTACAGCACACTCTGAATGGGTGGTAGAAACCTGGGAAAGAGTAGGGCTGAAACTGGCTCAGAGAAACCTAATTTGCAGTGCAAAGTGGTTTTAAATAATACTAACGCTACCCCAAAGTCCCTGTTTACAGTCAGAGTGGTGAACAGACAGAACTTCTTTTATTTTTTGTCTAGAGCATTAGCCTCAAGTGCATCTCAATATGGTATTTTCTAGGTGTAGCAAGTCATTCTGAGACTGTCCAGAGAAGGCAGAGTTTGGAGGGGAAAAAAACAAAAAAAAAAATGAGTGAAAAAAACCAGACATAATAGCTTCTTCTGCTTTTCTTCTTTGTATACAAGTCCGCAGAAGAGGCTGAAATCCAGATTTCTGGTATTGACCATGTACAACCATTGCCCTGTGATATACCACATCCCCTGGCCATTGAACAGAAGAAATAAAAGAAATTGCATTGTGCAATTGCATGGGTCTATATCGGGTGGGTTTTTTTCCTTCAGCTGCTGAAATAGATTTCAATTTTTCTTAACAACGAGGCCTTTCCTGACAGCAAGAGAACTAGAAGAATCTGAGAAAAACACTTGGAGAGTTGCTTGCTGATTCGGGTAACAACAATTGGTGTCTGAAATGGAGGTAATTAATATTCTCATTATGATAATAACTTTCAACATTTCCTTTTATTTTCCCAGGCTTTTTCCTTAGCTGTCTGTCTCTGAGTTGAGAAAATTATTATCAGTGTATCAGCACAGATACATTTCAGGGGAAGAATGGCAAGAATTAATTTTGGTCTATCTGAGGAAAGTACAATTAAGAAGCCTTCATGATAAGACTAAATCTCAGATTATTGAATCAGATATTCTCAATTCAGACTGTTCTGAAAATCTAATACTCCATTCACTTTCTGAAATGCAATTAAAAATAATCACCGTTGTAAGGGAGAAGTGGGGGAAGCTACCTGTAAATGGTCTGAGACAAAGCAATAATTTCACAGTCATAGAAACTTTTTTCCAATGTTAAAGGTAAAACGTTTTTCGCTGTTTTGAAATGTTACTTTTATTAGTACAGTGCAATAGTTTGAATAGCTTATTTTAAAATAAGCATTTTTTTGAAGCTCTTTTTGACCACTTGTTTTTCACACTTATTTTCTCTGCTGTTTGAATCTGTAGTCAACACACTGGTAGATCTGAAAGAATAATTATAATAGATGATACTGCCTGATTTTGTTTCACTGGAAACTCGTTTGGGTAGTATTGTCCAAACTTTGACACATTGATGGCTTATATGTGTTTTGTAAAGAACTGAAGGAGAAGGGGCGAAAAAACAACTTCGGTTTTGATTAATGCTTTCCACAAATGCAAATCAATATTATTCTGACTTCCAACTTGTCTTTGATTCTACAGAATGGAATGAATGAATTTTGTGCTCCCTGTCCTCTGGAGATCGTGCCTGTAACTAATGAATACAGAGCATTGAAACATGTCAATATTCAAAATTCGGGAAGAGGAGGGAGAACAAACATGCCCATGTAAAGTTTGCTTTTATCTCCCAGTCCGGAGTTTTAGTGTTTGGATTACTTTAGTTGAACAAGAGGTTACTCCTGAGATTATGTAATCAAGTTACTTCTTAAGTAATGGAAGCAAAGACTCCTTGAGGATGCTAGATTGCATGATAGATTCTATCATTTTGTAAAAGTTGTTGCTGGGTTGTAGCTCAAAGAAAAAAATATATAAATCTGATACTCAGCCAAAAGGTGTAGAAGAAAGCTTTGTTGCCGAAAATTTTCCTTTTCATTTTTCTTCTCTGGATTATTTTTTTTTTGTTTGTTTGTTTTTGTTGTCTTTTTTTTTTTTTAGTGGAATGTTTGCATGATGGAATTATCTTTGTTACCTATATAGATTCAAACTAGCACTAATTTTAGCCTAATTATAGCACTAATTTTGCCAATTATATGTTTATTAGAAAGCAACATTGTTTAAAGGTTTTAATTATAGAAATCTATTAACTGTAAGACTGGCAAGAAAAAGGGGCAGAGGGAATGGCTAGACAAGCTCATATAGCCAGTTATGTCCAAATGCAAATCTCTCACTATCTGTGGGTAAATGCTACTTAAGGCAAATGTGTCATTCAAACTGAATTTCCTGACGGTATGATTACATTGTCAAGAATCTCACTAGCTAGCTGGGCTTGCTTGTGCTGCTGAGACAGCTCCTGGCTGGATTTACCACCATCTAGGTCTGCTACTGTGGTGGGAAAACTGCCAAGATCCTCAGTGGTAAGCAAATAATGAATGGAAAATACAAGTGCTACATGCACAACAAATATAATTCTAAGGGAATAGAATAGAAAGAATAGAACAAAGCAACAAACCCTCAATAACAAAAACAAGAGCAAAACAAACAAAAAAAACAACACAAAAAGAACCAAACCAAAAAAAACAACCAAGCAAAAAACTGCCAACTTCTGAGATGTTGCAGAAAAGACTAATGATAAATTTTTTCTGTACGGTTGAGTTGTAGCCTACACTGAACATGTCTTTCATTCTTTAAATTTACAGAAAATGCACACTGGTCTAAGGAGTAGACCAATTTTGTAGTAAAGGAATTCCTTATCTCTGTTTTTATTCTATGGAGTATTTCTTTGTTGTCTAATAATGCATCAGAGCTGGAAGCTACCATTGTCAATGGGAAGTAGTCTAGTTTTTAAGAGGTTTTGTTATTTTGTTTTTTTTTAATTAAACATTCTCAAAGAGAATTTAATTCTGGGCCTACACCAGGGAAAAAACCCTCTACTCTTCTTTACCCTACATGTCACCTCCTATACTGTTTCTTTTTCCCTCTTCCCATATATAAACCTTATTTGAATATACTTCTATTTTTATCAGACTGGTCTATAGCTGAGCACTCTGAGTAGAACATTAGATTGCAGATAAAATTAGCTTTAAATAAGTCAAGTACTTGAAATAGCAATTTTCCCAATATTTCCCTATTATAGTAGCTGGTAGTACCTCTGAGCAGTAACAGGTGAATATTGTGAGAGATGTGGTGACTATTAAGGAAAAAAATAATTTAAAGATATTGCTGTCTTTGTGGGCTGCCTTTCTCCCTGCTACTTGTATGATTGAGCCTGTCCTCTGAGAAATGCTTGCAATAAGACTAAATTTGTCCCAAAAGCTTGGTGCTTATTGAGTGTTTGTGGAACTTTCGTAGTTTAGTCTATCTAAAGAACTCTCAAAACCGAGAAAGGTTTAATCCAAAATGGTATTAAGCTCATGAAAACAGAACAAAATATGTTTTTACACTGCTAGTACATAATTTACCACAGCAAGGTGTTGGATTTTAAGATCCCCCAGCCATGCAATTACACAAGTGGAAAAAATCTGCCTCCATTCTTCATATCTTAGCACATGCACCTATATAACCACAGAAAAAATAAAATGGACTTCAAATTCTGTAACCAGCCAATAAATTTTACATTAGCCCAATGGGAACTATGACTGAAGCCTCAGTGAACCAGAAAGAAAAAGCTTTAGTGTTTTCCATTTCCTAACACACTTGTCTTCCAACCCTCTCGAAATGTTTAAAAGCCCTTGAGACAACATCAAGAACTTCTTCTGTTTTAGAGAATCATATTAATCCAATAGAGGAAGAGAATTGGCATGAATGCAATTATATGATTAATCACAGCTAACCAGCAAAAATCACGTGGAGATCCAGAGTGCTGAACAATATGATGATCAATAAGCAAAACACATTGGAGGAAGCAAGTGTTCCATAAGCCCAAATTACACATTTGAAGGACTCAAGATCTTCTCATGAATATTTCATGAACTGAAGATGAACCCAAGTTTGACAAATTATGATTTTTCCATTTCTGATAATAAGCATTTTTATTTTAGGTTTTTATCCCTGAACTGTAATAAAGTATTTCTGTATTAAGTGTTTTTTGGTAATTAAGTCATTCATAATGTATGAAGAAGTGAAAAAATAACTTGCCTTTGAGTTTTAAAAATACTTTCTGATTTTATTTTTTTTGGTACATAATTCCTCAAAATCACCTATCCATGTCAGTGCATCCATGCACACATCTAAATCAAATCTAATTGTTACATTGTTGTAAATACCGGATTATGGCTTTAGTGAAAAGAAACAGCCTAGACTTTTGCGATGCTTAAAATACCATTTAAATATACCTGGTTTCTGTGTTTTCTTCTGCACTGCTTGGAGTTCATAGAACAGATTTCTCTTCACTCCTACTTACTGCAACTTGTTAAATGAAGTATTGTGGCCCTTTTTGACCTTGCAATTTACCAATATTTGAATTCTGGCATGATCTCTGCTGGAAAAAAAATTGCTTAGAAATTGGTAGTGAGTTAATGATGTAACAATTTTTATATATAAATTAATTTTCAGAAATTTTTGTTTCCTGAGCCTGATGGGATCTAGAATACTCTAGATATAGCAAGCCATTGATGGTGGTACTCAATTGTCCTGTCACTCAGGGTTGCATCCTAATTATTTTTCTACTTTCTATAACTTCCTCTTGAGCAGGGAAAACGTTTCCATGTGTTCTTGTTCCATAATATTCTCCCCAAGCTAAGGCTCCTTCTGTTGCTTTTATTCTGGAGGCAGTTTTCTCTTCTTTCTCCCCATACCCCCTTCAAACCCCAAAGATGAATGCTATCTATAACTTCAGAAGAAAATTGGGTAAAGCTGTCTTAAGAGGTGTGTGCTTCCAACAACAGACTTGTTCTCTCTGCCACAGAAATGATTACAGAGCAATGACTTGTTTAAAGAGAGAAATACCTTCAATGGCACTACTTATGAGTGTCTTAAAACAAAAGCTATTTACTTGAGGACAATGAGTAGTTGTTTCCTTTTCATCTCAATTTTTTGTTATGCTGTTCCTTGGTCTAACATGAAAATCATTACAATTTATGAGATAAGGCAGCAGACAGGACCCTTGGGAGTTCTTTGTTATGTAACACTACATCTAGTTCAGTATTTTGTGACTCTCTTCCTCAAATAGCTTTCTGAAAGATCAAGTTAGTCAAAGCTACTGTGTTTTTTGTAGCTTTGCTAAAATCTACCACATTATGTGCTCAGTGAATTTCCACAGCTTTTGTTTGAGTCGCTGACAGCACCTGTCACTTGCCTTTTTGTGCTGTGAAAGCTGCTGGTGGCAGCATAACCGAAGATGCTGAGTAAAAATATATATCTCATAGCAGTGGCCCACAAAAGAAGGATACTTATGTATTAGTATAGACTGTATGTGTCATAACCTGTAGTTTTGTAGGTGTGGAGTTTTTTTGTTTTGTGTTGTTTTGTTTTTCTTGTATGCATAAACCCTGACCAACAATCAGGTTATCTAGGTGAGTTTGTAAAAAAGAAGTGCTTTTAAGGTAGAAAATGGAACTAAAACTTTAGCCTTTTGGATTTTTATAGAAATGAAGTAAAAATATTGGTTTCACCTTCTGAGTACTGTAACCAAGAGTCAATCATCATTTTCAATGTTTAACGGCTTATTACTTAGATCTAAGTTCTCAATAGTTATAAAAGTGCCAAGATTAAAAGCCTTTTTTCTTTCTGCAGTTTTTTCTTTTACAGCAAAACAAATCACAGCTCATATTGTCCTGGTTTTGGCTGGGATAGAGTTAGGTGCATGTGCTACTTGTCTTTTAATCTAGAAAAACAATTTTTTTACTCTCTGCCCATAACTAAAACCAAGTAGCATCATTTTTGACTTACAAAGAAAAAAGCTTGATATTTAATCCCTAAACTTTTACTTTACTGTACAGTTTCTCTTTGTAGAAAGAAACAGTCACAGAATAAAAACATATTTGGATGACAAGGCTTCTATTTCATTCACTCTCTCTTCAGCCATGGCAAAGCTGTTGGTACAGTGCTCACAGCATGAGCCCTGCAAACGATGGGACTGGCAGGCTGGTTCTCTCCAGCCCTTCTGTTCAGGCAGCTATGCAGAGTAACAAAACAGAGGTAACTTTTTCCCTTTGCCCACCTTAAAGGGGGAAATGGCTCATTCATTCTGGTAATAACATTACCTTCAAGATTTCCTAAAGGGTTATACTTTCCATAGATGTATTAGTAGCATATTTTGGAGTAGAAAATACAGCTGAGGAGGGTCTGCAGGCTGGTACAGAGTAAGCCATGCTGAAGTGTATGGCGGGCACCTTGCACACTGGGAGTGAATTATTGGAGGAGGACTGGAAACTTTGGTAAAGTATGGAGTTGGGCCTTACCTGCTGGTTACATTTAAAAGAAATGCATGCCTTTTTAGGGAAAATATTCAGTGAATCAGTGGAAATCCTGTAACTAATGACTTGTCACATTCTGAGCGGTCATGAGCAGGAAATGCTGTATTATTGCTGAAAAAGTATTATTTTCAGTAGTAGCACTGTACTACTTTTCAGTAGTAGCACTGTACTACTTTTCAGTAGTCACCTGTCATACACGGGTTGTATCATGCAGTACTTTAGACTGTTTTTAGTTGAAAGTGAGTAATGCACTTTAAAGAAATAAATCTTCAATAATACATAGCTTTGTTTACTGCAGTCAAGATATACAGAAAACTGCATGGTCTCCTGTGAACAGCAGCCTCTATTAATTAAATGTCATGTGCTCTGAGGCTATGAGTGTTTTGATTTATGGTTTTTTTTTCCACTCAGTTGTCATTAAATCTTTGGACAGGGATATTCTTTGTGTTTTTATAACCAAAGTAGATTTTATGACCAAATTTTGCTAGCACATTTATTCCTACCATTCAAAGGATTATTTTTATACTTATGGCTGGCCAGATGCAATTATGAGTTGTACATGCTAAACTTCTGCAGAATTCAGATGGACTAGTTTCCACTTCTGTGACTTTCATAAATCCCCCAATCAAATTCTGTAACAGAGAAATATTTTTGTTGTGTTCTCCTTTGAGACTTGAAATGTATTACAGGGTATTTTCTAATTACATATCACAAGCTTTTTTTTTTTTTTTTTTTTTTTTAATTCCAGCTTTATTGGAAGGTGTGAAAGGAGGACAGCCCTGAACCTCAGGACTTAGGTAGAAGCTGCTACCTCTTAGTAACAGCAACATCATATGCTTTGAGTCTATAAACTACAACGTGCGTTTCAAATCCAATCTGGATTTCCACCCACTGAGGTACTATATGTTTTATTTATGGGCTTATTTTCTTGGTTGTTTTAGGAGAAAAAGGAAAAGAAAAAGTATTCAGGGGATTCCTACACTGCCATTTGGGGAACACAGTACTTCAGGGATGAAAAGCATAATAATCTTAATGGGATACAAAGTAGTATTTTCCAGTCAGTTCCAACATGTTTTTATCCATGGGAGAACAGGTAACTTCAGGAAATTCATAATTTGCATTATTTTTTTTTCCTACAGATTTTGAGAGGCATAAAAATTCCTTTTAAAGCTTGTGCTATCAAAGTCTAACCTAGTGTGTGTGGGGGGAAAGTCTGCACATTTCAATGACATCCTTAGAGATGTTAATTTTTGCTGCTTTGTGAAGCAGTTAGAATTTGTGAATCTTTTGCAACATTCATCAGGGACCATAGAATATTTCTAGGAAAAAAAAAATAGGGAAGAAAAAGTAAGTTAGACTTGAAACTTGTACAGTGTTCACAAAGGCTCTGAAAGATGCAAGCACCTGCATATTTCTAAACTGGCAGGAGATACAAGTTTTTGTCAAATTTAACGGAACTAACTGGAAAATAGGTTACACTAAATCTGAGTAAAAATATGGTTAAGAATACAGACATTTTAATATTAATCAATGTCTCATAAAAAACAAAACAAAACACAAAACCAAAAAAAATAACCCAGTACTCCCCACCAAATCCAATATCCTCTATTTGTAATCTCCTTAGACCTTTAGTTTTCTTAGTTAGTGTTAGTTTTTAATTATTGTGTTTCCTATAAAAGTTATGCACATAGCCATCTCCTTAGTAGGATAAGCTATGCTTATGAGGACCATTTCCAGGTTGTGGTTGCTGTTGTTTTTTTTGTTTTTTTTTTTTTTTCTTTTCCCTAGGATAGAGAAAGAAGAAAAGAGAAAAAGGAAAAAACCAAACCCCAAACTATTTAAAAAGAAAAGATTTGAAACACAGTTCCACACAAGTCTTTTTGAGTCTTACTGTTCTTAAGAAGAAACTCCTAGGTTTAAACCACTGGTTGTGTAAAGGCAGAAAGACAAATAGATTAATACAAGCTATCTGAGTACTCCTATAAAAGACAGGGTAGCCTGCAGAAAATGGGAACCGACAGCCCGTGTGTGAACATTGAGGTTAGTGGCAGTAGTCTGATGCAAAAGACATCTTTTGTATGAGGAGGAATTGCCTGATCATCCTTTGCAGCTTGGTTGCAATTATTCCTTTGAATGACTAAGCACTCCCTTAAATTACAGACTCCTTATTTAATCAAGTAATGCTCAAGTAGATATGAACCCTAGAATAGATCTTGGGACCCTGTGATTGTCCTTTTGCTGATGCTTAATATCAGTGCTCTATTCCAGGTTCATTCTATTCTGTCTTTCTGTTACAGTGCTGTATATAAATCAGTCCTAACAAAGCCAGTGTGGTTCATATATGAGGGATTATAAAACCAAGTCTGAGGAAAATATAATTTCATCCCTACAACCATCAGTATGAGTACCATGGCTCAAGGAAAGGGGCACCCAGACTGCTAGGGGTGTCTGAGAGTCCACGATAGTGGTTTCTTTTGAAGCAAAATAAAAAGGGCAAATTGCATCCCCCTAAAATAAGAGATTAGTTATTTCCAGTATTTGATGCAAGCTTCTACCTATTGCTCAATAATGCTAGGTGGCTACACCTAGTGGCAAATACTCTTCATAATAAAGTAATCTTTTCTGGGTACCAGCCATCAGTAAGACCATTTTAAATGTGTCATCTTCCACCATATGCTCCCTTAAGAAAAAAAAAAAAAAAAATCTTTAAAACATAATTCCTAAAACCAAGCCTTCACTCCTTAATTTGGCAGTTTGCAAAACATGGCATTTGTGAAAATCTGGCACAACAATTATCAGTGCATCTCTGTCAATACAAGAATGGAAAACAAACTCCCTGGCAGCAGCATGCACAGTTGTGAGTGCCCACTCCCTCCCGCTTCTTCCTACCATGTAGTGATTTTTTAGTCTAAACTGTTTGTGTGATTAGCAGGGGGAGTGTGAGATTAGAATTGTCTTAAAGAAAGAAAAGACCTTTATATGCAGTTAATGCTTCTGCAAAATAATTCTTCCGAAATCTAGCAGTTGCTTAAAAAAGCAAAAAACAAAACAAAAAAAACCCAACAACCCAAAACCAAGCAAAAAAAAAAAACAAACCAAAAAACAAATAAACCACAAAAAAACTCTCCCCAAAACCACCACACACCCAAACAACCAACCAAAAAACCCAGCAACCTGCCATCTGGAAATAACATGAAATAACATGGTCCACAGAAATGGATAGACGGGCTAATACCAGTTGTAGCATCTCTTCCATGCTGCTTGTCATCTCCTTGGTTGCTGCTGGAATAGCATGCAGAACTTGCAACTCATTTTTTATATTGTGAACAGCCTAACATGAAACATAACGTGTTCTGGGCAGTTGGCTGATATATTATTTTTTATTTGGGTTGGGTTTAGTCTAGTCTTTTTAGCAACACTGTTTAGGAAGCTTGGACCCACCTGCTGGGTGGCAATGCAGAAGACAAGTTGTAGCAGCTGGATCCTCCTTGTTCTGCTAATGTGAGATGGAGCATTTTTCTGCAGGGACAGACACAAGTCATAGCGCAAAATAATTTCATCCACACATTTCAGCCAGTGCCATCTAATTGTAATGCTGTGTATGAATGACAAAGGAATGAAATGTTTAGAAAAATAATTGTTTCTGTGTGATAGGTTATTAAGCCTTGATCTTTTTACAGAATAACTCCAAGAAGGCTAAACAAGCTCCTGAGGCAGGTCCATTCAGCTTTAGTCTGTGATCATCCACAATGGAAAGCAGAGTGAAGGCAGGGGATACTATGGGCTTTTCTTTATAAGCAAATCTAGTATCAAAAAAATCACCATCAGGAATTGGAAATAACTACCTGGTCGACTATAGCATTGCCTTCGATGTTAGGTTTATGCTCTAAAAATTATTCCTTTTCTTGTTCAACTTCCTTTTTACCAGCTCTGCTTCATCGGAGGCTTCTGCCTCTGTCTTTCATGATCATATCTTTCAAGAGGCACCAGGAACTTCTCAAATGTTCATGAGGAAATAAAGCTGCCTGACTGTGGACTTTGGCTAGATTGATTCTTCTCCTGGGCTTGGCCCACAATTTCAGTCAGTCTTCTGCTATGCTGTCACCAGCAAGCTTCCACATCCTGCCTTTAATCTGAAAATCAGTGTTAAAACAAAAAAAAAGAAAAAGAGGTGATAGGAGGAGGGCTGCCTGTTGTAATACCTGGCAGTCAGAAGAACCAGAGCCTTGGTGCATTTCCTTGTGTGTCCACCAAATAACAGAGAAAGCATTCAGGGTCTTGTTCTGCATCTGAGCAGAAGGATCTTATGTAGGAGCAGCAGGTTGAAGAATCATGTAGAAAAGCAGTAACTGCCTTTGAGGGTTTGAGCAGCAAGGGACAGTGGAGCAAGCAAGCCAAAGGGATCTGCAAATGGCACTCTGTGATTGCTCAAGCAAAAGAGGAGTTTTGATTTAATTGCTTCCATATCACTAAGGGGCCTCCTCACAGCCTGGACCCTGCAGAATTTAAAGCCACTTGGCCCTGGATTTGATTTTTTTTTTTTTCTGTGTGATGTGAGCGTCTGGATAAAAACAATAAATGACCTATGAAAGTACAACTTGCATGTTAATCTCCTTTTATCATTCTTGTAAATTGTGGTCAGTTTGCTTCAGAGGGTCTCAACTCCTGAATGAAAAGCTTTTTCTTCAGCTTTACAATTTACCTATTTGCACAGCTGCTTCACCTGGGCTTCTAAGAATATCATTACTCTGTTGCAGGTCTTTAAAAGAGAGAATAAATTAAAAGAAACACAACTGAAATAAGATTAGGTTGCTTGTGGCTGCACAAACTGTTTATATGCATTCTAATGCTAATTAGAATGTTTTTTAATGTCATTTATTTGCATATATTTTGGTGTATTATACAACTTGCAAATTCTTAGCAGGCAGTTGGAATCTATTATACGTTATTGCTTCCTTAAAATCATAACACTTAAATCAGGTCACCCAGCTGTTTAACATCTGATAACAAGATTAGAAGGGATTGATTGTACTCTCTATAAGACTGCAAATACCTATTAATCTAGGAGACTTTGTAAGTCAATCAAAATTGTATTTTTCTTGTGAGAATGATATACATAGTTGAAAATATGTTCATAATTTGCAGTGGGTATTTTAGGCTCTAAGGTAAATTATTCTTTTGAATACCAATTTTTTTAGCTCATACTGTAATTATGATAACTTTGCATAGTATATAGTTAATACTCCAAGTTTTTGCTGTTTAGTATGTTGAAACTGTCCAGGTTTTCATTAATTCCATCACTCAAACAAAGCTCTCCTCCACCTCCAAGAAGTAATTGTAATTATTTTTATGACCATTGTCACGGTTTAAGCCCAGCCGGCAACCCAGAACCACACAGCTGCTTGTTCACTCCCCCCCCGCCTTCCTCTCCCAGAGGGATGAGGAGAATTGAATGAATGTAACTCCCACGGGTTGAGATAAGAACACTCCAATAACTAAGATATAACACAAAATCACTGCTGCTACCACCAGTAATAATAATGATAAGGGAAATAACAAGGAAACCTTCCCTCAACTTCTACATCCACTACTGATTCAGAGGAAGAAAGAGAAGGAAATTAGGAGTAGAAAAATAAACAAGTCTAAGTCTACATGCTAATGAAAGAACTATTTAATGACATTTTTAATTTTCGAAGTGCTTATGGACTCAGCACTGACATTGTTCCAGAATGACTAGTGCAAAATAAAAATTATAAGTTATGGTGAATTGGAGTAAAGCAGGAAATATTGGCAAAGAGAATCAGAGACAGCTTGGTAATTTGTTTAGCTTCAAATGCTCCTTTGTGTAATTACAAACTTCAACGTTTTGCTTTCAAGGTAGCTTAAATCTATTTTTTTATGAGATTTTGACAAATGAATATTTTAAACTCTCTACTTCCCTACATCTTTTCTCTTGCTATTCGTTTGTTTGTTTCTTATATTTGTTATTACACTCTTCCATCACCTGCCTTCACTGTGAGAAAACAAGTGAGAAAGCTCTGAAAATGACAAAACATTTTAACATAAATAGAAACAATATGTGTTCAGCATTGCAACTGATTTTCTAAGGTGTCTTGAGCCATTTCAATGACCAAAGCAGAAATTGCCTAAGTAAGTTAGAAGCACAATGGAAATCAAGAAAACATGGGTTTTGAAAAACAATTGGATGTCTTTGAAAACAAAATGAGTGGGAGGAACGATTCCAAATTTTTGATTCAGCTATAAAATTCTGCCTTGTTCCATTTCTGCAAATCTCAGCTATAGACATATATTAAAATAAATGTTGCTTGATATTTTGGAATCATAACTGACCATCTGGTAATATGGAAGCTATCTATTGTGGTGTTGTACAAGGGGTTTTTTTGAAGAATTGGGTTTTTGGTGAACTGCAGAGATGTAGAGGTATTCAAGGTAGTCAAGCCATGGTACTTGCAAATCTGTAGCCAGATAGAAATGCCTAAGCAGAAATTAATGAACAGGTTGAACCTTGTATCACTTTTTAATTTATCTCCCCAGTGGATTGACTCTGAACCACCTTGGGAAGCACCTCAAAACTCTGTGTCCCTCCTCTTGGTTACACCATGTGATGGCAAAGGACCTGATGACCTGAGCCAGTCCTTTGACTCAGGTTAGATAGAAAATCTTCGGATCTCTTTCTCTTTCCACCTAGGCCTGACTTCCCATTTTCTGCTCTGGATTCCTGCAGCCTCCTTGAAATGCAGTAGTGTCTAAGGCAGCAGGGAAATTTCTGCCATGAGCCCAGGGAAACTTCAGAGAGTACAGAGATTTGACAAATATTTACTTTATAAAGGCAAGCAAGGTTGAATATTAAAGATATGAAACCTGCCAGTATTGACACATGCAGTTTTAAAGTGAAGAATCTTGCAGGATGAATGTCATTTCTCTTCTGCTCATCATTAGCAATTCCTTTGTTAGCATATGTGTTCATTGGTGCTTTCCTGTCAAAGTGGCGTTAAAGACAAATGCATTCTATTCAACCATTTCTGGAGCGCTGTAGTTCTTGTTCCACCTGTCTTGGAGCTGGTGACTGCCAGGCCAAAGGAGATATGGTGGCTGCTTTAGAGGATGAAACATCTTTATCTCTCTAGGAGACTCAGGTTGGATGTGCTTGCTTGCTTTGCTCATGTGTGATATGAGGTTTAAGTGAGCTGGCTTTGTTGTCATCTCAACACAAAAAATATCAAAAGCTTTGCTTGTTTTCCTGAGGGTGACAGGCAGAAGTGCTGAAGGTTGGAGCACATCTTGGTTGTTTATAGCTTTCCTTTCTACTTAAATTCTTTTCTACTTCCCCCCCCTATGCACAAGGTAACTGAAAGCAGCCGTTGAACTTTTTCTGTGTGCAGCTTCTTGGGCCAGTGAAAAGTATCTGTTTGGAAAAGCTACTCACTTGCCTGAAAAGTGAAATGAGTTACATAGAACTGTATGCTGAACTTGTTTGTTTTTTTCTTTTTTTTTGTCAATAATTATTTCTAACATAATGAAATTCCAATAGGGATAGTTATTTTAGAAGACCTAATATCTATGCCTGCATAGATACGATTATACCATATCCTAGATCCTTCACTGAGGTATTTGGCGTACATTGCTTCAGTCAAATTCCAAAAAAAACTAAAATAAAAATTTATCAGTGGAAATTTATGGATTCCATGAACCAGAACTTACGGTTTTTAATTTAGCCATTTAAAGTGTTGAGGCAATAATGAGATATATTTGATCTTTGTGCTTTTTATGTACTTTCTAAGTTTTCTCAAATTCTCTCAAAAAGTGATTCAGAAATTCAGTTGGAAAGCAATTGGTTTTGAAGCAGATATGTTAAAGAAGTATCAGATATGATTTTATATATATATGTATTTTAGGTACAGGGATTTGGGAAGCATTGTAGAATTTCAAACTGGACTGTAGAAGAGTGTCAAGGGCTGATGTCTTGCACAAATGCCTCTCCTCTCCTCTCCTGCCCAGATTGCAAACACAGAACAATTTTCCTCTCACCTTGATGGTTTAAAGCCATCCAAAACACCAGATAAATGGGGCTGGTGGTCTTTCATGATGTATGGATCATCCAGGAATTTGCCTTGGTAGCACAATAGAGATAAGCAGTGTCAGCAGGATAGTTAGCCATGTTGCCCCTAACCAAACTATCTTAAACAGTAATGTCAATAATAATTTAATTCTTGTTTGTACAGTGTCTGGTTTTCATATTCTACCACTAAAACTTTTCCTTTTTGTTTTCCAAGGACAATTAGTGGTGAGAAGTTGAATATTTTTCTTTTTTAACCACAGTGGACATAAAAAACGGTTTTAGCTTTAGTTCTTAATAGCTGCTGTTTTTATTAAAAAGAACACTTAAAAAAACAAACAAACAAACCCAACAAAAAACAAAAATCCAAACTTGCTTTTTTTATTGACAGATACTTAAAGATTTTTTATGATGGCAGTAGAGAAAAAAATCAACAGCAGTTTTTCAGCTGAACATTTTATGTGGGACTACTTTTCATCACACAGATAGTGTTTAGGCAGATGACAAACTTCCAGTGCTTTGACCCAGATCTGTGCCAAAACTGCTTAGCACTATGAATGCCCACATCAGACACATAGGTCAGACAAGTACCATATGTGTATGGGAAGGGGAAGTTGATGGCAGAGTTTTCTGAGAAGTAGGTTTTTCTGTATCTTCCCTCTGGAGGTCGTGGGTCCATGACCACCTCCTCTGTGCCTTGCACCTTAACATCCTACCTGCCTTCTCTGGGGCAGTAGTGATTCAGGCAATGCAGACCAGGCATCAGGACCCTGGGAATTTTGAGATCAGTTAAGAAATGGCTGGTCAACAGCAGCTGTGCATAAACAGCCTCACACACAACCCATCTTCCTTTCTTAACAATACTGATTTAAAATATGTCATATTTCAGATGCATTCATTTCTGGAATATCTGTGATGTTAAAAATGTAAATTAATGTTTTAATGAAAGGAAACAAATTACTCCTTATGCACTATCCGAACTTCTGCTTCCTGAAAACTTGATTGCATGTAGATGTGATTGAGACTTTAAAAAAAGATGGTGATATACAGATAGATGATATTTAATGGCTTTGAATAGAAGATAAGTTTACATCTTGAGAATTATGTAAATTTCTGTCTAAATTTCATACTGCTGTGTAGTATACAAAACTGTATGTAAAACCACTTTGAAAAACTATTAGAAAATACAAAGGTTAAGCAGGTACAATAAATAATATTAATGTGAAAGCAGAGTAACTGATGCTGAAACTGCAGGGATATGTGCATGGTTTTATAATTAAATTTCTGAGAATTGCAATGCAGGTGGCAAATGCTGTCATTGTACTCAGTGTGCTACAGAAGGCTAAGAGTCATAAACACACACAACTGTTTGTAATTACAAAAATGTACCCATCTAAAACTAATTGTGTTCAAAACTTTGGGCAGTAAGCATGTAAGGAAACTGATATTCTTCTGTCTTATTTTGTTTCTACAGCCTGTTAAATAGTAAAACTGAAATGTTGTTCTAAAAAGTGTTTCAGGGTTTAATTTCCTTTCAGCCATCCCTCTCTGTATTGTGTTATATTTGAGATTTTTTTTTAACTTGAGTTTAGAGTTCCACATTCTGGTGAAGCAGTTTGAAGTATATGTATCTATACGTGCCTTCACCCTTCTCCACCCACTCCATCGCATGGTTTTACAGCAGTAATCCTATGCAAGAGATTAGATCAAATTAATAATTATTTCCAGAACTAAATTTAGGGTGGAAAGAAGTTATTTTTGATTTCATTCCTGTGACCTGATCCTGCAGTCCCAATGTGTGAAGCAACACTTGCGTTTGAACTTGTGCCAGACCTTGTAACTAAAATGCTTTTGTTTCTGCTTGCCTTATTTCCCCTGTAACATTATGGGGGAAAAGAAAACATTTTCAGTTACCATATTTTCTAGATAGCTTCTTCTGTGTAATTTTCCTCTTTTTAATAAAGTAAAAACTTTTGTCACTGAAATTATTTTAGGAGGGAGGGACTGTTTATATTAAGAAGGCAAGCTTTTTAAAATAGCTTTTATTGGCTGCTTATAAATCTTTATCATCACTAAACTCCAGCAACCAAATGAGAACAATTGGAACAGTCCAAGAAAAAAATGGGCTCTCCAGCAACCTCAGTAGCTTTAATGAACTAGTAAAAGACCAAAGAAATAGACACAATTATCATAAAAAAGCTATTACATAGCTCATCCCATCTGAGTTGTTTATGGGGGATAAAAATTTAAGTACTTATCATCAGAAGTTCCTTTTACTTTCAGATGCTATCCTTCCCCACTGAGCTCTTTGCAGCCATGAAGACTTACTTTGAGAAGGTCTCAGATAATGAAATCTATTCTTCTCTTTTACCACAGCAGAGTCTCATAGTTCACTGATTTACAGTCTCTGCTTCAGTACCTGATAACACCAATACTTGAGTGCATGTGTCTGAGTTGTAGGTGTACACTTGACCATCTCCAGCTATTCATCATCATGCCTAAGTCTCTTAAAGTCTATGAGAATAAAGTACTTTGGATTTTACATGGGAACAATGTAGACTCTGGCATTTCCCTGTTTTCAAACCAAAATGCAGTCCTGTGTAAAAAAATCAAAACAAACAAAAAAACAAAAAATCCCCCACAAAACCCCCAACCAACCAAACAGAAAAACACCCACAAAAAACCCACACAAAACAAATTCCCAACACCTCAAACTACAACAGAAACCCCAAAACAACAGAAAGCGCAAACCCCACAATCAAACACAAAAAACCCATCACAAAACCAAAGAAAACAATTCATGAGGGTTTAGACTTTGTGAATTTTTTTTCTGGTTTAGTTTAGGTTGATCTATTTCAGAGGACCAAATTAGATCAGAATTTTTCATCTGAGCATAGCAATCTATATTAAAGGAAACATCCTACACTGATGCTTATCAAAACAAGAACAAGTCATTGGGCTGTACGTCTGTTCTAGCTTCTGGGTCAGACCCTGTGGCTTGCAAGGCAACCAAGGTGTGTGCATGCCACTGCAATGGACTCATCTTGCTCACTAGCAAGTGTTACTGGAACACATTTCTTTCAGCAATCTACTTCTTGAAGGCTTTATTGTTGTATCCTGTTAGCAATGTGGAGCATAGTTAAGGTTTTTCCCCTATCTGTGTTCTGTAAGTATTCTTGTGCTACTGACAAATTGCAAAAGACCTCTTAAAACATCTACTTGTACACTAGTCCATGATTCTACTTAATTTCTCTTTCTCCAGTATTTACATATTAAGTATATATTATATATGTGTACTTGCGGGGCAAGAGTGACTTATAATGATTAGATTTTTTTTAATGGTTTTGGCAAATGTTTTATATTTTGTTCCTTTTATTTGTGCTTTGACTGTTTGTTTTTTTTGATTATATAAACCTTTGGCAAACCTCTAAAGCAAAGAACTTTGTATTCAATCTTTATTCATGCTGTATGTATGCTGCTGTAGCCAGATGCTTTCACATGGTTTTAAGAACAGGTTTCTTTCTGCTAGAGTGATTGATTTGCCCTATAAATCAGTTCCCACATAAAATTCACAAGGAAAAAGTGATAGGTCATGAAACAATGAACTGATGTTAAGAATTTGCTTCCTTGCTTGTATTTCTCCTTCTATCATTCCAATTTCAACCATTCTCATGCCTCCCTTTAAAGATTACACTTGTAATTTCTCATTGTACTTGGACTGGTGGTGAATGAGCCTAACGAAGCAAAGGGGGGATATAGGCCAGGCAATCCTTGTGTGCTTGAAGGGCTTGGTGCTTTTTATTGCCCCTGAATGGAACCCTAGTATAAATAAAAATACTGTTCTGTGTGTATCCTGGCTGCTGCCTTTATGCAGAATTCATTGTGAAGAAAACCCTAGGTGGATACGCTAATGAAGTAACATATGTTCCTACTAAATTTAAGAAAAAAAAAAATCAATAATTGCTGCATTGCATCAGTGAATTAAAGACAGGAGTACTCAAGAAAAGGTACTGCTCCTATAAGTAAGAATATATATGGCATGTATATTGGCTTATTGTATATAAAAACATATAAGTAAATATAATACAAGACAGATTTTTAACACAAATATATGGATTCAGTTACATGGGATCATACACACCTGCCTGGGGACACTGTCACCTGCTTGTTCAAAGACATTGTAGAATATTACAGTGGAGAGGAAGCTGTAATTTCTTTTACACAGTTTTGTAGGAAACAAAAAGTCTTAGAGAATTGATGGTTAGAAATCATAATATGGACAATGATGTAGACTAATGTTTGTAAAACAGAATTTTTTTACATAAGAAAATGGAAACTGCTTTTGATGTTCTGGTAAAAAAACACATTATCTCCTTGGTGGGGTTAAACCTTCCTTTTTGCTAATGGTACTTTTTTTATAAATTACTTTGAAATTTGCCATAAAGAACTGTAATTTGATAGCCTAAGTCATCGTCACCTAACAGACCATAAAACCGAGGATTGGCTTTGTATGATTCTGGTGAGATGCCTTGCCAGGTTTCCACCTTCCAATAACCAGCTATCTGCAGCTTTTCTTGCTACTGATGATGATGATGCAGGGATGATGGGTTTGTGCATCTATCTTCTCTCTGTCCTTGTTCTTTTATATTTCTTCTGTCCTGAGAAGCATTGCATCCCTTTCTTCTGCTTCCACCTAGGAAGTGCAGTAGAATGAGGAAAGGGTATCTGGGAAGGAGGCAGCCCTGCAGAGGAATTGAGGGTGCTGGATTATTATTAGCAAAAGACCTGCAGATAGAACTCCTGTTAGAGGATGATCAGTGCGATTATGAACAGTCATTGTATGACAAATCAGTTGAAGGCTGAGAGCAGTAACTCAACAGATCTTTTATATCCTTTTATAAAGGATTTCACTGACTCTTAGGTACGCACAAGTGATTTTCCTTTTTTCAGTCTTGCCAAAAGGTGAGCTGGGAACAGGTTTCCATTTGCTCCAGGTACTATACAACGGATGATCTCTCCATGGAAGATTTTGCAGTACAGACGGGATAATACCTGATGGTTTCCAGGTCACAAGTGGTGGATGGTTTTATTGCCATGGTTTGAGGGATTGCAATTTGTCAGATTCTTTGGGTGAAGGGGGAGGTTTTAGCTAGATGGAAGCAAAAAGGTAAGAAAGGGCATGAACAGTGTGACAGGGTGAGACAAGAGGTAAAAATGGTGCTAGGTAAGGTGAGGATGCTGCTCCTTTTTGGAATGGTTTTTAGAGTAAGTATGAGTGGAAATAGGAAGCTAAGACAGATACCCATGTAATCTATTATCATCACAGTAATGCATAACTGTTGGCAGCAGTAGCCATCATAGCTGCCTGGAAAAAGGCGAGATATACTTTACTGAAACTTAGAGAAGACAGAAGAAAAATAGTAACACTGGAAAATTAACATTTTTCTTTCTTTGATATTTGTGAATCTACCCAAGAAACACATTTAATTATTATATTCTTGTCTCACATGCAAGTTTTACTATCTTGACAAGTGTATTTAAGATTTTTTCTGATTTGTTTTAAAGAGTTTCAGCTGTAAACCCAAATGCTACTTTGAGTTCAAACTTTAGGCAACTGTTATTGTTTTGGTTCTCACAGTAGGGAGCTGAGAAGTATTGAGGGGATGAAGTGCTGCACATTGACACAGAAAGTGTCTACCATGGCAGATTTCCAGCCTGTCTGGATTACAAAAGGCAATACAAAGGGTATGGTTATGTTGTTTAAGTATGAGAAGGAGATATGAACTCTAATTTTTCTTCTCTGATTCACTCTAATAATGGTACAATGTGTTATTATGTACGATGCACTTGTATACATATCCTGTAAATTCGTTGAAGAGACGGTATTGAACAGGTAGGAAAATTGAGAAGGTTTAATGAGGAAACAGGCATAGAAAAGTTAGGAATTAAACTGTGCTATTTTTATCAGTTTTGGTTCTAGGAAGAGTTGCATGACATAGCCATGAAGTACAAGACCAGTGAAGACCTCTTTTAAATGTAGGCACACTATAGACAAAAATAAACCAAAACCTTCTGTTTTTTTCTTTTTTTTTTTTTTTCCTTTCTCTTTAAAGAAATTAAAAGGCCTCATTTTGTTAAAAAAGTTTCATCTTGAGGACTGAAATAGTTTGCTATGTTAGTCTTCAAGGCTGTTTACAGTGCAAAATAATTTTTTTGGGCTAGAGTTGGAGTTCACAGTCTATATGAGTTGAGAATGATGTTGTGTTAGCTGAGAGTTATGTTCATTTGTATTTGTCTTTGGGTTTGTTTCTAACTTTTGTCAGATATACCTGAAAAGCCAGGCCAGCAAACTTCTAATTGCCTTGCAGAGCAAAGAATTGGGTTAGAACTGGTGTAAATATCAAATCCAAACTAAGTCAGAAAGTCTCCTAAAACATGAACTGGGCTCCTGGATTTTGGGCAAACTTCCCAGAAGCTAAGAGCACCATAACTCATACTTAGGTGAATTATGCTCATGTGCTTAGCTGAGTGTCTGGCCGATAACATTTCTGATCAACGAGAATGTGATTTTCTTGAAGTTCAGGGTGTTTTGCAGTCATTTTCTATGGCATCAGTATTCCATCTTTTCACCTCAGAGATATTCATAATTTGCATAATGTCTGACAGCAACTGTTCTTTCTTTAAGTTGTGGAGAAATGAGAGTTAATGATTATGGAAGATAAATATAGACAGTAATGATTAGTGAAAATGATTGATAAATGGGGTGGGGAATGGGAACAAATTTGAGACACAAAGAGACAGAAATAAATATTAAAATTTGTAGTTCTGTCCTCAAAAAGTCCCTGCCTGTCAAATATGTGGAAATAAATTATGAAAACCTTGGCATTTGATATTTCACAATGACAGCTATGACATTCATGAGATGTATGCTGCAAAGTCATTGCCCACAGCAGGTTTGTACAGTGTGTAAAGCTTCTCTAGGAAAGGGGAAGTGCACTTGAATATGTTTTAGAGACTACAGAATACACCAATGGTCCAGTGTATTTTCTAGGGCAGTCTTGGCTGGTTACATAATTTAGCACAGAGGTACCCTTTCTGTAACACACATGGTCCGAGTACCAGTTGTATTGCTCTGATATATGTGGAAAAAATAGTTTTAGGTAGCTGAACATTTATCTTTGAAGGTTAACAGTTTACTGTTAACCATTTACATAGGGTGCTCTCAAATATTTGATCTGCCGATCTTGACATCAGTGACAAAAGTCCTGTTGATTTTCAGGGAGCTGCATTTCAGCCACATGATACCTTACCATTTCCTTCTACGCTTGAGCTGACTTTCCAGAAAAAGCATAAAATATTGTGTTTTTTTTTTCCTTAAAGCTTTCCTTCTCATAATTCCTATAAAAACAATACAAAGACAAGTTTGCTCCTGATGGGCTCACGCCCAATCTCATCATGCTAATCACTTTCATTCCTTATATCCTGCATATCTTTGTCTGCCTACGCCTGCCTATTATAGTGGGGAATATGATAATAATAATAATAATAATATCTTTTAACTAGATTAATATTTATAGGTGTATGATTTTTCAGTATGACCTTTGAATTTGCAAATAACTAATGTGCTAAAACAGTATAATCCTTTATTTTAGGGATTCTTCTTTTCTCATTATTTTATAGAAGAAAATAACTAAATGGCCAGAAAAATTTCAAATGACCAAAGATATTAGATGTATTAGATGTATTAGTTGCAATATTTAAATGTCAAGCACCTCCAGGAGAAATAAATTATTCATTACAATTAGAAAATGCAATTTAAAAAAAAATCCTTTATTGGTGACTAGGCAGCATGTTCAGTGAGAATGTTTCTTCTTTTGTACAATAGCTGTGTAATTTGAGATAATGTTCTAATTAACCTAATTGCAGCTATTGTGTTGAACTGTAGGTTGAGATCCAAAGTGTCATGGCAACTAGCAGAAAAATTCTGCAAGCCTCTGCTTTCTCAGTATAGTCTCAAAAATAGCTCTTTATTATAGGAAATAAGGAGGTAAATCTTCTTAACAAGATAAAGCTTGAACTAAGAAAGAATTTTCCCATTTGCACTTGAAGGTAAAGCATAAATTAAGCATTTCTGCTTCAATGTAATTAGCATAAACCATCATAATAATATACTCCATAAGTGTTTGCTTTTCCCATCTAGAGCAAACCTCCTGTGCTCAGGAGATTTACTGTAAATCATTGAATATTAATTTATTGGATTTTATTGAAGAGCATTTTATACAGTCAGCTTAAGAGAGAGAACAATCATTTTCTTTCCCTTGCAGGAAAGATCTTATTTAATCTTTGATATTAACTAAAAGGAACTCCATGAAATGGTGCTCCAGTTTTATGATCTTGCTAAACTCTAGAGACTGCTGGAAGTGGGAATTTCAGAAAACAGGAAGTGTATATTTTAAATATCTCTGGCTCGAATGCTTGATAGGATTGTGTCTCTCTGTTCACTGTAACTCATGTAATCTTTCATTTCATTACCAGTTGTAATGTTAATTGGAAGACTGCTTCTCAGTTTAATTCATAGAAATATATGATTCCAGACAGGCTGAATAATGATTGTAAAATTGCCATAAATTCAGAAAGGAGTTTTGCATGAATAAAGATCACAGTTTGAGTCTAATAAATTATATAAGTGTAAAACAGAATGGATTGGAGTCTACACTAGTGCTCTGGTAATATCATCAAAGTGAAGGTTTTTACTGTATGTGTTCTTTCCCATAAATCTTGTCTAATATATAAAGCTCTTCCTCCACATCTCGTTTGTATGTTGTCTTTTTTTTTAATTGGGTGTGGTGCTTTTTGGGTTTGTGTGTGGGTTTTGGTTGATTGGTTTTGTTTTTTGTTGGTTTTTCGTGTGTTTTTTTTTTTTGTTTGGTTGTTTGGTTGGTTTTTTTTATTCGGGGCGGGGGGGTGGGGGAGGAGGGGAAGGTGGTGTTTGTTTCTATTCTTCCTGAGAAGCAAAGTTCGTATATATTGGACTTAATTTCAACTGACTACTAATATCCCTGCTTTCTGGAGGTCTCAAAGTAATGTTCCATCAAATTATAATTTCATGAGCTCCTTATACTATGTCTTTAACTAAGTGATTTTGGAAACAAATATTTACAAGTTCCATTTGGTTTTTCTATGCTTGCCTGGGAAATAGGACAGCTGGAAGCAGCCTGCTGCCAAGACTACCTATGTTGTCCAGCTCCCTTCTGCTATCAGCCATGGCCCTGATTGGCCATGGAGTTTGACCTTAACTGATTACTGGAATTTTCTGCTTCCAAACACCACTTTCCCATGTTATCCCACTTTCCAAGGTATCTAACATTTTTCTTTCACAGAGACAAGCCTTCATAAAAATATGTCTCTGAACCATGAGTTTGTATTGAGTAGCTGGAAAGTAAACCTGAAAACAAAGTGCCAAAATACAGAATCTTCTGTCCCTAAAATCCAGCACAAATAGAAATTTATGAGAAAAGGAAACCCATAGTCTATAGTAAACACCTGATGATGACTTCCTTGGAAACACAAAAGGGGATATACCATAAGTGATGTCCCTTGGAGGTATCAATAGGTCCATAAGCAAGAGGAAGTAACTGGTATATTTTGGTAAAGGGCCAAATATTTATCCTGGTGTTCCAATAGTTATTCACAAAATACATGTTTGCAAGCCTTTTGGTAATGACATTTAATATCCAGTCTTTTGATATGCAGAAACAAGTATTTTGACAAATCAGAGACTTGAATTTCCAACTCTGCCGTTGGTAAACATGAATGTAACTTGTCTGCAGAATTTCATAGTCATAATAGTTTATATTTGCAAATTAAAGCTGGTCAGGAGATTAACTCCAACTAAAATACAAATGCAGAAGTGGTGACCAATGCAACACACTCACTGGTCGACTGCACTTGATTTCCTTTTTGAGACTTTAAGCAGTTAAGGCAAATCCCAAATTGAAAAGTCACTACTGTTCTCTGACTGCTGGAAAGCTGGAACACTAGTTCCAGCTTTTATGAGGTCTGATATAAATCAAAAAGAGTCCTCCATGAATGAAATGAATTGCAGTTTCCAAACTGTAATTTTCTAAACCTTCTAAACTCGTTTTCTAATTTTTTTTGCTTTTATAACTAAGCATAAATATTTTCTCTAAATAGTTTTAAGTACTTAAAAGGAATTAATAATTTTATACTTCCTAAACACATTTCTGTAAGGAAAAGAACATGAGGTCTACAGAGATTAAGGACTCAATTTAAAAGTAATCAATAGCTCATTTTTTTCTATGAATATTTAGATTAGTGACTTACTAGAATTCACTCCTTAGTCTGAAAAATTCTGGGTTCATTTTGCTTCAGTCAAATACCATCATCTTCTCCATCTGGGCTCCTGTATAGAATTTTTTTCATGCTCTGTGTCCAGTATAATCTAGATACTTCTCTGCTGCAGCTGCACTGAGCATAAGCCAAAAAAAAACAAACCCGTCCCATATTCAAGGACAGCAGTATAACTGATCACACCCTTGAACTTCTTGTTCCCCGTCTCTCTGCAGCCCTCAAAAGCAAACATGAATTCAAGAACTGGGATTCACAGAAACAGCATATATATCTAGCAAAAAGCTGTAGAATTTTGAAACAAGGTTGTACTACAAAGCTGACTTTGCAGTTTATCAAATACAATGTCCTTTAGCTATATTCAGCTAGTTCTAGTTTACAACTGGAGGCTTTCCTTCTTTTTATCTTAAGACGGAGTTTTAAGTAACAATAAATCATACAATGGAAGTGGATATTACAAATTTTATTATTTTTTAATGTAATGGAAACTTTAAAAAAATAAAAATACCCAACTTCTTTGTCCATGGGGTTACTAGATCTTCACTTTCTGTCGTGTTCCCACATATGTTGAAGTACTGCATTGTCTGCAGCTGATGGGACCTTTTTTCCTCCTAACAGATGTCAAGAGCTGTTTTGCTAATTCTTCTTGTACATGTCATCCTTCCTCATTTATTCTCCCACAAACAATGACATCTTTTCTAGAGACATGTCACCCCAAGCAGTCACCTTATTTATTCCTTCCTCTGTCTTGCCTTGAGGAACATGATAAACATGAGGACAGAGCAGGTTTCTCAAGTTTGTTTTGTCTGCCTGTAGATTTGTGTAGGCCAAAATAAGTATAAAACTCCCTCTTTTATTACCTATTTTTCTTGAATATAGAATCATAGAATTATAGAAGAGTTAGGGTTGGAAAGTACCTTAAGATCATTTAGTTCCAAATCCCTGCATTGGCCAGGGACACCTCCCACTAAACCATGCCATCCAAGGCTATGTCCAACCTGGCCTTGAACGCCGCCAGGGATGGAGCATTCACAACTTCCTAGGGCAACCCATTCCAGGGCCTCACCACCCTTCCAGGAAGGAATTTCTTCCTCAGATCCAATCTAAACTTCCCCTGTTTAAGTTTGAACCCGTTACCCCTTGTCCTCTCACTACAGTCCCTAATGAAGAGTCCCTCCCCAGCATCCCTATAGGCCCCCTTCAGGTATTGGAAGGCTGCTATGAGGTCTCCATGCAGCCTTCTCTTCTGCAGGCTGAACAGCCCCAATTTTCTCAGCCTATCTTCATACGGGAGGTGCTCCAGTCCCGTGATTGTCCTCTTGGCCCTCCTCTGCACTTGTTCCAACAGTTCCATGTCTTTTTTCTGTTGAGGACACCAGAACGGCACACAATACTTCAAGTGAGGTCTCACAAGAGCAGAGTAGAGGGGCAGGATCACGTCCCTCAACCTGCTGGCACGCTCCTTTTGATGCAGCCCAGGATATGGTTGGCTTTCTGGGCTGCAAGCGCACACTGCTGGCTCACGTTCATTTTCTCATCAACCCACACCCCCAAGTCCTTCTCCACAGGGCTGCTCTCAATCTCTTCTCTGCCCAACTTGTAGCTGTGCCTGGGATTGCTCCGACCCAGCTGGAGGACCTTGCACTTGTCATGGTTAAACTTCATCAGGTTGGCATCAGCTCACCTCACAAGCATGTCAAGGTCCCTCTGGATGGCATTCCTTCCCTCCAATGTATCAACCGAACCACACAGCTTGGTGTCATTGGCAAACTTACTGAGGGCGCGCTCAATCCCACTGTCTATGTCACCGACAAAGATATTGAACAAGACTGGTCCCAACACTGATCCCTGAGGGACACCACTCGTTACTGGTCTCCAGCTGGACATTGAGCCATTGACCACAACTCTTTGCGTGCAGTGGCCATCCAGCCAGTTCTTTATCCACCGAGTGGTCCACCTATCAAATTGATGTCTCTCCAACTTAGAGACAAGGATGTTGTGTGGGAGAGTGTCAAATGCTTTGCAGAAGTCCAGGTAGATGACATCAACTGCTCTGCCCCTGTCCATCAGTTCCGTAGCCACATCCTAGAAGGCCACCAGATTCGTCAGACAGGATTTCCCCTTAGTGAAGCCATGCTGGCTGTCACCAAGTACCTTGTTGTTTTTCATGTACCTTAGCACATTATTATAATGACTGAATAAAATTGTTTTGTACCTGCAGGGTCTTTTATGACTTTTCAGTCTGTCCTTTGAATAGCACAGCCAAAAGTTTTCACCCTTTCCTGCCACCACATCCATCGCACTGTTGAGCTATACCTGATCTTTCATGAACGTGTCTGACATTGACATAGAAAATTCAAGTAATGAAAAGCTTTTAACATCCTCAAAGAAACAACTAAAAAATGTTGCCGTTGAGACTGCATACCTTTAAATTCCCCTCTCCTGTTTTTTTTTCATCTTTTTGTAGACTTTTGTAAAAGTACTGTTTGTTAGATTTTCCACAAAATTTGTCTGAAGTTGAACACTTGCTCTCTTTCTCAATTTCTTCCTGTAAGAATTTATATTGTTATGAGCTGCTGCTCCAACTTGGCTTTAATCTTTTCTATTCTTATCTCCTTTCCCAGGAAGAAGCATATTTGTTCTCTAGCCTGTTGTTACTTTGCTCACTCACCTTTCTTTAAATAAACATTTATCATTTCTTCCACTCGTGTCTGAGGTGGCTACGGTGAGAGTAATACATACTCTAAATGCAAGGAAATAAAAAATGAATGCACGCTCAATTTTTTTCATGAAGGATCCAATGGAATATTTTAGGAGCTGAGTGTGTAATTAACCTATCTTGAAAATCCTGGCCACAGGCAGTATTATCTATTAAGAAGCAGTAGCATGAGTCAGACTCTTTCTGCCACACAAGAAGATTTCTTTTGCTAGCTCAAAGACCACAGTAAAAAAAAGCAACCAGTAAAAGAAAAAAAAAAGCAACAAGCAAAAAACAGCAAAACCCCACAACAACGAAAATAAACCCACCAAAAACCGAAGAAAGGATCTCAAATCTTACTTTGGTGTGCATGGGCTCAGAGACGACAAAAGTTCTGAAGATACAATTTGTCCCAGATGAGAAATTCAGGCTAATGAAGCATCAAAAAAAAAAAAAAAAAGGAATGTGGACTTCACAATATTCAAGTACATGATGCTTTTAAAAGAAGTAAGATCCTATTATAGGGAAACGACATGAATACAATTAGGAGATGGCAGTTGGAAGAAGAGAAAGAGAATGGCAAAAGGAAAATATGAGGAAGTTTGAGAATAAATATCTAAAAGATGTCTGTTACACTTATGTGCATAGATTTATCATATGTTCTTACCTCCTCCATTAGTACCAGAAATACTTCAAAATCTCAAGAAATGTAATTAAATAATTCATTGCTTCAAATGTTATCTTCTAAAAAGATGTTTTGCACATGCATTTAAGTCAGTTTGCAGTATCATAGGAAGCATTTTTTTGCCAGTGATTTTTTTAAGTATTTCACATGCAAAAATATTTTTTCAAGAGACATTTGCCATTGTGTCATGCAATCAAAGTTCACACTACGTAAGAAAGTATTGCTTTAAATCCTTGGTGTTTGTCTTGCTTGTGAAGTGATGAGTCAGTTT
Source organism: Amazona ochrocephala (assembly GCA_039720435.1). Classification (NCBI taxonomy): domain Eukaryota; kingdom Metazoa; phylum Chordata; class Aves; order Psittaciformes; family Psittacidae; genus Amazona; species Amazona ochrocephala. Next base: position 40,059,444 of record CM077884.1, on the reverse strand, counting down.
GAACAGGCTGGTGAGGACTACATTGCAACACTGCCATTAACTGTCTCAGGGTGCCTCTATGAAGCTTTTGTTTGGCTTCATCAGGTAAATGAGAAGGCTGATCTGTTTGGTATCAGCTTCACTGCACCTCATTTATGATGCTGCCTCAAGAAGACTCATGACTTCAGAATGCCTTGAAGTTGCACATTCTGGTGTCCTCAACAGAAAAAGGACATGGAACTGTTAGAACAAGTGTAGAGGAGGGCCACGAGGACGCTCAGGGGACTGGAGCACCTCCCGTATGAAGATAGGCTGAGAAAATTGGGGCCGTTCAGCCTGGAGAAGAGAAGGCTGCTTGGAGACCTCGTAGCAGCCTTCCAATACCTGAAGGGGGCCTATAGGGATGCTGGGGAGGGACTCTTCATTAGGGACTGTAGTGAGAGGACAAGGGGTAACGGGTTCAAACTTAAACAGGGGAAGTTTAGATTGGATCTGAGGAAGAAATTCCTTCCTGTAAGGGTGGTGAGGCCCTGGAATGGGTTGCCCTAGGAAGTTGTGAATGCTTCATCGCTGGTGGGGTTGGACAGAGCCTTGGATGGCATGGTTTAGTGGGAGGTGTCCCTGGCCAATGCAGGGGTTTGGAACTCGATGATCTTGAGGTCCTTTCCAACCCTAACTATTCTATGATTCTATGATTATCTAAACTCAGTCCTCTGAATCATTCATATTTCTCACAGAGGTGCTGAGCATGTGCCCTTCCTCCTTATCCCCCTTGCGTAAAATAAATAATGTGTCATGAAAACATATTTTCGCACCGCATGGAAAAATAGCTTAATGTTGTAAAGTGCTACTGCAAGGACTGGAAAGTCTTTCTCACATAAGTGTCAGGAAAAATGGAACTCCTGACTATTACAGATCAACTATAAAAAGGGGATTCGCAATGCTTCTGCTTACAATCTAAATTGTCCTAAACAGAGATTCAAGATTCAAAAAAAGTATTAAGTGGGGTTCTGGCTTATGGGGAAAAAAAAAAAAAAAAAAAAAAGAAGTCTAGATATTTTCATTTGTCTGTAAAACATTTTCCATGGTGGCTGTGAAAAATACACTTCCATTTGTCTAGCAAAAACTTACAAAAGAGGATCAGCATTTTCATAATTCTCCTCAAAATGTTCCGGAGTTGTAGGCTAGAAGATGCATTTCAAAGTCAGGGACTCTTCAGGGACATCCAGAAACAAACTTCATGCGATTAAAAGGGTTTACTTATTTTCCCAGCTGATTCAGAATCACTGTAATTCAAAGACAGTCATTCCATGAAGGTTCAGGAATAAAAGATTTCCTTCTCTAGGACTCTGAAATATTTTCCAAGAGACGAACGTATTCCAAGAGATACTCTGTGGAAATCTGAGCTTTTTCTCCAGGAAGAATATCCAACCTTAGTATCACTCATACAAACAAATAAATTCCAAACCAGTCAATTTTTTTAATAACAAAAAGAAAAATCCTTCTTCTTTTATAGTTATGTTGCAAAGAGTCACCTAGTTCTATTCAGCAAGATAATTAAATCACATTTTGGATTCTGAATCTATTTCACCTATCTATCGAAATACTAATGCTTAACAATTCACAATGTATTTGAAAAAAAAAGAAAAAAAACACAAAAAAAAACAAAAAAGCCCCAAAACAAACCAAAACCCAAAACAAACCAACACCCCTCCCCCCCCCCCAACCTTGAAAGCATGATGGTCTACCCTGATTACTATCCTGAAGTACTTCCTCAGAGTGGTCAAGGGCATTGTTATAACAATGTTTGAAATGTGCTCTTATCCATATAGAAATTTCCCAAACCCAGCTTTTTGGTAGCAAATTTCAATAAACTTATGCAATTTTCCAAGAAATGGGTGAATTACGCTGTCCCTCAGATTCACAAAAAAGATTCGCATTGTGCAGGCTTGTCAACCTTCAAATTTTGAGTGCAATTCTAATGTCACATTTGCAAAATACAGTCAGCACAATCTTCACGTTTGGAGGCAAGAAGAGAAATTTTACTGCCTTTTAAATATCTGGGGAATGTGAGAAACAGCAGCAATCATAGGAATATGAAGTGCTGAAATATACAATTAGAAGAGGTGTCTAAAAACTTAATTGAACAATGACATGCTGTCACCAGCAGCTTAAATGCAATCCCGCAATGGCATTTGCTATAAACCATGTCAAAATGAAAAATAGGTGCAAGCTGACATCTGGAGTGTCTGAGATTTCTGTGCTGCTGATGCATATTCCTACAGAAGGAAAACAACAGTCAGGAACATAAACTTCAGTGGTGATTACCCTGTAATTAAATGGAAGGAATAAAGGATCAAGGTAACAAAATGTGAAATAGGGCCTATGAAATATGAAGAAACGTTGACTCAGTAATTCTCTTGAAAAACTCCAAGATTTAGGCATAGGGATAATAGTTGCCTGGTTGTCTCTGATGCCAGATTTGTGTGCCTCCTGTAAACCAAAGCAGCCAGTTCCTACTTCTCCCCCATTTTTCCCCTTACTGTGTCACATCACATCCAGGTTTATAGCTCTATGGTAATTGTGAAGGACCTTGGTAGTTCTTTTCCTCACATTACAGAATGGATCTCACAACCCCACTGCAGGTTCACCTCCTGGAGTACTTTCCTGAACTTTCTCTGATTGTCACTAGGAATAGATATGTGCTTTTCCCCTGGCTGTCAGACTCCAGCCTAATTTTCAGTTTAACAGACTGCACATGGTTTATTTTAGTGCAGATGACACAGTTAATCAAGTACTGAGTTCTCAGCTCAGGAACTTAGGACAAAAAGTATTTTTTGTCTCCCACAAACTTTGTCTTGAATGAGCTTTTTTTCAAACAAACCTGAATAGACATGTAACAAAATTTCATGACAAAAACCAAAACACAATCCATCTATTCAAATGCTTCAAGGTTTGAACACAAGCTGCTGAATGTTTCCTACTGGTCATTAATAGATAAGAATAAACAGAATTTGTTAAATAACATTCTTAGAAAAAAATTTGCATTTTTCATCAAATGCATTTTCTATTATTTACCAAGTTGTAGAATTAATTTTCATAATCTGAAAGCAAGTAATACTAAAAGTAAATAATTCACCCTGAATTCTGTATTGAATGCAGCAGACCCCTACTAATCCACATTTTGCTAATCCTCATACTTTATAACTCATACAAAAGAGTCTTTCCCTTCACCTCCTGTCTCTTTGCAAAGACTTAACATCATAATGTTTCAGTGACTTCTCAGACTACTGGAATCTCATTATTTATACAGCATAAATAATTAAACTAGGCCCTCTTTTTAAAATTAAATGAGCCATGAATTCTGAACTAGTTACCTTAGTTATAAATTGTGCCAAGAGCTGATTGCTTCTTACACGCAATTAAAGTGTTTACTGGCCTCTTGCACTGAAGCTTCAAAATTAGGAAAGTCATCCAGGCAAGGACAGACTGCATGAGATGGATTATGGACAGTTTATCTGTCAGGAGTGTGGTACTTATATTTTTTTTCTCCCCTGTTCTCTTGGAAGCCAAAAGTTGCAGGTTTGGTAAGTACATGTCCAGGTGGTTCTGCTGCTCACTCAGGAGTTCACTCTCACACACACTAGGACTACTGTCACATGCACCCAGTGGTACTTGTGGAAATCTCAAATTTATTGGTAGTAAAATACTTGCCCCCTTCTCTTACTTCTCAGTTGCAAGTCCACCACTGAACAGAGGGTGTATCCAAGGCTGGTGTGGAGATTAGTTCCAAGTAGTTGTTCAATGCTGGCCAAGAGACACAGAAACCTGCTAAAGGGCTGACTCTTAGGAAGGTATCTTGGAAAGACTTCTCTCTCTGTGACTACTGGTGTTTTGGGTAATGTGGTGAAATAATATTTCTAATTTACCAGTAGCACCATTTCCATGCATGTTTTTGAAGGATTAAGGAAAAATGAGGATGCAGCATAACAAAGTCCTTTGGCCAAAAGGGCAGTGCATATGGCAGCATACAAGCAGGGTGGTTTTTTATGCAGGGAAAGTTTGATAATTTAGATGCATGGCTTGTTTTAAACCTCATAGAATAATGTTTGTTCTGAGTTACCTGAATAAATCTGTTTAATCCCTTGGTGATGGCAGTCAGAATTTCTCAACTCTAAGCTTTATGTGCTAACACTTAGCATCTAGAAATCCTGGTTAACAGCACAGACAGGTGGGGAGGCAGAACCAAACGATGAAGCTTTTGGAAAGCTGTTTTTAGTGAAGGCACCTAAACAAACAGAACATGCTTCCTTCACCATTCTTAATGCAGCCTCATGGGCTGTGTATTTGGTACCAAAAAATGCTTATAAAATAAAAATACCTGTTTTAAAGGTGTTCACCATCTGACAGCCAATACTCATGCAGGATTAGGCATTAACTGTGAATATTGAAGGTATGAATATGCTTTACATGTGCAGAAAAAACTCCAAATTAATTCAGTTTGGGTTACATGCATGTAATTACAATGGCTTGGTCTCTTTATGTATGTACTAGCTGAAAACAAATGAGATATTTTTGATGTTTCACACTGCGCCATGGATAAAAGATCTGCAGCAAATAGCAAATGTATTGCTTTGAGCCAGTGTTTCAACACAGGAATGTAGACTAAGTTCTCAGTTCAATTCTTAGACACAAGAAAACAGTTCTGATCGCAGCACTGGCTGAAGGAAAGGTATATATCTTCAGGTTTTTCAATTAAAAAAAAAAAGCCTGAAAAGAATCCATTTTCTCTTAATTACTTTCATCAGGTTCAGCAGTGCACATTCTGCTGTCAAGCAAGCAACTATAAAAAGTATCACACAAAACTAAGAATAATGTAACACAGTGGCTGCTGCATGTAAAAGCTAAAAAAAACCCACAACCAAAACCAAACTCCTGTTCTCTATTGCAGATGATTTATTGCAATTAATCAAACACTTATGCATTTAAAATTCAACAGAATAAAAATGCAGATTGAGGCTTTATAAACCATTTGGATGGAATTCTTGGTCTTTAAAGGAATAGGTGCACACCTTATAAAGCAGAGACTTTAATAAAAATCAGTTTATAAAAAATGTAGATACTTTAAAAAAATTGGAAAAAGAGATAGAAAAAAAAAAAAAAAAACAAACAAAAACCAAACCAAAAACCAAAACACCCAAACAAACCCAATTATTCTATTTATATACATTTTTTTTTTCCTCAAAGTAAAGAGGATTAAGGTTGAGAGTTCTTAAACTTCACTTATTGAGAAGTGGGAGAACACACACTAAGGAGCAAAAAATATATCAGAAAAAGATTGCTAGACTACATTATAGCTTTAGAATTAATATCAAAGTTAAATGAATAAAGCAAGTAGAGAATTAATATTTTTGTTACCTTCAGTTTATTTCAGTGCTCTTATAAAATACCAAAATACATCCAAAAATTGAAAGACCTAATTATTCTGGGAGATCAATAGAAACTTTCTTGATCAGAGAGCTAATTTTTTTAGCCACCTTTGCCTCCTGTATAATCAGATTAAACCCCAAAAATATATCACCAAAATAGATATTTTTTGAATTTAAAGATCCTTAGTAAAAGGGGTCAAGTTTAAAAGAAATTAACAGACTTTATATCAATCTGTAAGTTCAAAGGAGATTGTTAATTACAAAGGCTGGAAATCTGACTTATGGAGGTATGTCACGAATATCTTGTACCAAGATTTCAATATATCATATTTTAGCTTCTCTTTTCAGCTCCTTAAGTGTGAGAATTTTAACCTCTGATTGTCTTTTAAAATCAGCATAATGATTTTTATATCAATGGTATCTTCAGACTTTCATATCTAGCTGTCCCATAAGACTAAGAAATCAATTCATATGGGCAAATACTTCCTCACTATCATGTATGAGAGTCATAGAGTAGAGAATTATGGAGGTCAATATAAACAGTATGGACAAGAAAATGTATGGCTGCTTATATAAGCACATTGCAGCACTTTAGGATCTTCAATGTACCACATTTTGCTTTTCCTAGCTAACTCAGTGCAGTATTTCAACAGGTCCATTCTCCAAAGGAATGGGCCAAGTCATCAGGCAGCATAAGTGCAAATGCTAGCATTGTGTAAACAAAAAATGCAACATACACCATATGCATAGACTACTTTAAGACTGAGTGCATAAAGAACAGAAACATTTGTTTAGGCTCCTCCAGGAATACTTTATAACAGCAAAGGATCAACTTACTGTTTATGACAGGAGTTACTCAGCTGTTCCATAGGTTATTTATAGCCACATTTTCTTCAATGATTTGGTCACTGAAAACACAGAAAAGTTTTCTCTTTGCAGTGCCATGCCAGTTCCTGTTTATTCTTTATGTCATTTTATTAAAAAAAAAAAAAAACAACCCTGCAAACCTCTAATTACATAAGTCAAAATGCATGATTAATTACAAATTAAGAGTTTTTTGAAATAATGAAAGAAAATAAACAACTCTGCTAAGGTGAACAGATGGGATTACAAACTAAATTGCCATCATCAGCTTTGTGAGTTCTATAATTAGTTATTAGAATAACAATACATATCTAATATTAATATGAGATAACACAAATGTCATTATAGGGACAGAACAAGGAAAGAAACTTGAAAAGGTTGAAGTTAGAGATAATTGAAGTCTGACTTCCTGCTAATAGCTAGGTTTGACTTGCAAGACTGTTGTGGAGACAAATTCTCATTTTGTATACATAACCCTGATTCGCCAGGTTTTAAAGCAGAAACTGGCCTCAGTGATGTCTCCATATTAGAGTGCTCTGTACCATGAAGAGGATCTGCTACTTCCATAGTTTCCTTTTATACAACCTTAAGACCATTGCTAATACTAAACTCGTCTGTGCTTGATTTGACTTCCATTGAAACCAGTAGAACGGTTGGAAAGCTCATTTGCTTATTTTGCTTTAGTTAACTGAAATTACTGAGAATGAACCATCTGTATCTTGTTACCTATGACAAGTGATAGCTTCCGCATGCTATTTTTCACGTCTCTGTGCTGGCAGTACTGTAGAGCTCCGCTAAGGTCAGAACTCTGAATAGGATCCTGCCACCAAAAAACAGCCTTTACTAATCAGTTCATCTTGTGCTAACAGAAAATAGGTGTACAACAATCCCCAAGAGAAAGTTTGGGTGAATTGAAGCCTTCTAATGCAACTCATCCTGTACAATTTCTGATACATTGTGTTTTCCGTCCAGCAGCACATGATTTTTTGTTTATTTGATGAGTCTAACCTGGCTTTAGGCTCTACAAACTTAACACACAGAAAAAGACGTTTAGAAGGATATGTATTTTGAAGACTGGTATAACTGGCTCTGAATAAGAGTCAGCAAGTGAAATGGAATTTTACTTTGAAAGGGACATTAATATCCTTAATTCCCAATAAGTACAATGCAGATGAGGTTGTTCAAACAGTAAATAAAAATTGTATATGAGGTAAAATAGTGATTTTCCAGTTTTTTTTTCCAGGTTACTGCTTATACATGTGAAAGATCTGGTGTCACATGCATGATACATAGGACTCATCAAGTTTAAGTCAAGTCAGGGAATCATGATGGGGTTTCAGGCTACACAAAGCAAAACTTAAGCCTGAAAAATAAACATTGATATAATTAATAGAAAACTACAATCAGTAATAAAATGTGTTGGCATTCGTGTTTTTTGTTGGGATTTTTGTTTGTTTGGGTTTTTTTGTGTTTTTTTTTTAACAGTTTTTTTTTTAAGAGTTTGTTTTTTTTTTAACAGTTTTGCTTGGATTACAGAACTAGAAAATCTAATTGAAACAATTGCATCATTAGTACCATTTAATTACTGTTATACAACCAACTATACATTCAGAAGAAAAATGTTAATTGCTGGTGTGCTGAATATACTGTATGGGTAACATTTAATTGCAAAAATATATCATTTTGAATGACTGCTATTTTTCTACCTTCGTGAAAGGAATCTACCACCACACAATACACAGTGTAAGCAAAACTGAAGGTCAAAGATTTAATTTCTAATTCAGGGAGGCATTAAGCATATGCTTAACTTTGAGCAAATGAGTAAAGCTCTTAATTTCTAGGACCATAAAGAAGTGCTTAAAGTTAAATGGGTGCTGAGATGGTTATTCACACAGAGTTGCCTTCTCTAATCTTACTCCCTTACCAGTATTAGCACCCTCTATCTCTCCTCCCTTCCCTGTACATAACCAAAAAATCTCCAATCCCATATTAAATATCAGTAGAGATGTGATTGCCACGATTCTTTCCTCTCTGTCTTGAGTTCAGCTTTATTTGCCAGCTGGCAAAACCTCCCTTCCTCCTTGTTTTTCCAATGAACACAGTGTTTAAAAATCCCAAACCAAACAAACCGAGACATAAAAATGACAAGCACTCAGGATCATGGCAAGAGTGATGCGAAGCAACAGCTGTCCTGCTGAGCCTGACTTTCCTGTGTCCATCTGCAACCTCAACCATCTGCATAAGTGAAAGAAATTGCAGAAAACAAACAAGACTGGAGAAAGAAGAGCTGTCTTGCTGTGTTTGCAAAGGAGTAACCTCCTGATTTCCAGCACAAACAATGGTTTTGAGAACTATTTCTCTTCTCACTCTTGTGCCATAGGAATTTTTCTATATACTGTGGTGTGAGCAAACTCCTAGCCAGGACAGAGTGCCTCATCCTAGGTCACACACCATGCACTAATTAAACCCAAGGATTACCCAAATCAATTAAAAGATTCTATAGGGTGAAAGTCAGCAAGTTGACAAAATAAGTTTTGCTGAAGAGAAAGATAAACTCCCCACTTGAAATCTTCAGCAAATTGGACCAGTTCTGAAGATGAACTGCTAGGTGATGGCATGCAAATAATTTTCCCCTGCACTTTGCATTTCCAAACTCTTATGAAGTTTGAAGCCAAGGCTGAAACCTGATAAAATATGCAACTTTTTGCAAGACTAAATATTTGCCTGGAGTCCAGGAAAATCTACATAATCAAGCTTAGGATAATTTGCTTGGATGGTTGGCAAGTGAGCCTGAATTCAAGCCTCTTACCCATTTTGGAAAAGACTTCTGGAAAGATTAGAAAAAAACCCACATTTTGTTACAAACGTATATTGCTATGGATTGTCCAGTTATCTGGAAATACACCTAGCACTTGAGTCCTCCTGTGAAGCATGTGGTACTATTCATTTTCACTGAAGTCTTTATTATAGCAGACATTGAAGGTTTTAACAGAATTGAGTTTAACTGAAATTTATTGGCCATCCCTTCCCTACACAAACACTTTTTTAATTTAAAAGAACAGGTTTCTTACAGTTCAGTTTCAGCCCAACTGCTTTTACTTAGTGAAAACCCCTTAAAATGCAGTTTTACTACTCACTTAAGGAGAAGTTATTCATGTGAGTAATGGCAATAGGCCTAAGTCCATAATCCTAAATAAAAGTTAACTCTTGCAACAAATTATATAGTGGCTGTTTGGCTAGTTTTGCTTTTCTAAAGCAATTTCCAGGCATATATTTACATTGAATATGTGTTACTTCCTAAAACAGAAATGTTATTGGAAGTTATATTTGAACAAAAGTGAGACATGAATATTTGGAGGAAGGCACGTGTTTCTGGGACATTTCTCTTGCAGGTTGTAGATGATTCACAGGAAAGAAATTTTTTGATGTCTTGCCAGAATACAAAATGCTAGGTCCTTACATGGTGCAAATGAAAGGAGCTCTATTTTCTTCAGCACACATTTATAGCTGCTGTCTGGCTTATATTTGCTTTTGTAGATGTTTTTTACTGAATTGTCTTAGTTTTGAGCAGTCTTTGTTCAGAGAACAAAAAAAAAGCAACTGTAATATCTGACACTGGACAGAAAACTTTGGAATTATAGAAATGTGGGTAGGAAAATAGTCTGATAATGTTTGAGCTCAGCACATGAGTGAGATCTTTAAATAAAAAGACCACAAGGTGAGTATTTTAGAGATGGCCTTAGATCATAAACTGTTCTTCTTCAGGGAAGTTTACTTTCAAACACTGGTTAGGGGAGATAAATGAACTATTTTGCTCACTTGCACTGCAATACTTTTGTAATACACATTTTAGATGATCCGGGTGCCTCAATCATCGTTTAAATAGTATGGCATTTATTAGTAAAAAATACTGTCATTTGCTACTTGACAAAGTAATGTTTGCTCATGAATGAAGTGTTCTGGTAAACTATGGAAATAAGATAGCACCAAAATTATAGCTAACTGCTGCAAGAGCTTAAAAAGCAGTACTAAATAGTAGCATGTTATTAAACAAATTTTATTCCTTACGTATGGCATTGAATGTTTATTTCCCAGCTAAAACATAAGGCAAATAAGTATTCCAATTGCAAATGCAATGGAAAGTATGTATCCCTTTGAATCTCTACAGCAACTGGTTTGCCAGTGCTTACAATAAACAAAAGGGTTTTCTCTCAAGGAATTGAAGAATAAATCTGATATATAACTGTGAAATAAGTAATACAAGCATCTCATGACTGCTTATAGCAGAAGTTTTTAATTATTGTCTGAATAAGATTACTAGCCAGGAGTTATTTAGATTATCAGTGGATAAAATAAGATTATGTATTCAAACTGCAAAATTGATTCAGCATTATATTTTTTAAGTCTCACATTTGTCTCAAAACTTGAGCAAATACAACGGAATGTATCTGTATTTTCACTTTAATCTTAAAAAAAGATATATTCAAATATATCTGGGTGCATATGTATCTTCTACGCATCTTTTTAATGTATTCTCTTCAGTGGTAAGAAGTATATGGAGTATTCAGCATTCATAGCATGCATTTCTTCCAGAAGTGATTCTGTTGAGATTAGGTTCCTCCATGGTTATCTGTACTTGTTGAGCATTTTATTTTTTACCTTTGTTACTTCTTGTCTAAAAATAATTGATTAATTTTTTCATCAGAAATGCGTATGCCCGTTTACAGGGAAATAAGTGTTTTGCTACAGTACATCAAGGCCATTGTCAATATTATCTGTAATCTGAAACGGTTTAGTTTATTTCTTTATCACTGGATATCTTGTTTTACAGCCCGAATTTCTCTTTTAAAATACATTCTCAATACAGAAAGAAGACAAGATCCTCCTGTTGTAGGTGGCAACAAATGTCTTAAAACTTTTACATGAGAGCAAATAATCAAATTAGAATTTGCTTAGGATATTAATTCAACCTAGGAGGCATGACATATTCATCCCACTGCTGGAAAACAAAACAAAACAAAAAAAAAAAAAAAAAAACCAACAAAAAAGAAAGCTGTATTTATTTATGGTAGTTTGTAGATATTAATTCAGCCTTGCAGGTTAATATTCAAAGAACAGAACTATGCTTATTTCTACAGCTTTGATTCTTTAAATTAGACTAGTACTGTGTGTGACATGCAATGAGAACTCAGATGTCAGGAGTGCACAAGAGGACTTTTAGTGATTCTCAATTACTTTTATTCCTCTTAATTTCTTTAAATACAGTATAAAAATGTGACCCTTTGTGCACTCATGTTTGCATATTTAGTGTTGGAAAGGGTAAAAGAGAAAAAAAGGAAAAAAGGAAAAAAGAAAAATTAAAAAAACATGGTGGCAAACAGTAGATTGTTTCACTCAGCTAAATGGCTGCTTTCATAGAAAGACAATTTAGGAGATATTTCATAATTTCTGCTAACTGTGCTATTGACATTGGCTTGTCTAAGGCCCAGTAACTCACCTTCCAAGTTCTTCACAGAGACTCAAGGAACCAGGAATGTTTCCTAGTTTAAGACAAAACCAAAAAACAACACAAGCCTCCTTTTGTGTTTTGAACTGTGTTTCCTGCCTATATCCCAACACCAGAATTAGCATTATGATAGGCTATTTACGCTTACAGGCATATCAGCTTAGATAATGTGTACCTGGAGATAAATTTAGCTGTATATTGCATAATGCTCCGAGAACGGCAGTATGGAGGCTGAGGAATAATTGAAGATAAAATCCTCAGTGGTGAAATACCTTATGATTCCGCAGGTGCACAGAGTATAATAATATGGCCTGGAGACAAATTTACAGTATGGGAAATTAGATGCTGCCAAAATTTTGACTACATACCTGTACATAGTAAATAATCAGAGTAAATAATCATGAAATCACTGAAATATTGAGTGTGCTTTATGAATATAAAAATATGCATTAAGATTTGGTATGCAGGAAGGGTATGTGTCAATGGAAGAAGGCTTACTCAGAGATGGGCTATGAATATGCAGCAGCTGAACTTTACTCCACTACTGGAATTTGTAAATCAGCATTCTTAATTTTGCTTTTACATTTTCTGTTGTAAAAAAGCAGCTGGCTACAGTATCAGCAGTTACCTTCAAAGCCTCTTGCCCTAGATTTCATAGCAGGGTAGAGATGAGACTTGATCTTTTCACTACTTAACAGACCAGGGCTGGGAGATTTTGGTGTATTACAGTGCTGCACGCGTGACATGCTGTTCACCATGCTCCTTTGTTAGAGTCCTGCAGCTCTTCTCTATGTCAGAATTTACTGTATGGGAAGCAATTTTATCATAGAATCATAGAATAGTTAGGGTTGGAAAGGACCTTAAGATCATCTAGTTCCAACCCCCCTGCCATGGGCAGGGACATCTCCCACTAAACCATGCCATCCAAGGCTCTGTCCAACCTGGCCTTGAACACTGCCAGGGATGGAGCATTCACAACTTCCTAGGGCAACCCATTCCAGTGCCTCAGCACCCTTACAGAAAAGAATTTCTTCCTTGTATCTAACCAAAACTTCCCCTGTTTAAGTTTGAACCCGTTACCCCTTGTCCTATCACTACAGACCTTAACGAAGTGTCCCTCTCCAGCATCCTTGTAGGCCCCCTTCAGATACTGGAAGGCTGCTATGAGGTCTCCACGCAGCCTTCTCTTCTCCAAGCTGAACAGTCCCAACTTTCTCATCCTATCTTCATACGGGAGGTGCTCCAGTCCCCTGATCATCCTCATGGCCCTCCTCTGAACTTGCTCCAACAGCTCCATGCCTTTTTATGTTCTCTGCTTTTGCCATCTCTGCTGGCAAAGCTGACTGCGGTCCTCCACCCTGTGTCATACAGCAAAAAATAGTAACCTGAAAAAACTGATGGGTTGAATGAGGTCATTAAACCGAGACAGCTGGACAAGTCACATCCTCTAAAACTTTCAAATATGTGTGAATATTTATTTAGTCAAATAAGTCAAATGTTCTTGTTTCCAAACCTGTTTCAAGAGAAATTAAGCACTCAGGATTTCTAACAATTTTGTCAATCTGGAGACAGGTATGGATTACCTAATACCCTTATAATAGCCTTTGAAAATAGCCTTTCATTTAGATCAAATATGAGGAAGAACTTCACTGCGAGGGTGGGAGGCATGGGAACAATTGCCCAGAGAAGCTGTAGCTACCTCATCCCTGGCAGTGTTTAAGGTCAGGTTGGATGGGCCTTTGAGCAACCTGGACTAGTGAGAAGATGCCCCTGCCCGTGGCAGGGGGGTTGGAACTGGATGATCTTTAAGGTCCCTTGCAACCCAAACCATCCTATGATTCTATGATTTTAATATAAACCTAGCTCAAATTTCATTCTAGGCATTAATTAAATCACTATGAATATTTTTTTTTCTTTAAGAGAAGTGATTATATTTAAAAAATGGCAGCTATTATAGAAATAAGGTATAAACCAAGTAATCCTCTGCTTTACAGTTGTTTAAATTATATGAAATTATGGCTTAAACTTGACTAAAATAACCATGATTTAGGAAGTGTTAGTATAATTTTGATTTAGCTTTTGCTTCTTTTTAAGCAATATTTCCTCATTTTAACAAGTACTTCAACACAGAAAGAAACCTATTAGTCATCAAATAGAAATAATACTAAGAACCTTGATCTCCTGGAATAAATTTTGGCTATGTATGGCATTTAGATGTTTTCATTATTAAAATTACCTTCAAAAATGCCTATTGCAGATACCTACAATTAGTGATAATGATTATGCAGTTTAAATTTCAGCATTTCTTTCCCTCCCTTTTTTTTTTTTCCTCAGTGAATACTCATTACCCTGATAAGCAGCCCATTTCTCCATTTGTGTTGCTGGGATTTTTTTATGTAAGAAATTACAGGTGATGACTCAGAATTACCTGTTAGAACTAATTCTACTAGGAATATATCAATCGGTTTGTTCTAAAGTAGCAATTTATTACATTTGAGTATAATACACTGACAATTGTCCATGTACTGACAAAACAGCTTTATGAGATGTATTTATACACATTCAAAGAGATAAATTTATATTTCCTGTACATTCTGGGGTTCAGTGAAATATACCGTGGCTGATGTAGGAAGGCAGACACCAACGTCTGAAAAAGCTTGCAATATAATTAAGTGATAGTAGTACTATTGCATTGTTTTACAAGTCAGTAGCACAGTCCCCAAGTGAATAAACTATGAAGCAGAAAGCTGCTCAGTTTATTCCAGTGAAGGAACTGGACTATTGCCAAGAGAGTTGCTAAAATAGTGGCTTTAAATCAGTGTTCTAAAAATGTTTGATTAAATAAAATTCTGTGTGGATTCTTACATGTGGCATGAAAAATAATGTCACTGTTTGAGAATGAAGAGAAAGTGATAACAGAGATATTTGTGGGGTCACTGCCTTTGAGGCATGCCCTGTGATGCAGTCAAGTGAAATGGTCTCTTATTTTACACACCAGCCTGTGAATGAGAGCAGATTTTCAAGGTTTAAAAGGCACTGAAAGGAGAAACACCACCTACAGTTCCAGTGCAGTGGGGTACTGATATTATTCTCAGTGCTACTACCTCGTCTGAATTTTAGAGCTAGGGGATTAAGGCATAAAACCCTAAATGAATTGTAAACCAAGAAGCTAATGTTTTGGTCCCTGGACCAGCGTGATGGCTATGATGACTATCATACTTTTCTCAGAAAAGACAGATTGAAAGATTTTTGGAAGATGTGCAGCCCAAATATTAGAAATACGTGGCAAATTATCTGTGAAGCCCAGCACAACCCAGGTAAGCACCAGCAGGACACTAGATTGGTTCCTGAGACAAATCTCCATGACACTGAATCCTGACAATTCTGCTGAGATTTCCATATGAAGGTACTAATTTAATATAAACATTTGGATGCAGATGCGCACTTGCAGTAGCAACTGGATGAAGACCACCAGTTTAGTTTGTATAAATGACCGAACAGCTGTCAAACTGTCACAATTTTGGTCAAAAGCCAGCTTTTGAACAATGATCTAGAAATGAAAAATCTGTACATGTGTGGTTATTGATCCCCTCAGACCTCATGCTGTACCTCACCTCCATTGAAAAGTACTCAGGGAATAAGGGCGGTGGAATGGCAGCAAACAAGAGTACAGATACTTCTTTGGCAGATTAAATAAACTAATAAAGATACTTCTCGCCACAGAAACCAGTTCAGACTTTCATTTCCAATGCAGGTGCCAATAAATACTTGCAAACTAGATGCATCAAATATCTTGCATCACATCATCCATAAATGCTGCAGAAATGAAAGATCATTGTATCAACCAAATTCAATAACATACAACAAAAAAAGCATGGAGCATAAAATTTAAATAAGAATAGAAACACAGATGCTTGAGAATAAAACAAGACTAAACTTATATTTCTGTGTTTCTATAACTATGTTCTTCAGAAGACCAGCTCCACATTCTGCTTTGAAGTCCAAAACTATAAAACATTTGCGAGCGGAACACAAAACTGACAATCAACACACCTGATTAAAATGATTGATTGGAACTGATTTTACCATAAAATCTGCATTTTTTAACTGAAAAGTTAACATGAGGCTACTATTTTGACATGTTAATTGAAAACAGAACAAACTCCTAACTATTTCTATTAAAAACATTTCTATTGGACTCAAATAAACTTAATAAAATATACCCTTAACATCATTTGAAGTTATATATACAGTAGATGCTTTCCAGTAAAGGTGGTCTGAGTTTGCCACCCAGGATGGTCTAATCCGTAAGAGTTAAGATCAAGATTTGGTCAAAGCCTCAGTTAAGGTCAAGATGTACAGTAAAATTGAAAATAATTATTAGGTTTTCCACAAAGAACACTTTGTTTAGTGGGCAAATAGTACCATCGTTGTTATGACAGTATACACATCTGTTCATAACCCTTATTTTTATGCCTGGGTTTTATTCATTGTGCATACTGTGAGTTAACATAGAGTGGTTGAACACTTACCCATATTCCTAAAATTCCCATTAAAAAAAAGATCAATACAAAAGCATGGCAAAAATCAGGTTCAGAGAGGGATTAGCAATTTCAATAGCAGGCTTCTTTTAGCTCCTTACACTTACTGTCAAGCAGCATGTTCGCATTAAATCCAATTTCCATAGTAGATAACAGGAATACTATATTAATGGCAGCTGGATGAGGATCATCTTGAAATACCACTAGCAAATTCTTTACAAAATGTACCATAGATAAATAGATAGATAGATGGATGGATGGATAGATGGATCGATCGATCGATCCAGCTAAGTATTCCTTTTTTTGTTTTGCTTCTTCCCTCAAGATGACCATTGGGGCCAAGGGAGTGCTGAGACCTCATCTTGACTCACATCGTCTCTTCCTAGAGGACTCATTCCATTGGGTAGTAATTGCATTGATGGAGTGAAGAGCAAACAGAAAATACATTCAATGCTGAAGTGGATTAGGCTGTTCTGACATGCAGAATGTCTGGAGTGGCTGCTGCAAGACTGCTTCAGCAACACACATTAAGGAATTTGTAATAGACCAATTTCCCATTTTACACTGCATTTCTACTTATGATTCCATCACTCTCTTGGTATAGTGAATCAGCTGATATGATGAAGGGATAAAAGAACAGTTGCTCCATTTTATGAAATTATTATATATTATCTCAATAGGTAAAATGAGAGATCAAAGTTCGGCCAGGGGGGTTTACATGAAAGAACTAAATAATTGGCAAGTAAAATGGAACCTGAACCTCTTGCTGGCAATCTTTCCTAGACTTTTCAGTCAAAACATTTTAAGTTAATGTAGAACAGTGAAAACCAAAAATAAATATAACAACCTTTTATTTTATTCCGCAGTTATTGTAATTTCCAAATACAGGGCTCAACTCTGATCCTATATAGTTGAGCCTTTTCATCTTGGCCTTTTTAGTTGAGCTAATCAGTATTTTTATCAGTGTTTTTTGTCCAATTTTCTACATTTTCTCTTTTGCTTAATTGGAACCAAAATAGTGTGGATTGCTGAATTGAATGGAAGTAATTTTTGTCAACTCAGCATTTTATTGCTGCCATGCTTCCATGCTAACTGAAAGTGTCTCATCCCTTCAATTTTCTCTCTAGACCAAGATGATCTTTAACATTTTGTAGCTTTCCAAGAGATTTTTGCGTAGTTGTTGTTTTGAGGCAGTATTTGCAATCTAGAAGCTGATGGAACAAGCAAAGATGTAAATATTTTCTCCTCAGCAAGCACTGATTCATTGAAATGGAAATTATTCATGCAAAAGTACTGTGTTTTGAAAATTATTTGTGTCAGGAATGAGAAGCAAAAGTAATTTAAAACCAGGTGCTCTATGTTTCTTTGTTTTACAATGTCTTTTTAACATTAGACTTATTTATATTCTGTATAACCTTTCTCATGAACAGAATATACAAGTGTAATACAACAGATAACATACAACTTTTAACATTTCACAGAACTAAAATAATCCTCTCCATGGAAGGGGAGGGGATTGGAATTGAAATTTATTCTTTCAAGCTTGTACAGGAAAAAAAAAAAAAAAAAAAAAAAGGAGTAACTTTGATATTTAGGGTCTGAAACATTAAATATCTAGCAAGCCCTAGAAGTAATATCCCAGGAACTGCGTTCTTCCCACTACACAAGGGCTCCTCTGCTTCCTCACCACCTGTGTGCCATATGGCCTGGACACTGTGGAGTCTGCCACCTCCTTCTTCTATGTATGCCTGGCATTTCCCTAGAAGCAAACCTGACGGAGCTTAAAAGCAAGAAACGAAAGAAAAAAGAATAATTTTTGCCTGTTACTAGATTTGGTAACAAAAAGATATGTTTATATATAAACATATAGCTGTACATAAGCCTTAATATATAGCATATATAAATACATATTAAAATACATGTTGAAAGTAAAATGATGGACGGAAGTTAAGAGTGTATGTGGATAATCTTAACTTTTAGCTATTAAGGTGCAGCACAGAAATTTCAAGTGGTGATTGAAAAATTGTAACAAATAGCCCTGTTGTGCTGGCACTGTGTCATGGCAGTGGAGAGAGGTTTGTGCTCTTGAGTGGTCCTTTTACAGAAAAGTAACCAAATAGTGCTGCTGCATTTTGCTCTGTTGAGAGCCTCAATTCGTCCTGCAGTACTACGCGGCATAGCTTGATCCCTGGCAGAGACGCATGCAGCTGAACTTGTCACAAATCATTCGAGTGGCTTTTCCAGCACATACATGGTAGATGCAGCAGGGTGAGCAAACACAGTACCTGGTAACACATGGCTGTAAACAAAAAATTAATTTCAGTGGGAAATTCACTCAAGGCAGTGTTCTTCTGGAGTTAGGCATATTTCAGTCCATGGATTACCTCAAGTGGAATTTGGACCAAAATAATAATAGCTGAAGAGACAGAGTTAGAAGACTGTGAAAAGGAGTTAAAGCTTTTGTCATGGTACTGTCATTTCTTGGAGGACTTCAAGGCTGAAAGAGGCTTTTCCAGCTCGAAGGGGTCAAATATTAATTCTGGTGACATAAACACAATTTTTCATTATTGTAACATTATTTCAATATATTATAAGAAAGTACAATGTTTATTACAGTTTTGGAGTTTCAGCACCATTATACTGCAGGTATCGAAACCAGTCACACAATTCCTTTTAGTTTAGAGCAAATAGACTTTAAAGTGCAGTTATTGATCCAGATTTTTGGTTTTAAATAAGAAAAATATATGGACCCTTGAACTACAGTGATAAAATAAATTGAAGGTACTTCTACAGATTTCAAAGTGAAGTTGTAAAGCAACAGCAGTTAGGCTCCTTCCCAAAAATATTCATGAAGTCTGAACTTTTAATTCCCAGAGTGTATCTGTGGATGTTGCTGTAGCTATACAGTTATGTATGTACAGGAATATCTAACTAGAAGAAATATTATGTTTGAATAGGATTGAGAGAAAGATGGGTGGCTGAGATTAAAAGCCTGAATGTGTCTTTGGCATTACCATATGAGATGCTTAAAATTATGTGCAGGGCAGGTGTCAGTTCTGAAATGGCAGATGGCATTTTTGGTGCATCAACATCATTAGTTAGCAGCAGAGCCTCAAAAGTAAAGATTTTGGGATGGGAGGCACCCTGCAAAATCAGCTCTGCTTCAAAATAACTGCACTAGGAGCACATTCCCTTCTGTGACTGAGGAATCCACAGAAGAGAAAAGATATAAGAAAATGGTAGCTATTTTCTGCAGATGCTACTTTGCAAGACTCCTCTCGAAACTCTCTGACAAGTCACCTTGGCCTGAATATTTGCTGAGGCTAATTGGTATGGAGCTGGAGCTGCCACGCTTTAGCCAAAGGTCTGTCAACACATCGCTACTGAGCAAGGAGCGAGCTCTGCCTTCTCTGTGCTTCTTTCCAAGTAACAAAACACAGAAATATTTATTTACTTTACTGGAATTAAGAAGAATAAGTGAAAAATGCTTTGAAAATGAATAATTATTATTAATGCTTATTGATGCAGCAGAAGCATGCACCTCAGCGAATTCAGAGAAACCTGTGAAGAGTCTAGGGATAATCTCATTTCACATGCTTTTTCTCTTAGTGGTGGTTTGGAAAGGCTGTGCTCCAAGTACTTATTTGGTCCCAGTCTCTCAGGTCTCTTTGTTGTAAATGAGATATCTTTAGAGCATGGATATAGGATTCAGACAGAGATGAAACCATATATACCAGGATGCTGCATCTCACACTTTGGCCATTTTGCTCCTTTGCCCCTCAGCCCGCACAACAAAGAAAAGAGAAATCTTAAAAACTGGGGGGGGTGGGAAGCAGCTGATTTTGTTTACATTAAAATTCATGACCACATGGCTTGGCCTTTAAGCTTAAAAAATTACAGTGTTTGCTTGAAAGGACAGCTCCTCATGCACAGACCAGACCACTTTAAAAAACTCAACAGTTATGAAGGCAGTAATGCCCTTTTTCTGGGGCAAGAGGTTTCTTTGTACTATCTTTTCTCATCTCTTCAGCTTCTTTTTATTCCTCTCTCCAACACTATAAGCCATACTGGGGCGGGGCGGGGGGGGGGGGGGGGGGGGGGAGCAAACCAAAGAACAAAATAAAACAAATCCAAAAAAAACCAAACCCAAAACTTAATTAACAAGATCATCTCTTATCTGGCAATGATGCTGACTGCTGATGACATTCTCATGTTCCTTTTCGTACATTACTGCTATATAGTATATCCTCAGCTTTGTCTGCAGGCTCATTTATTCCTAATTTATCTTTGAGAACATAAAACCTACAAATACTAAAACTAAAATTTAAAAAAAGAAAACTGGACTTGAGGGTGCTGGTAGCTGGACAAGATAGAATGTCATATGAATAATTTCAGACTTCAAAGGACAGCAAATGATTTGCAGGGGTTGGGAAGCAATGTTGGTTTTTTTTCTCATACTTTGGGGAAAAAAATATCAGATTTACTGGGAGTATGCGTAGTATTTTTCCATATTGCTTGGAGAGTGTCTACTCCAGTATAGGGGGAAGATTGGGCTGACACAAAGGGCACTGCTTCATCTCACCAAGGGTCCAGGACACTTTGTGGAGGTCTGATTTTAAATAGCGACAATGCCACATTAGGCGTCACAAAATGAAAGGCTCAGTTGCACCCAGGAGCAGGCGGCCAAGACCTCTCAAAATAGCACTGCTTCAGTGTTGAATTTAGTGTCCAAAACAGCCAGCTTACTGCGTTAAAAAATGAATAAACTCGTGTGATTACATAGGCTGCATCCTCAAACCATTTTTAGTACAAGGCCAAGGCTTTTTATTCTTATTGCAGCAACATGGCATATTAGATAATGGGAATGACTGGCAGCATTAATGACAGAATAATATACCAAGCTGGGCTCATGACTTGCAATAGTTGAATAATGTTTGTGGGATAGCTCTGGGAATCCTCTGGGTGAGCAAAAGAAGTCCTGCTGTTTTCTCATTTAATTAAATTTGAATCTATGGGGACTGGCAGTGCGTGTCTGGGGCTTATGCTTTTTTTTTTTTTTCCTTTTTTTTTTTTTTTTTTTTTTTTTGACTTATTCCTTGCAGTTTAATGTCATTGTAAAGTGGTTTTTAATCAACAGATATTCTTAACTGGAAATGAGTCTGACACCTAGTTACCTTTGTATAATGACTTTCATTAATTGCAACACTAAGTAGAGGAAAAATATCTAAGATGACACACAGTAATAAAACTGAGCAGCAAGCCAGAGTTCAAAAAGGACTTTATGATTTTCTCTTCTGGGTCACTTGCAGTTGCAGTTGCCTAGAATTTTTAACTGGAAGGGCTCTCTTTAGTCTGGTTTTAATGCTGCAAACCAAGTCATTAAGGGTTTTTTTTTTTACATCAGGTTGAAAATTATGGGTCAGAGGAGGAGCACCTGGTTTCTAAACCACCTCAAATATTTGTGAGTTTCAAGGAAAACTGTTTTAGCCTGGCTTTATGAAGAAATACAACTTCTATGCACTGGAAAGAGTTGCAAATATAAGTATGGATACAGATATGAATATAGAGATAAAAAGATACCTGCACTGTATGATTCAGTACTTCTTGGAGCCAATATCAGTTGAATGATGTTTCTGACAAGAAGCCATGTAGCACTACAGCACAGGGAATGAAATTAACCATGTTGCATTTAAGTAACATTGGTCAAGAAAGGCGGTAATTGCTAAATCTATGAACTTTCAAATTAGCATTTCCAGTCATGGGAAGCTAGAATGGGATTATTCAATGTAATAATGTTCTTTTTAATGTAGGGAAACCTTGCTGATTAGAGGTAACTAAAGTAAAGAAGATATTTAGCCACTGCAACATGCATCTTTACAAGAACCAGGCAACTTATTCCTGAGCTTTAGTGCTCTTATTTGTTTAGCAAATAGCTGTGATCTGTCTGCCAGTTCTCATCACCCTTCATTGCAGGTTCACAGACAAGGTAACAGCTTTCCGTGTAGGTTTCCTAATGCTAAATTGTCAGCAAAGCACATACTCTTTCATCTTTCCAGCCTCCTGTAATGTCATGCATTGCTTTGTTCTTTACCCCTGTCCCTTCCTGCTTGAGTATTAAATGGGAAGCAAGGATATGGTTATAAACAAGGTAAAAGGAAAGGCTAAACTTTTCTCCATATCCCAGGTACTTCTTTAAATTGTAAAGGAGAGACTGAACTCCCTCTCTTTCCAAGTCTGCATTGTGCACAGAGCCTTATCCAGCAGAGACTCTGTGACTGCTTGTCAGGTTACGCTGCTTGCAGACTGAGAGACAGAAGCATCCCATTTGTACTGTCTCCTATGTCCAGGTCTGCAAAACCAGCTGCGTTTAGACAGCTCTGCATGTACTGCTAAAGAGACATACAAGTGTCTCAGGTTAAGAAACCATTCTCTGTAAGTGTATATGAAAGAGCATGTATATTTCATGTTGAAAAGAAATCCTCTCAGAGATATTCCTTCTTTGCTGGAGGGACAAACCTTAATTTGCACTGCTGATGTTCAAAGGGGCGTCTTACAAGCCCATAGAGTTCTCCTTTGGACAAGCAATGGTCCATAACACCTCAAGGGCAGCAACTAGAATTAACTCATGTAATAAGAGGGTTTTTCTCCCCATATACTTGGGCATAACAACCTCAGTTTTGAAGAATATGCAATAAATACTGGCAACTCATACGTTAAAAGGCAAGGATTGGAAGCAATATTTAATGGCTATACTAGAGACTAGTGGCAATTGTATCAACTGAAAGTGGCAAGATAAGGTGGAAAAAATTATAATGCAATGAAAGGTAATGTCAAAGAGCAGAAAAAAGAAAAACTACAGAGGCAATATAAAGTCCCATGGGTAACCTTATAAGCTAAGGAATGCTTGAACTAAGAGCTTTTGTGTGTAATGCTGCTGTTCTTACAGTACAGATTTTCTAATTTTGGCATATTGTATAAATCAATATCACAACAGAAAGATAAAATGATGCACACAAAATCAAACATAAAATTACCTCTTTATGGGCTAACTGCTTTTTAGATATTATTTTCAAAGCACCAAATAAAACAGGAATTTTATAGCTGTTGACAACATATGAATGAATTCACCGCCTCTCTGCACTCCCAGGTGATTAATACATATGTATATTCTGAGCATTACCTGAGTGCCTTCTGCTATCATGAGAACGTAGAATTTGTCTTCCTGTGGACTATGAAGGTCAAATGTACTTCAGTATTTAGTTGCATTCTGCACAGATATCAAGAAATACTTTGCCTCCAGTTGAAGTCCAGAGAGAGGGATAAAAAAATCTGATTTCACCATGGTTTTATGGGACACTTTACAAGTCATCCAGAACTTGGAAGTTAACTTTTGGTAGATCAAGAATGAGCTTTAATATACCATCTGAATCTCTGGGAATTTCTGTGATGTTAGAGACAAACAGATAAGGATAATAATTTTATGAACAGAAATAACCACATCTGTTTTATTCACTTAATCTCTCATGGAATTTGCATCTGAATAAATTGCATACATAAAATCTTTTTCTTCATAACAAGCATTGCAACAAATGCCTGTCTGGTGGTAAGTTTAGGATGATATACCATCACCCAGCCAAGTTTTTCTGTAAATGAAGCCTTATTTCTCTGCATTTTGTCCATTTTATTGACCAAAAGCAGCCAACATTAGTATTGTGTGCAGTTCTGATGTCCTCAACATAAAAACGACACTGAACTGTTGGAACAAGTCCAGACAGGGACATGAGGATGATCAGGGGACTGGAGCACCTCCCATATGAAGATAGGATGAGAAAGTTGGGGCTGTTCAGCCTGCAGAAGAGAAGGCTGTGTGGAGACCTCATAGCAGCCTGCCAGTATCTGAAGGGGGCCTATGAGGATGCTGGGGATGGACTTTTCATGAGGGTCTGTAGTGATAGGACAAGGGGTAACAGGTTCAAAGTTTAACAGGGGAAGTTTAGATTGGATATGAGGAAGAAATTCTTTCCTGTAAGGGTGGTGAGGCACTGGAATGGGTTGCCCAAGGAAGCTGTGAATGCTCCATTGCTGGCAGTGTTCAAGGCCGGGTTTGACAGAGCCTTGGGTGGCATGGTTTAATGGGAGGTGTCCCTGACAATGGCAGGGGGGTTGGAACTAGATGATCTTAAGGTCCTTTCCAACCCTAACTATTCTATGATTCTATTTGATACCTGATCATCACAAACATATGAGGATATCTATCTAGTGAAATTGCCAAATATAGAACATCAAAGTAACAGTACCTTTTATTCTATTATCTTCTAGATGAGTGGAGCATGCAAACAGTTCTGCTTAGGCACATTTTTCTACAGTGCTTTCAACAGAGGGGAAATCATTCTACTGATGTAAAACAAAACAAAACCCTAGGAGACCATTTATATAACATTTTGGACTAATCTTTCTTTAACACAAAGAAGTCATAAGGTACTAATATTTACAGTTCTAATCTAACTGCTTTGGGAGATTAATATACTGATGGTGCCACCCATAATTCACATACTTTTGATAGCATTATAAATAAATCGACCTTGTAATGAATTTTAGGTCTTACAGAAGCATGGTATTTTCAGCCTTCTTTGGAGGCTTCTGAAAGTTATAAAGTGCATCATATTTAGATATAGAGATAAAAAGAAAAATCACTTGAGACATTTCTTTCTTTAGTTTAAGAAATAGGATTTTTCTTTAAAGCTGGTATATTTAGCACTTAATTTGTAGGCGTCATCTCCTCACCTCTTTCTTTCATGTACGCTCTTATCTTTTGTGAAGGTGATAAACCTGCACCTACCTCAGCAGGTCTTTAGACCTATCCTTGAGGTTCAATGTATGGTAAGTCTAGCTCAGAAAAAGTGTTCTTCCTCTGTCTTTTCTAAAGGAGTCCAAGAAAATCCAATCATTGTTTGCTATGACTGTATAGTTATATCTGAACACTTTCAGTCTTGTTGGAAACAATTTTTGAACAGTATTAATATCAAGGACAACCAAGTTCTCTATGCAAAGCAGAATTTTAAAGATTTTATAAACAGAGGTTAAAAAAACAAAAACAAAAAATAAAATAAAAAAGGCAACAAAAAAAAGAAAAGCAAACAAGCAGAAAAAACCCACAACCATCCCCACCAACAAACAAAACACAACAAAACAAAAGAAAAACAAACAAAAGCCTGGTCCTGTTTAGAGAACAGTTGATTTCATTTAGCATCAACCTTAACTGCCTTCTCATTTCCATCTCAGAGGCCAGTTATGAAAATGGCAAATGTTGGAGCTGACAAAACCAAAGGTTAATACCCAGAGATGGAGATGTCTTGGAAAGCAAGCAAAATGAGAACACTACGAATAATGCACATATTCCACCCAGTGGGCTGAAATTGCAGTTGATTTCAAAGGCCTCAACATGTGCATTTGCTTAAAATTCAGTCAGTAATCTGAACATTTTGCTGTAAATCTAACATTTACTCTTAAACAGGTACAAGTCTGGAGGCACGGAAACTATGTTTGCTACCTCAAAATAACATAATGAGTTTCCGCAGCATCCAGATTTCGTTGCACCTCCTGAACTGAAAAGGATGATAGACATATTTGTCAAGTTTTTTCTAAGATAACAGCAATAAAGAAACTGCCATTTTTCCTATTATAACAAATTCAAGGTTTCTCTAACATCAGTTTAAGATTAAAAGAAAAAAAGGAAGTCTACAACCAAAGCACTAAGACCAAATAAGAACATGTTATATTCCTTTCACAATTATTCTCCTTAGAAACCCTTGCCAACTAAACCTCAATATATTTGTTAATTTCAGAAACAAAAAAAAAAATTGTTTCACATTGCTTATTTGTGTGAGCATACATTTATTCTCTTAAAATTTAATTTCTAATTATTGTGAATTTTATAGCAATTTGGAGGTAAGATGCAGAGGCACCTTTGTACATCTTTGCAAATACCTTTTTTCCCAGCCTCAGGATCTGTAGCTAAGGATCTGTTGCAGTAGCTAATCTCTAAATACATACATAATTTCAGGTAATGTTTTCTCATCCATAGCAAGGCTTAATTTGTTTTCATGTTTCAGAACTCTCATATTATTTAAAATGTCAGATGACTGCATTGCTAATCTTGCAGTTAACAACTGGCCTTCCTACCCTTTGTGAATTAAAAGCCACATGTCTATTCTTGCAAAAAGCCTCCCTCTAATCTCATCCAAACTTCTCAAAGATACTTCTGCAGAAGCTGTGCTGCTTGTTTGCTCTCATGCACTGGATATCTTAAGATAAATAAAAAAGTAATAGGACCTTACAATCTGATCATTAAGACTTAATAGCTCTAAAATGTATTTCCCTTTTTTCCTTCCTACAGAGAATGTACAAGTCTATTCTGTAATGAACAACAAAGGAAGTGTAATGAAAGTACAAGCAAGTAAGGAATTTACAGAGACAGTTAGCATCTACATCAGCAATCTACTCATTTCAATACCTAATTGCTAATTCAGTGTTTAATTGCTCACTATCACATTATGTACTTGTCTGCAAAATACAGCAGTCAGTTCAAATGGCTTTCAGAAGGGCTTCTTAATGGCACAGTTCTCTTCCTAGCCATCTTACTAAATGTAATTATTACAGATGTCATCTGGAATATTTAACAGATACGAGCAGCCTCCCATTGCCTGCAAAATGCTCAGCTGCTTTCCAAGCAGTCCCAGGACCTTTTTTTGAGACACTGAAGCTGCTCCCACCAGGTGACTGCCAGGCCATCACACCACCTAGCCAGCATGCCAAATATATCAACCTATTCTTACTTGTCCCAGACTGTACGTGGCAAGGCCACCCTTTAGCCCCTGCTCCATGGGGTCTGCAGAGTGCATCACCACCGTGACATAGTACATGACCCATTGCAGCTCTCAGATGAAATTTTAATAAGTACAATTTTCTCTCCATTCTTGTGCGGAGAACATTATGTCTTCATAAAAAATTGCAGTGTAAGATTCAGGTTTACACTGGTCAGCCAATTTATATTATAAATTAGTTATGATAAAACATTTTAAAATTTAGCAGAGCTCAGATAATTTGGGGTCTATTTCAAGGAGAATCATGCAAACTCCTGCAAGCAGGAAGCATTTTTTAATGTTTTAATGTCTGTGTTTTACATTCCAAACATTAGAAAACATTTAAAAAGAGAACAAGCTATAAGCATTGCAGGTAAAAGCAAGGCAAAAAATTGCTCACAATCTGCTGAGCATCAGTATGTTTAGATATATCTGGTAGTCTCTGCATAGCAATTTATGCTACAGCAGCCACAGCACAGAAACTGCATTTGTATCCAATTTAAAAACATGAACGTTCCATGGTTACCCTAGAGCTTAAAGACAATTTACAGAAGTAGGGCAGTATGAAGTATTGCTACAATAAACTGTTGGTTTACTTCCCTTTTATAGCAAAAATTAGGGGAACACTGCAACTGTTGTCAAGTCTTAAAATATGTTTGCAATAAAACAGAAGCCATTGGGTTTCTCTAATTTCAACAGTTTTCTTCATTATTCAAACACCTTTTTAAATCTTTCCTAGATTCAGATGTGATTTTTGAAATTAAATACATAATCCTTCAGCACTTAATCTAAGCCTCTGGCTACTGCAAAAGCAGGCAGTGATGGTCCTTATGTGTTTTTTTCCTTCCATAAGATAACATTTTAATTCTTAAAAAACTTGCTCATTAATTCCCCTACTTAGCAGGAGCTTGAATAGATTATAAAATGTTTTTCTGGTAATATTTTTCTAGAATTAAGGAAGAAACACCTTATAACGGGTCACTGTGAATTCACTTGATAACCATCCTAGTGAGGTTTTATTGTTGGCTTAGACATAAATGATACACTCTAGATCACAGAAAGCTACAGTCACTTTGATCATGTAAGACTTCTTGTCTAATGAGTGAAGAACCAGGATACAGTGAGTTAATATAGTTAATAAGAACGATTACTTTTGTGACTGTTTTCAGTGAGTCAGAGGAATTAACTAAATGTTAAATAACAGGTAAATACAATGGGCTACAATCTGTTCCTTACCTCACATCAACAAGAGAAACAGAATAGCTCAAAATGTCCAGTCAAGACTTCTTATATTAATAAGCAACACTTCACTGCATGATTAGTCCCTCTGAAAACAACTGTAATGCCAGAGGATTAATATACAACAATAAGATCATAAAAATTCAAATCCTTAGACTCTTTGGGGAAAAGCACTCTAGATTTAAGAAGTCTTCATTTGCTGCTTTGAGCACACCCAGAACACCAGATGATGGCTTTAGGTAGAAAGAAATTTCCCCTCATCAGCATAAAAATCACTGAATGCAATTACAAACTCAACTGTGCTTTTTGTATGACGATAAGGAGTGGACAGGAGGTATTTTCAAGATGCGTAAACTAAAACAATATGGAGAAATACAGGTCTGAGAGAGGACTGAGCTAGAACAACCCTGTAATGCCTTGAGCTTGCATCAGTCACTTTGCAAAGAGTCAAGGAAAGAGATCTATGGGACCTGATGAAATCCATCCATGGGTCCTGAAGGAGCTGGCAAATGAAGTTGCTAAGCCACTGTCCATCATATTTGAAAAATCATGGCAGTCAGGTGAAGTTCCCGATGACTGGAAAAAGGGAAAACATAACACCCATTTTCAAGATGGGGAAAATGGATGAGCTGGGGAACTACAGACCAGTCAACTTCACCTCTGTGCCTGGCAAAATCTTGGAGCAGATTGTCCTGGAAGGCATGCTGGGACACATGAAAAACAACAAGGTGGTTGGTGACAGCCAGCATGGCTTCACTAAGGGGAAATCCTGCCTGACCAATCTGGTGGCCTTCTAGGATGGAGCTACAGAACTGATGGACAGGGGCAGAGCAGTTGATGTCATCTACCTGGACTTCTGCAAAGCGTTTGACACTCTCCCACACAACATCCTTGTCTCTAAGTTGGAGAGACATCAATTTGATAGGTGGACCACTCAGTGGATAAAGAACTGGCTGGATGGCCACTGCACGCAAAGGGTTGTGGTCAATGGCTCAATGTCCAGCTGGAGACCAGTAACGAGTGGTGTCCCCCAGGGATCGGTGCTGGGACCAGTCTTGTTCAACATCTTTGTCAGTGACATGGACAGTGGGATTGAGTGCGCCCTCAGCAAGTTTGCCGATGACACCAAGCTGTGTGGTTGGATTGATACATTGGAGGGAAGGAATGCCATCCAGAGGGACCTTGACACGCTTGTGAGGTGGGCTGATGCCAACCTGATGAAGTTTAACCATGACAAGTGCAAGGTCCACCACCTGGGTCGGAGAAACCCCAGGCACAGCTACAGGTTGGGCAGAAAAGTGATTGAGAGCAGCCCTGTGGAGAAGGACTTGGGGGTGTTGGTCGATGAAAAAATGAACATGAGCCGGCAGTGTGCGCTTGCAGCCCAGAAAGCCAACCGTATCCTGGGCTGCATCAAAAACAGTGTGACCAGCAGGTCGAGGGAGGTGCTCCTGCCCCTCTACTCTGCTCTCATGAAACCTCTCTTGGAGTACTGTGTGCAGTTCTGGTGTGCTCAAAATAAAATGGACATGGAACTGTTGGAACAAGTGCAGAGGAGGGTCACGAGGATGATCAGGGGACTGGAGCACCTCCCGTATGAAGATAGGATGAGAAAGTTGGTGCTGTTCAGCCTGGAGAAGAGAAGGCTGCGTGGAGACCTCATAGCAGCCTTCCAATACCTGAAGGGGGCCTATGAGGGTGCTGGGGAGAGACTCTTCATGAAGGACTATAGTGAGAGGACAAGGGGTAACAGGTTCAAACTTAAATGAGGGAAGCTTAGATTGGATATGAGGAAGAAATTCTTTCCTGTAAGGGTGGTGAGGCCCTGGAATGGGTTGCCCAAGGAAGTTGTGAATGCTCCATCCCTGGCGGCGTTCAAGGCAGGGTTGGACAGAGCCTTGGATGGCATGGTTTAGTGTGAGGTGTCCCTGCCCATGGCAGGGGGGCTGGAACTAGATGATCTTAAGGTCCTTTCCAACCCTAACTATTTTATGATTCTAAGAGAGTTGGAGGATGTTACAAGAATTTTAAAAAGTAAAATGGAGGTTTTGGATCCAGTGCCCTTTGCATCCAATGTAAGCTCATCCATGGACTTCAAAGGGTTTTGGACTGGAATGGCTGTCACAAAGCAAGGATTTTCTGCAATGTCCACTGCATGCAACCAAGAGGAATGTTCTTCAAAATGGTTGTTAAATTGGAAAGAAATCAGAAAAGATACAGGATAATAAATTAAGGGGTTTTGTGAGAACTGAATTGGGAAGAAAAAATAAAAATAATTAAGTAGCTATAACCTGCCTAAATAAGGAATACGCAGGAATGTAACAGCTTTCAAGCATCTGAGTGCATAAGCTTATAGAAAGGATAAAAATTATTCACTTTGTTACACGGAAGTACAATTTTAAGAGGGAAGGGTAACATATAAGGGATGAAAGACATTTAATGCAAATATCAGGAAACTCGGCATATTAAATTGTTGAATAATTAAAGAGACGTAAGTCATATGGTTTGGGATATTTTGAAATCAGATTGAATGCTAGATATTGAAATGCAGAGAACAATCTTTTCTATTCCCCGCGACGCTGTAAATTACATGTGTTTTAAAAAGATTAGTGTCTTTTTCTAGCTTCTTCCTGTGCAAGTTCCATATGTTTTAAAGCCTATATCAGGAGTTGCAGAAATAGCATAGGATAAATTGCTCTTGATAATGAACAAATATTCTCTCTATATTTTGATCATGTAATCTCTTTACTTCCACCTGTCTCTGACCAAGGTTATAGTATTTTCTCAAATCTAGCGTTCATGTAAACATCTTTCAACTGTTCTCTACTTAAAGGCAAATAAGGCTTTACTGTGTTAGGGATGTCTGTAGCAGTAACCCAAAGATTTTTTTGTTGAGCACATATTTTGCCATGATTTGTGTTAGGTTATTGTCTTCAGCTAAAAATGCTCATAAAGATGATTTTTTTTTTTTTTCCCCCCATAACACAGTTCATGACAGGGGAGGTAGCTATTTCTACTCAGCAATTTCTGCTGTTTTCCACCCTCTATATTTTGGTTCCCAGCTCTCTATCAAATGTAGGAAGCAAAAACAAATTTTAAGATGACATACAAGGAAGCTTTTTTCATTCAGGGTGAAAGAGGCAACTTAAAATACAGATAAATATTTGCAAACTCAGGAAATACAAGTTCTTACTTGGTAAAAATGATCACAAGTTCATTTATTTCAATTTCAGCATGACTATTTACACTAGAGGAGGATCTATACCATGTCATATTTCAGTACATGTTAAAGTGTAGGACTTCACTTACACTAGTACCATTTGTAATGATCAGCAACAGACTTAGGCAACATTAAACCACTGTTTTTAAACTTTATATACTACTATAGTGTATGTTAAAACACACTGACAAATGATTTCTGGCTTTTTCTGAAGGAGCCTGTCTTGATTTGATAATAATGAAAAACCATGGATTAAAAAAATACTAGGGAAGGCTTGCCATGTCCAAGTGTACATCATGTATATGCTAATATAGACAAGCATGTTTTGTACATCTGCAATGTCATATATCTATGCCTATAAAAATCAACGTATCCTGCACTGCAGAAACAAGAATCATAGATAACTAGCTGAATGTAAAGTATT
This sequence comes from Amazona ochrocephala, assembly GCA_039720435.1. NCBI lineage: Eukaryota > Metazoa > Chordata > Aves > Psittaciformes > Psittacidae > Amazona > Amazona ochrocephala. The sequence goes on along the minus strand of CM077884.1, from coordinate 40,027,380 downwards.
AACACAGTGCAAGAAAGATAAAGGACACAAGACCTGGAGGCATAAGAAGGACAGGAAGAATTAAAAGCAGAGAAGTGGAGGCATACGTCCTTGCAGCACTGGTGAGACAGTTACTGGAAAGATCTTTTTAATTCTGCAGCCTAGTTTCCAAACCAGTAATAGAAATTGGAAATGTTTAGAATAAAGATGGTAGGATGTGTCTGGAAAACGTATTTTCTAGAGAGAAAGTTATGAAACTGAATGCATTTGGTTTATCCAAGTATCTTTTAAGAAATTGTTTTCTTGACTTGAAGTCAAGGAAGCACTAATGTGAAAAATAATCTAATAGTAAGATATTAAAACCAATGAATCTTCTGATCCTTACACAAATGATAACATCATTGACATCAATGGAGTCTTGCTATTATGTGAGTCAGATTAAGTTAGTAGTGGTGGGTTACTGTGTCTGTAGTTTATCCCCAGGTAAAACTCAGTCAGTGGGTGCACTGATTTACACTTGTCTGAAAAGACTTTCAGAATCAAACCCAATTCAAACTGAAATAAAATTCAGGCTTGGATATGTGCACAAATTATAAATACCTGAAATTAAATAGTTTCAAGATTAAAGCTGGAAAAAATGAAGAATTAACTCAAAACAAAAGAGAAAAAAAGATAATTATCAGATGTTCTGACATTCTTCAAAACTGTAATTCTGTATTTCTGCTCACTTGTTTTGTGCATTTAAAAGCATGAACATGTTTTATTCCTTGCCAAGTTTGTTATTCTACTTGGAAAACATTTATTCTGTTTCTTATTTACGCTGAATTTAGAATTAATGTGGCTGTTCTGGTTGAGCAAAAGCAACCTTGACTTGTAATAAACATCATTTTATCATGCCAAAATATCTTGTCTAAAAATATAACATGAACAAAGTTCTCAGAATTAAGCTAGTTAATAATTATATAAACAGGTCAAGGATCAAAAGTGCTAGTAAAGTCTTGTGAAGTGAGTGTAGATTTTATTTCTAAATTACAGCATTAAAAGCCAAAGCTGTCTTAATGCATATAGAATAGATTTAACATCCATAAGTGAAATATCATGGTTTCAGTGAACATTTTTCAAAGAATAATAATCAGAATAAGCAACCCAGCAGTCTGCTTCTATAAAATAATAGATCTTTGGCTCTAGTGAAGTATTTCCTAGATAAAATATTATTTATTTACATATTACATAAATCAAACAATGCTTTCTTAAATATTATAAAAATAAACAGAACCTCCAACTCATAAGCTCCAGTCTGGTTTCCTGATGAGTTTCCCAACCTGAAAACTATTTTCCTAGTCTAGCTTTCCTCTGAAAGCGCACTCTTACCTTTGCTTAGCAATCTTATACCAGCTTCAGTCATCAGCTTCACCCAGGGCTCTGCTCATAGGAGACTCTTTTGCTGTCCCTTAGCTCTTCTTAGCACAATAACACTGAAAGCCAAAAATGCTTTTTTTTTTAAAAAATATTTTAAATATACATACCTTTAAATAAAAAATTCTGATCAGATGCTCTGGTACTGAGAAGAATGATTCTTGAACAGAAAAAAAATCTTGAGTGGCCATGGTCAGAAACTGAGCAGGAAAACACCATATTTAAGATGCAGCTCTGCTTAACACAGCAAGGCACAAACTTACCATAGGTGAGGAAAGACTGTCTGCTTTAACTAGGCTGTGTGAAGGGTCCCAGAATAGGTAGCTATGAAAACCTAACAACACTGACCTAAAGCTGGGAAACCAGAAAATTTACCTAATCCCCACCACCCCTCTCCTTCAAAAGGCTCCTAATCTGTGTCACTCACATCACCTGTTACTGCCACAATTTCAGGTGTTACCACTTAATCATTAGCTTCAGCCTAATTAGCTAAATGTGCTACTGATGTAGCCCTGCTTGCTTTGGCTTCGAACACCCAGTTGTAGTTTACTACTAGATAAAGGATGCCTCCAGGTTCTCTTTGCACCTTAGGACATGTTCATGTTTGAACCTTTTAAGATGCTTAATGCTTCACTTTATGTATTCAAAAGCATAATGGCAACATGCTCTTCAACCTGAGAATGATTGTATGAGCAGCTAGAGCAAGTCAAATGTTATATCCACCTTAATTTCCTTTGCATTGTTTTAGGGGGCTAAAAATAAAATAAATTATTTAAAAAATTATAATATAGATGGCAAACACACACAGGACTGAGGAGACAAACAGGTGACAAAATTGCAGATTTGCTGGAAACTGAATGCTCGGTCTCTTCAAAACTTGAATTATTTTTCAGACAATTTATTTCTGGAGTAAAATTTGGGGGGGGTTTACTCAATTAAAATACAGAAAATACTATTAAAAAGAACAAAAAAAGGACATAAATATCCACAACTCAAAACCAACAAACCAATCAACGAACCAAAAACCAAAAACAAGCAAAAAGCCAAACAAACCACCACTCAAAACAAAACCAACTCTTTTACTTTCTATCAGAATACTGGAAGTGAATAAAAAAGTAGCTCAACACCACAGCAGCTAGCTGACCAGAATCAAGAGCTTTTCCTCAGTCCCAAGCACTGAACTGACATCTCACAGTCATACAGCCAAGTAATGCCAGATATAAAAATTAACTAAATGACTTGGATGTCCACCCCTATGTTACACTAGATTTTAATGCTAGTTTATTTCTAATAAAAGCAATGTGCAATCTAGTACATTCTGCTCAATGACAAATCAATCCTGTGAATTAAAATTGCAAAAAGTTGAAGGAAAAAATAATCTACATGCACTTCTTTTGGATCTTGGAAAGAATTTTGAAACAGAGAAAAAAACTCCAGCCCTCTCAGCAACTATAAAAATGTAATGGTCAAAGGTCTCAGCAAAGTGGAAAATCCACAGATGTGTAAACAAAGCAAGCAGAAATGTGTGTGTTTCTGCCATGGTTTAAGCCCAGGTGGCAACCCAGGACCACGCAGTCGCTCACTCACTCCTCCCCTTCCTCCCCCAGCTCCTGGAGGGATGGGAAGGAGAATCAAAAGAATGTAACTCCCACGGGTTGAGATAAGAACAGTCTAGTAACTAAGGTATAACACAAACCACTGCTCCTACCACCAGTAATAATAATGGTAAGGGAAATAACAAGGAAAGAGAATACAACTGCTCACCACCCATCCACCAATACCCAGCCCAACTGAGCAGTGATCTAGCCCTTCCGGGTAACTGCCCCAGTTTTTATGTCCTGGGCATGACGTGCTGTGGTATGGAATACCTCTTGGGCTATTTTGGGTCAGGTGTCCTGTCTCTGCTTCCTCCTGTCTTCCCTTCCTCCCTGGCAGAGCATGAGACTCGGAAAGTCCTTGGTCAGAGTAAACATTACTGAGCAACAACTAAAAATATTGGTGTTTATTAGCGCTGTTCCCAGGCCGAAAGCCAAAACCATAGTGCTGCACCAGCTATTAAGAAGGAGAAAAATGACTGCTACTGCTGAATCCAGGACAATATCCACCCCTTACTCCATACCATTCATATCATGCTCAGTTCTCACATTTTTCCATATACCATCACTCTTATCTCATATATACATATATATATATATTTATATATATATAAACTGTCCTGAACCCAGGGCAGTTAATTATTAACAGGACAGTTTCCTTCAGATGTTTGCTAAAGTGTCCTTACTTCAACATTATATATATATGACGAGCAGTGTACCTTTTGAGTCATATGATGTTCCTGCTCCTTACCTGATGCTTATCTGGCAGCAGGGAAACCAGCAAATGCTGATATATTGGCTGCTTGTTGGTTTTTGGCCTGAGAAGGCTCTTTCATTCAATGAAAGAAGCAGCAAGACTAGAAAATCAGCTTTTGAGGTGATCTTTTCTGCTTCCTTTTCAGATAAGAGTGCTAAAAGCAGGAAAGGAAATGCTGATTTAATCAGACAGGGTTAGAGTAAATAAATACATGCTGTTCCCCATCCCCATTTCCATGATAATTTGTTGCCAACATCATTTCAGTAGTCAAGTGATGGGAACTGCACCAGCTGGACTGGTCAGCTCCGTGGTTGGGGGCTCCGGGTCCTTGGTGTCCTTTAATACAGAATTTTGGACTATCCCTTTGGTGGCTGACAGTCCTGTGCAGATTGCTGTTGGCACAACACCAAAACAGCTGCTTCATGCTCAAAACTGCAGTCACCATGCAAATCCCAAAGTGCAGTTTGAGGAAAATGAACTGAATTGCACCCAAAGCCTGAGACAGTCTGCAAGACCTACCTTGCCTTGAGCTTTGAGCTGCACACAGAGCACAGATAAAAAATGTTATGAGAGAAACTGGGTGTCCTGGGTTCAGCAGCAGCAGTTATTTTTCTCCTTCTTAGTAGCTGGTGCAGTGCTGTGGTTTTTGACTTTTGGCCTGGGAACAGCGCTGATAAACACCAATGTTTTTAGTTACTGTTCAAATGTTTACTCTGACCAAGGACTTTCCGAGTCTCATGCTCTGCCAGGAAGGAAGCAGAGACAGGACACCTGACCCAAAATAGCCCAAGAGGTATTCCATACCACAGCACGTCATGCCCAGGACATAAAAACTGGGGCAGTTACCCGGAAGGGCTAGATCACTGCTCGGTCGGGCTGGGTATTGGTGGGTGGGTGGTGAACAGTTGTATTCTCTTCCCTTGTTATTTCCCTTGTCATTATTATTATTGATGGTAGCAGCAGTGGTTTGTGTTATACCTTAGTTACTGGACTGTTCTTATCTCAACCCGTGGGAGTTACATTCTTTTGATTCTCCTTCCCATCCCCCAAGGAGTGGGGGGGAGGGGAGAAGGGGACATGTGAGCTAGCAACTGTGTGAGTTACGGATGGGCTTAAACCATGACACTGGGGTACTCATCTGTGGGCACACCAAAAGCTAATTTACTAATTGCTGATGACTAAAAATGGCATATGGTTGGTCCTTTCTATATTCTTTATTGTTGAAAAAGCAAAATGAGCTCAAGGAGAATGAATAGGCAGTTAAATATATTTCAATAATTTACTATTATATTTTACTACTAAATAATCTCAGACAACTACAAAAAGGGTATATAGTCACTTCTATGTCACAATGGGGTGACACTAAATGACTCTATGATATAGAATCATAGAATCATAGAACAGTTAGGGTTGGAAAGGACCTTAAGATCATCTAGTTCCAACCCCCTTGCCATGGGCAGGGACACCTCTCACTAAACCATGCCACCCAACGCTCTGTGCAACTTGGCCTTGAACACTGCCAGTGATGGAGCATTCGCAGCTTCATTGGGCGACCCATTCCAGGGCCTCACCACCCTTACAGGAAAGAATTTCTTCCTCATATCCAATCTAAACTTCCCCTGTTAAACTTTGAACCTGTTACCCCTTGTCCTCTCACTACAGTCCCTCATGAAGAGTCTCTCCCCAGCATCCTCGTAGGCCCCCTTCAGATACTGGCAGGCTGCTATGAGGTCTCCACGCAGCCTTCTCTTCTCCGGGGTGAACAACCTCAACTTTCTCATCCTATCTTCATACGGGAGGTGCTCCAGTCCCCTGATCATCCTCGTGGCCCTCCTCTGGACTTGTCCCAACAGTTCCATGTCCTTTTTATGTTGAGGACACCAGAACTGCACACAATACTCCAAGTGAGGTCTCATGAGAGCAGAGTAGAGGGGCAGGAGCACCTCCCTTGACCTGCTGGTTACACTGTTTTTGATGCAGCCCAGGATACGGTTGGCTTTCTGGGCTGCAAGCGCACACTGCCGGCTCATGTTCATTTTTTCATCGACCAACACCCCCAAGTCCTTCTCCACAGGGCTGCTCTCAATCTCTTTTCTGCCCAACCTGTAGCTGTGCCTGGGGTTTCTCCGACCCAGGTGGTGGACCTTGCACTTGTCATGGTTAAACTTCATCAGGTTGGCATCAGCCTACCTCACAAGCGTGTCAAGGTCCCTCTGGATGGCATTCCTCCTCTCCAATGTATCAACCCAACCACACAGCTTGGTGTCATCGGCAAACTTGCTGAGGGCGCACTCAATCCCACTGTCTATGTCACCGACAAAGATGTTGAACAAGACTGGTCCCAGCACCGATCCCTGGGGGACACCACTCGTTACTGGTCTCCAGCTGGACATTGAGCCATTGAGCACTACTCTTTGTGGGCATAATCACATTTAAAGGCAAGGAGTTTGTTGGTATCCAGCTTATGTGGGGTCATCCCTGCGCAGCGAAAACTGGTGCAGGAATCGGCAGCGCTGCAGGGGAGAAAAAAACATCTAAATCTATCATGGTAAAAAGAAGTCAATGTCAACCTTAAAATTTCACAGTAATATTGGAGTGAGAATTAGCATTTGGTTGAGTAAACTGAGATAAAATTATACATCAGTGTGGAATGAAACTGCATGTACTCATTTCTCTTTAAAGTGTTAGCGAGACATCAAGGTGGAATTAAAATGTTTTAAATGTCAGTTTCTTCCATCTCCTAGATCCCACTGTGAATTTTCCAGTCATCAAAAATCCAGCCATAATAAATGTACTTAAACTTCCACTGCAGTCTGCAACTATTTCTCTCTAGCTGATCATGCTGTCAGATGTCTTTTGTGCAAAGCATGTTATAAACAGAAAAATAGAGCAAACACATCTGAGCTGATTTCTTTCTACTCCACTGGCACACAACTGGTGGCAATAAGGTTGATACTTCAAATGTGTTTTTCATTGCACTGCAGTTGTGCTGTGGGATTAGCAAAACTCAGACACTGATGTTTGCCATCACTTGATGGTGCCACTCAAAAGCATTGTTTGCCTCTGCTGGGGAAGCTTTGTGCTCCTGCTCAAGGAGGCTGTTTGCAGCTGATCCTTGGTCACAGCTCATCAAAGCACTGCTGATATCCCTGCACTTTAGCAGTTAAAAATTACAGTTATTAATATAGCACGCATGACAGCTTGCTGCTTGAAGCTGAGCACTGAGGCATGGCTATTCCTTCTTCTTCAGCTGCCTCAGGACACATGACTTGCTCAGCTTCTTCCCTTATCACCTCTCTGTCTACCCCAAGGCCATCTGCAGCAAGGAGAAAGGGTGGCACAGAGGAGGTTAATCATTAGCTGATATAGTGGTGAGGTCTATTCTGCAGGTAACTAAACTGATTAACATGTGTGACCTTACAGTGGTGGTTAGTTACATCTTTGCATTCTTCTGCCTGGGATTAATCCCATTTTATAGATTTGCTTCTGGACAGGCAGCATTTGTGTTCAGATCTTTGGATCCTGGAGATGTCAGACTCGCCTGTCAGACTGCTCCAGGATCCCTGAGCTCCTTTCAGTCCTTGTACAAACATCTGTGCACTTCTACCATAACTAGCACACTTGTATTAGCGAGCCATAACAGTAAATCGTTACATTTCTAGGAATTCTGAAAACCAAAGTGCCCAGGCTTTCCAGATTGTAAAACCCTTGGAAAGGCTTTTCTTCCCTTTCTACACCTGTTTTTCTCTGGCAAAATTATGAGTGTTAAACAGTAATTTTCCTTCCATGTTTTTAAACTGAAGAATTTTAATTTGGATATATTTTCCTCTGAAAATCCTTTCAGTCAATATGGAATTACAGAAAGCACCTTTCTGAATACAAAAAATACCTGAAGACATTTCCAGTGAAAGGTGTGTGTGTATTTGTATGTGTGGGTGCTTGCTCAGGACTGGGAACATGATTGCTTCCCACCTTGAGCCAAAGCAGTTTACTTTGTACCTAGCAGAAGGGGAATATCGGTGCAAAGCTGCAGTGAGAAGGAATTTGGACAGAATTGTGGAAAAAAAGTCTGGGTACGCAATTCCTCCTGTCTCAGTTCCATGCAAAGAGATGCATTTGTAGACCATCTAGTGATGGTGTTTAATTACTGCCTTACCTACAAATAATAGACAGATTAGGTCCTTATACTCACTCCAGGTTATTGAGCCCTATTTGTACCATCTTCCATGCTTTTATTTCCTTTACTTCTTTATCACTTTTTCCAGAGTTTCTCTGATTCAAGAAACTATCTTTCCTCATTTCTCTCACCCAAAACAGAGCTACAAAATAGATGGGGTCAATGATCCCAGAGGGAAGAATAGGCACTGGGCTCCTGTAGATCAAGTGTGAGAGGCAGAAGGAATGACTCTGGACAGCCCAGTGGCCCTTCATTTCTGTGTAGAATAATAACTTTTCAAAAAGTATTTATTTTTCTTTAATATGTTTTTGATCTATTGCTCTTGATGGCCTGCTCACTACCAGCCTGACTTCAAAGAAACAAGACAAAGTTTTATAACTTAGGCTGGGGAAGAAAAAGTATGGTTTATAGTTTCAAATAAGTACATCATTCTGCAATGCTGAAAACATTGTAGATTCACTTTATTTTTCAAAAAAGACTATAAAAACACAGTTACTGGCGTACATCTTGCTGCTGTTGTTGATGACTTTTAGACCTGATACTGCAAGCCCTCTACTGGCTCAGGGCAGCCAAGAAAAACGTGACAGAGCAGTCAGAAAGCAAAATTTACATCTTGGATGACTTTCTGGTATTCCTGCATTTGTTTTCATCTCAAACTATCACACAAGCTTATTTGGTTCTGTAATGCCAAATCCAACCAAGTCATGCACTCAGGGACAAACAGTAGAATTTGACAGCTCTGATTAATCTAGGGAAGTTTCATTGGAATGGCTGTACAGAAATAGAACCTAAGGTGTAAGATATTGATGTATTTTTCAACAAAGAGGAATATATTTCTGATCCCTCCATGCTTAGAGTGAGTCTTTCAAATAGGGAAAGGGTGGACAAGGTTTACTTGTTTGATGAGTGGAAAGTAAATTGTTTCCTATCTCCAAAAAGCCTGATAGACTGAAACAGGTTGTCTTAGCTTAGAAATATGATGCCGCTAATGCAAATATTTTCTTCTTATAAATTTAACTGTGAAGAAATATGCAGGAGAGGAAAATATATGAGGAAATGGTAACACTCATAATAAAAATAATTTTACATACATTTATTCTGGAAAGAGGAGTAAGGTTTCTGATCACGAGTGATTGAGATTGTCAATTATCTTCCATTAGAAGCAAAGTGGGCAAGAATCTACAAGATTATGCTTAATAAATCCATGACTGAAATAATATATAATGATTTCTTATAACAGTGGAGGTCTGGACCTCATGAGCAGGAAGTCTTAAGGAATCTTGCTGTAGAAAAAAAAAAAAAGGTTTTTATTAAACAACATGTTCAGAAGGGAAAAAGGGGGTAGAAGCTATCAGCCTGCTCCAGCAAACAGATGCTTTTGGGATTATTAAAGTTAGTAGGCTTTCTAGCTTAATTGAACTGTGTTGCTATCATCTAAGTAACACTGAGGCATCTAAGGAAACTGAGATGTCACATTTTAACAAAATAAACTAGTATCCTCAGTCTTACCTTAATCCATGTATTTGAGACAAGAGAAAGGAAAAAGAGACACTGGGAAATACATATTTTAAAAATATTATGAACATAATTTTTGAAATTTTTTAAATATCTTTAGCAATATCACTGAAGATCAGGGATACATTCCGAATTCCTTCCTAGATGGATATAAGCTGTTGATTTTTCATCACTTTCCCTACAGGAACCATCAAGACATCACGACAGTCAATCTCGCATTGTGAATTGAAGGCAAATGCTTTGCATGTCCTAGACACAATCTGAAATAAAATACTATTATTGACTTCAGCTCTGCGTTATTCTCAAAAAGGAAAATGTACTGTATAAGCTGGTGTCCTGGGTTCAGCAGTAGCAGTCATTTTTTTTCTCCTTCTTAGTAGCTGGTGCCGTGCCGTGTTTTTGACTTTTGACCTGGGAACAGCACTGATAACACCAATGTTTTTAGCTACTGCTCAAATATTTAGTCTGACCAAGAATTTTCTGAGTCTCATGCTCTGCCAGGGAGGAGGGGAAGCTGGGGGGAAGCAGAGACAAACTAGCCAAAGAGGTATTCCATACCACAGCACAACATGCCCAGGATGTAAAAGCTGGGGGAAGGGACCCGGAAGAGAGGGATCACTGCTGGGTCGGGCTTGGCATCAGTCGCAGGTGGTGAGCAGTTTTATTCTATTCCCTTGTTGTTTCCCTTGTCATTATTATTATTGACGGTAGCAGCAGTGGTTTGTGTTATACTTTAGTTACTGGGCTGTTCTTATCTCAACCTGTGGGAGTTACATTCTTTCAATTCTCCTCCCCACCTCCCCAGGGAGTGGGGGGGAGCGGGGAAGAGAAAGGGGGGTGCGAGCCAGAGAACTGTGTGGCTGATTTATGACTGGGCTTAAACCACGACAGCTGGGGTTGCTTCCAACCAGATATTTAGAAAAATTACATATTTTAGATGGCTTATACTAGGTGGCATTATTCATAATAATATTCACAAATTAAAATATTATACAATCACATATATCAATACATGCTGGCATAAGGCAGCTGACTTTCTGGGATGTTGCTTCATCAGCTGACAATGGAAATTTAATGTTTAACTTTGTTTTCTGGCAATTTCTCCTGCCATGATGATCAACTACGAAATACACCATGAAGACAATGTTTTGGCTGAACCAGCTGCTAATCAGTTTATGTTCTGAATCATAAGTATTCATTGTACTTAGTATTTTTACCTTGATATATGTGCAAAAGATAATTGAGTCAGATTTCTCTAACCAGTGCAATCATGGCAAGTTTTCATGTTTTCATGATACTGAACGGTTGAAAGACTTTTGTTGGTTTTTCTGGTCAAACAAGAAGCAGAACTGTGTACCAAACTGCTTTTACATTTTTGAAAGCTCTTGTTGCCTAGAAGATATTTCTATTCACTTCTGCTGAACATTTTCCATGTATTCTGTGCTGTGATTGAAACTGAATTCTAAATCAAGAGGATGCGAAATAACAGAAAACTTTTTCACTGCGCTTTATCTTTTTGCTAGTAATTGCTTGGAACAGATTATCCAGTTTTGGATGCTTTTGAAGAATAAGCAGACATTTTTACTGAGTTGCTTAGAAGGTTGGGTTGGTTTTTTTTGAGAGTTAAACAGCCATCTCTGAAACTGTGAGTGTCTGTATTGGTAGATTCATAAATCTTCATCTGCATGAAATTTCCTCTACCTTTTTTTTTTCCAATTGGCTACATTTACTGGAAATATAATTGAATACCATGTACTTCCATCATGAGCATCTACATACAGACTGTTTTAAACCTTTAAGACGGAGTTTATTTCGGATTTATAGAATCTTTTAAATGCTGCATGCCATTCATTCAGACATAATAGCAATGCTTTCTACAGCAGCAGTGTGGTTCCCACATTTTTTCAATATACAAAGGAAAAATATGTTTTATCTGCCTTACAGAGCTTCAGACTCACTGAATAATATAAAAGAAAAATTGTCTTTGTTCTGATTTATGAGCAATCACCAATAACACAGATTCTCCCCTTGGGACATTCCTGCTGAAGCATAACCACACCAAGATTAAGCTTCCTCTTGCATGCACCTAGTCTTGTGGGTGCTATTATGAGTTAAGACATAAAAACTGATCTAAAGCGGGCAAGTATTTGTAGCAGTAGAGAAGTGTAGAATATTTGCTGAGTAAGCTAGTACTTTTCGCATTACGCTAGTGACTTACAGGGACAAAAATCAGTCCCAGCAGCAGGTCTTGGAGCACTTCGTATTAACCTCTCTGTATGTCAAGATTTAGATCTCTTTTATTCTCCTTTGTTTTCTCTATCTCATGAATAGTTTTAATCCATGGTAGAAATTTACATTTTACCCTGTAGTTTTCAAATGTCTGTAATAAGTTTTGGTGATGGGTTCTCTCATAAGCATTCTAAAACTGCAACTGAATGTTCTCCATTTTTCAATCATGGAGTTTCATATTCACATTTATTACCCCATCCAAAACACTGGACACATCATAGTAGTAGTTTCTTCTCAATAATTTCGACAGTATTAAATCTGAAAATGTCCAGCATATAATTACCTTCTATCTGAATTGATAGATTCACATCTCAGATTTACAGAAGCAGGCTATAATAGTGCTGCTGTGATTTTCAGCATCTAAAAATCTGGTTGTATTCTTTAGGAGACTATTTTAGGAGAGAAAGCAACTGTACAGCATGTCATTCACAACTAAAGTGTGATCTACAAGCTAGGATGGTACTAGATGGCCGCCGGGAGCTGAATAACCTGAGTTGTGTTTCTTGTGTTTTAGCAATTCCTTATCCAATGTATTCCCACTAGGTGTGTGAAAAAACAGAGCTAAAAGCTGTTTTTCTTAGAGTACTTTGAAGGAGGATAGAAGACAGTTTATGTTACATCAATCAAGTAGAAAAGCACACATAGAAATGCTACTCCAGCACCAAGCAAAAAGTTGAAGTGTAGCTAAAAGGTTTGGGAATGTTAAAAATAGAATATACAGTCAAATGCTTAGTGACATGGAAGTTAAAATTCAACTAAATGTGGCTCTAAGTTATTTTGTCAAGGTTTAAAGATTTGGGGTCCTGTTTTAGTTTTGTGTTGTCTTGCATCACAAACCCCTGAAGCTGGTCTTATTCAATGATCTAGTTTTATGAGAGAAAGTGTCAGGATTCAGGCATGAATCTTAGCCAAATTTTCTTTCTACTATCCCATGTACAACTAGCAGGTGGTAGGTTCAAAGGCAAACTAAAAGGAACAGTTTTTCACGGCTCATGTACTTTTGCAACAGATCTTGTCACCAGATGTTCTGGATGCCAAATGTTTACAAAGTTGCAGAAAGCACTTAGACAAATTTAAGGAAAAAGAACCTCTGGGTGGCAATAAGATACAAAACCATCTCCTTATTGAGACTTAGTTTTTCACTGACTGGAAAGTTTTACCTGCACTATTATAGGTTTAGCCTGTTTTCCTACTTTACTTTTGCAAAGTTCCCTGACATTTGTCAATTGATCTTTGGTCAGACTTGGCATTGACATTCTTTCACTTTCTTCTTATGTAAAATTTCAGAGAGATGTTATTTCTTGGCAGCTAACATATCTCCTTAGTCATACGTAATGGAAAAGTAATTTTAAGTCACAGGACAATCTGAGGTGTTAGGTTATGTAGAACAAAAACTAAAATAATTATGCACAGTTCAGTGGTGATTTACTTAGCAACTGTGTAACGGAGTACCTGAAATAATTAAATCTATTCAGAAATTAGCAATAAATACAGTAGACTAGGTATAATTTATGAAAAAGTGTAATCTGAAAGATCTGAAAAAAATATGGGTTAGTCCAGCATGCCAGAGTCACTCATAAGATTCAAAGAGTTAGTCTAGTGCAAGGAACATTGAGGTTCCAGCTGCAAATGGCGATGTTGTCCAACATCTTCACCAATCTTTACCTATTCAAAGCATCCTTCAAGCACTCTCCTCATTACTCTCCTGACTTTTCAAATAGCATATAGTTTAGAAATACTGAAATAGTTTATGCTGGGGGGGAGCAATAGTAATAAAAGTAAACTGCAGTGAGGAGCATTAATGGATGGTTTGCTGGCAATTGCACTAACACCAGTTCCTGGGTTAGCTTTGCAGTGTTTGCATCCTAAGTCTGTGCAGATGGATTATTTACTTTATTACCTGAATTTCATGGCCTGCAAACAATATCAGTGGTTTAGAAAGTGAGCCAAAGTCCCGTAAAAAATTCTGATCTGCATAATTAAAAGGAAAATGGGTCTGAGGAACTTGTTTTCTTTCTGTTTTTTTCAGGATTTTAGGGTCTTCCCAGATGAATAACAGCCATCAGATGAGCACAGTTGCGTAACTCTGTGGTGAGGTATACTGCTTAAGGGCAACAGCACAACCTGGTGGTTTATGGTTATTTTAATGCATCAGATCATGTACCCGTAGAAGAAAACACAGGAATTTCCTTTCCCTAGAAACCAACTCATTGCCTGTACAGAACTGAAGCTGTTTTTTAGTAATTCATTTGTAAGATACCACTTTACCTGAAGTTTTCAGAATAAATAGAAAAGACTGCAAGGGTATATGCAAAAAGATAAATTAATAGGTCCTTTCCAACATCTAAGATTCTGAAACCTTGAGGCATTCTTGTGATGAGCCATTTCTTGTGTTTTTGTGCTGGATATGTCTGAATTTTTGTTCCAAGATAATAGCTAGAGGCATATAACTAGAAAAAGCTTGCAATATGCACTATGCAAAATTTCAAAAAAAAAAAAAAGAAGAAAAAAAGGACAAAAGGAAAGTGTGTGGAGAAAAAAAAAACAAGTTTGTCTTGCTTCCTTTTTCTATTACGATGAAGCCAAGGAAAGTATATAATACATTTACGAAGAATGAATATTCAAATACCAATAGTACTATTTATTCTCTTTCGTCTGTGTTTCCAGGGTATGTGACATTATTCAGAGTGTATCTTATGTCGTAGTGAAATTAAATGGGTGCCAAATGTGATCAGACAGAATTTTCAAATAAAATTAATTACATGTTCTATTTTGTTTTATCCTGAAGAATGGGCTATGTTACTGCTAGCTGGCACTGGTGAGGTTGCTGAACAGAATTCTTACAAACTACATATTCAGTTAATTTACTGATCATATAGAATGGGCCAAAAGCCACTAACTGTAACTAGAAAGCTGGTACCAGTCTGATGATGGGGCTGGTCCTGACTATGTACAAGCCTTTTTCATCTTCAGGACATGTCCAAAACACTGTTTCCTCAGTTTTGCTTAACTTGATGGAAAGAACTTTTGGTTTCAAGCTGTGCGGGTTTGGATTTGAAAGGGATTTTAAGAGACCTTTACCAAGGCACTCAAATGCTGAAGTGCTTTGAGACTATAGTAGCATTATTTCATGCAGTGAAGATTTCTGTAAGTTTGTCAATGAAATGCTAAGGTTTCTCATTGCTTCTTCTTTCTGCTTTAGTCCTATTCATGTCTGAAGTACGACTCACAATGTTTGTTCAAAAAACACTTTAGTCCACATGGAAGTATGATTAATGCATTTAAACTTATGCTTCAGCTCACACCTAAGTTTCATTTACTTTATTGTGATCAAATACACATGAAATATGAAGTGTTCTGAAATTTCTTGAAAAGCTTCTTATTTTGCTTTAGTTTATTATAGAAGAAATATGTCATTATATAAATATGATAAAATACTCAGAATACCAGATGATATTTCTGAAAAACTGTGCAAAGAGCTTTGGAAAAGTGAAGGAGCAAGGGAAAGAAAGAAAAGAAATAATTGTTTTCTTTTCCTTGAGTGCTGAGTTAGAGGACAAAATGTCATAGGTCAAATCCTGTTGTTCACGGCCTTTCCCTGTAATCCACTGAAGCAGAGGGAGTCAATGCAATTCCCACTTTCCTACACCCCACTGAAGCAGATACTGGAAGCATGCTCTGTTCTGCCACAGCTAGACATAACTATGAACAGAAAACAAACACATCTGAGATGAAATGACTTTGTGCCAGCCTCCCACGCGTCCTGCTTTACAGTGAAGGAACGTCAGAATATTTTTCAGCTTGTTAAAAATTATTGGCGAGCAGTGACATCAGGTCTACCTGCCTAAAATGTTTTCATCAGTCGATAATTATAACCCATCAGTTCAGACACTGCTTTTCACTTTGCTCTCAGAGTAGGTGACAGTTTTGATTACTGGATGAAGAGCCTCAAATCAGCTGGGTTGAGTTGTCATATCTCCCTCAGCATCTATGGTCATAACTGCTGTGTAGTGTCTGGGCAGCATGGACACACCCCACCACTGAACAGTCATCTACTCTGCTTCCCTTACCATTTGCTAAATTTATTCCATATTTTCATGTTAGCAAAAAGAATTTGTCAAAAATGTCCTAATATTCTACTTGGGGACATCTGCTAATGCTGATAATTGAGTATCTAGCCTCCCCCTCAGGGAATAAGCATGTACCCAGTTTTCGTGCTTGGACAAGATATAGCTCATTTTTCCATTTTAAATGGAGTGAAATAGAGAGGGTCTGTATTGTTTTCACAGTGCCATTCGTGCCAACAAAATGAATGCTGTATCAGCATTTGCAGTGCATTTAGAGGATGAATCATCTTTTACTCAGAGGATTAAAAAATCTGTAGTATAAATTCAATGTGTTCCCATACATGTCCACCAAACTGTTCTCATTACTACAAATTTTGTATAAAATTATTTAGGTCAGCTTAAATTTGGAAAGCAAGAAAATAAACACAATTTTTGACTCATTTGCATGTCTATGAATGTCATAAAATGGTTTGCTTCTTAAATTAAAATGATACAAGCAGTCTGGCAGGAAAATGAGTAGCAATATTTTTGCTATATTTTTGAAAAGCTGGTTGTAACAGTCAGTAACAGAAGAATAGGTGGGCACCTGGAAAATAAAATTCATATTACTTTTAGCGTGCACTGGATCTGTGGATGCTCAGGCTTGAAATTTCATAATATTCCTTTGAACTAGATAATATTTTGAGTCTTTGCCTAATGGTTTTACTATATGCTGCTGCAGATGTGGATAGCACAGTTTGGCATTGTGCATCTTTAGAGATCTTAGGGTTGGTATATCAATAACCATGATCCGGTGATTAAGGACTGCCTAATAGCATACATTGTCAGGATACGGAGTATCGCGTTAAAGGTCATTAATAGTTCTATCCTGTGCATTCACATGATGTGACATAGCAGGTGTCTTGTGGAAAAACTCTTACTGTGTCCTGTCAAAGGTAGACATGTTAATAACTGCAGTAGGCAGTAGCATATTGCACCATGACCGCACCAGAGTCCTTCCTGCTTCCTTCTGAATGACTTGTTCTCACTGCCTGCCCTCATCCTACCTCTTATTTTCACTGCTGTTGAGGTGTCAGCTCCTGCCAAAAACTCCAGATTTCATTTCTGGCTGACTTTATCTCATAGAATCATAGAATCATAGAGTATTTAGGGTTGGAAAGGAACTTAAGATCATCTAGTTCCAATCCCAAAAACCTCTCTGTTCTTCTTTATGGGAAGGAGCTTCCCATAAACATTTCCACACAACTTTATCACCTATTGCCTTACAGTCATGTGGCTATATGCTGTACATTGCTCTGTGGTTTACGGTGTGCATGTCCCATCTTTCTGCTTCCATCAGATGACTCATCTTAAATTGAAAACCTTTTTTCACTAAAGCTGCTCGTTGCTGATCTTTCTGCACACCCCATTATATGCGAAGTTCTGATCATGACTGAAACTCCAGTCATGGAGAGAAGATCTCATAGCACTTTCTGAGACAAAGGTTTGTCATGTATAAATGTACAATAAAATTTCCATACAATAAATTCAAAGAGATCTTGCTAAAGATCTTTAACCCAGTAATGGGGCAGAGAGAACACTTTAGAAAGTGTCACAAATCAGTAAATGTAGGTCGTTCTTTGGATGTTTGCTCTGTTGAATGCTGGTTATCATCACAAAATTGTGCATTCACTGCAGTGTCAGTAACAACTCCCACAGATATTTGGGATTTTACTATTCTTTGAGAATCACATGCCCATTATTCAAGTGAGATTGTTGGCTTTAGCAGATTGGTTTTTCTCCCTCATTATCTTCGGGCATGAAGGGAAGCAATTTGTCTTTCATTCAGCCACACTATTGAATAAATATCCATTGAGGTACAGGAAGCACTTCTGTACATTCTGCTGTTGAGTCTGTGCGTGGAGCAGAAATGACTAAGCTGGAAAATCTTCACTTAATATTCACAAATCCTTAGGATCCTGGCTCATATTTTAGATCAAGGGCAGCATACTGGGTAGGCATTACTCGCCTGTTGAACAGTCCTTTGTCAGCTCATCCCATAGCAATCCTATAACCAGAACAACAGAGATACCAAAGGAATATCTGCTTAAGGCAGGGGCTGACTTCCCATGTTTACCCTCCATTGCTCAGGGTTCAAAAGCTTTTAGTCCACAGAGCAGACACTGGAGCTTGGGGTTGTTTTTATACATATATATATATAATCTATATATATGTATATATCCTACTGATTCTTTATTTGATTATCCAAAATCAACGCATATTTATGTTTACCATGGCTCAATTCTGAAGGCTGTTAGGTACTGGCTGTGCACAGTCCCCTTTTCTGCTGGCCGATCAGATGGCCTTTGGGTTTGTTTGCAGAGATGAGCCGGACATGTGTAGGTGTACCTATCAGGATGGGAAGTTACCCATGGACACACTGTGGCTGCAGTAGCAAGTAGGGCAGCTGGGTAAGAGCAACAAAACGGCCAGTTCTAAGAATTGGATGATGTACACACTGCAGGGCTTTTTATTTCTTATTTCTTTTATTATTTATTTTCCCTGAGTTTGTAGAAGCTTGAGACTGATCCCATAGACTGAATCCCCATTGCCCATGCAACAGGTATTTATCATGAACTAAATTGCTACTGTCCAGGCACCCATTGCTGAAACATCTGTCTCAGCATTAGCTTGAAATCCTTTGCACTGGGATCAATTAAGCCCAAAAAGACAATAATTTGGGAAGCATGGAAAAGAGCTGGATGTGTTCACCTGGATTCTCTTTCATCAAACATCTTGTTTCCTGTCCATTCTGGTATATTATCTCAACAACATTTGATAAATTTTATTTCTTGCCCATTTTCCCTTGAAATAGCTTCCAGGCTTCTCTATAAAGCTATTTTTGATTCAGCTCTTTTCCTGTTTCATGCACCAATGCATAATTCTTGTACAGATTTTTACTGATTGGTTTTCTTAACATTGTCTTATTTTGCTGTTTTATGGCTGTTAATATCTATTAGAAAAACTGTATTTTATACTCAGCATATAGGAACATCGCTGCATAATTTTTGACAACACTGAGAAGAGCTGACTGAAAATTGGAGGGGTGGAATGAAAGGAGGAGAAGAGAAAAGGCAGCATAAGAGAGTTAGCAAATTGCTTCTCACTTTTCAAATGTTTAAATGCTTAACACTGGTAAATGTCCTTTCACTGAGGACAGTTCTTGTATAAGTACAAGTGTGCTTAATCGGAAAAGCAATACCACATGCACTTACATTTCTTTGTGTGACATTCAAAATCTTCGATGTTTTTGTCAGCTGGTGAAGGGATGTTTTTTGCATGAACACAAAAATTAAAATAATTTTAATGTTTTCACTGAGTAAATCTTAGCAAGTCTTGCACTTTATTACTCCAGTGGCACTAGGAAATATACTGACATTTTATTAAAGCTGTGTTCCTGTTGGATAGCCACTAAAAATCAAACTCTGTAAAACTTCACTTAGCAGCACCTGCTTGCCTACCTGTGGGTTTTCTTCAATGCAAGTGAGTCATTGCTTTGGCAAAAATGAAAGTACGTGCTTTTGTGCCATAATATTCCATCTGTACCTTCTAAATCCATTTCCAGACCAAATCCTCAGTACAACCTTTATTATGATTAATTATTGTGCACTAAAGACTCACAGCTGTGGTGGTGGCTCCAAGAGCCACTGACAGCTCCTGGGCAGACTGCTCTGAAGTGCCTTTTCTTCCCCATGGTGTGTCCATCAGCTCCGGAGCCCAGAACTATTCTGCAGTAACTTTTGATTTTTGCCAGTGTGACTTAGAAACTGCGACCTCTGAATCCCAGGGGCTGACTTCTTCTTACTCTGAAAAATGGATGGAAATGTTGCTTTTATTCAAGATTACTATCAGAAAGTCTTCAGTCTTTAGTAATATATTGAGAGGAAACTTACGAAACTGCAGCTATAAAACTGGGGGATTTAAAACTAACCAAGAATGATGGTGTTCTTAAGTTCTGGGTGTCTAAATGCAAGTCAGTTTTTTTTATGATCTTGAGCACATCTTTCAGTTTCCCAGTATCCTTGGTCTGATAACTTAAATAGAAAGTCTTTCAGGTTATGGGCTGTCTTTTTGCATTGTGGACTGAACCTGCCTTCAGGCAAAAGTGAGAGAATGAGCAGAGAATCATAACGTTCCTACAAGTGCTAAAAATGCCTTTACTCCCCAGACAAGGTCCTCAAGGTATGCCCATGGTGTCATGTTCTTTATCAGTGTACTGAAGTTTTCTTCCCTGTTTCAACTTGCTGCAACTCCTGCTAAGGAAAAATACCCTTACAGATTGTTTTCAATGCTAAAATGCTACCACATCATAAGGAGAAAGAGGCTGGAAAAAGTCAGTGTTATTTCAGACTTGCATAATTTCCTTTGTGCAAACAAAGGCAGGAGGAAGAAAAGATGTGTTTATGGGGTAGTTTAATATATCAGAGATCTGCATAGGGCACAAAAATCATGATCAGAATGTGTGTTAACAAACTAATTAAGATTATTGATGAAGAATAATTCTCTTTTACAAAATAATGTTTTCTAATAGTTATATATTAGTATTTTTTTTTAGAACCAGTATGCCCTTAATATTTTTATTTGTGTCCTTGAACTTCATAGGGAGCATCGTATTTTGAACGTCATGTTACCTTGAAGTTAATGTTATGTACTTAATGCATAGACATACAGCAAGACCTGAGGGAGTCTACTGTACTTTACCACTAAGCCACCTGTTCTGACAACTTTGTTTTTCAAGCAGATGACACTGTGAGGAATTACCTGATATTCACTACTCATGGCATCTTCCTGAAAAATTTACACAGATGTTATAATGAGATTTTCGTGATTACACAACACTTACACATGTACAGAATCAAAGGGCCAAGGAGTCTGCTTCTCTGATGGGACTACAACAGTGCTCAGCAGTGTCTAAGCTTTCATGAGCAGAATGGTCTCTGGGCATGACCCTATGGCAGAGATCAGTTGTGCCACTGTGGTAACAAAATTAGCACTACCTCTTCCATGGTTGTTTGCTTTTCCCAAAGTGTCCTGGGTTCAGCAGTAGCAGTCATTTTCCTCCTTCTTAGTAGTTGGTGCAGTGCTGTGGTTTTGACTTTTGGCCTGGGAGCAGTGCTGATAACACCGATGTTTTTAGTCGCTGCTCAGTAATGTTTACTCTGACCAAGGACTTTCTGAGTCTCGTGCTCTGCCAGGGAAGAGGGGAAGTCGGGAGGAAGCAGAGACAGGACACCTGACCCAAAATAGCCCAAGAGGTATTCCATACCACAGCATGTCCTGACCAGGATGTAAGAACTGGGGGCAGTTACCTGGAAGGGTTAGATCACTGCTTGGGTCGGGCTGGATATCGGTTGATGAGTGGTGAGCAGTTGTATTCTATTCTCTTGTATTTCCCTTATCATTATTATTATTGGTGGTAGGAGCAGTGGTTTGTGTTATACCTTAGTTACTGGACTGTTCTTATCTCAACCCGTGGGAGTTACATTCTTTTGATTCTCCTCCCCATCCCCCTGGGAGCAGGGGAGGGGAGGAAGATGGGGAGTGAGCGAGCGACTGCACGGCTGGTTTGCCAACTGGGTTTAAACCACGACAAAAAGTTGCATTTCTTTCATGAAATACATAGGTGAAGAGATCAAACCAGCTGAGAATTATAGAGAATAAAGGAAAAAGAGCTCTGGAGTATTTTTTAGTTTTGCCCTGATGTAGTCATAGAGAGGAAAAATAAAGCATGTGACCAGATGTTGACCAACATCTACTCTTCCTTCCTCCTACTTAAACAAAGCTACTGAAAAGGTACAGCCCAGCTGCTTTCCTTGCATTTGGGCTTCAGTAACCTCTCAAACTTCCTCTCTCACAGGCTTCAGACCCGCACAGAACAGCAACAGGGCACAAGTGGATCTGAAGTTTTATCTCATAACAAACACCTATTATTTCCACTCAAATCCATAGTTGCATCATGTTCAGGTGCTGTAACCCATTTATTGGAGATGGGACTGGGGCACTTCTTTCCTCTCTAACTTGTTTCCTCTGTAAATTCCCACTCGCAGATCCCAGCAGGTCCTGATGCAAGGCTCAATTCTTTCATTCCTATTTTCAACATGCTGGATGAAATTGAAATCTGAAAACTGCAATAGCTTAAGATAAGCCTTTGAATATCTCTATAGCATTTTTCATTTGTGACGTGTATCCCTCCTGTAGATGCAGAAACTGAAAGATGGAGGATTGTGTTAGTGATAAGGCCTAAAATAAAGAGTGAGAATTGAGAGAATTGGGAATCAGGAAGAGTTCCACCTTCCAGATACAAATTTTACCTAACAAATTCAAATGAGCTCATTTATCCATCAAACTTCTTAGTTATTCACAGAGTTTGGGTGTGAGAGGACATGTTACCCTTGTGAACTTCACACTGCTGTCAGTAGGTGATTGCCAGCATCCCAGCTTGGTTATTCAGATGTCTTTAGATAATTTAAAACAGTTAGACTTTACTATCAGTAGGAAAGAAAAAGGAAAAAAAATAAAAACCAGATATATTGTAAATTAATTAATCTGCAGAAATCTATGTAACCTAACTTATAATTTAATTAGCTTTATCATGCTCACACAAGGTTTCAGCTCTTTGCTGACACTTCAGTTTTGCCTGTTTTCTTACAAGCTAAACAGCTGGCTAAAATAACATCATGCAATACATATTGTATATGCATTCATTATTTTTTTACTTTCTTTATTGAATCTGATCCCTATATGAGACAAGATACTGAGTTATGTAAAGGTACCATAAAGAATTAAGAGTAAATGAACAGTCAAAAGAAATAATAACAATAATAATACCTTTATCTTTTAACTGGCTGTATTTTCTCATTGGCTGTGAGTTCTCCAGGAATTTTATATAGGTACAGACCATAATCGTGCTAATAAAGAGGAAATTACGCCTATAATTAGACTAATAAGGAAAAAGGTACAAAGGATAATAATTGAACCAGTAAGAGGAAAATATAATCATGTTTAATGCCTTATATGAGTGTTAGCGTCTTCTGTATACTTAATAAATTGGTATCCATTTTCACGGTATGTATCTAAGACAATTTTCCTGATATGATCAAGTTACCCTTCAGGTCTGTTGCTGGGAACTTCTGCTAGTCCTGGAAGCTCCTCTGGAGTGAGGTTTCTTTGAATAACCAGAATAACAACAGAATTTCAAATAGGTCTGACAACCAGATACAATCACCTGTAGCAATGCCTAAGCTCTCTCCAGATTTATTTAGGGTGACCCTGGTATATGTTCAGGGATATTCAAAGGTGTTTTGTAAGTATGAGATTTGCAAAAGAAAAAAGGAGGAGAAAGATCAAAAGGAGTGTGACCAGCAGGTCGAGGGAGGTGCTCCTGCCCCTTTACTCTGCTCTTGTGAGACCTCATTTGGAGTATTGTGTGCAGTTCTGGTGTCCTCAACATCAAAAGGACATGGAACTGTTGGAACAAGTGCAGAGGAGGGCCACGAGGGTGATCAGGGGACTGGAGCACCTCCCATATGAAGATAGGCTGAGAAAATTGGGGCTGTTCAGCCTGGAGAAGAGAAGGCTACATGGAGACCTCATAGCAGCCTTCCAATACCTGAAGGGGGCCTATGAGGGTGCTGGGGATGGACTCTTCATGAGGGACTGTAGTGAGAGGAAAAGGGGTAACAGGTTCAAACTTAAATGAGGGAAGCTTAGATTGGATATGAGGAAGAAATTCTTTACTGTAAGGGTGGTGAGGCCCTGGAATGGGTTGCCCAAGGAAGTTGTGAATGCTTCATCCCTGGCGGCGTTCAAGGTGGGGTTGGACATAGCCTTGGATGGCATGGTTTAGTGTGAGGTGTCCCTGCCCATGGCAGGGGGGTTGGAACTTAATGATCTTGAGGTCCTTTCCAACCCTAACTATTCTATGATTCTATGATTCTATGTAACATTTTGGGGTCATTGAATTTGGGCATGGAAAGATGCTCTGCAAGTAAGTGAAATTATTTATTTCCTAACATACATGGTAGAATAACAAGAAATTAGCTCCAAAGCCAAACATCAGTAGTTCCTTGCTGCTGCTGAACTCCTCTATCTTTTGTGGTTTTTACATGAAGATTCCACAGCCTGCAGCTTTTTTGGTTTTCCTTCTGAGCCCTTGAGCTGCTGTCTCGATCTTGGCAACCTTAACTGTGGCAATTTTACCTTTCCTATCTTGTACAGCTTGAGTTTGCTTGTTTTCCTCACAGCTTTTTCTCACAATGTAGTGGTTTTCTCAAAGATTTGAGCCAAGGTCACACAGATGTTCAGCGTAAAAACTCAGCCAGGGATGAAAGACAGCCAAGCCCCTGCTCAGGATCTTACCAGGGCTGGATTTTTTAAAAACCTCCGTGCATTTTCATACCAATGATATTTCATATATTTTAGCTATAATTTGCCTTTTGATTTTCCCCTCAGCAAATAAAATATGCTCCATCCCTGGCAGTGTTCAAGGCCATGGAAGCATGGTTTAGGATGAGGTGACCCTCCCCATGTCAGAGGGGCTGGAACTAGATGATCTTAAGGTCCTTTCCAACCCTAACTATTCTATGATTCTACGATTCTATGATTTTACATGCTAATAGCATGTAAACATTTCCTCACACATGCACACACTTCATATGCGATATCCTTTATATTTTTGCAAAGATTTTTCAGACCAGCTATATTTACAGGAGCTCAGATGTTCTTTGTGAGGCTCTAGTTGGCTTGGAAGTCCAGGATCAAAGCTGATGAATGGGGGTCTCCACATGCAAGTAGGCCTTGAAAGCTCAGAATCTCTTGTAGATTTCTCAGCTCTATTAGGTAAATCCTGAAGATAACCCAGAATGTGCATAATTTAAGATATTAATAAGTGTAAAGGTCTTCATATGATTAGCAAATATAGAATCATAGAATCATAGAATAGTTAGGGTTGGAAAGGACCTCAAGATCATCGAGTTCCAACCCCCCTGCCATGGGCAGGGACACCTCACACTAAACCATGCCATCCAAGGCTATGTCCAACCCCACCTTGAACGCCGCCAGGGATGAAGCATTCACAACTTCCCTGGGCAACCCATTCCAGGGCCCTGCCACCCTCACAGTAAAGAATTTCTTCCTCAGATCCAATCTAAACCTCCCCTGTTTAAGTTTAAACCCATTACCCCTTGTCTTCTCACCACAATCCCTAACGAAGAGTCCCTCCCCAGCATCCCTATAGGCCCCCTTCAGGTATTGGAAGGCTGCTATGAGGTCTCCACGTAGCCTTCTCTTCTCCAGGCTGAACAGCCCCAATTTTCTCAGCCTATCTTCGGGCAGTTTAGTAATGAACTAAATTATAACAAATATGTTTGATAATTCTATAGCACACTTTTTTTTTAATTCTCTATACTTCTTAGCCTACTAAATAACAATCTTTCCTGGAGCTGGCCTTTGCTTTCATTTTTTAAGAGACTTTGACATCTCTCATATAAAACTCCTACACCAGTGTGACATCTGTTTCATATGTACATGTACACATTCCACAATGAAAAGACACCACTATCCTTGGTGGTGATATTCAAGAACCTTGCCTTCAATAAAAAATTACGTACCCCCCCAGATCCCCCATAGGTAGATAGATGGAGCTATCTAAAAGTACTAGGATATGTACATGTATATATGTGTATATGTATATATTTATAACAGCATTTATATATGTATACACACACACATATGTATGGCGTTCTATCTGCTAGTTTGTACCTCCTTTCCTTTCAAGCTCCCAAAGAAAAACTGTGAAAATGACCAGTCTACACAGAATTACTAAAGGCTTTAAATGTATTTAATCTCTAATTTTCAAGCAGGTATTTTTAGTAAGCTAAGTAATAACTAAAATAAGTGGTTTTTTTTTTTTATAGCACACAGTTGTAAAACTTTAATTTATATGTTAATTTTTTAATTAAAGGAAAGAATTATAAAAAAAAGGCTTAATTTTCTTTAAAAGGACAGCAAAATAGTTCAACATTAGACTGAAGTATAATAGTCAAGAATTGCAACAGCCTAAATGGTCTGTCCTGATGCCCCCCTTCCCTGCAGACATCCAGGTAAACCCAAGGCTGAACTCAGTGTTTTCTGCCACCTAAGAAACAGCCTGAGACAATTGATTCACCTTTTCAGAGTCCATAGAAATGCTCCACATTTTGTATTTGATAACTGTGTCTGGCACAGAGCAGGAAGCTATTCCAGGGGCCCTCAACACTGTACTGAGGAGAAGAGTGGAGTGAAGAGAGGGAAAGGGAGTGGCTGTGATAGCTGATGTAGGACAACACGGACAATGCTGGAAAACAAATGAAACCTGAAACAGCATTTTTAGTGTTTGAGTACCTTACTGTTTCTCTACAGCTCAAGGCAGCAATGAGGGTTGAAAATACAATGGTTTGCCATAAGCATCAGAAGTGCTTTATTTAATAGTGGCTTCTGACATGATTTTGGGCTTACGATTCATTCCTCTAATGTCGTGGAAATGAAGCAAATGTGTGTCACCTGGCCACATTTCCAAATGGGTTCAAGAGGTGTTAGACAGAGCTAGTGAATGTGCATGTCAGAGAACATTGAATACTGCCTTTATTTAAAGAGCACAACTTAGCTTTTCCTGCAGGAAACTGAATTTGAAAAGTTGTGATCAGCAAAAATTGCCACTATTGATGATTCCAAATCAACCCTCTTTTGCTATTAAATATTTATATTACTGAGATAACAATCTTGGCTAAGGAATCTGAATTCCCACCTAGCAATCATATTGGATACTTCCATACTGAAAGCTTCAGGATTTATAACCTGGTTTAACTTTTGACTGGGACATACTATCTCGAATGGACATGTCCGTGCAATAAACCTATTGAATGTTCTGATCCTAAAGGTAAACAGCACAAAATTAGTGGGAGAAACTGAATGAGCATGCTTTCTTCAGCTTTTCTCTATGAACACATTCTTTCATATGCTAACTTTTAAAAATAATTTGTAGTCTCCATATTAAGGTCTATAAACTTCATACTTTCTATTTCTGCTTTATTTCTGTTCAATGCATTGCCAAATATTTCTTTTGTGTAATTGAAACAGAACTGTAGTTTGATTATTAAACAGGGAGACTGTACTTGCCTTCAGCTCTAATGTGGTAAGCTAAAGCTCTCAGTAGAAGTAAACCTGAAACAGTGAAAAAGTTTCTTTTTCTCCAGAGCAGAACTAGAGAGACAATGCTAGGAGTCCAGCAGCTTCACCACCAAGGGGTGGTCTTCTGGTTTCATGTGGGGGCTTAGGGATGTGGGTTTGACAAGACATTTTGCAAGTGGGTGTATACAGTTTATTTATTTTCTCCACCCTTCTTCTCTATTCTGCCTTCATTTGTACTTCAAAATATTTGCAATTTAAATATTCTCCCTGCAATATGGGACATGTCTGTAGCTGCAACCCTGACAGCTCTGACCTTCAGTTTAGAATGGTTTTGCTTCTGAAGTGCTGAATTGTGGTGGAAACAATGCTTAAAAGGTTCAGGCAAAAGGAGGGTATCAGGTGTACTAAGCAGCATGGGTGATTTTGGATTTGAAGCCTAAGAGCAGGGAGAAAACAGTGCGTGACACCATATGGGTACCATTTTTAACCCTAACATCAGAAGAGGACAATGAAGCTTTCTGCTGTATCCTGCAGATGGCCATGAGTCAAGTAATGCAACTGATGCTTGCCAGTTGTTGACATGTCTGTGCAGAGGACACTCCTTTTTTATCTGACACAGTTGCTTAAACCCAAAAATAACTCCTTATCTTACAGTGAAAAGTCTGAGGTGCTTTAAAACGGTGCTAACCTTGACCTATACAACAACAAAAAAAGTACAGCGAAGATTGGTGCTCTAAGCAAGATGAAGGAAAGAGAGGCAGGATTTTATTGTGTTTATAATTCTGTTTGTCTTTCTAGATTTAAAAAATGTTGCCTCATGCTAAGAACAAAACACTATCTGTTCCCTTTCCTGTAGAAACTCATTCCTTACTTGCTCCAAAACGGGTTTATCTCTGTAGCATTTGTACAACTGTATGAATAGCCTTTGAGCGGATATCAGACTGCAAGGAACGGCTGCCTGCAGATCAAGTTGCTGCTGCCAACTCTCGCGAGCTTTGTGTCAGAAACAGTTGATTATAATGACAGTACTGTCCAATTTACAGGCTGAAGCAGCAGCTGCATCTGCATTTTCCCTGAAGTATTCAAAGATCCTGACTCTTAAAAACTTTGTAGTTCTCGTAATAGAAGTGGGGTAAGTGTTTCTCTATTTACACATCTCTGTCTGCCAGATTAATTTACAGTTCAGCTTGATTTGCACGGGGATTGGGAACTTTTAAAAGCTCTGCCCATTTGTTGCTCTCTTGGGAAAACTGCTCTGCAAACAGAACGAGTAAGCAGGCGTGTGTATCAGAGCTTGGCATTATCCAGGGGATCCTGGGCTAAGTAAATTAAGCTAAGCTAGAAATCACTTATTAATTCAACCATCTTAATTTAAACAGTGATTATATAGTCTTGTGTATAGATTTCTTGCCTGGGTGAAGATTTGCAAGGAGAAGAAATAGTCATTGAAATAAATTGTGTTCCCTTGCTGAATAAGAATATAAAAGTATAGCCTGTTTAACTTTTACTGGAGGAAAGTACTACAGCAGCAGCTTTTTAAAGTATGCAAATACATTATGTGATATGTCTCTGCTCGGTTAATGCTGATGAGCTAAAGCAATCTTCTGACCCTTTTATTCTCACAGTAATAATCCAGTAATGTTTGTTTTGCTCAGTGTGCTTTATGTTGTTGAATTTCTTTCAATGCAACGTTAAAAGCTTATTAAATGTAATATTTGCCATACATTCCAGGTGTAATAATAATCCTCTTTCTACTTTTGTTAATATTAGCAGAGTAACTTGAGACAAGTGCTCTCATTCAGCAATACAAAACTGCATTTTTCAGTGATCTATTTAAAAATTTTGTTTAAAATGCCACTTGTTCTTTTGAAGCGCTCATTAAAATTATTTTTTTCTTGTTTTTTTGTTACTAAAATTCTTGTCTAAAACTGCTTAGGGTCAAAATTTATGCCTCTGTGTTTTGCAATGCTACAGTGTTTTCCTCCCATCCTTTTCCTTTTTAATTAACAGCAAAGTAAAGAGGGGACTTAATTTAATTACTATTTAGATATTGAAAGCTTTAGGAACTTCAACATCTCTTGTTTTTCTTAGGGTCATTTTCTCTTCTTCATAATGATGAAGTTTGAAATTTTGTTATTTTCAGCTTGGTTTTGTGATTTGGTCCTGGGTGGTATTTTAGAAGTAAATATGTGAAGAAAGTCGGTGTCAGCGAAACCACAGACTTGCAGAAATTACTTCTCCTATCTCACAGTGCTGTACATTGGATGCTCAAGTACCAGATCCTTACCACTTACATTTCTCACAGCCACCCCAGTTGCCTCGGCTGACTGTGAGACAGGGTGAAAGAGTTTAGTCCTAAACTAATCCTTACGTAACATTCCTCACCCAGCCTTTTAAAGATTTTATTACAGGAATGAACAGAACAGAAATGACTGGCACATAGAGATAGGAGCTAAATACCACAATTATATGAGACTCCTGTGAGCCTACTGCATGCTGACAGAGCAAGCCTCTGCTTACCCAAACTTACTGGGAGCTGCTGGACCATGTTAGTCATCCAGATTGACTACTCGTGCCTCTAAAGTTTAGCATACATTGGGGCACTTGTTTCTAAAAGTCAAGCTGAAGGCTATGTGGAGTGTTAGACCAGCTCTGAAGTCTGTTGCCCCCATTTACCACCTTATCTTTTTCTTTTTTTAATAAAAAGACCAGAGCATAAATGCTTATATTTTCTAAAATTAATCCATTTTCTACCTCTTGGATGATAAAAGTATTTTCTTTGAAGATTCTTCCTTCTTCTTTGATTCTATCTCAAAGTTAGGAACTTCTTTGCACACAATCTTTCTTTTGCCCCCTTCCTCTTCTCCCCTCCCCCCCCCCCCCCCCCCCCATTTTCTTAGCACATTTCCAAGAATACGAAAACAAGGAGGAGCTCAGATTAAGCCACAGCTGTACTTTCCACAGAAATTAGCTTAGTTCCTTTTAAGGACACAAGTACTTCTCATTAACAAAGAATAGCCTGTTTAAAGTGGCAGGACAGAGTACACTATGTATGACAGGGCAACAAGCAAAAACCTAGGAGCTTTGTTGAGCATTTTCAAATATGTAAACCATAGATATGGGTTTTTGAAAATAGTCTTTTTCCAAGTTTTTACTTTCAAGGGGAAGATACTGGGGGTTTTATAGCATTTGAAAATGTTGGCTTAAATAGGACTATTAGCATACTTAAATGCGGTACATAATTAACATCTATACCCTTAGCTTTAAGATAATATTAATTATCATTGAAAGTTTTCAGAAAGCAAATGCCAGGCCATAATTAAATTATTAGGCACCACCTACATATATTAAAGAAAATCTTGGCTTTTTAACATTTTAATGTTCATTCTAAGTCTTAGAAGTGTGACTGCTTCTCATTACTATGATGGCTATAAACTTGGTTGCTTTACAGAAAAAAGATCTCTAAAGAAATATTTTATTTAGGTCTTGGTGTACCTCTGTACACCAGCTGACATTCAGTTTAGAAGTCCTTCATGTACTTCACTTGTTCAAGCACTTTCAGATCTTGCAGCATAGGAGTAGGACAGTGAAATCACCCAGTGCTTTGAGTTTATAGCAATGCCATCTCAATGGCATCTACTGTGAGACAAGCATATAGTTCAAAACTTATGTGGACTTGGAAATCCTTAGATTCAACCTCCTTTTAAGTGTTCATGGGATGTGTGTTTATGTGTGGAAAAGTCTGTGCCTAACAATGTTTATTATCACATTATTGATTTGAGAATACAAATGCCAGAGCGACCTCTAACAGAATAATGGCTAGTCTGGCATGGCATTTTCTGTCACAGATCATAAAATGTCCTGTTTGTCATGCCAGTGGAAATGCAAGTGATCAAGTCATCTGCTAACTGAAGTAGTCAGAAATGTAACTTATATAACTTCAGCTTCCCTGGTTTGTCTTCGGTTCTATGGGTTTTTTTAGCAACTGAGTTTATCTGAAGGACTGTAACAAATACTAAATACTAAATGCGATCTTCACAACACAACTAACAAGCATTCATGATTAAAGACTTCTGAGCTTTGTGCAGCAGCACCACCTTATTTTCAATGCCCTTGGGATGATCTACACCCTTTTTGACTAAACTGTTTTGGCTCTGGTACTAATACATTACAATATTAATTCTGAATTTCTTTTTCGTATGTTTCAGGCATCATGGTTTGGACAAATGGCGCAAGTCTCTATGCCAGATTTCTTATGTGGTTTCTTCTGTATATGTTTGTCAGGAAGGTAATGCCTGAAGATAACATCATTGCAACCAAAAAAGGCAGAGTCAGAGGGAGGAGCCTGCAGGTACTAGGGGGAACTGTGACAGCCTTTCTTGGAATACCTTATGGACAGCCACCCATTGGTAAACTGAGATTTCAAAAACCAGAGCCTCGTGAGAAGTGGTCAGATGTATGGGATGCCACAAAACATGCAAACTCTTGTTACCAGCTTATAGATACAACTTATCCAGGATTTCCTGGGTCAGAGATGTGGAATCCAAAAACTAACCTAAGTGAAGACTGCTTATACCTTAACGTATGGGTTCCTTCTCCCAGACCCAAGAATGCAACTGTCATGGTGTGGATATATGGTGGTGGCTTTGAGACTGGGTCAAGTTCCCTACCAGTCTATGATGGCAAGTTTCTGGCCAGAGTAGAAAGAGTCATTGTAGTTTCCATGAACTATAGGACTGGTGCATTAGGATTTTTGGCTTTGCCAGGAAACAAGGAAGCTCCTGGAAATGCAGGTTTATTTGATCAAAGATTAGCACTTCAGTGGGTCCAGGAGAACATAGCAGCATTTGGAGGCAATCCAAAAAGTGTGACTATATTTGGAGAGAGCGCTGGCTCGGCTTCCGTCAGCTACCATATCCTTTCTCCTAAAAGCCATCCTTTATTCACAAGAGCCATCATGCAAAGTGGATCTGCAAATGCTCCTTGGGCTGCAGTAACAGCATCTGAAGCCAGAAACAGAACAGTAGCTTTAGCTAAACAACTCCAGTGTCCCACCAGCAATGAGAAAGAGCTAATTCTCTGCCTCAAAGACAAGGACCCAAAGGATATAGTGGAGAATGAAATTTTTGTTGTAACATATCACTCTCTTTTGCAAATCTTTTTTTGTCCAGCTGTGGATGGTGATTTTCTCTCTGACATGCCAGAAAAATTGATTGAGAACGGCCACTTCAAACAAACACAGATCTTAGTTGGTGTTAATAAAGATGAAGGATCAGCATTTCTAGTATATGGAGTCCCTGGCTTCAGCAAGGATAGTGATGGCTTGATCAATAAAACAGAATTTGAAACAGCTTTAACTGTGTCCTTTCCAGAAGCAAGCCAACTTGCAATAGAATCAATCATTTTTCAGTACACAGATTGGGAAAATGAGCAAAAACCAGAACAGTACCGTGATGCCATGGATGATGTTATTGGTGACTACAACATAATATGTCCTGCAATAGAATTCACAAAAAAATTTGCACATCTAGGACACAATGCATTCTTTTATTTCTTTGAACATCGATCCTCAAAGCTCCCTTGGCCAGAGTGGATGGGAGTAATGCATGGTTATGAGATTGAGTTTGTGTTTGGATTGCCCCTAGAAAGAAGAGTGAATTACACCAAAGCTGAAGAAATCTTAAGTCGGTCCATGTTGAGATACTGGGCAACTTTTGCAAAAACTGGGTAAGTTTACTGTGGAAGTTTGTTTGATTGGTCAGATGCTTGTTGTTTCAGTGGCAGAAAAAGCTTAACTGTTTTGGTGGTAATTTTAAGCCTGTTGAGAATGATGAGGAAGGATTAATTGTTCGGCTATCCAGAATTCTTATTTTAATTCTAATAAAAACACTGTGTTAGTAAAACAAACTGTTGATGTATGACTTACTGTATTGGATGAGCTTAAGAAAACAATGTGTATCCACACATAAAAGCAAATGCCAAATTTTTTATTTTTTATTTTTTTTCCCATAGCAGCAGTTGCTACAAAGGAAGCGGATGGCTTAAAGTTTTAGAAAGAATATTTCAAATTCTGGTAATGATTTCCATCAGTAGAAGTAAAAGTAAAAAGCCAGATTTCCTTTAAGATGTAATTGGTCAGAACATGCATGTGTGTAATATGGAGGTATATCATGTTCACATGAAGTTATTGGGATTGCAGAATGTTCTTTTCAGAAAGCCTATCTTCCCATGTGTACAGTAAGTATAAGTCAGTGTTTCACTAAGTAGATGAAAAATCACTTGTTATTTTGATTAAACTAATCTTTAAGTGAAATATATGTCAGCCTGTATAAAAAGCAAATAGCCATATTACATTTGGATGTTTGAGATGGATTAAATACGGCTCCTCATTAGGTCTATTTAGCTGGCACTCAAGAGAAGTAAGACAGCACTTGCTCTGCTTGGCAGGGTTGTGGGGCTCTCAACACAATATTCATTCTGAAATGAAAACATTTCAGTGTGGTAAGAAAGCCACTACTACAGTCATGTAGTCTCAAGGCTTAAAGCCTGATGGGATGGGAAGGTAGCTTGTCTTCTCAGAAGTTTAATTTGTGCTCTCTCCTGAGAAAATAATATAAATAAAAATTTGTACATGACAGAACATGCAATCACAATCCTAACTCATATTTTAAATTGTTTCATTAACTCAAATGTTTAAATCTTGCATCAATTTTATTTCCGTGGTGCAATTTCCTTTTGCTTTGTGAAGGATACATGGATTTGTAAAGGCTGAAATCAACTTCGCAACAAAGTTCCAAGGTGAACTAACAGCTTACTTTTATGTGTTTGCTTTGCTGGCTTTTTTTAAACAGATTTGCTTTTCAACAGGTGTGATTGATTGTCTTGGTATGTAGGAATGTTAATTAAAATTAACAACTTTATCCCCTTTATTTGTTGAAGCCTGTAATACCTTTTTGACTCAGTGGTGAGCATATTAAAACTCAGAAAATGACTATACTGATAGTTATATTCATCAATGCATAATGTTTTATGCAGGTTTTCTTGTAAAATTCAATCTAAAATTTAATCTATGAGCTCTTTTCACTTCCCTCTTTACTCAGAGCCTGATGACACCACTTCATATGAATTTGGTATGAAAGACTGTAGCACAGACAAAAGCATTCAGCAGGGGTGTACATTCTGGAATCAAGCTGTGTGGTTGATTTGTCTATGTCAAAAATGCATCTGATAGATTCCCAAGAATGGGAAGAAGACTGCACAATGAGGTCAGGTAAAGCTTGGTAACAATTCCTGCATCACAAAGACATGCTATGACAACACCTCTTTGAAGATGGTGTCATTAGGCCCTCAGTGGAGAGCAAACTGAGTAAAGGTTCCTAATTACATACTGCAGCTTTACAACCTGTCCTACAGGAGTTTACAATGCGGATCTCACAGCAGAGATAACAGATCTTTCTGTTACACGGAACTATTTCTTAGTAGGAAAACAGAAATTCAAGTCTATACTAGATTTTGCAGAATGACATTTACATTTCTGTGACATATTGTTTTCCAGTGGATTATATAGATATATTTAACTTTTATGTATATAAGTATATAATTTTTATGCATACATATATACATATTAAAATCTCAATAGCACGCTATGCAAAGTAGAGTACACTGTCTCTGTCACTGTAGTTAGCTAAAATTAGGCAACATGTACATTCAGGTTTAAGCTTATAGAAGACAGTCCCATCATCTAGTCTGACTATCATTTGCATAATAGATTAACCTACAGATTGAATTTCAAGTGGTTTCCACAGCAAACAGCAAATAATCCCTTCTTCTGCCTCCACCTTAAGTACCAAAACCATCAGTATTAAGGTAAACAATATAATGCAATTTATTTAACAGTAAAAGATCAGATCAGTATTAACTCATTATGGGATACTTTCCTCATCATTCAGAACACAGATCCCTAAGGTTCTGTAAAACTGAACACATAGTGTATAACAAGTTTGGAAATAATAAAAATTCTTAATTCCAAAAGTAATATAATAGTGAACCTTATTTTCCTGACACCTTTGACGGTACAGTAAACATTTACAAAGAAATGGGGAATCCTCATTTGAAATACTGCTTATTGTAAATTCTGCCATGATCAAAGGCAAGTATCTGAGGGGGAAATTACTTTATCATTGATGTCTCCAGTAGATGAGGAGAAAATCAAGAAAAAAGACGAAAATCAGAAATATTTTACAACATAATTTTTAGTGAGGATGTTTGACCAATATTCTAATGTGCAGAAGTACAAAAGTACAAGGGAGGGAAGAGCAGGAAAAAAAGATACAAGGGAGTCAAGAAAAACTGAAAGAGAGAGATTGGTTTTCTTCTGGTACTTTCTGGTTGGGGGAGACCGAGAGGCAGCTCAGCTCACCACATGCAGAGCTGTTTCTCACAAGGGGTCTTCAAGACCCTAATTATCTCTGGTTTTCATTCTAATATAAACACTAGGAATAAAAATGGTGATGTGAAAAGTCAAAGGTATTCCCTGTAGGAGCATTTTCTGTTTCTGTCATGGTTTAACCCCAGCCAGCAGCTAAACACCACCCAGCCAGTTGCTCAGCCTCCCACAGTGGGACGGGGGAAGAGAACTGGAAGAGTAAAAGTGAGAAAACTCATGAGAAATACATAATGACATGTAAGAACAAAAGAAAAGATGTTAGGGAGAAAAAGAGAACTGCCTCCTTCACAGGATCCCAAGAGTGTATGTGAAATTCTTAATTTCTACATTTCTCAATAAACAAAAAAACTTGTCAGCCAGTCCAAGAGTTTCCCCCTCAACCACCATACCCACCCACAGCTGATGCCATTTTCCAAGTCTCTAGGCTCTTCTTATTTCATGTCCTTGCTAAAAATAAATATTAGTGATAACAGTCTCTTTTTGCTGGAAAAATAAAAGGGATAAATATTTTCTCTTTTTGAATGTGAATGGGAATGGGTAATATAGATGATTCAGCAGGACATGTGAAACAGACATTTTACCTGTGATGCTTGAAGTTAGATGCTGACTTTATACACAAATATCTCTCTTCAGTTCCCAAGGGAATAATGTCATCTTTTAGGAATCTGAAATATATTTATGAGGTCTGTAACATTCGTGAAGACCTTCCTGAAACATTCTTCTTTGGCAATAAGCTTTTCAGTCAGGAGATTCCCTGCAGGTTCATTATCCAGAATAGGATTCAGCAGCTTAGGAACCCCTTGGAACTACGGATGCAGTAACTACCTCTGTTACGGCACACAAGGACAGGCTGCTAATCACTGTCTGTAGTATTTGCCCATGTAAATAATGTTATTTCATATAACATAGTCTTAGAAGAATTAAAAAATCAAAATAAATACAAAAAAACCCAAACAAATTACTTCAACTGCTGTTCAAGCAGTTAACACAAAGCAGCTTGGCAAAAGTACAGAACAATAGTGATGTTTAGGATCAACCCTTTGGATTATTTCTACCTAATAATGCTCGAAGATAGACCATAGGACAGAGGTAAGCACCTACCATGGAGATGTGGCTAAGTACACTGGCAGCATGGACAACTTGCCCGCAGTTACATACTCCCCAGCTGATCCTCATATTTAAGAACACTGGCAATTGAATATCAATTGTTAGTTTTAAAATGATTTGATAAAATTCCAGATGTTTTTAAAATTAGACCGGCAAAGAGGTGTGGTCAAATGGTATTCAGGCTCAGTAAGATTATGTTTGTGTATAAGTAAAGTTCACTTTAACAATATTAACTCAACTTGCAGTGGCCTTCTGAATGCTTTATGTCACACCTCAAGTGACATGACTGGTGAAAGAATTTAGATTTCTCTTTCTAAACACTTTTAAAATTAATTTCTCTGCTGCATTTTTGTTATTCTTCAGAAAGCTTTTGAAAGTAAGTGCCACTAACAGATACTATCAATCATAAGCAGCAGAATGCTCTGCTAACTCTAATGAGAGGAAGTTTTATTTATCAGGAAAAAAATATATGGCATCCCAATCACTGGGTGCTTGGTTATGCCTTTTGCATTACTTTATTCATTAGGTTTGGTACCTGTATTCTTTAGACATGAGTGGCATAAAGTGACAAGGAGACAGACAAATCAGATGAGATGAAAACTCAAATAATAATGTAACAGGAAATACAAAGATAATATTTTTAAGGCTTTGTGAAAAAAAGTTTTGGCTAAAAGGAAACTGGCAAAACTTGTCTCCCTGCCAGTTTTACAACTGCTGAAACAAATCTTTACAGCTTTTTCTATAAAGTGAATCCTTTGAAATATTTCCTTCTGTATTTTAGGGGAATTTGTGAGGCTTTGATTGTTCTACTAAAGCTCTGAAGTACTTTGCCTGGTTATTATTGCCTTTCCCTGATGTTCCACTGGTAGACATATAATAAATTTCAGTGCTTTTGTTATCAACTTATCACAACATGTTTATAGAGAGTAGTTTCAGAGTGGTGAGAACAAAAACAACAGCCTCATATAGAGTCCAGACAGCACATTAAACTGGGGACCTATATACTCTATGCATGGAAAGTAATGAATATACTGGGGGAAAAAAAGTAAAAAGCTCCAACCACTTTCAATATTCTAACAGTTTTGAAATTGGGTATTTTTACATACCATTAAGCCATTTCAAGGTGAGAAATTAACTGCGGGTTGTATTTCTTCCTAAGATTAGCCCATATTCACAGGCCAGAAAGACACTCAGCTGAGACCTGGTTCTGGTCCCCACAATGTCTTCAAGTGCAACTGAAGCTGTAGAACAGTTAGATAAAGATGAGACTGTCCCTGAGGCTGCTGCTTCTGGTATCTCACGTTAATCTAGAATAAGTCATA
Source organism: Amazona ochrocephala (assembly GCA_039720435.1). Taxonomy (NCBI): domain Eukaryota; kingdom Metazoa; phylum Chordata; class Aves; order Psittaciformes; family Psittacidae; genus Amazona; species Amazona ochrocephala. The sequence goes on along the minus strand of CM077884.1, from coordinate 39,989,505 downwards.
TGTCATCTTAACTAGTGATTTGACTAGATCGGGTCAAAAATACAGATTAAAAAGTTCTGGGTGTGAAGCAAAAAACAAAGACATATAAATGAAGCATGACAGATTTTTCTAAAAGTACGAAAAGATAGATGGGAAGTCTTAACTTCCAATTTTAGGAAAAAATGAAGATCTACTTTTGACCCAAAAGGGCAGATGCATTCTCATGCTCACCCTTTCATGAGAATAATTTGAGCCATGAAAAAGCTTGTGGAAATCGTAGTCATTAAATATATTATTCCTATTTCTCCACCTTCATTTTTGGTTTGGGGGTTCTCAAAAGAGACTCGTCATCTTTCCAGGGTCCATATATATTGTTATATTCAGAAGCAGTAATGGACACATCTTTTTTAGCAATCTATTTGGAAATAGTGCATCATGGAAGAAATCAGTAACTAGAGAGCTGCATTTGGCAGTTCTCTCTCTCTGGCCAGAGATAAACTAGGATTAAGGATCACTTTCCCAACATCATAACTTTTGCAGGCATGCAAATACGCGATTGCAAAAGTCACTGTGAAATTCTAATTAATGGTAACCCACAGTGGATCCTCTTTTTAGGGCACTCTTTTGTGCTGCTTTTCTGCACCTTAGTTCTTCTTTCAGCATAAAAAGACAGAAATTGAAGTTTAAAAGGTCTACAAACTCCATTTTTCCAGGTGGCTCTGGAACACTAATCTGAAGTCCTAGTGAGAAATTCCACATGAAGAATGGAAACCTTTTGGTACACATTTTAATTTACTCCCCAGCACAAGAGATTGGCTTGTTTCAGGGAAGTGGCAAAGGGGACAAAAGAGGAAATGAGGAGCAGCAGAGGTTATCTGACACCATATTTTTGAAGGTAGCTCAATATGGTGTTTAATTTTTTTTTCAATCAGCTGCAAGAGAAGGCAGTTGTGGGTAAATGTAGTTAGTGATTTAGTCACAGGATCTGTGAGATTCTGTCCCCACAAATCTAGAAGCTGCTTAAGTAGAAATCAGGCATTTCATGCTGATTAGTGATGCTACACAATTATATGCTAGCACAGATGTAAAATTAAAAGTTGCCGTTGTCTGCTTTCCCAGATATCTCTGGCTGCCATCTGTGTTCTCTACCTTTCCTTCAGGGAACATAAGAAAATTTCATACCATACAAACTCTAAAGAGTGTTGCCTCAAGTTTACACCAGAGAGATCCTTTTTCTACTGGAGCTGCTGCTGTTCAAACACTGCAGCTCTTATTGTAACTAATGAAGTTTTAAAAATCTGCCCCTCTTGTATGTTATTCACCATGGTGTTCTCAAGGAGTAACCTCCAAGTTTAACTGTTTTTTTTTTTTTTTCTTATTTTTGAAGTACTCTGCATACTATAACTTCCACAAAAGCCCCTTCAATTTTGAAAGAGAATGACTTTGTATAGGTTCAGATATCCTTCCCTCTTTACATATTATTTCTTCTTAAGAACATGCCTTTCATGACTCTCATCCAAATTTCTGGCATTTGGAGATCATCCTCTTGGTGTAGTTCAAATCAGAGAATGTTGTTAATGCTGGGATATAATTTGAATTTGTTTATCAAAGAAAGTTACATGTAAATTCCACTTCTAAAACTCAAACCTACAGTGAATTTATAACAGAGAAAATAACAATATTTTTTACATTAATTTTATTAAAATGTTATTTTATTTTAAAGATCTTTTGGGGGAAGTTACGGACACAATATTGTCTTATTTACATTCCCCATCATAAGGTACCAGTGTTTCTGTTTCAGGTGAATCAATAACACATATGCACACTACTGAAAGCTACCTAATAGTTTCAGGTGTCCTTGCCCATGGCAGGGGGGTTGGAACTAGATGATCTTGAGGTTGTTTCCAACCCTAACTGTTCTATGATTCTACGATTTAGATGACTGCTCCATTTGGCCTAGATTATATGGTAGTTGAAGTTTGTGACTCGTGTTCTTCCTACTATTCACAGAAATAAAACAGTGGCAGCAGTGGAAAATATATATAAAAAAGGCTACTATGATGAAGTCTATCAGGACACAATGAATCTAGATTATTTTATTTGATTCAGGGCTATGTGAAGCATCCATCTTGAAAAGAAATCATGATTAGGGCAATTACAATTGAAAACAATTCTCAAACATTATGTCCTAGAATAGCATCCACTACACAGTCTGTATTGAAAATTTGTTCTCTAGAGAAAAGGAAAGCACTGAATCCATTTATCTAACAATTTCTGAGTGTCTGGAAAGAACTCTACTAATGGAAAGAAAGCAAGAGATGGAAACAGCAACCATATGCATATGAGTATGGTATTCACTCTTTTTCATGACCAACAGGGCTGAAAATTTTTACCAAAGCCACTGGGAATTTAAAACACAGTATTAATAGTTCCACAACAATAAAAACATTTTTCTCTCCCTTTACACATACTCTTTACATTTGTCCCAGGGACCAATTCTAGTTAAGATACTATGTAAGTTTACATTTTTCCAGGTCAAGAGGAGAAGTAAGGTTGTAGAAGAGATAAGACAGTTTCTGAGGACGAGTAAAAGGGCAAGGCCATGTGCCTTTCTGTCTACTTACTCTTTTATTTACCTTCTATGGAGGTGACTTCCTCCTTCAAGGTCTCAGTAGGGTTCAGCACCTTCTTCCATTTACAAATTGCCCTCTTCAACCTCTACAAGTGAGACTAAAAACTATAGTACCATTTGATTTCTTGCTGCAGCCAAAAATGAGGAAAAAAAACAAACACCAAAACAACAGAAAACCCCAAAACAAAAGAAAAAACCCTACAGCGTTGACAAGCAGTTTTTGAAAGCTAAAATTTGTGCTGTAAGAACCTTACATAAGGACCTTACAAAATACTTTATTGGAACATCATTAAAAAAAGGGGGAGGAGGGCAAAAATATTCCTTCCTAATAAAGAAGGACTAAGCCATAGCATTGCCTTTCATGTATATTCAAAAGTGACATAAATATGAACTGTGAATATTCACAGAACCAGAACCTGGAGTACTGGAGAAGGTGTGAAATCATCACTGTGAATTCTGTGCAGGAGGACAGAAGCTTCTTTTATAAACAGCTACAGGTATTTCTCCAGCTGGGACGTGATCCAAAGCTTTTGAAGTCAATCAATCTGTACCATTTGTTTGCATGTGGATCAGCTCCTAACTAGTAAGCTGACTCACCCAAAAAGGTGCTGGGCTGGTCTTCAAACACTATGCAAAAATGATGCATCAGATGTAAGGCATGTTGAGCAGAAAGAAAAAAACATTTTTTAAAGTTCTTTACTACTTTATCACAATACAAAATCTAAATGTGTAAATGACCACAACTATATATTGTAGGTATATTATATCAGACATTTGTTATATTCATCTTAGTGTGACTGTAAGCATCACACTGGATGATAAGTATTTTTTAAGATAGGATAAAAAATTTTTGGTGGTTTAAAATTACCTCCCTATTAATACCAAATTTCATCCATTTCCCTGAACTCAATTTAACTTCAAATCTTTTGTCTTCTTGAAGTTATATCATTAGGTTGAAGATTATTCACTAAGGTGTTTTGGGCTTTTATTATTATTTTTGTCTTCCTCTTGCCAATCACTCTTTTCGTTGCAACAATCTGCAGCATCACAGGCTCTTTCCATTTTCAGTGTTTTCTTTCTTTTCTTTGGCCGGAAATGATGCTCTGTGATGAGGAAGCTGTGAGATTCAGCATGGTCTCAGTCTCTTCTTTACAGCCTCTTCAAAATTGTGCAGAATGTGCACATATTTGGGATGTATTATCTGAGATATTGAGGGATCTCTGACTGTCAGGGCTTTAGGACTATAGCATAGATTTGCTGAGACACGAGTCTGACAGTTTTCAGAGGGTTCCAGAACACAATGGGACAATGTTGTTATTTAAATCAATGCGGATCCTCAGTATTAATTAGAGATAATTTTAAAGAAAGGTCTGATCATGTTTAACTTTACCAGTTGCTCAGGAAATGACATTTTAACTCACTTTCAAGTTTCTAGTGACTCTTAGAATGGTGGGACTGCTGTTCCAGACCCTGTAGGATATCATCATATGCTATCAAGATAGTGGAGTTTGGGACAGGGGTTCCTGAAACCGCACCGTGCTTTGCTGTAACATTTTCACAGTGGAGGAGACCTACATGCAGGAGTGGCAGTGCAGGTCCAAGAGGTTAGACATAAACACGCATGGCCTGAAGGGCTCATTAGCTCTGGCTTGGCAGACCAGGCTCATTATTACTCCTGTTACCAGAGCAAATCCCAATCCAGGAACCAGGGATTTGAGGCACTGACCTCCTACACATGCTGCAAGCATATCCAAAGAGCTAAGGCAGAACACTCTGGATCTAAATTGCTCAAATACTGCATTATTTATGACAAATACATTAAGAGTACTTTGTCAATCCTTTATACGTAACAGGAATTCACAAATAAGTACCAAGACATGCACAAGCAAGAATAATTTCAACTTTATTGGCACTTCATGAGGCTGTTTTGAGCAGAATACAATAAGACAAAAAAAGAAGCAACAGCTTGTTACTTCATTTCCTGAAATTGGTATCAGTTGTAATAGTACATACCACAATAGTTGATAGTAAGATATTTAAACACACAACTTCTGTCACCAAGCAGGAATCTGGAAGGAATATCCTGAGCTTTATTTAGCCTGTGAAGGTGTAAGAAAGCTTAGCTTCAAATTCCTTCTCCAATTTCTGCCAGTTAAAAAGCATGCCAGTTGGATCCTACAAGTTTCTTCAGGGATCAGCAGAAGAAATAATATTTACCTATGATATATCTTGCAAAGTAGTTTCCTTTTGCTATGGCTCAGGGGGTGCTCCTGCCCCTTTACTCTGCTCTCGTGAGACCTCACTTGGAGTACTGTGTGCAGTTCTGGTGTCCTCAGCATAAAAAGGACATGGAACTGTTAGAACAAGTGCAGAGGAGGGCCACGAGGATGATCAGGGGACTGGAGCACCTCTCGTATGAAGATAGGCTGAGAAAATTGGGGCTGTTCAGCCTGCAGAAGAGAAGGCTGCGTGGAGACCTCATAGCAGCCTTCCAATACCTGAAGGGGGCCTATAGGGATGCTGGGGAGGGACTCTTCATTAGGGACTGTAGTGAGAGGACAAGGGGTAATGGGCTCAAACTTAAACAGGGGAAGTTTAGATTGGATATGAGGAAGAAATTCTTTACTGTGAGGGTGGTGGGGCCCTGGAATGGGTTGCCCAGGAAGGTTGTGAATGCTTCATCCCTGGCGGCCTTCAAGGTGGGGTTGGACATAGCCTTGGATGGCATGGTTTAGTGTAAGGTGTCCCTGCCCATGGCAGGGGGGTTGGAACTCGATGATCTTGAGGTCCTTTCCAACCCTTACTATTCTATGATTCTATTATTCTATGACACTTTATAGATACTAGACTATGAACCCATACATGATCTGAAAGCAAGAACTAAGCACAGCAGAATATAATGAACTTCTCATAAACAGCTACTTAAGAAAAGTAGTTTGAAGGACTGAAGTCTGCAACCTGTCTCAGACTTGTAGTACTCAGTCATTCATTACAGTAGGCATCTGAGAAAGGGTTGAACGTCACAGAATTAGGACAAATGATTTTTGCATCTTGTTAAGGAACAAGTAAATGAGAAAGGTTTAATTACTATAGCTTTTCGGAAGCTGGTTACTGTTTTCTCACAAGAATTAAATTCCAGTAAAACAAACAATGAGGTAGAGGGTGGTTGTTTGTTTTGTTTTTCAAGTTCCCCAGTTCTTAATAGGGCCACAGGAGCACAGGCCTGATACTTTGAGAATACTGATTCCTCAAGCTGCTTAGTTTATGAAACAGATAACCACAGATGCTTTCCAATCACCCAGCACTGCACAGGCTGACAATACCTGTCTGAATTGTCACCTTTCGGTACGGTAGTTTTTACAGCTTGGTTATTATAATTGGCACCACTCATTCTTTTCACCTGATAGATTAGCTAGCTGCTGTCTTTCCCATTAGTCTAAGAAGATAAAGACCTTAACAGAATATTTAAAAAAAATAGATAAATTTATGCATAGCAGTGTATCTGTACAGGGAGTCCATCAGTTCAATAGGTAGGATGGTTAGTGATTAGCTGATTTAAGGCATAATATGAAGAACTGTCTCAAACGAAAACTAGCAAGATAACTTTTTATGCAGTATCATGTATAGAGCACCAGGAGGGCTGAGGCAGCACAGGTATGCCTGGCGCTCCTTTCCAGCTCCCTTTCTAATTCTAAGTGCCCTTCTGTCCAAGTGGAAAAGAGGGAAAGCAACAGTGTGTTTTCTTCCAATCTGAGGGGGGAAGGGAAGGGAGAGGAGAGGAGGGGGGAAATAGGGAAGTTTGTCTATTTGGGTTAGATAAATATATTTTGATTGGGTGTGTTGTCTAGTGCCAGCATGATTAATGGTGTTCTACTTGAAACAACCACTAAATAATAAAGCAGTTGTAAAACCAAAATAAATTAAGATAAAAATCCTGTGGCCTTTCCTTAAAGTATATGATACCCCTGTTGTGACTCCTATGAAGTCAACAGGATTGCTCACTGATTGAGGCATCAACAGGAGGAAATTGAGCTTTGGCCGTACTGCAGAAAGAAACAAAAAAGGCTGGCATAGTCCATCACTTGGAGGAGCAAAGAGTTGGAGTCCAGAACTTTGACAGGCACCCATCACTGGATGTTGTTCGGGAGCCCTAACCATCCCATCATTAAGCAAGCAGATATGTTTACTTGTGGGGTAGTGACAGCTTAGTCTGTGGTATTGGTTGTTAGTTTGGCATCTTTGTTTCTGTTGTAAACCACATAACTCTGCTTTCAATCCCTTACTCATCAAGATCAACTGTTGATACTATAGCCCAGTTGATGGTTTCTCATTCTTTTCATCATTTTTCCCAAACCTTGGATGTCTCTGCCCTGTGCTTACTCCCTTTCACCTGGCAGATGTATATAGGAGACAGCACAACCAAAATTTACAATACCACTGAAAAAGCAGTTAATTGAATACTTCAACAAGCACAAACTCAAAGCATCTTAATTACATTCACTCTTATCAGATTTTATACCTGCGCTGGCCTGCTACGTGTTTGCAAAGCTAGACATGACACTGTGCTGCTGGCAGCCTTTGCATGGCTGCTCTGAAGTGACCTGGGGTACAACTGCATGAGCTTCAGCAGCTCCCTTTGCTTGCAGTGCAGACACATGCAGAACCATCCATCACTCCCAGAGCTACCCCTAGGGTGAAACATTTACTACATGTTTCTTATTTGATGCTGAGCTGTTTCTGTTATTCTTAAAGGTTTTGTAATGCAACTGTAGAAAACAAGAGACGGGGTTACTGATGTTGTTCATGTGTTCTAAGGCCATTCCCCTCCCTCCCCCCCCCCCCCCCCGCTATGTTGTGCCCACGGTAACTAATGCACTGTAAAACATCATCCTATGAAAAGTAGCTGATTGCCAGTTCTGCCTGTAAGCTGCAAGGAATCATGAAAGAGAATAAAAATTATTCACATTCACTCTCTCCTCCTTTTAAACCAGCTGTTAAAAGAAAATGGGGGCAAACTGGAAATGAGCATCACTGCTTACTTCCTGTGTGAAATCAATAAAATCACACCTATAAGGAGCAGGTCTCCATTTGATTTTAATTCTTACTGCATGGGGGAAACAAAGGGTGAAGTGGCATTATCATAACTTTTCATTAATCTCAGTGGGCAATCTGTTCAGCTAATGGGGCACACACCAGCAGAATGCCAGTCTGGTGATAACCCGCAGGAGGCATTGCGGAAGAAATTGCCTTACAGCGTACTTGATGTCTGTGGCTGGTAGGGTTGCTGCTATCCTGCTAAGAAAAGAAGGGAGTCAGGCTGTGCACAGAGAGGCCACCATGCTGATGCTCTGTAAAATGAGTGGGATAGGAAATCCTCTACTGAGTGAGCTATAGGCAAATAAGTTTGCTGAGCTCTTCTCAGAGCAAGTCAGAGGGAAGTCAGTTGCAACTGAAGAGGCAATTAAGAGCAATAACACACTGCTCAGGTGATATTAGTGCATGCTTCCTCTCAGGGAACAATATCTCTATGAACAGCTTCAGCTAGGCAGAAAAAAATATTTGTCTATCTGGTGGAAGGGGCTACCAGGAACTGAAGCTAAAATTGTGTTTCAGCCTCTGAATCTCTTAGTGAGTTTGAGTCGGTATAATTCATCTCTGTTAGACAGCTAAAATGATGTGGGTTTTGTTTTTCTTTTCCTCTAGAAGAACACACAGCTTGTTAACCTGATCCATTTACAAGTAGAGCAGCTAAATAGGAACACAGTGAAAGCCTGGGACAATCTGAACTGGCATGGGGTACAATTAGCATTTACAACACTCATTAGGATGGTAAATCCTAAAAGAGCCTAAAACCATTTTCAGGAGACTTAGAAAAAGAACCTCTCTGTTAAGCGATGATACCACAGAAGAGTGAAAACTATTCAGAGCTCACTCACAAATGTAAAGTGAATAGGTTACAGATATTTTATATCATGCTTACCAAAAAATGTTAGATTAATTACATTTTTTGTGTATGTGTATGATAAACCTTCTGTAAAAATAATGTTATGTGAATATTAATAAACATACAGGGAACTAATATTATTATTTGAGGCTATATAGATTATATTAATGAGAATGGTAATCTATGTGTGCTTATTATGATTAACAGAACTGTGTTCAGGTTGTTGCATTTTCCATCTGAGCCAAATTAACTTTCTCTTTTTAAAGTTGTTGAAGATTAGCATTAAATATATCTAAATTATGAGCAAATAAGTTCTACTAAACCCCTCTTCACTCCTATGTCAAATCTACTATATGTACTACTATGAGTCTTGTGAATATAATGTTATTGACATACAATACCCAAAGGGGGAAGAACCTGGTCTTAGTGAGTAATACTAAGCAATTTCCACTGAGCACAAGATTAGATAAAGCTTGTGAACTTCAATGAGAGCATGTATATGTATAAAGGTCAAACATGAGAGCAGCTTTACTGGAGACTTAACCCACAAGGATAATCTGTTTTTCAAATTAATGAGAAAATAAGTTTGGCAGCCTTAAAGACATATCTTAATGAAATAATTAACTATAAATAAGCTGCTGGACCACTATCACAGAGGAGAGAGAGTTCAGCCTGTAACTTTGGGGTATATGCAAAGAAAAAACAAATTAGCTGAAATAACAAAACAAATCCTGTTTGCACCAAAGTTTAAACACAGGTGGGTTTTTTTGTTATGGTTTGATTTTGTTTGTTTTTTCTTGCCCTCTCTTACATTTCTTGTCTGGAAACAATTCAAATAATTGTTAATTGCCAAAAGACTTACTCCTGCAAATATTAAAAAGCATGTAGAAGAAGAGCTAGCTGTTTTCTAAAAATTCTGTGAAAAAGCTCGCATTATCTCCAAACAAAATGAAGGTTTTCCCTAACTAAAGTTTACAGATATGGATAGAATTCTAAGGAAGGTGATTAATGTTTGACAAGGCAGATGCACATGATAGAGTTCTGTCATGAAGTTTCATGTCTCAAGCCCTTTCAGGATACACCTTCAGGCCCCATTGACAGCACTGAGGTGGGCAAAACTGGAATATACTGAAGAAGAGATGGCTGAACAGTACCAGAACATAAAAGAGCAGAGGTTCGAGGAACTGGCAAAGATGACAAGATGGAGGCTTTCATAGAAATTAAGCTTTGTTTCAGTAGAAGCAAGTTCCTATATCTATCAGCAAAGACTGCCATACAAACATAGAAGGACAGAGACAAGTTTGTGCAGTGTATTGAATTCCTTTCTGTTCATTAAGGATATTATCACAATTCTTTTTTTTTTTTCCATATGTATATTATTAAGCTTTGAGTTTGGTGTAAAGAACAGGAAATTTTATAACTTACTGCAATTCTCATCATTAACTAGTAAAATGTAATGAACAATAATTGTGACAGAACAAGGTTATAGTTGCAACAACTTCTTACCTGTTCAAAACTGTACTCCTGTGATCTCTGGTTTGCTGTAAATAGGAGCTTCTTTTTAACTCGAGAAATAAATTTTCAGCAATGGAGCTAAGAAGGAAATTACTGGACATTTCTTTGAACAGTAAGCAGAGAGAATATCATAATCAGCAGGTTCATGTATTTCAAAATGCTGTGTTCACCTGGCAGTTCTTTCAATCACTTTTAGTAAAATACATCTGTAGCCATTGTGTAATCCCCCCACACCTGTAAATTATAATGTGGAATGTCATGATTTATTTCATAGCATAAAAGTTGTTAAATGAATACTGACAGCACCATTAGTGTTCTGATCTTGAACTGAAGTGCAAGTCAGCTCTGCTTAAGTCATAATTCTCATGAGCCACAGATAGATGTGCAGATAAAAAGGGTACTATAGGTTAATCAGAGCTGAATTAGTATAGAAAAATCAGTAAAGAAGTGAGCAATTCAGGAAATGACATGCTGAATCTCTTACTCTAATAGCATTTCTGTAAGCAGCCAATTGCCAAAGACTCCAGAGTACTAAAACATGGGCTGAAAACTTGATTCATTCTGAATGAATTAAGAGATATAGGTATTACCTTAGTAGCTGAGTCTTGCACTCTGTTCCCACCTACATCCAGTACTTTGTTCCCACTGCTGGCAAGCAGAACTCAAGTGAGCTCCTCACACCATGGACTCCTATCTGACCACTGCCTTTGGGAAGAGTCCAGGTGAAAAATAAAATAGAGATAACCAAATTAACAAATTAAATAGTGTTCTTAATTTATCCCATTAAGAATCATCAAATACTGTTGTTCTGCCCTAAACCCCGGATTCCTTCACATCAGATTCTAGAAAAAAAAAAATAAATTAGTTCTTCTGATTATGCTGCAATAAGTTGTTCAATTTGTATTCCTAACCTCTTCTGGGCTAATGGTGATTTGTGGCTGTTTAAAGTGCAAATCTACTACTTTTTTCTTTTTTTTCTGAAAATAATACTCTCATTTGCTCCCTAATGCTATGCTCCCCATTTTATTGTTCTGCATACTTGAACCAGTCATTTTTTTCTTTCTAGTCATATAGTTACTATGTATAGTCCTTTATGGTGGTGAAAAAATGAATGCCTGTCTATAGAACCTTATGAATTCTGTTGTATTGCAAATATTTATCACAACTATTTTAAAACTAACAGCTGTGATCCTTTAACCTGCAGAGCTTGCTTTGTAAAGGGCCAAGAACTCAGTACCTTTTCCCAGTTTCTAAAAGATTTGAGATTGTACTTGTTAGGCACTTGGCTAACAGGGCTCAACATACTTCAAGAAGGAAGTTTCCTCTTAATGAGAAATAGTTGTTTTCTCTCCTAATAAAGCTCATCCAAAGTTTAGGCATTATATGTACCTTTACTTGCATTTTTATCTGAGCTATTTAGTCCAATATATTTGTCTGTCTGAAGGGATCACCGACATTCAAACAAAACATAAACACTCAACCTCCCAGACTGCTTTGTTGGTTTGAAGAAGCTTCTGTGAGAATCTTCAAATTTACCAAATGTAGTTTGCATATGGTTATTTATTAGCTTTTTTCCCTAAACAAAGCAGCCCAAAAGGGTAATCTAATTTTTTTTCAAATGAAGTTAAATCAAATTTACCTTCTTTTTTTTCCCATTACTTACAAAAGTATACCTCAGTAATTCTAAACTAACATACTGAGGCTGAAATAGCTCTTAGATAAAAAAACAAATAATGCTTTATTGATGTGCTGAGGTAATTTCTCATTCCAAATGAAATGTTTCTTTTCTCATTTAGAACTCCAAATGGGACCCTGATAAATGGAACAAGATGGCCAGTCTTCACTAGTACTGAACAAAAATATCTGACATTAAATACTGACACTTCAGAGATACTGACAAAATTACATGCTAAGCAGTGTCAATTCTGGAATAATTTTTTTCCCAAAGTCCTGGAAATGACAGGTAAAAATGCTTTTATATAACTTTCACACAAGGATCACTTGCTTGATATTAATATAATACTTGAGTTTAAATCTTTACACTCTTGTTTGTGAGTTAACTTCCATGAGGTGTTCACATGTTGAACAAAACTGCCCATGTTGTGGTGAGGGGGTGCCACGTAATGTGCCCTATGCTTCGGGCCAGGGGCTCACTACCCTGTAGCACCCTGGTGTGTATTAGGAGCCAAGGTCCATGACTTCAGCAGCATAGAGCTTCTCTGTCTCAAAATGCAGACACAGCCACAATAGGAGACATTAAGAATGCTGCAGATAATCTGTCCTCAAGCTTCCCTATGCAAGGGTGTGGGCACAGCCTGGGTCTGGATTCCTGAGATACTGTGTAAACTTCATGTATCTGAGGTAGGTTGTGGCATGTTATATTGTGATATTATCTATTATTTATGGGCTTATATTATCATGAAACTAATACACAGAAGATATTAAGTACATGGCTGCTGTAAAGAGGGAATTCTGCTCTACACCTCATGCGAAAGCACGTTGAGTTCTATTTCTAGTGTGTCAATCATTGATGACATCCAGAGACTTCAGGATTTGACTGTGCAAAATAGAACTGATTTGTGCCTGACCTTGTACGCTATAAATTTATGAGATTCCACTACATAAAAAAATATAACCTGCTCTTTGAAACTTTAAGCTCAGTTGGAGACAAAATTCTCAGATTTTCTTTAGGAGCCTGATGCCACTGTGTTTGCAAAGCCCAGCAAACAGACCAAGCCTCTGTGCTTCTGGACTTCAAAAGGAATTGGTTTTATAAAGCGATTTTGCAGCTCTGGAACAGCATTCTGCTGTTTGAATGGGGGCTAGGAAGGGAAAAATCTCATTTCAAAAATAAGATACACTTTTTAAATGTTAATCAGTAATTCACAAGCTTTTTTGTAAGATTCAGTTTGAATGTTAGTCTTGAAATATATAAACTTTCATGGTGCGCAGATGATTATTTTTGAAATAATTTATTCCTTCCTGATTTGAGACTATAACTGTATTACAGCTCAACTTTTATCACCTTCTAACTCAATAACTGTTTTTAAATTAAATCAAGAGAAGCAAAATCAGTAGGTAAAATAATTTATATAGCGTACTCAGTGATTTTAAAAACACAATCTACCAAGCCCTTTATGCTGAGCCAGGAGAACTGGAATATGCTATATATTTGTTTGACCTGTGAACCCCCCTGATTAACGTGCATCATACAAATGGACTGCACATACCCAAATGCTCTGTGGTGAAACACAGAGAGCACATCACCAGACATAGCTGAACACATCTTGGCAGGACTGCAGAGTTGCTTTACATGGTTCTGTGGTGCACAGGATGATAAAGCAACACTCTGAATCTGACAGGAGACAAATACATCACTTTGCCAGATTCAGTAATTTACCACATAAATTTACATAATTTAATTAAAAGAAATTCCTGAGTGTATTTTTAGCAAAAGGAAAGAATCATCATGCCTGGATCCTACATATAGAAGTGAAATAAGAATATTGTTGAGAAGTAGTGCTGCTTTGTCATGTATCTACATCTATCAGTCCTTGAAATACCGTAACAGAAATACTATCTGTTTCTAGTTATGTTCTGTATACAATCTTATACAACTCTAACAAGAAACCTTTAAGATTCTGCTTACAATAATGATATAATATTTTATACTGTAATAATTCTCTTCATTGAAATATTTTGCATTTCCAATCTCCTTTTATGCCCAAAGGATCATGCATGCTGTATGCATTTCCTAGTTTTGTGAGGTTCCATCTTTTCTGTTACTTCTTACATTGAAATATTCTTAGAAAAAGAAGGTTGCTTTTAACATCATATGATACGACAGAGAACAAGAAATATGGAAAACTTATGCTATCATTATTGCAAGTAGGGTTCACATACACAAAGTGGAATTTTATCAGGTAGAACGTGAAGAAGACAATCAAACCAACTTATTTTGGAGAAATTGCAAGGGAATTTCTCATGCCAAGTCGTCAGAATTTGGCATGAATGTGCTTGGTAACAGACCATACATTTAGCTACTGATCCTTTCCTAGAACAAGCCTTGCTGCACCCTCGAGGTCTTCTTGGCATGTAATGGCCAGCTCCAAATGTGTTCAGCATCTGAGCAAGCCTGTTATCATGACAGGCAGAGTAAGACAAGTTCTTTGACACATTTAAATATATGAAAGAGAGAAAATATTTAGTCCCTTCTACCTTATGGTTGGATATTTTTCACTTTCCTGAAGCAACCAAATCAGATATGTTAAAAAAAAAAAAAAATATCATGGTTATGGATTGAGAAAACCAATAAGAAAAAAAAATAAAAAAATAAAAGCCTTGCACATTAATGCAACAGTACCAACAATTATATAAAGTACTGGCCTTTATATTTCTAGAGCACTCTGTATGAATTTAGGAGATTTCTCAATATCTTCTCCTTTAATTTCAATACATAAAAGTACAATTGAAGACAAGTCAAAATTTGTGGATTTATGTCCAGCTTGATAATAGCCACTAGACAGGTAAGCTGGACCTAGACATGCCTTATGTGGGCTCCCAGTTCCAACTGGACACAATTTCTATACTGATTTCAACCTTATTGCAGAGGCACCAAGAACACCCTCTGCTCCTACTCACTGCAAGACAGGCCAGAAGCATTTGGAATTTAATATTTCATTCCAGGGCATAAGCGCTGAGGCATTCACCAGAACTTTTTCTAATGACTACTTCTAAAGAAACACACAGAGGGACAGTAAACAGTAAGTGACTCTTAAGTAGCTTTTAAAGCAATCATACGTTAATTATAAAATCATCTATATTAGATTCTACCGCCTTAACACAATTTTTAATGCATCTAGAGCCCTAACTATTTATATATGCCTGTTTCCTCTTGATTGTCGAAAGCTGCAGGCAGCCAACCCTTACATTTATTGTTCCATTATTACTTTTGTGTGCCTAATAAAATAGAAAAATATGTTATCATATGTATTTGATATTACTGTATCATAGAATGGTTTGAGTGGAAGGGAGCTTAAAGATCATCTAGTTCCAACCACCCTGCCATGGGCAGAGACAACTTCTACTACAGCAGATTGCTCAAACCACCCTAAAAAGATTTTGAATGTGGAGGCAAAGTTCAACCTTTGAACTTTTTTGAAAAGTTCAACCAGTGAATAACAAAAATATATATTTGCTATGGTACTCTAAACAGTACCTGGATTCTATAGAGCTAAACACTCAGGGTAGTAAGAATATTAAAAATTTGACTATTTAGAAAATTCACCATCAGAATTAGCTTTCAACTTCCACAGACCTAGATGCTACACTTAGTATGCATTCAGAAAATTGAACGAGTCAAAAGTAACCTCATCCATATTACCACACTTACCGACAAAGATTTTACACAGTACACCTATGGACAATAAGCTATGTACCTTAATCTGATTTCTTTCTAAGTCCAGTACCTTCTATCCTGGGTCATAGGAAAGATAACAGCCCTTGCAACATTTCGTCTCCCAGAGAGCTCTGTTGATTTTTGGAAGAATAAAAGAAATAAAATTTTAAAAACCTTAAGTCCTTAAAAATACATATGAAACACATATGTTGTGGTTTAAAAAAAAAAAAAAAAGCCTTGTATTCTGAGTATGTGATTAAAGAACACTGAATAGAGATAATGAAGTGTAGATACTATTGTTTTCTTCTTTCTGAACATTTGTGTAGAAACTATCACCATGAGAATCTACAGCATAAACTTCTGGCATTAATCATACCAATGAATCAAGAAGTTTGCAGGTACCCACATTTATGGGCTATTGAAGACATAAAAATTAATTCTAACTTGTCATCCCTTATTAATTTTGCTATCTCATAACAGCCATATGGCCTTTGTCCCAGTCTTAATGTTAATACACAAAAATACATGTAAGATTAGCACTTTATTGGCACATCTAGCAGTTCGGCAAATGATGTATGGAGACAAATTTAACTTTCCTGTAATGTTATTAAAGTAAAGGCTGTATGCCTGTGTGGAAATAAAAGAAATGCCAGCTGTCTGTGCTGACACTGCCAAAGTATTAAAAAAAAAAAAAAAAAAACCACAAAACAAAACAAAACAAAAACAACAACAACAACAAAAAAAAACTTTCAGTTTTTGGTCTGTTAAACTGGGACCTTTCTGAGGACTTGGGTATGATTCATTGCCTATTGAAATATCTCCTTTTCTCCTTGAAAACGTCACTGGACTTTGCATTAGGCTAACCAGTATTAGTGTAAAGTTTGGGATTGCCTAAATAACTGCATATAGCAAAATAACCTCACTGTATTATTAGCTGACTTCCATAGTGCTGTACCACATTGTAGTAATTCAGTGCTCCGAGCACTTTAATTGTTGGTCAGGTTGAATTCTCTAATTCTGTGGGGGCTTTTTTTAGTTTGTTTTTTTTTTTTTTTTTTTTTTTGCCTTCCAGGTGTCAGATCATCCAAGTCATGGGTGGTTGCTTCAGAGACTGATGATACTGGTGATAATGGGATGCATTGACTTGAGACTTCAGTTTGGATCTTATCACTGAAAAAAGCAAATGGGAATCCAAGTTCTTACTTCAGCATTTTACTTCCCCTTTTGTCTTTTAGATTCATAATGGTGGCTACTCCAAATTACTTGTTGTCTGCTAGCTGACTTGCTTCCTCACCATGATCTTTCAGAGGCACCAAAATACCTTAGAATTTATACTCTTGAACAGTGATTTTTAATTGAAGATGTGTGTATGTTAGAAGTATTTCAGTTTCTAAAGTCTTTGGGCAGACTTCAAACACGTCTAAACCTGAAAAATTAAAGAGGAACAAGGGTTTTTACTTCATAAGTAAGCCATTGTCTGGATAAATAAAACTGCATACCCATAATAAAAAATAAGACAAGAAATACAGCTGAGGCATTTTTCTCCAAGTAACGCTAGTACTGGTTCATACACTAAAGTACCCATCTATTTGACATAAGTGGAAAATCTGCCTTTACCAGAGACCCTGGCTACATTTTTGTATTTAGAAACATGCAAACGCAAGTTCTTAGAGTCAGGAAAGCAATATGTTGTGCATGTCTTCTCCCCATAGTGCTGGGAGTCATACCTGCATAGTTTACTGATCAAAACATAGTTTTATTGTTACCAGCATTTACAAATCCTTTTTATTATTTTTTCTTCAGGCTGCAATTGCAATTAAAAATTATCTGAACTTTTCTTTGATCACAATGTAACCAGGCTTATTTACACCTTTGAACTGAGGGAGAGGAGTGTGGTTTATTTTTTAATATTTTTTCCTATATTTGTTCTTCACAATTTCCCTTTCAACTACAAGAAGTAGCACTAAACCTCCACAAGAAAAAACTATCTTGGTTTTATTTCTGGTCTCACTGAAATCAAGGAGCAATGTAAATCTCATTTCAAAGTCTCATTAAATTTCCATCTGGATTTCCAGACCAGAAAGGTTTGCAAATGTTGAGCTAAAGTGCAAATAAGCAACCAAAATACTGGATGCTTCTCCAAACTTAATCTCTGAATCTGCTAACTCTCTTTCCAGAATATTTTGACATCTGATGTGCAAAACATAAAAATATTTCATTTTCACATAACCAGTTAAACTTGCAGTGCTGGCAGATCATAAAAAAGGGTGTATATATGGAGGAAAAGGGCCAATGCTCTACTGCAGCAGAAGAACATGCAGTCAAAAAAGCGTAAAGAAACCATGGAATTTTTATCTCGTGAACACAATTACTGAGCTTTTTGGAAATGAGCTATGTCAGTATGGGAGACTGAGATAATTAGGTCCAAAATGAATAAAGCATTAACAGATCATAAATCATTTCTAAACATTTCCTTAAAGTCTACAACTGATCTAAAATAATAAGCCACAGTATGTGATAGAGCCTACATACATTATCTTTCCTTTACTTGTTGAATGGATTGTTCCTGCAAGGTCACTGCGTTTAGTGTTAATTACTTTTTGGGACTGGAGGAAGTGATCCCTGTCCATAAAATACCTTGTACAATAATATATTTTTGTTACTCTTCTCATTCTCACACTCTGCCCTAATGCCTATAACAAATTTGGCAATAAATATTGCCTTGGGACACAGGATTAGCCAGCAAACATTTTATAGGCTAGAATGAAAAACAGAAGATGGTTCCACATTGACATAGTGCGCACTTTACAGTATCCTTCTCCAAACTTGTTCCCCTTTACTCTTGAAACTTGCAGATTTATGCCACAGTAGGGTGAAATACTGGCCATCCATTGGATGAAATCCATTAAAACTAACAGCAATACTACTGTTTTCTTGAACGAAGCTGTGATTTCACCATATCTTTACAAGTATCTATCTCTGGTTGCATAACTTATTCTTAGGGATATGCCAGTTTCACTGTAGACTGTGCTGAACCAAAGTAATATTTGGAGGATTTAAAAAAAAAAAAAAAGAGATGGTATTAATATTATAACTTTGATGGACAGAAGTATTATCCAAAAGCAATGAGGCTATACGTAAGTATATTTATATATCCTGTGGTGTGCCAGAATAATATCCTTCTTTCCTGATGTAAAGACCAAGTGTTAATCACCGTGTTTTCAGTCATTCCAGGTTTAAGAAAAGAGACAAAAGACCACCCTACAATGTATCTGGAGCAAATGACTTTGATAATCAAAATTATTTTTTAATTAGCATATAAAGAGATTCAAATTTAGATTAATGTAACACATTTCATGTTTTACAGGAAATATTGATGAAGCAGAACGAGAGTGGAAAGCAGGTTTCCATCGCTGGAACAATTACATGTCAGACTGGAAAAATCAATTTAATGATTACACTAGCAAGAAGGAGAGATGTGCAGGCTCTAATTAATATGTTTACCCTTTCCAGTATGTCCATATTACTGTTCATCAGGGAAATATACAAGTGGCTGTCTAACACATCTAGCATTAAGTATGTTATGCAGATTAAGAAAGTGTTACGAACATAATTTTGATTACCCAGATATGTCATTTATATTTTACCTCATATCTCAATAAAAATATAAGGCATCCACACATCACTGAGTTAAATGGGATCATAGAGATTAAAGTCTGAAGATTAATGATTTACATATTATAAACACTAGCTGCTTAAAATCACACTTCAAATAAACAATGTAATCTGTTATTGAAAAAACAGATATTTTTTAAATAGAAATAGCATTGTTTTACAGTATTGGTATGCAAAACACAGTTTTGATCTTTAACTGCAATGCCACGGTACTTAAACCCTGCTTCAGACATAATTTAATTGACATAAACATAAAAAAAAATCATAACTTTGCTGGACACACCAAATGACATTTTCCTATTAGACCAAAAAGTTTTAAAACTGCTGTTAAAGGCTGAATAATTGCTTCTTATGGAAAAATCTGCAGGACAAAGTCATAGTGGGAGAATATTCAAACTGTGTATTGAAGGCCTAAATCATTGTATCTCTCTGTGCAAATGCAATGGCGGAACAAGCCAGAAAAACTGATGCCTCTGCTTCTGCTATCCTCATTTTGCAAGGAGTAAAGAGCTACGGATTCACAAACTAATGAACTAGCTGCTTTCCCTGCTCATGCACCCACTGCCTTCAACTGGTAAACATCACTACTATGGAGGTAAGCTCCAATTATGTTTTTTTTTGTTGTTTTTTTTTTTGTCCACTGATTTGCCTCCTAGTCAAGGGACAGGCTGACATTTATTGGAGCATGACAGACTAGTTTTTATACCTGAAAAGCAGCATCAATCTGCGTGTCAACAGGTTCATCAGAAACCAGCCATGAAAGCCTCTCATGCCACCTCAGCCACCAGCTCTCTGCATGACAGCGAAACAAAGCCCTTGATCCCCTTCAGGAAGGCTGGAAAGGATACCACTGCAGAGGGACATTGTGAACTTGGTGGGAAGGGCCTAGCTCCTCGACATGGTCAACTAGGCTCTAGTTGCCATGCAAGTAGGCTTCTTCTGGAGCCCCTTAAAAAGCACAAGCCAAAAAAACCCCAAGCAAACAAAAACCACAAACCTTTGGATAATTAGTGTTCTTATTTCTGGATAGGGTTGGAAGTTGTATGCCTGAATAATACCTTAATTGGGTGGTTTTCACTGGCCTAACTGGGAAGAATAAATGCCAAAAAACTGATTAACATAGGGAGTATGCAAAAGCAACAATCCATCTCATAAATAAATTATCCTGGAGCTTTCTGTAAATGTAATAGCATTTCAGTGCATCTATTTTCTAATTGAAAGATCTTGCAAAATTCCTTCTCTGAGTAGACTGAAGAGATCTAGATAATGAACAGAGAGTTTTCTCTTTCTGGCAATCAGTTTGACCAGAGTTTGACCTTACACTGAAACGGCTTTTTTTTTTGCAGTGACCCAATATACTGCAAGACATGATGGCTTATCAACTTTTCAGTTATTTCTAAGATAATACAATTATTTCCTGGCTAAATTATGGAAAATCACCTTTTTGCACAGTATTTCTAAAACTACAGTCAAACCAGCACAGCCAAAAAACCTGTTTATTTTTGAGCAAGCTGATTAAAACTTGAAGACATCTGGGATTAAAAAGCCCTTTATATGCAGCACTTTATGTTTATACCACCGCTAATTAGCTCATTAAGTACATTAGCACAGTTACTACTATTAATAGTTGCATTGAGAGCTGTGTCAGTCTACAGCGCATTGGGTATTTATCAAATAGTCTTCATGCAAGTGATGAGCTACTAAAAAAAAAACACACACACACAGAAGGATGAACTTTCTGTCCTTCATTCAGCAAGTCCTGCCACTCACTATTTCATTTATATGGTGTGCTTCATAGACGTGATGGGTGCTGACCTGACAGAGCAAGCCTTGACAGCACTGGCATCACCTAAGTATGTACAAAAGCATCATTTTTTTTCTTTTGATATACTTTTCTTAGCTGTATTTCACTATCTGTTTAATCAGCTTAATCAATGGGAAGGAAAAAAATTCTGAGTAATTAAAATGCGCAAATATGCTTTTGGAAGGGTTGGTTGCAAAGCAGTTTATTTTGCTAGGAAGGTGTCCTTTGCCTGTATGTGCTGTGAGCAAGGCTGAATAAGGTTTATTTGAAGACTATTATCCTTTCCACGTTATGCATACCATGCTTGTGATGCTTTCAAGAAGGAATAAGAATGGAGGGAAGAGGAAAGAAAAGCAGAATAAAAGAAATATTAAACCACTTTTTTGAAGTGTGGTTTAACTGATTTTCATTAATAAATTGCTAGTTTAGCATTTTTTTATATGCTCGGAAATAATGTCATTTATCATTCATATGAAGTCAATATATCATGTAGTCATATATTCATATCCCACACTTATGCAAGAATAGGAAAACCTTAAGTACTTGGATATAAGTGGTTAAGATAATGAAGAGCGAAAAAAGACCAGTCCCAAATGCGGGCAGTTTCAAACTAAAAGACAAGCAAACTTATACTGGAAATTGTTTGAGGATACAGTGTTATTGCTCAAAGTGATGATTACACATTAGAGGGATATTGCAGGCAGACCTCACTGAAAATGTACTATTGTAAATTAATGTTTAATTTTACTCAAAAGAGGCAAGAAACCAAGGTTTCTCCATGAAAATAGAGAAAAGGTGTTGAAAAAGGTGTTGATTCTTTCTTACCGTTCTTGATATCAAAAGCAAGAATTCTGAATTTAGTCCCGGAGTTGATGAAAGATTGCAATAAAATGAACTTCAGTGCCAACAAAAATGTTGGCATTAAACCAGCTGTCATTAGGTTTAGAAGCTAACAGCACACTAATTAAATTTCAGACATTTCACACATATTTTAGAGTTAGTCATAAGATGACTGAAGTCAGAAATTTCCCATCAAAACTCTGTTTAAATAAAACCGATGGGTTTTGTATTTTAAAAGTTTCCTCTAAAAGAATTTAGGTTAGATAAATATCATTTAAATTTACTGAAAGCTTGAGTGAAATACCATTTTTGATCCTGTTGGAGTATCAACAACTGAAGAAGTTGGGAAGTTCAAGGTACCTGGTCTGGGCCTAGGGCTGGTCTGCGTAACTGAACCAACCAAGGTTGAAGCTTCCTGGCTCTGAAAAGCAGCCTTCTGACCATAAAAGTTCTTTCTAGCTCTACTAAGACACACACACACCCCCTCCAAGGTTTCCAGGCTTCCTCCTACTTGCAGATTTTACACTCATAGTTTGGATTTTTGTGACAAGTGCTCAGGCCTTGCTATACTAAGCTCTGTCCATCTCTCTAGGTTTATCACACTGACAAAGCCAGATTTCTGTTTAAGTGGAAGCCTGATTTTTTGGCCTTTTTCGGTCACTAGAGACTTAGGCTATTTATAGAGCAGAGATTACTTCTGTATACACACATAGATATATTGCCCAGTTCATATCTTCCAAAATAGACAACTCATATGCCTCTCAATAGCAAGGAGTGGAGGCAAACCTCCTCATAGTTGGAGAGGTATCTTTGCAACACAAGGACTACAAGTCCTTTTTTATTATTATTAAGTAGAATATTACTAAATAGAATATTGGAGATAAAATTATGTTAAATTATGGAAAAACTGATGGAACTATCTGAAAATCATGTATATATATATCACATGATGTATAAGCTTAATATAACCTCTGTAGATCTCATTAATGTTCCTATCACAACAGTTCATCAGCAAGTAATTTGGCTCATTGCCATATCCAAATATCACATAGATTAATCTGAGCATAACATTATCAGTGGTGATATATATATCTCAGTCAACATCATAACATTGTCTTCTCAGGCTTGATTATGGTTCATGCATTTCTACTGGCTCAGCACCAGTCCTGCAACATCAGCAGCAGCTATTTAGAGGGACATAAAAACGTCACCATACTTCAGTTACACCTGCAGCATATCCAGCTAGTTAAGAGCAGCCTGTGCTGCCACTGCCAAATGCTAGCCTGCCTGTCTGTCCAGACGACTCTTGCCCTTCCTTCCCCTCCAGCTGCGTGGAAGTGAGGAGGGAGGGAAATAAGCAAAACAAAACAACCAAAAAGCACACCCACATAAAATATTGAGGGGGATGGGGATGAGGAGGGCTCAGGAAGACAGGGAGGGGAGAATAAGAATTAAAAAAAAGCCATCACAAAAAAAAAAAAAAAGAAAACAAACAAACAAAAAACAACAACAACAAAAAAACACAACTTCCCCCAAACACAAACAAATCAAAACAAAACAAAAACAACCCCCCCAAAAAAAAACAAACACCCCCCCCAAAAGAAAAAAACCAAACACACAAGAGGGAAAAAAAATACAAGAAAACCAAACCAACACAAAAAAAAAAAAAAAAAAAAAAAAAAAAAAACAAACCCAGGGAAGGAAACAAAACTAGAGTGTGAGGGAATTAAAAGTAAAAAATCAAGGGGGGAAAGACCCCATATAAGCACTTCTGCCCCAGAATGATCAACAATTGAAGGGCTCAGTACTGTACACAGAGGTGTTAAGTACCCCCGTGTCTCTGTTCCAGAAACTCCAGCCAAAAAACCGCCCACTGAATTGCAAAATAAGTTTAGGAATTTGACAGTGATTCAGAATATGGGGTGAAGAATGAGACCTGCAGGTTTGGCTCAGGCTTGAGGACTGCTGTGGAAAGCACTAGTGCCAGCTGACTACTTTCTCACTGTCTTTTCTCTTCCAAGCCACAGAACTACGGGCATTTGCCAAAAACTCTGAGTGCACTTGGCTAGCCAGAGTCTAAACCCAAGCACCTGTGTACCAGATATGTGCAGCTATATATGCTTACCACAGCTGATCCATCTGTGATACATGCCACACGTCTGTTGATTTACTCTGGGTGGATAAGAGCAAGAACCCATTAGATAAAAACAAACAAACAAACAAAAAAACAAACAAACAAACCAAAACTAACAAAACAAAAGAGAGACATAAATGCTGGTAATTCAGCCAGGAACATTCTCGTTGCCGTTTTAATTTGTCCTCATCTGTCTAAGATCCTAGGTGGGTTTTCCATTGCTAGATGATTGCTGCTGTATAAGTGTGAGGAAATTTACAACAGCTCTCCAGCAAAACAGAAAATTTTGAGCTATTTGAATACTGCATCTTTTGGATCTACAAGAGGTTATTTGGCAACTGTGTACGCACAGTTAACATTCAAAAACCTTGACTCAGTTCTGTAAGTTGAGAGCACCACTGCTTTAAAAAGATGTCTCAGAGAATATGCATCTATGCACAGATATATAGCTTCATCACTAATTGCCTCTCAACAGTTTTTCCAACCCTTGCCAGCAGCATGGAGATGGAGGCTTGTGTTCTTGGTTTGTATATTCAACGCTTACCTTTTTAGTCTTTACTAAAGAATAAAATGACCACAGGACTTTCTGACATAAATCAACACCTCAGTCATATTAGTCATTCACAGTTAAAAGTTCAAAAGCTTTTACTCTGATTTCAGTTATTTCAGGACCAAATTTTATGAACAAACATAATTAGCCATTCTGAAATGCCTCACAAGACAATTCCTTCCTGACCCCTGCTGAAATCTTGAAGCATGAACGCTGATTATCTTGTTTTAGCACTTAAACCTTCCAGCATTTTGTTGATAAACTAGATTAGTTGCACTCATAAAATCTCTAATTCATAGACTTAATGACTATAAAGCAGTGATGTGAATCTACAATTAGCACAGGTGTAAATTTTTGAGAGGCTTCTAATTGGATTGCAGGTGAGATTAAATAAGGCTTCTAGAGATGTTGAAAGTAGAAGTGCTGGACTGGGTGGTGTTTAGTCACATAATGATTTCAGTTAGTTTGGGGAGAATTGGGAGGAAAAATGAAGCTTAATTCCAGCACAGGGCCTGTTACGCAAAAGTGAATGATGAAAAAAGTTTCTTTCCCAATAGCATCACAAAAGCTTGAAGAACTTACAGAAGGGGGAGGTAGTCTCTTTGGGCATTTATTGAATCTGGTTACTACATATATCACTGTCTTTTTAAAAACATGGTCATTCTTGTCAGGGAACTGGACATAGCCAGGAAATTACTGTTGTTTTAAAATGGAAAAGTATCTAGTACTACCAAATCCACATATTTGACTGGAAAAGAACATCGGCTTTTGATCTTTTTAATTCTGCTCCATTTTAAAGTATGCCATAGTTGCAGGAGCTAATGTTTAAGACACTATTAATAGAATAATGTTCAAATCGCGTAGGTGGTTCTTGCAGTTTTGGAGTGCTGTGGGTAATTTCTTTATTAAGTATTTATAAGTCCTCAGCTATACTGAGTAGTGGTAAAAGTGCATAGGCAGAAAGCAGTTATCTCCACACATCAGTCTTCCAAATAAAATTCACTCTTGAATCATGTCTAATCACTTCAGGGTACCTCCTCATCCCCTCTCTATTACAGAGCTGTGTAACACCATTTCTTTCAAAATAGATGAATTTCAACTGAGTTTCTAAACTGATCTCATTTTATAATCTCATATGTGAGACAATTACGGTATTAACCCAGAAAAATCAGCAAGAGATCTGACTGATCATTTATCAAGAATTGTTTAGAAAGTAATTCACAAGGAATTTTAGAACTGTTAGAACCAGCTGCAATTACACATCCAAAGTGATGTTTCTGAAATATTAAACTTTTCTCACTAATTATAGACCTACAAGTTTTATAGATACTGCTAGCTGAAGTTACATCAGTCACTAAGTAACACTAAACATGCCTCATTTTTTCTGACTTAAAGCAAATATATAACTTTCTGAAAAAAAAAGGCATTAGAATTGAAAAAAAAAAAGATGTTTTGTTATTTTTCAGCCTTTTTTTTTTAATTTATTTCATGTTTTGATTTCAGTGATATGGCAATTTTGATAGTTATAGTTTTTCCTGTCTCTACTCTCTAAAGGAGTTTGACCTTGTAGCTCTCACTGCATGTATAATTCTGGTTCCAGGAATGATTATGACAAACCAAAACTGTATATATACCTATGTACACACGGTTGCTTCCATTCAGTAAGACTTTTACATTGCATCTATCTTTGGGAACAACCTCAGCACTCCCACTTTTAGACCATTCAATGACTCAGCTAATTAAAGTTTTGTCATTGCCTTCAGCAGAAGCATAAGAGCTCCTTTGACAGACAGTTTCAATCTTCCTTATCACTTAGTAATCTGGGAGGTATTTACTATTAAAAAAAAAAAATAGTCCACACCTCAGATCATACTTTCTTCACAGATTTCTCTTAATGTTGAGCTAAATGAGAGACTACGTCTATGACCAAATTGTATCTATATACTCCTTCTGGCAGGGAAAAAGTCCATTGGATGCTAACAAAATATCACCAATTCATTTGCCCTACATTTTCTGTGTTTCTCTTACTTTGCTTACGAATGGCCTCTGAGAAATGGAAGCAGAAACCAGAATTGCCCTCTGCCAATCCCTGGCAAAATTGACAGCATACTCTCAACTCACCTCAGACTACTATGCTCCCTCATCAAGGCTCTCAATTAAAAACATGAAGATCAGTATCTCCAAGAACTCCTTTCTAGAGAGGGGTATTGGCAGCCAACCACTACAGGAGCTCCCAAGCCTGTGACTACCCCTTGTGGGTCCAGAACTGCAAACAGGCATTTTAGTCAAAACAGCCTACAGGTCCCTACTTTTACTCCAGGAAACAGCTAGACTGGGACTGAGCAACACAATTTGACAACACTTCAGAGCAAATAAAGCAATATAGAAAACTTCATTGAATTTTCTTTCCTACCCCAGGGCACAAAACTGCCAGATTAATGACTTCAGCTACCTCAAACAGTGGTAAGACAGCAACACTGTATGATTTCTTACAAGACTTTGTGCTAAGGTCAGTAAGTATAGAATACAGAGTCTTACCTGTTCCTTCACCTAGTTAACCTCTGGCTAACCATGTCCCATGGTTGGCCACAGCAAGACCCAATGTCTGTAGCCCTGTGGGCTGATGAAAACAGGACTGAAATCTCCACTTTGGTAGAGGTCTCATTCTTTTGGAAAGACAATACTTCAGGGGACAATTGGAAAACTCTGGATCGCCATTAGCTTTTCACTCATTCAATCAAGCCTCATTACCGGTGATGCAGGTGTGCTGTTGCATAAAAATAGATGGTCTTCTGCCGGAAGATTTTTAAATCTTTTTGCATAATGGAGAGCAATGGGGAGGATTCACCAAGACTTTAGTCTAGGATATTACCCACTGCAGAATAAACTATGAAATTTATGTTGATAGAACAAGTTTTATATCAAATCCCTGAAAATCACTGTGTGCTATTTCTACATTCAAAGGAAGATCTCTTGGCCAGGAAATCAGCCATTGCAGCTTGAATTCCTCCTATTTCCCATTGATATTAATGTCACAAACTCCTAAGAACTAGCTTATTAGTGTGCTTTGACTCTACAACATACTAAACAATGTTAGTGTGCTTTGACTCTACAATATACTCACAAACGCCTAAGAACTAGGTTATTGTTAGTGTGCTTTGACTCTACAATATACTCATGGCATTTGACATTCTTAACTCCACATTAATAAAAATAGACCAGTCCATTAAAAAACTTGTTAACAATGGCTCTAGCAAAGCATACATTGCCTGAAGCAATACAATCATTGGTCAATAACTCATCTTTAGCTATCTGTATTACTGCCGCTTTATTTCAACACTTGGCTTCTTACCCTTTGATCTGCTAATTATCTTTTTACCTTCTGATCCTCTTTGCAATTCCTTGGCAATTTGAACAATTAATTGCAGTGTCCATAGTCATTGTTTTCTGTAGAATGCACATTTTTTCTGACCTTCTGCACCTTTCTTCATACAAACACTTGTCATCATTCTGTAGGGTGTACCTACTTCTGTAAAGAAATATATTGGTATAAAATGCTATAATTAAAAGTATTTTTACACTTTCCCTGTAATCCTTTGGACTTAATGAAGATGTCTTAATAGTTTGCCATTGACTTGAATTTTGATGGAATTTAACACTCATCTCTGGTAAATTCTTTGGCATTCCACCTTCAATTACTGTAAATGCTTAGATTTTTTTTAAATGTTAATAATAATTGGTTATTTTCCATCCTGCAGACTCTATTAAAAACACAGTTTCTGCTATGTTTTGGATATATACTATTTAAAAAAAATATTTTCTGATATAGGGCTTTTCTCACTTTAGTGTGACCAGAAGGTCGAGGGAGGTGCTCCTGCCCCTTTACTCTGCTCTCGTGAGACCTCACTTGGAGTATTGTGTGCAGTTCTGGTGTCCTCAGCATAAAAAGGACATGGAACTGTTAGAACAAGTGCAGAGGAGGGCCACGAGGATGATCAGGGGACTGGAGCACCTCCCGTATGAAGATAGGCTGAGAAAATTGGGGCTGTTCAGCCTGGAGAAGAGAAGGCTGCATGGAAACCTCATAGCAGCCTTCCAATACCTGAAGGGGGCCTATAGGGATGCTGGGAAGGGACTCTTCATTAGGGACTGTGGTGAGAGGACAAGGGGTAATGGGTTTAAACTTCAACAGGGGAAGTTTAGATTGGATATGAGGAAGAAATTCTTTACTGTGAGGGTGGTGAGGCCCTGGAATGGGTTGCCCAGGGAGGTTGTGGATGCTTCATCCCTGGCGGCGTTCAAGGTGGGGTTGGACATAGCCTTGGATGGCATGGTTTAGTGGGAGGTGTCCCTGGCCATGGCAGGGATGTTGGAACTAGATGATCTTGAGGTCCTTTCCAACCCTTACTATTCTATAATTCTATGATTCTATGACTCCTGAATTCCTGAATTTCCCGTGTTGCCAATTTCCTGGTCTCTTCTAAGTCAGATGTAGACTTTCAGTGCAGCCTAAACATGCTTTAGAGTGGTAGAATTTTAGGAAGATAAACTCAGACTGTTAACTTGTACACTGCAGGAATAATGGTTCTATGAGAGGTGGGCATTTCTGAGACTGGGAAAAAGTCTGGCAGCTGGAACACAACCTCAGTGTTTGAAAGCCAGATTTCAATCATTTACTGTGATCAGGATATCCTATAAGAATTGAAAAGACACTTATTCTACCAGATGCTCTCTGAAGCTGCACTAAAGGTGACTATATCCCCTGTTATAGGCAGCACTGCAGTATCTGCTTGTGAGGGAAAATGGAACAGCATGAAAAGGGGGTTTACAATCAATACACATCAGTTTAGGATATAAACTGGCGCAACTGGCTGCCCTTTGGGGATCAGTGGTGGATAGGTCTAGATGGGTCTGGGAGCAAAGAGGAGTAGGCTCATGTCAGAATACTTCCTCCTACTCCTGGCTGACCCAGACTATTCTCGTTGTGACTTGCCATGGGTATGTGTAGAAGCTTCTCACTCATATACACTTTACTCAGTGCTGCAGTTGTTGGGGGCAGAGGGGCCCCTCTTAAATTATCCATTTTGCAAACCTAGCAGATAAGAGCATGCAAGCTCAGAATGGGCAGTAGTGGTTCTTCCTGCCTGCTTCACGCAAGAAAGAAACTGAGTGCAAGCTGAGTCTCTTCAAAGTTTGCACAAAAGAAGGACACACTCATTTAAACCTCCTGTGTCACAGTTTGCCTGTTGGTATTGTGGGAATTAATCCATTAGTATTTACATTTTTAACATCAGAGCAAAAAGACTGTTCAATACTGCAGGCTTGGGTAGTCTCAATTAATAAAGCACAGCAGTCTACATGACTCTCAGTTTTATTCAGTTTTTATGTTGCACTCATTTGCAAATGCTCATTTAGTCCTCTGGCCAAAGTCACCAGGCATTTAAAGTAATGGTTTTATGGTGTGTCCATTCAAATGAACTCAACAACTTCTCATTCAAGAGAAATATCTGCAGAGTTGCCAAGCAGCTATCATTAATGTGTTTTGGTTTTTTTTTTACCTCATTTCTGCTTTAAACTGACTCATTGAACACCTCTTTCCCTGTATAAATGATCTTTGCCATTTTTAATAGACAGAATTCATTTTAGATTTTACAGTATAAAAAAGATTCTCATTTCTGTGCATCCAATTTTTTTCAATAAGATTACTCTTACAAATTGCAAGGGCAAAATACATAGAATCATAGAATCATAGAATAGTTAGGGTTGGAAAGGACCTCAAGATCATCGAGTTCCAATATCCCTGCCATGGCCAGGGACACCTCCCACTAAACCATGCCATCCAAGGCTATGTCCAACCCCACCTTGAACGCCGCCAGGGATGAAGCATTCACAACTTCCCTGGGCAACCCATTCCAGGGCCTCACCACCCTTACAGGAAAGAATTTCTTCCTCATATCCAATCTAAACTTCCCCTGTTGAAGTTTAAACCCATTACCCCTTGTCCTCTCACCACAGTCCCTAATGAAGAGTCCCTCCCCAGCATCCCTATAGGCCCCCTTCAGGTATTGGAAGGCTGCTATGAGGTCTCCATGCAGCCTTCTCTTCTGCAGGCTGAACAGCCCCAATTTTCTCAGCCTATCTTCATACAGGAGGTGCTCCAGTCCCCTGATCATCCTCGTGGCCCTCCTCTGCACTTGTTCCAACAGTTCCATGTCCTTTTGATGTTGAGGACACCAGAACTGCACACAATACTCCAAGTGAGGTCTCACGAGAGCAGAGTAAAGGGGCAGGAGCACCTCCCTCGACCTGCTGGTCACACTGTTTTTGATGCAGCCCAGGATACGGTTGGCTTTCTGGGCTGCAAGTGCACACTGCCGGCTCATGTTCATTTTCTCATCGACCTACACCCCCAGGTCCTTCTCCACAGGGCTGCTCTGAATCTCCTCCCTGCCCAACCGGTAGCTGTGCCTGACATTGCTCCGACCCAGGTATAGGACCTTGCACTTGCATAGTTAAACTTC
Organism: Amazona ochrocephala; assembly: GCA_039720435.1. Classification (NCBI taxonomy): domain Eukaryota; kingdom Metazoa; phylum Chordata; class Aves; order Psittaciformes; family Psittacidae; genus Amazona; species Amazona ochrocephala. Next base: position 39,958,513 of record CM077884.1, on the reverse strand, counting down.
ATCAGGTTGGCATCAGCCCACCTCACAAGCGTGTCAAGGTCCCTCTGGATGGCATTCCTTCCCTCCAATGTATCAACTGAACCACACAGCTTGGAGTCATCGGCAAACTTGCTGAGGGCGTACTCAATCCCACTGTCCATGTCACCCACAAAGATGTTGAACAAGACCGGTCCCAACACCGATCCCTGAGGGACACCACTCGTTACTGGTCTCCAGCTGGACATTGAGCCACTGAGCACTACTCTTTGCGTGCGGCCATCCAGCCAGTTCTTTATCCACCGAGTGGTCCACCTATCAAATTGATGGTACTCTCCAACTTAGAGAGAAGGATGTCGTGGGAGACAGTGTCAAAGGCTTTACATAAGTCCAGGTAGATGACATTAACTGCTCTGCCCCTGTCCATCAGTTCCGTAGTCCCATGACAGAAGGCCATCAAATTGGTCAGGCAGGATTTCCCCTTAGCGAAGCCATGCTGGCTGTCACCAACCACCTTGTTGGTTTTCATGTGCCTTAGCATGCCTTCCAGGAGAATCTGCTCCAAGATTTTGCCAGGCACAGAGGTGAGACTGACTGGTCTGTAATTCCCCGGCTCATCCATTTTCCCCTTCTTAAAAATGGGGGTTATATTTCCCTTTTTCCAGTCATCGGGAACTTCACCTGACTGCCATGATGTTTCAAATATGATGGACAGTGGCTTAGCAACTTCATTTGCCAGCTCCTTCAGGACCCGTGGATGGATTTCATCCGGTCCCATGGACTTGTATACATCCAGGTTCCTAAGTTGGTCTCGAACCAGATCCTCTCCTACAGTGGGCCCAGGGTCTTCATTCTCACTGTCCTTGCCTCTGCCTTCCAAGACTTGGGTGGTGTGGTCAGAGCATCTTCCGGTGAAGACTGAGGCAAAGAAGTCATTAAGAACCTCAGCCTTCTCCAAATCCAGGGTAGCCAGTTCTCCCGATAACTTCTGGAGAGGGCCCACGGTGTCCCTAACCTGTCTTTTATTGGCAATGTACCAATAAAATCCCTTCCTGTTATCCTTAACATCCCTAGCCAATTTTAATTCTAAGTGGGCCTTAGCTTTCCTAACCTGGTCCCTAGCTTCCCGGACAACATCCCTGTATTCCTCCCAGGCCACCTGACCTTGCTTCCACCTTTTATAAGCCTCTTTTTTCCTTCGCATTTTGCTCAGCAGCTCCTTATCCATCCAAGGACGTTTCCTGGCCCTCCTGCTAAACTTCCTTCTAGTTGGGATGCATCACTCCTGAGCTTGCAGCAGGTGATCCCTGAATATCAACCAACAGTCTTGGGCCCCCCTGCCCTCTAGGGCTGTATCCCATGGAACCTTACTGAGCACGTTCCTGAAGAGGCCAAAGTCTGCTCTCTTGAAGTCCAGGGCAGTGACCTTGCTGCACGCTCTTCTCACTGTCCTGAGGATCTCAAACTCGACCATCTCATGATCGCTGCAATCAAGCCTGCCCTGAGCGTCACATTCCCAACCAGCCCTTCCCTGTTGGTGAGGACGAGGTCAAGCATGGCACCTCTCCTTGTCGGCTACTCTATTACTTGCAGAAGGAAGTTGTCTTCCACACAATCGAGGAACCTTCTGGATTGCTTGTGCCGGGCCGTACCATCCCTCCAACAGATATCAGGGTGGTTGAAGTCTCCCATGAGAAAAAGGGCCTGCAAGCGTGAGGCTGCTCCTATCTGCCTATGGAGTGCTTCATCCACCGAAACCCCTTTGTCAGGCAGTCTGTAACAGATCCCCATAATAATGTCACCCATTGCTGTTCTCCGTTTAACCCTGACCCACAAACTCTCTGTTGACTGCTCACCTGTCCCCAGGCAGAGTTCCATACTCTCTAGCCTATCCCTAACATAAATAGCAACTCCCCCTCCCCGTCTGCGGGGCCTGTCTTTCCTAAAGAGCCTGTAACCTTCCATTCCAACACACCAGTCATAGGAGCCATCCCGCCATATTTCTGTGATGCCTATGATATCATACCCCCGTACACGTGCACACATATCTAATTCCTCTTGTTTGTTCCCCAGGCTACGGGCATTTGTGTAGAGGCATTTGAGCCGAGATCCAATTGAAGCCGGCTCATTGGCTGGAGCATCTGGAATATCCCTACATTGCTCCAAACATTTACTGTAGGTGCTGCCAACCGAGTGGGTGTGTTGGGATGGAATGATGCCCCCCTCCCCCAACACATCTAGTTTAAAGCATGTTACAGAGTAAATGTATCTTCTTCTACAATCCAAAAGAAAATCTCCTAAGAAATAACATTCTTCTCCCACAATTTCAAAACAAAAGTGTGCTTAGTGAATACAGTCCTGTCCAATCATATTGACAGATTCTTCCTTTTTTCCCTTTTAGACTTACCTGATAACATGTAAGTTGCCATTTTTCACATTAGTTCTTAAATAGCTCACACTTCCTTGCATCACAAGGCACTTAACAGCTTTTTAGTAATCTGTTCAATTGTCTGAATATTTCTTGACATAAAAAAGGGAAGTACAAGATCAGCTTGAAATATCTTGAAATAGAGTAGGCCATTTCACTGTAACTGAAGCAAGTAATGGAGAATTTGTAAAATAAAATGCAAAGAAATGAATTGTGGTTTGCAATAAATACATGTACTGCTCCAAGGGTATTTCTGTTTGAATTACAGAAATTCTCATTCATTGTTTGGGAATCAGGACTGATCTCCTTGACTTCACTTTATAGTCCCCTAGCCAGGTATCTTAGCTGCTTCTGTGACACACTATAATTCAATACTCTATTAAGAAACTCAGTTCATTGATTGATTGTAGATATCGGATTTGCCAAACATAACCACAAAGGTGGTCAGAACTGCTGACAGGTAGTTTTTCTTCACTACCACCTCCATTATGAAGGAAAACTTTTTGCTGCTTCGTTTGGTGGCACTCAGTCTCATTAAGCGTTCCAACAAGAGAAACAACATTGTCAACAACCAGTTTAAACAACTACTGAGCTTCAGACCTGGATTTGTGACTAACCTGAGATGTACAATAGTAAAAGAAGAACTCATTGTTAAGAAAGTCTTCAAAAAGAGGTACCATTTCTTCTAGTCAAATGGCCTGTGTGTGTGTGTGTAATGCTTCTCCCAGTCAATATTTAGACTATTAAAATCCAGCAATCTACACAGTGTGAACACATACCTTTTTTTCTACAGCAGAATTCAGAGTTCACCTGATTGTGATACTTTTTAATCTCCAGTTTAAATTCAAATTCACATAATCAAATACTTAGGTCATTTTCCTTTGTCATTAATTAATATGACTTAGCTAATAACTAAAAAATCTCTCTAATTTTCTTTTGCATCCCTCCAGCACATTGCATCAGGTAGTTTTCATTATTCATGCTTTCTTTTTTTTGTACTTTTCCTTTCAATTTCTTGCTTTTCCTCTCCATGTTCCTGGACTGTTATTCAGTGTTACGGAACTTTAAGAAATCTGCAGGACTTCTCTGTATTGTTTTGCTTTACCATAAAGAAAAGGACAAGGTGGTTTTCCATAATGGTTGCCAACCAGGGTGTTCCCATGCACAGAATTCAGCTGCAGCCTATTTCTAAAAAATACCATTTTGCCTTTCCTAGCACTCCAAGTTGTCTATAAGTACCAAAGCTTCAGGCTAGTAGAGCTTACCCCAGATCTTGTGTTTGCCCTTTTAGCTCTGAGTAGCAATTAAAACCTAAGATTTCAAGAAAACTTTATGGGTTTATTTTCAGTCATCTTTTGATTTTTTTTCCTAAGACCTTTTGCTGCAAATAGATTTAATATTTTGCACTAGAAACCTCATCTGAAGGTGACTGAAGTCAATGAAAGCCTTTCAGCTGAAATTTGTAGGCTTTAAAGGGACCCTTAATATAGCAGCTGAGATGGCCTCTACTCTTTCAACTGAAGTTAAGAACTCTTTCAACAGAAGTCAATGCACAGGTTATGTTTTGACAGAATCACACAAAAAAAACCTCCAAAACAATTAAGCATGTATTTATAACTAAGATGAATGTACATATAATAGCATGTCACACATGCCCAAGAATTGCAATGCTTTGTTGACTATAACCTTCGCCACAGGAAGATTTAGAAAAGAGTGAGTTAGCAACTTCACATTTGTAGCATATAGGATTGCTTCTCCTACAACTGGTGGGAGAGTCACAGACTTTAAATATTATTTATCATGGAAATGTTTAGATATCCTTCCTCTCTTCTTGTCTTCCTGTGCTATTTAAGCAAGAAGCTTTATTTGAACAAGAGCTCTTTAACCTCATTGCAGTGGGTTTTTTTCTTATTTTAGCCTTCGTATTCATTAATACATTCATAAAACCCAGCAATCTTGCTGCCCTGTCTTGAGATTAGCTGATATTTTGCCTTTTGGTGAAGACAGCTATGGAGGATACATTCTCCAAACAGATCTGGGGCTGTTCAGTCTGGTGAAGAGAAGGCTGAAGTGGGATCTTATTAATGCTTATAAATAATCAACAGGATGGTGCAAAGAGGACAGAGACAGGCTCTTGCCAGTGGTGCCCAGTGACAGGACACCATGCAATAGGCAAAAACTGAAACACAGGAACATCAGGAAATACTTGTACTGTCAGGGTGACCAAGAACTGGAACCAGTTGCCTAGGGACATTATGAAGTCTTCATTCTTGAACATATTCATAAGTCCTCAACAATTGGCACTAGGGTGGCCCTGCTTGAGCAGGAAGGTTGGACCTTCCAACTTCCACCATTCTACGTTTTGTCAAGAACCAATTAAAAAAAAAAAAAAAAGAAAAAAGCGTAAGTCATACTAGACTAAGTTCTCCATATTCAGTAGGTTTCCCAAACTGTGTAGTGCCCCAAATATCATCAGATTTTGATCAAGTTTTAAAATGCCTTTGCTTTCTTATCAAATCTCTTGTCTCCTTCTTTGCTGTACTATTTCTATAGCAAGAAACAAAAGTACCTTTTCCGGGCCAATTTCTTTGAACTGAAAAATAAACCTGTAACTTGGCACATACTTGGAAATGTTTACAGATGCTCAGTAACCCCATGAAGACTCTCATGTCCCTTTGAATTTAATGGAAGTTGACACTGAATTCAATGAAGTGCGAATTTCCTCTCAATTTTGCTAGCACTTTCTCTCAATTTTTTATGCCTGTGATTTCACAGTGTCTGTAAATGGTGTTATAATACAGCCACCAATTAAGCCATAGTATTTCAGTTGAGAAGTTGAGACCAAAGTCTTCTGCCACTAGCTGCCTACAGTTCACATCTGCAACAGATAATCTGGTCTCAATATTCTTGAGATCTGTCTTTTATTACTAATTGGTTTCATTTATTTTCTAGCAGCTTCTTACAATTAGAAAGGGTGAATCACCCTGCTTTAGGGAAATATCAATAATATACTATAAGACAAGATTAACTGCTGAACAAGGGTTTTACAAACCAGAGAGATCTCAGCTCCTGCAGGGAACGTGTTAGGAGCAGTGTCACAGTAGCAGCAAACCTCACAGTGGGATAGTACATGTGCTCCCACCTCATGAGTAGTAATGTGTGACACTGAGAAGTTCAATGTTAGCCAGCAACCCTGTGAAAGTTACCTGTTTTGCTATGGCTTTAACACTGAGATGTATATTGATAAATCATATTTGTGTAATGTTAGACTTAAGAATATGGATTTTTCTTCTTTTTTATCTTTGTATGTGTGTAAGTAAATTGCCATCAACATGATTACTGCAGTCCTGGGTCACATGTGGTTCAGAATTTTTGGCCTTTAAGTCCCCCCCCTCCAGCTCCTTCATAACCAGCCTTGCAGATCTGGCAGGGTAAGGTTTTAGCTTGTTATTCTTCTAATCCTTTCACAGTGCTTGCTGCCATTGATAGTTTTCAAGCGAGCAGGTGTCTGAGAGGAAATGGAGTCAGATATCTGATTACTGTCTCAGCCGTGTACTGAGGAGCGATGAGAAGAGTTATGTTGGGGCAGATGCAAGGGGGAAACGGAGCGAATAGCAGAAATGCCATTGCCCTGGGTCATATACTAGAGTGAAGATGCTCCGGTAGAAGCTTCTTCTTCCCAGCCTGGCACAGTGACAGACCCTGTTCCTTGGCCAGAAAATTTGCTGAGGGTTCAGAGAAAGGCAAAGGCGCTGTGTTGGCAGGGAATAAAATCTCATCTCTGCTTTAGGGTCTAAAGAGCCAATGTAAGAGCTAATGTCTCCTGGGTTCTTCCAGGAAAACAGGATAACCCTTGCTATCCTTGCCTTGTTTTTTCTGGTTTTAGTTTCTACAAGCAGCACCTATGCAGCAAAGCCCTATTAAAATCAGCTGACTTACACCGGTGCTTAAAGCTACCCACAAAAGTAAGTGCTTTGCTGAAAAAGGATGGACTGAAGCTGAAGCACTTTGCTGCATAAAGTTCTGAGTCAGTACTTTAACTGGGCTGTGTAATTTCCCATTGTTTAATGTGGGATACCTCCTTGTCCCTTTAGTTCAAAATAGTCTAATATATATCATTGGGAAGACTGTGCTCATCCTATGCCTCACTACAACTAATTATGAAATTATAATGCCACTCTATAACCTTACTGGAGGGAGAGTTTCAAGCTAATGTAAGAAAGCTGGCCTCCCATACTCATGAACAAATATTTTAAAGAAGGTATTGCTGAATATCCATCCACTACCTCAACGCAGCCAGCCTCACTGGCTTATCTTAAGGGAGAGAAAGTTTACATGTTTAACTATTAGAATCCAGTTCCAAAGTCTCCCCAGAATTCTAGAAACTTAGTTCTTGGAGTTCTATCTTTTATGGCAATTGTCATGTTGCCTGATCATGTTTCACACCTGAAATTATACAAGAGTATGGACTGTAGAGCAATCTCTGGGAAATATTTTGCACGTTTGCTTGTTTCTGACGAAAAATTGCAAAAACTTTCAGACCCATTCCTAGCCAAGAAATATTAAAATATAAAATCAATGAGACAGTGCTTTTTAAAAGCCTAATTTGATCTGAGATCTCCAACACAGGAGAACTTCAACAGTGCAATAAACAGTGAGACATCCCCTCCGAGCCTGATAAACCTACTGACGTCTGCAGGGAACTATGCTACTGTAAAAATATTGTACCTACTCCATTACTGCTAGCATTGTATATACATTCCTAGAGCTAGCTTGAAGATGTTCAAGCAAGATATTACCAGTCTCTTTGACAATAACCACTTGTCTCATGCAAAATATCTTTGTAGACTGCACTATGTGCACATAACAGATACAGGTGTTGCAGTGTCTTTTCCTACCCTGTAACAGTCAGGATGTCTTATTGTCTGAGTGGCTACCAAATATGTGCAAGGGAGAAGAAAAATCTATGGAAAGTTGTTAATACATTATGTGCAGTCCCTGAAGTAACTGAAATCATTATGTGAAAATTATTCTACTTTTCTTCATCTAGTTCCAACCTCTGTATTCCTGTACACATAAAAAAAAAAAAAAAAAAAAAAAGTATATTTGAAAAGCAGACTGGCGTAATTACAGCACAGAGAAACCTGTAAGAAATGGCAAAATGGCACTAAAAAGATAGGCACTGAGAATGGCACAAGCAAAGGCAAAAAAATAAAATAATTCTCTTGGTAGAATGAAAAGTTTGTGCGCAACAAAACCAGAACTGCTAATTAAATTCATTGCATAATTGTTCTGCTGATCTACGCTGTATATTAGGAGGAGTTTAGCTAGAATATTCACAATGTGATTCATATTATTTGCTCTGTAACTGCTCTCTGGGTATGTAGAATTTAGGAAAGATAATAGATTTTGCTTAAAAGATTTGTAAAAAAAGAAAATAAAAGCATTACTTTAAAGGATGAGCATGATGCCAACATTAGGTTTTGACTTCACAGAGATGATTTGAAAGGTGCTCTCCAGAGCAAGTGAGGATAAGCAAACAGGCTTGTAAAATGCAGAAACATCCTTGGAGTTTGTATAGCTCTGTCTCTCATTTCGTGCTTCCTCTTAAGCAATAGGAAACACCAAAGAAGAAATATTTTCGAGGCGGGGGGGAGTATCCTGGTGTTAAATAAAGTGTGTACCTGGGGAACAGCTGGTCATGTTTTCCATAGTGCCTGCCCTGTGTGGATGTGGGCTGCAGGGAAGCTGTCTCTGTCACCCACTGATCTCAGTAACTTGAGCAGTTGCATGTTTTCCTAAAGTCCTTTCAAGTGGAGATAATTATCTCCACACCTCATTTCTGGATTGGTTTCTGCTCCCTCCACGTGCTGGTGGAAAGCAGGTGCAGCATTCCTGCTCTGCACTGTCACCCCCAGGGACTCCTTTGGTGCTCTCCCTCCAACCCAGTATGTTTTACAACGGACACCAAGGCACAGGAATGGCACGTCTTAAAGTGCAGGAGGAAACCTGGGGATCCTGAAGTTCCCATTTGAACTGCCACATCATCCCCACTGACACTACCCTTACTTTGGTCTGACCCAGAAGAGAGGAGCAAAAGAAATAAAAATATTATTAAGCACACCTGCAGGGAGGAGTACTGTCTGCAAAACTTCAATACAGCAGATTCAGGTCAGCCCAAGTGTCCTTTATATTAAAATCAGAGAGAACAGCAACTTGAACAAGTTCATTATTTGAGCTGTTTTAAGATGAGCTTTGCAGTTAATTTTCCCTTTCTGTCACCTGAGCCCCAGCTTGTTCAACCTGTGTTACACTGCACATTTTCTGATAGAAACACCACAGATAAGCCTCTCACCAGCAGTGGCCTCTGTTAGCTGGACCTGTTTGTGAACAGAAATGTGCTCTTGGTGTCTGAAAAAAAAGGGCTGCTTAATGTCAGGGAGTATGTCAAATTATGTCATGAGAAAAAGAAAATATTTTGATAAGTTTTTCTTTTTTGAATAAATTAAAGCAGGAGAGATAAAAAGCTGTTTCTCAAAGATAACACAGGAATAAAGTTTGCTAGTCATGAAGATGCATCATTGTGTACGTGATAGGTAGATTGTTGTCTGAATATTTAATTTAGTTATTTGTTCTGTGGTCTATGGTTATCATCAATCCTGCATCACTCCTATCAGTTCTAACAAGGCCATAAACTGTTCAGGACCAACAGCCAAAGCCTCTCTTTTCAATTTTATGTTATGTGCAAGGTTGTTTTAAGAGGATAAACATTTACCAATCTGCAGAGAGAGGACAGCAGAAGAGAGATGTCTTTGCCTCTTAGAGCATCAAATTGAACTTTCCATAACATTTTCAAGATGGGAAGAATCTTTGTCATTAACAAATTTCTGTGTGTGCTCTGGGCCCCATTTCCCTTATGAATTCCTGTTCCTATGCATCCCAATAGATTTGTTTCCGTCTACCTTTCACACATTTCAATTTTTATAACATTTTTACATTATATATAAAATATCCAAGTCTGCAAAGGGATAGCTACATCAAGAAAATGAGATTATTCTCTTTGCTCATTAAAAAACAAAACAAACAAACAAACAAACAAACAAACAAAACCACAAAAAAACCCACACAAAAAAAAGCACAGAAACTGCTTTTTTTTTTGATTGGTTTCTTTTTTTTTTCTTGCTTATGGATTGACAATGTGTGATAGCAGCAAGTATATGTCTCTTAAAGATGGATATGGTTCTTATGAAAAGTTCTCAGTGCCATCTAGCTGATGGAAGAGTTTGGTCTGAAGTATATTAGAGGCACAACTATTAAAGGAAAGAAAAAGAAAAAACAATGGCAGCAATAAAGATGCTGACAGTAACATAGTGCCTTAGTCCACTGAGATTTGGCAATAATCAATACAGGATGCCCTCTCTAGAAATACTTTGGCTTTTGGCAGCTTTAAACATTTTGCAGCCCGTTGGTGTAGATTGTCTAAGGATCAGGCAGGTTGAAAAATTTAGAGAAACTTTGAGAAATTACTGAAAGAACAATAAATATTTATATTTCAGAAATTCACAGAACACCTCCAGCTGGGCAGGAACAGACAATATTCCAGATCTGCAGTATCATAGAAAAACAACAGGATAGAGGCCATGGTTATTTTTGCTGCAAATGTAATTCTGGTTGCTTTATCTTCAGGGAAGAAACAAAGTTTATTACAAATGCTACAGAACTTCCTTTTTCACAGATATATGAATAAGGAGTGTCTCCACTGAGACCTAGAATATTATGTCAGTGGAAAATCAGCTCCTGTTTTTTGCAGATATGGTGTCTAGATTTCATGTGTTAAACTGTAGTAACTCTGTTGAAGCCCAACACTGCAATGTCAGGTTTTTTTTTCGTGATTAGTACAAAGGGTCAGACAGTATCATCATAGATGTCTAATGTCCTCTATTAAAAAAAAACTAGCAAGAGAAATCAAAGAGTATTGGTTTTAATTCCTTACTATAATTTAATCACTTGTTATGTAACAGGGATTTTTGAAGCATTTAGACTAATTAATCAATTCTGATACAAACACTTATCTTCATCCTTTTGAGCCTCAACGTAATCTTCACTTTTGGAGCAACAAAATCTTTTTGTCATGATATTTTTTCCATTTTTCCTCACTTCCCACCTGAACAAGATATAGAAATTACCAACTACCACAAGAATTGTCATCATAACATTCCAGTCCGCTTAAAATAAAATCCTACATTGCAGGATGGAACACCAGTTGAAGTCCAAGTCTGTCCTAGCCAACTTGGGTCTCATTTTCTTTCAGAAACAGTATCCCCAAAATACCACGGTCATTCATGTCTATAATATGACTAAATATAGACATGATGTCACCCTGCCACTTTAACCATCTCATATGAAACATATCCTTTGGCTCATGGAACCATCAAAACTTTGGGATCTTTGTTCCTTTTAAGGATACTCAATGAGTATTTTTAAATGTTCCCCCTATACCTTTAAATAGGTCCCTCGCAGATGTGAAGAGAAGGCTGATTTTGCAGGACAGTTGCAAAGAGTGTATGAGAATGTTGTGCTACACAGAATCAGCAGGGCTTCAGATGAGCTCAGGAACCGCCCCCAGATAGAGTTTACTGCAGGGATCAGAAGTTGAAAGATGGCTTTTTGTTGTCCTGTGTGTTAGTACCAAATATCATGTATGGGGATGATAAAAATTTATCTGAAAAATGCAGAATAGGAAACTTAGACAAATATTTCTTAGTATGAGATTGGCTCCCAGATAAAGAGGAATATAGGAAGAAGAATGCGATAATTGATCCCATAAAATATGTCATTCTTTTTCATAGATGAAACCACGAAAGTTCTTAGAATTCAGCAATTCACTTGATGGCTGTAATGCGTTCATGACAAATCAAAAGCTCCTAAAAAAAGCATTTGTGTACAGTTCTTTAGTGCATGGTTAGTCACAAAGACACAAAATATGATGGGAAAACAAAGTATGATAGCAATAACTGCAATCTATTCGATGTAAATGGTTCAATTGTATGCCAGGCTACCAGTACTTCTGCTTCAGATCATGTTGTTCTACATTTATGGCAAGTATTTGTTTTCATCAGATAAATGTAAGTGACATAATCATGAGGCAATGAAGACAGTAGATGGTACTTTCCATATTTTTTTACTGCAGCAGTTTTTTACCCTTTTCGTCTAATAGAATCCACTTGGGAATTCTGACTGTGAAGGATTTTTTTTTTTTTCCCTGACTAGTGGTGCTAGCGGTAATAAAGATCTGAAAAGCTTTTATTAATGAAATATCTTTTATTTTATTGCCTAGCTTTTATTCATTTTTCACTCACATGTATAAGAGAGCAAAGAGGAAAAAAACCACCAAAATGTACTTGCACATAGAAAGAACCTGTAAAGTCCTAAAAAAAGACTTCTGATCTAATAGAGATAACATTTTTAGATTGTAAGGATGGAAGGTGAAGAAACATAGAGCCTTTGGGAAGGTAAAATTCCCTTTAAACTTTTTTATCACTGCTTCCTGTATCACAATCTTCTTTTGGATGTAACATTATTTAGCTGTAACATAACTTATTCTGGCAGTAACGCCAGTTCATTTGTCTCAAGGGCCATATACTTCCTAAGATACCGCGTACAATTATACTTTGGTCCAGCTATAGGTTATACGAAGCACAGAAGATCTACCACATGTACACTGCAAGCATCTGTAGCTGGTAGAAGTCTAAATAAATAGGTCCTTGCTCATATCTCAATGTCACTTATTTCTAAAGTTGACCTGACAACACTAGGAAACAATACAAAACTGGGGGGATTAAACCCAGTACATTAAAGGCAATACAAATGAGCTTACTTTTCAGGTACAAGTGCTTTTCAAGAAGTCATCTTTATGGCTCAATCCCAGTGCATTTAAAATAAATTTTTGATTGCAACTTCATATCTACAGACCACCTTTCCTAGACAGCTTTGGAGATTTACAGTTACAGTGGGTTTCTAAAATGCCTACAGCTCATTTGGGGAAGAAAATGAGAACACGAAGCAAACAAGTATTACCCAGTTGGGGATTGTGTGTTCCTGCATAGGTAAGTTCATTTAACAGAAAATCAATTGGCATACAGTTATGCAAAACAAAATGAGTAATAACAGGCTTATGAGGCCAACAAACACCTAGTGGCAACTATTGTGTATTGGTATTTCCTAAAAACTTCTAAAATCAGGTGTTTTATTGCAAGATAAAACACAGGAGATACCATAATTGCTACTTTTGAAAGAGATATGGGAAGCACTTTGCTGCCAATTTGTCAGAAATGTGAGCTATATAACTATATAGCTTCAGTTACCATGGTTGCCATCTTTACAGTGGATGCTCTCGTGCTGTGGCTAGCAGAACAAGCTTCCCATGGTTATAAATTCCCTCCTTATCAGGAAACCTAATGAGAGGTTGCCTATTTCCCTTCACCCAAGATGGAACAGGCACATCTTCATCTGTGGAGGTACAAGAGGTGTAGAAAGGGGCCAAGGGACCATGCTGGTGGGGCACAGTGCCTGTACCCGGTTGGGTAGCTGCAGCGCAGGGACTGTGTATGAGCTGCTGGGGTGGGCATCTCATGCAGGCCCCTTACAGAGAAAGTGACTCTAGTTTCCACAATCTGTGATTTCTATCCAAATCTCTTTTAATACTTTCGCATATAAACTCAGTGAGGTTTTTAGGTCTCATTGCATTCCACTTGCTGTTTTGAATATTTTGTGCATCTTTATTATATTGTTTGTGAACACCTTAGGTAAAAATTAACCCCTGCCATTGAGATGAATTGTCATTGTTCACTTGCCAATGTTGTTTGACTTCTCTTGTTCCTGAATTTGTCTGTAGGTGTGAACCCATGGATCTGGTCCAGTATGCAACACATTTAAAAAAATATGAATCACAAAGGACCACCATAAATACATTCCTTTTATCCCACCTTTTGCAAAAGCGATGAGAAAGGAAGAAAGGGGGGGGGGGGGGGGGGGAAGGCCCTGCAACAAACCTGGAGCAAGAAAATATAAATCAGGTTAAAGTCTCATCCTGAATTTGAATGTTCAACAACAGGAATTACTAAAAGATGTAGAAAAGAGGAAATGCAGAAATAGGCCTCATTTAAAAGTACACTCCATCCAAAAATACCAAGTTTCATGTCAGCTTTGTAGGTTTCCTCTAAAAAAAGAAATAAAGTAAGCAATAGTTACTTAATAACAAGAGTGACCTATTTTGGAAATAAAATTAACATGGAAGTTTTCTTCTGAGAATAGGAACAGTTTTTATGAAACTTCCCCACCACTTCATGGACCCATTCTATGATGAGCATTTAATAGTTCTGACTCTCTCTGCATATCTCTCAGAAGCCAAACTAAATTTTCGGTCTTCGGGTTTCTTCTAAGGCTGAAACCTGCTTGATCTGCCGACGTGAGTGCCTCCACAGACCAGCCTTCAACCCCGGAGCAAGGGGAAACCCCGCGCTCAGGAGCCTCAGCCTGAGCGGCCAGAGCCACCGAGGGAACTTGGAGCCCTCGCCGCGCCTTGCCCAGGAGCCGCCGGCTCCACTGAGGCGAGCAGGGACTCACAGGGGGCGGTGTCAGGAGGGACGGCTCCGTCCTGAGCGGGTAAAACCCGCCCCAGGGAGTACGGGAGCAGCGCGTGGCGCGGCAGCTGGCGCCGGTTGCGCGAAGTGCGTGGGGAGCGCTCGCCTCAGGACCAGGGTCCACTCTGGGAGCTCTGTTCTGGCTGCCCTGGCGGTGGCAGCGGCGGCACCAGACAGAGCCGGTAAGAGGGGAGGCTGCAGCGCGGAGCACGGGGTGAACAAAGTGCCTGCAGTGGTCTCGTGAGGCGAGGGTGCGCAATGGGCAGGGCTGCACTCGGTGCTGCCTGGTGGAGGCCCTCCTGCAGCAGGGGCTGAGCTGCCGGGCCCTGTCAATAGGCTGAAAGATGTCAGGGGAGCCGAGAGGGAGCAGCACTGCTTGCTTCAGGCCCAAACTATGGAGGGGCTACAAGCGTACACCATAGCACGTACAGAAAAGCAGGAGGGTGTTAATGCAGGAAGGTGGGAGCTAATAACATACAAAAAACAACAACAAAACAACAAAAAACCCCAACAAAAACACAAACACAAAAAAACCCACACAAAACAAAACAAAACAAAAAAAAAATAACCCACCAAAACAGAAAAAGGAGGAAGAAGAGAATTAAAGGCAAGGAGTTTCCTCTGAAATCCAATATCCCCACACAGAACTGCTTTCCAGTTCTGCAGGGGGCTAACAAGGAAACGGCCACTGCGCCAAATGAGCAACCTACTGAAACGGCAGCAAAGAGGATCACTCCTGGTGCCTCAAAGAGAAAGCGGTGGATAACAGTAGGAGGTGACTCTACTTTGAGGGGCACAGAGGCAACTGTCTGTCGGCCTGACCCAGTCTCGAGGGAGATGTGTTGCCTACCAGGGGCTCGGATCAGGGATGTTGTTCTGACTACACCACCCAAGTCTTGGAAGGCAGATGCAGGGACTGTGAGACTGAAGACCTTAGGCCTGCTGTAGGAGAGGATCTGGTTCAAGACCATCTCAAGAACCTGAATGTGCACAAGTCCATGAGACCTGATGAAATCCATCCCTGAGTCCTGAAGGAGCTGGTAAATGAAGTTGCTAAGCCATTGTCTGTTATATTTGAAAAAAAAATGGCAGTCAGGTGAAGTTCCCAATGACTGGAAAAAGGGAAATGTAACCCCCATTTTTAAGAAGGGGAAAATAGATGACCCAGGGAATTACAGACCAGTCAGTCTCACCTCTGTGCCTGGCAAAATTGGAAAGCACACTGAAGAGGTTGGTGACAGCCAGCATGACTTAACTAAGAGGAAATCTTGTCTGACCAGTTTGGTGGCTGTGAATGATGGGGTTACAAAAGTGATGGATAGGGGCAGAGCAGTTGATGTCATCTACCTGGACTTGTGCAAAGCATTTGACACTGTCCTGCATGACATGCTTGTCTCTAAACTGGAGAGACATCAATTTGATGAATGGACCACTCGGTGGATAAAGAACTGGCTGGATGGCCACACATGGAGTTGTGCTCAATGGCTCAATGTCCAGCCAGAGACCAGTAACGAGTGGTGTCCCTCAGGGATCAGTGTTGGGACCGGTCTTGTTCAACATCTTTGTGGGTGACATGGACAATGGGATTGAGTGCGCCCTCAGCAAGTTTGCCGATGACACCAAGCTGTGTGGTTCGGTTGATACGTTGGAGGGAAGGAGTGCCATCCAGAGGGACCTTGACATGCTTGTAAGGTGGGCTGATGCCAGCCTTATGAAGTTTAACCATGCCAAGTGCAAGGTCCTATACCTGGGTCAGAGCAATGCCAGGCACAACTACAGGTTGGGCAGGGAGGAGATTCAAGCAGCCCTGTGCAGAAGGACTTGGGGGTGTTGGACGATGAGAAACTGAACCTGAGCCAGCTTCAGTGTTCGCTCGCAGCCCAGAAAGCCAACCGCATCCTTGGCTGTATCAAAAGGAGTGTGACCAGCAGGTCGAGGGAGGTGATCCTGCCCCTCTACTCTGCTCTCGTGAGACCTCACCTGGAGTGTTGTGTACAGTTCTGGTGTCCTCCACATAAGAAGGACATGGAGTCTTGGGTAACATGGTTTAGTGTGTGGTGTCCCTGCCCATGGCAGATGATCTTAAGGTCCTATATAACCCTAACTGTTCTATGATTCTGTGATTCTATACTAAATATTAAATTCCTATTAAATATTTTCATATTGCATATATTATTTTTAGAACATATTTCCACACACTCTTCCCTTTAACAAAGATGTAGTCACAGAATCTGAGAAACATCTGGATTAAATAAAACATGGTGCAACTCCACTGGAGTTAATGAGGTAAATCTAGGAGAGATCCTGATTTAGCATGCTCAGATTTTAAATGGTGACAACAGGAGACTGTTCTGTGAGAAACATCAAAAAATGTAGAATAATTGACTTCTGTAAAAGAATGGTCTAATGAAATCTGCTAAAAGATTAATAAAACTGATTGATTTTGATTATAATGAATTATTCATAAGCTTTGCAGGAGATATGCTAGCACCAAATGTTATTCTAATATATCACTGGAGGCAGGCTGTTTTCTATGACAGAAGTAGAATTGAACATTATTAGCATAAAGAAGCTGCCGATATTGTACACTAATAATGTGATGTTAGTAAAATAATCACTGTAATGTTCATCTACTGAATGCAGTGTGGTGAATATATCGTGCCTTGTCTGTGCAATGAATGTGATTTACCAGTTCATGAGTACAGCACAGTATTTTGGGATAAAACTAAGATGATTATAGAATGGAAATTGTTCTTCTAAGATGAGATTTTCAGCACTGCCCTTTACCTTCTTTCAGTAAACAAGAGAGGTTCTGTGTATAAGGAACAAAGATTAAGCTTTGGTAGAAGTATTAAGGGATGATTAGCGATAAATAGTGCAGTGGTATCATGTTTTTACTATTCAATAATCAACATTTGTCATAATAACTTTACCTAGGACTGTTCAGAAGGAAGATTCTGAATAAACTTACTATTTGAGTTAATCTTTTTCTAGCAGCTATATCCTTCATGTTAAGCCCTGAGTATACAAATACTTCTAGTCCTTGTGCAATCACTCTTTTTATCTACTATCAGGTTTCCTGAACACCAGTAATTTCAAAATTGTTCCTGCGAACATTGGTCTTAGTCAAACATTACTCGGCCACCAATATTTCCAGTCCTAAAAAATGAATGCTAGGACATAAGCAATATCAAAGCAAGCTTATTTAAATACAATACTTATCAGAACATTTGCCATTCATTTAACATTGTTTTCAAGGGTCTTTGCCCCATGAAACTTCTGTGACTCATCATTATCATGTGTGATTTAATGATATTAAATGATGTTGAAGCTTTAGTTTAAGCATGGGCCCTGAATCAAATCCACAAATTCAGGAAGAGCCATAGGGGGGCTGAAAAGATAGATAGAAAAAGGAAGGGACCTAAAGTGAAAATAGCAGAGACACTGAACTTCGTACTTAGCCAGTTCCAAGGGGTTGCTATTTGTTTGCTGAGTAGTTTGTTAAAGCCGATATTTAAAATTTCCCTCTTTCTTCCCAGTCACGCTTATGTTTTGTTTTCAGATAAATATAGATAAACTTCATATTCTAAAAACTCAGATAAAGAAAAGAATGGATAGGTTTTGTTTTAGCAGTTTATTCTTTGGTAATAAGTTTAAGAAACAGGATCTATCAGATAAGCTGTTGTAGGGTCATATTCAATAGCTGGGTTGCACGTGACATGGAAAGATTTGACAGTGTTTTAGTAATCATGTTTGTCAGAATTTTGTGGAAGGGTTTGCAGTCTCTGGCCATGATGCTGATGGGTGCTATAGATGCCAAAAGGCTCTGGCTTTGCATCTGTTGCACTCAGAGACAATGTCTGGTTTTGAAATAATTTCTGTGCTTCACGCATAATCTTATGCCATAGAGAGGATTGGAAGTTCAAAAGCTTGTATTCTCTTTCATAATTTTTATTACAGGCCAGAAACTTTGTTTAGCCAAAAGATTCCTTAAAGCATAGGAGATCCTGTGAAGAAAATGCCATAACAAATTCATCAATAGACTCCAAAGTTTCATACCATACTTCTAAAAAAAAAAAAAAAAAATTAAAAAAAAATAATAATTAGCTGATGGGCAAGACCAGGAATACCACAGAAATACTTCTGTTGAAATCTCAGTACTTGGGCAGCAGTGGTTTCTGCGGCAGAATGCAATAATATGTCATTCAGTGACATTTTGAGATGTGCCAGATGGAAAGCAGTCTCTGTGCTTTTGCCAGACTTTATTTTATGTAGGCCTATTTCTGATTTTTGCTGACTATATATTAAGCAGTGTTGACAGATAACTACTGATGTTTTATTTTCTTGGAGATTATGAAGTGGCATGCTCTAAAGTCTGGTGAAATAGATTACCTAAACCACTATTACTTCTAGTGGATTTTTTATTATTATTTTCCAGAATCATCAGCTTATATTTGCTGTCCTTCTGTCAACTCTGGCAAAAACTGATAGCCAGGTAACTTTTCTGAATAAAAGAAGTTTTTCACTTCCTAGGCTACTGGTTGACTCCAACTTCATGCTTATGAAAAACTTTTTGCTGCATTTTCATGAACTGAATAAAATTGCGACGAGTTGACTCCTACTCTTTATCGAGTTGTCCTGGAATGAATAAATAAATAAATAAGTTGTTACAAACTAATAGTTTTTACCCTTTCAGAGCCAGCCTTTGAGATCCATTTATCCACAAACATCTTTCAAAAACCTGCGCACCTATGCAAAGACAGATCCCCTTTTTGAAAGCTGGTTTTGCAGGTAGCACCGTTATTGCCTTTTGCTTGTGTTTTTCCTTTCTGATTCCACGTGAGAAGTGAAACGATCATGCCAAAATACTATGATGGAACTTTTTCCTTTCTTCTTTTTGGTGGAAATGATAGCATTCTGATTAAATTCTCTGGCTGAGAAAATAGCTCTCAACCAAATGTATTTGAATAATTTGATAAGCACTTGAAATGTTTTTATCTGGTTAAGGAAGCTTTGTCATAAGTTTCAATAAGGAGAAGATAAAGCTCTAAATCTTTGCTTGTATCTTTGTTGTCATCACAAAAACAACAAAATTTCCCTTCCAAGTCGCTGGTAACCAAGATAGTGTAGCCACCTTCTCTTTCTGTAACAGGCCTGTGATCTCACTGGTGACTGCGGCAATATTTTGTTAGTTTAATGACACTTTTTCTGAGCTCAGTAAAGTTGATGGCTTACGAGCATATTGTCCCTTCCATCAAAGACTTGGTATTCAAGGACTATGCTGAAGGACTTGCCTCCAAAACAGAGAGTTATATAGAGTGAAAAAGATGGTAAGTACAATAGCAGATGGTTTATATCAGCTCGACAGCATCGGTTTTGGCCAGCACCCAAAGCTGCAAACTTCTGAGTTGGAAGTTTGAGCTGTTGTTGTTTGAAGCTGGGAACTGGGGATGGGGAAGCTTTAGCTTATCCAAGCATACATGGCAGAGATGTCTAACCTGAAGTTAAAACAGTGCTCCGTGCACGTCAGTGTCAAAATATAATGAAGAATGAACTGAGAATGTAACGTGTTCAGCTAAGGAGGTGGGAATGATGTTTTAAATGCTTGTATACAAAATAAAAAGAGTGGAACTGATCAAGTAGAAATGCCTAGAGAAGCTTCATTTACACAGATCTTTTGAAGAAAGACTGGTTAGAAACTTCAGCTATAATCACACTTTTACAGAAATTATTTTCACTTGCTACCAAAGGATTAAAAAACATTTTAAGCACCCAATGTGCATGACTTGTTTAGATCTGAAGTTTTTACAGGCATACCCATGAGCATGTTAGATCTTTATAACTTATTGATGACCTGTCTGATGGAGCCTTTCTGAAATTTCAGTTTGTCACAAATATGAAAACTAAACTAACATGTTCTAAAACAACATATGCAAAAAAGGAAAGTAATCCCCTTTTCCAAAAAGTAAGTCTTGTAAAGGCATTAAAAGGTTCTGAATCAGGCCCAAGTCAGCAATTCAAATTTGGTAGTAGTTATTGACACATCAACAACAAATACAGCATGGCTTTACTATCTTTCAGCGTTTGTCATGCACAGACAGAAAAACATTCCTGAAATTTCTCAGCTGTCACAGAATTAGCACCTTCTCTTCAGAAAGACGAGGCTACTAGAAACCAATAGGATCTTTCAGGAACTGGAGATTTCCCCCTCCATCACAGATGTGTTCCTGCATTCCCCCCCAAAGGAGTTTTTTTTCTGTTCTGCAAACATGTAATGTCCTTGTAAAAGACATTTTCCTGTACAGCTGAAGCAAACTGTCTCAAGGAAAAATGAAGAAAGAAAAAGTGGCTGAATTTTCTTTTCTTCGTGAAATCTACCATGGTGTTTGGAGTCATAGTTGTATGTCCCAGCAGGGAGCCTGGAAAATGAAAATCACTGAAGGTCTCCATGCAGGAGGAGCTATGAAGGTATCTTTCAAGTCCCTTTCTTGTGAATTCCACATTGCAGCCATAGGCTGAATGAAATCTTCCCTTGATCTAAAAATACATAGGATTAAGAGTCCCATGGGCAGCGTGATCAAAAGACAAAGAGATTTGATGCTGCCACATAATTTCCTTATATGCTTTTGATTCATAAATTGATGGGCTTTAATCACAGTGGCTCGGAGTACTGCTTGTCTTAAGGTGGACCTTTGGCTTTTTTTTGACAGTTACATAAAATAAATACTGAATCTTGAATAAAGGTGTTCTCTAAGGGTACCTTGATATCTTCCTGTCCAAAGAAGGATTCAGTTTCGAGATCCTTGTGTGGGATACAGCTAGCCGCATCATCTGAAGCAAAGGGAATTTCCTCTTCTGCCAAATTTGATTTTTATCCTTGGCAAGCATATGGTGTCAGGGAGTGGAAGAATATCTTTTGCTTAAGTTCTCCATCAGAACTGTTTTACGTGGCTACTAGTCAACAAGAAACACAGGCTGAATGGAAATATGTACAGGGAGGGAAAGGGCAGTCTCAAATTTATGAGCAAAGCAGCTTTTTCAGTGGGAAATTAGGGCACTGCCTTAGACACTCTGCTGCTGAGTTGCTTCATACATGCTTCATCACTAATACTGTACCAGAAAAGGGGTCTACACTGAAGCCTCACTGAAGATGGAGGCACCAACAGCTGCTTGAACTGTAAGTCTGAAGGCACACCTCTACCTCCTTAAATCACAGTGTTTAGATTGGGATTACAAAATGTCAGGTTTCTGAAAAGTCCAAATTTCCAAATCCTCTTTTCCAAATCTTTTTCTGCTTCTGCTTGAATTTCACATACTTTAAATTTTGTGAAGGCATCTTATGGTACAAATAAGTAACAAGCTACATGGGATTTTAAAAATTTTCTATCTCCGTTTTCAAGTATTTTTTTTCTCACAAAGGGAAATTCTATCCTGCCTGCAGCATTTGAAGACTTCTCTACAGAACACAGCTAAATACAGTTTTCTCTCCCCTCCCTTCCCTTCCCTTCCCTTCCCTTCCCTTCCCTTCCCTTCCCTTCCCTTCCCTTCCCTTCCCCTTCCCCTTCCCCTTCCCCTTCCCCTTCCCCTTCCCCTTCCCCTTCCCCTTCCCTTTCCCTTTCCACTTCCCCTTCTTCTCTTCTCTTCACCTCTTCTGTTTTGCGAGTTTGGGTTTGGCTTTTGCTTTTTGTTGTTTTCAAAGAGATCAGGGTGGCAGGGGAGTTGCTGAGGTGCACCTGCTTGAATTTGTCCTATATGCAGCTAAACATGAATTGAGCAGAGCTTTGTCCTCCCAGGTTTGAAGCAGAATGTGCTCCAGTGAAATCAATTGCTTTCCCATGGAAGCAAAGTGGCATTAAAGTTTCTAACTGGGCACAATTTCACCTTTCAGCAAGATATTCTCCAGCCTTTCCCTGAAGCCCATTCTGTAACATGATTTGTACTTTACTTCTCTCTTGTGAACTGTGCTCTGAGCTAATACTATTTGGATCTGTCTATTTTCCAGTTCTGCCACTGAGCAGGTTACACCATTCGTTTGCCCACTTCCCCTTCTATTCCTTCTCTACTTTGCCTGTTTTGATTGCCAGCTCTTCAGTGTATCTGCACAATTCCTAGTGTAGCAGGACCATGACACAAATGCAATTATGAGGCATGGCAAAGAATTAAAAATGAATTAAGCTTCTTCAAGCATTACATTTTTCTTGGGTGAAGCAGAAGAAACCAAACTTGTCTTCCAGTGCTCAATAAAAGACATCTTAAACTCAGACAAACTGGTAAAGCTGACATTTAGAGTTCTACAGCATAAATGTCATGTTATTGTTTTCAATTGCATATATAAATAAATAACAAATTAGCAATTACTGTTGGAAATAGGAATATGCCTGGTACTGTAGCCATTACTAAAGTTTAACATCCTATTCTCTGGAGTTGGAGTGCAACATGATGGTTTGTTAAGGCTGTTAGAATATGTGCTGTACTGTTGGATTTCTGAATTCATTGTTTTACAGTTAATTCCATCTCTGTAAAAGTCCTTGTTTGCTTTATTCTTTTTTTTTCCTTTTTTTTTTTTTCTTTCTTAAGTTAGCTAGCAATTAATTTTTTAATCAAGATTCAGATACAGTGTCATTACTGGTTCAGGTGTAATAGTGAGCATTATATGACTCCCAGGGAAAGTAGGTGTTTGCTTGCCTTTTTGTTCTTTCCCATTCATGTTTGCCAGGTTAATATTGTGTATGCAAATTTTCATTTGGACTGTATTAGTGTACAATCTTAAAGTTAAAAAGCCAGGATATTTTGAATTCCGGTAATCCTCAACTGTACCAAATACAATAGGCTTTCTCATTATACATTAACTAATTATCACTGTGCTGCACTCTAGGTAAATTTCAACACAAGCACTCTAATAATGTAATTAAAATGTATAAAGGAATTAAAAATTAATTAAAAAGAGATAATACAAAAACTTTCCAATTTGAACTAAATTAAATTACTAGATTTAAGCCTCTCGGTAGATTAAGAATGTTGGAATTCCACTAAGACCTCTTGTGGAAAAAAAAAAATTGTCATATCAAACAGGAAGCAAAATAACTCTCCAAATCTTCTGGGGTCTCATTCCCTTAAAGACCACCTTTACCTTGCAGGTGGAAATACCATGCCAATAATTGTTGCTATCAGTAACAATAATCCCTATTTAACAGGCATATGAAAGTGGTAAGAGAGAAGCTGAGCTGACTACCTTGAAGATTATTTTGAGTCCTGGGGCAGGAGGGGTCTCAGCTGTTGATTTGCCCCAATTCTGGGTAGGTTTGGGTGTCAGCACTCACTGAGGATCTGTTGACTCCATCTTTCTTGCTTATGCAACCAGGCTGATGCAGCACTCCATGAAGGGCAATAACCCAGCAAAGCTGGCCCTGTCTGCCCCCCACATCATTTCCAGGTCTCCTCCAAACAAGCTTCAGCCCAGGAATGCCCTGAGCTTGCACAAAAACATGAAGTTTTAGTTTATCCTGCCATTTATATAGACATCCAGGCAATTTTCAGCAGCACATGGAGCAGGGACAGCCTTAGCATGTCACTGGGGATAGCTATGTGGAGTGCAGGCAAAGCATCCCAAACTCTGCCCTCCTGCCTGCACATCCTTGGCAGCAGGTGTGGATGAAGGCACAGAGGTCACTTCCACCTGGCGGACTTTTAATGAATTGAGGACTGCTCACTTGAGCCAGCAGCACCACACAAAAATTAAGTGTACGGACAATGGAATTTACTGAGAAACTGGCAGTAATAGCAAACAAACATCTATAATTAAACATCAAAGTCAAAATACATTCTATATGATGTGTTAATGGAGAGCAAAATGGATAATATAGAATGTTATTTATCATATTGGACATCTTCATTTTTCTGTCACTGCTCCCTTCCTTCAGGTATCTCTATGGATCCAGCTGTTTATTTTGTTTATTATTTTTTGTTTTCAGGATTTTGGGGGTGAGCAAGGTAATAAAATATTTACTTCAAGAATTTTAATACGCAAAATATATTTCCATATAAATCATATGAGGTCTCCACGCAGTCTTCTCCTCTCCAGGCTGAACAGCCCCCACTTTCTCAGCCTGTGTACATATAAAAGGTGCTCCAGCCCCCTGATCATCCTCGTAGCCCTCCTCTGAGCTTGCTCAAAGAACTCCATGTCCTTCTTATGTTGAGCGCACAAGAACTGTACACAATACTCCAAGTGAGGTCTCACAAGAGCAGAGTAGAGGGACAAGATCACCTCCTTCGACCTGCTGGTTACTCTGCTTCTGATTCAATGCTAATATTTTAAACAGGAAAAAGAAAGCATCAAGAAATACAAGAAATACATGCTCAGAACATGCTTCGGGCAAGAATTTAGGTGGCTTTAAGTGCTTAAAGCCAACAGAAACTAATGGAGCTGTGTAGGGTGATTAGCTACTCTGGATTGTGTCTGGATCCCAGGTTCAGTCAGGACCCAGATGGAATGAGACCCTGCTTTCTCATTTTGTTTCTCCTCTCATCTCTAATGTACCTGGCTTATGCAGGCTGAAGAGTCTTACTCTGGAGTCTTCCTCTGGTTTTGGTGTTGGGATGCACCTAGTTGGATTTAGAGCACTACAATATAATTAATTACTAATCTCCTTTAAAGAAAGAGGAATAAGAAGTACATATAGATAGCAGCTCCAAAATAGTGCACGTCAATATACCTCTCTATCAGATCTCTTTCTATGGTGTGACTC
The DNA here is from genome assembly GCA_039720435.1 of Amazona ochrocephala. NCBI lineage: Eukaryota > Metazoa > Chordata > Aves > Psittaciformes > Psittacidae > Amazona > Amazona ochrocephala. The sequence continues at coordinate 39,933,719 of CM077884.1, read as the reverse complement.
CAGTGTGGATTCATGACTAGCTCTCCCTCATCAGTGTTTCTGGCTTGGACATTGGTAACCAGCCCTTTATGTGCAGCTTTTCCTGCTTGAGTTGCCTCTGTAGACTCTATGACTTCTTTAATATTTCATATTTGGACAGACCCCTAGATGTACAAAATACAAGCAATTTAATAGACACTGGGTAAGTTCTTAACCTTAGAGAATCTATCCCAGCCACACAAGAAGATCCATTCCTCATTTTAAATTCTCCCTGAGGATAAAAGTCCATTAAGTACTCCCAGACTGCTCCCTAATCTGGTAAAATGAGCCTACCTTAGACTTGATTTTGCATTTTAACTAGTAAAGAGTGCTCCAGATGGGAAAGAATGGCTAAATTGGCTTACTTAGAATAATGATAGTCATAATGAGACCTTGCCTCATCTGGAGAAGAATGCCCCACTGTAAAGATGTCAGAGAAACAAGCAGTGAGATCTTGGAGCAATTTTATGTTATATATACACATACAATGACCTTTAAAGACTTTGCCCATCAGGGAGAAGTTATGTAGCTAAGCAAGCAGGGAAAGCATATGAACCTGAAGAATTATTTCCTCTGGAAATAGCTAATATATTGCTGGCAAAATAGACCCACCACTTTTCAGAACATTATTCTGATTGTGTTCACAGTTTCTAGCTGAGTTAAAAATCAGTCTGCCATACATTAAAACAGAATGTGAGACAGATCCCCCAACAGGAAAAAAAGTGGTGTTATTGTGCAAGCAGAATAGAATCTGCTTTGAAGAGGATGAAACTGACTGAAGCACATATTGGTTTGACAAGCCTTACATACCCCTCTGTCCAAGTGTAAGACCTAGGATAAAAACTTGAAAGAAAAAAAGGGATTATGCACGGAGGATATTTTTTTCTGCAACGTCTATGTGGTATCCCACTACATTTGCAGTCTCTTCCTATTCAGGTGCAGAATCACAATCTTTGTCTGCCTTGGTAAGGATTTCTACCATAAAGCTAAGGGCAAATCCACATATTCAGGGGATAAGCTGAAAAGAGGCAAAAGCTTGTAAGAGTGAAATCCCACTGGATAAGGGTCTCTCACCAAACTTTATCCATTGATACTGCAGACATCTACATTTCAACTAATCACTGAAATGAATGACTAGTAAGCAGTGTCACTCTCACAATTCTTTGACCTGTTTTAAATGTCTGGTTTAGGATGACTGAACTGATGACCCAAAATATATTTCTTTCTGTCAATTCCAAAAGTGCTTATAAAAGTACATGCTGTGATACAGCACCTGCAAAGGATTTACAACCTTGTTGAGATGCTTACCAATCATAGACAGTTCAAGGTCAAGATTTTCCCAGGCTGTCTGTAGGTTTTTTTTATTTGGTTGGTTGGATGTATATGCTCTTCACTAATATGCATTTATCTTCTGCATATGGGTGCCACAGATCATTTTGCTCCCATAAAAATCTAATCTGCCCCAACACATTTGTGTATGTTAAATATGAAAGTAGGTTATTATGAAACTGTGCAGAATATTTTTCTGTATCTAAAAATAATTAGACCTGCAAAAGGATGTAAGTGGTGTAAGAATTATCAGTAAAATGTTAAATAACAGAAGATATGTTTGGATGTTGCAAAGAAGATGAGGAAAGAATAGGTTCATGCACTGCAAGAAAGCAAAATAATTCCAAGTATGTAATATTGGTGAGGCACAGGTAGATGTCAGACTGTGGAGAAGTGAAAACTGATGTAGATAGAGACTTGAGAGTGATCAGAAGTAGGAATGTTATTAGCTGTGATAAAGTCTGGGCAATATATGTGGGCAAGGGAGCAACAGACAAAAAGCTGAGTCTGTAGGATCTGTCTCAGACAAAAAAGGAGAAAGGGTAAAGAAAAAACAATAAACAGCCAGAGATTAAAGAAATCAGAATAAAGTAGAATTTCTAGAAAAATATTTAGAATAGTTGCAAATATTTGTCTTGGTTTGGGGGGCTATTTATATGCATTTGGAATTTCAGGGTAGAGTTGCTGGGTGGCTTTACAGGCTGAACACCCTACCCTTTCAATATTGGGACTCCGTCTATCTCTGATGCTAGATTGTACATATACATGAGTTTGTCATGGGCATGCTCCCAGTGTGGAGAACTTCTTCCTTTCTCTCATGAAATAGCATTTCATGATTTCACATCCTGAGTTCTAAGCTTGCAGGTAACTCAGCTAGATGAGTCACAATTATGCAAAGATATTGAACCTGCTGCTTGCAACTTTTATTTGTATACAAGGCATCATTTCAACTTTATTGCTCCCATTTGCTTTTCTATCTCTAATAACAGGCCTGCCTACAAAACCCACAGAATACTTTAAAACACAGAGTTCATTAGTTCTGTTGTGAAAAGCATTGTAAACACTGAAAATACATCTCAGACATCGATGTCTGGAAACGATAATGAAATTATGGTTCATTCTAGGGTAGGGGAACCATAAAACAGATATTAATGTTGAATTTGGGCCCCTGGATCATGCAATATAAAGAAAACTCTCAGATAAAGTGCCATTAATTAGGTGTGGCTTCCATTTTACTTTCTCTGTAGAAGACTCTCAGAAGCGATACTGCTTATCCTGGTATTGGTATGCTTTCTCATCTTCTCAGCTTTAAAAGCAATGTATTTTGCATTGGATTACAATGTCAGAAATGTGGTACCACTTCAGCTTGACATAAGGAATTGATTTCTACCACTTGCTGTATAGTTTTCCATAGGTTTCTGCATACTACTGTGTATTTAGTGCATATTCTCTTGGCTTGGGATAGAAGAGACATATGTAATTAATTGAGATGATGCTGAGTTAACAAACCTAGAGTAAATTAATTAATTACTTAAACATGTAATTTCACAACTGTTGGTAGTTCACCTGTTGTCCTGGGTTCAGCAGTAGCAGTCATTTTTCCCCTTCTTGGTAGCTGGTGCAGTGCTGTGTTTTTGATTTTGGGCCTGGGAACAGTGCTGATAACACCAGTGTTTTCAGTTACTGCTTAGAACGTTTTGGTCTGGCCAAGGACTCTCTTGAGTCTCATGCTCTGCCAGGGAGGAGGGGAAGCCGGGAAGCAGAAACAGGACACCTGACCCAAACTAAGCAAAGAGAGGTATTCCATACCACAACACGTCATACCCAGGATGTAAAAATGGAGATTAGAGGCCCGGAAGGGTGGGGGTGCATGGTGGGGGGTGCACTGCTTGGTCGGGCTGGGGACTGGTGGTGAGCAGTTGTATTCTCTTTCCTTGTATTTGCCTTGTTATTTTTATTATTGGTGGTAGCAGTGGTGGTTTGTGTTATACCTTAGTTACTAAACCGCTCTTATCTCAACCTGGGGGAGTTGCATTCTTTTGATTCTCCTCCCCATCCCCTTCGGAGCTGGGGGGAAGAAAGAGGGAGTGAGAGAGCGACTGCATGAGAGGTTTAAACCACGACACCTGTATAAAATGCAGTCTCTGTGTTTTGTCATTTTGAAGAATGAGTCTAAGGCAAAAATAGCTTTAACTGTATTTGCTGCTAGCAAAGCTTTTTCTTTCTAATGTTACTGGAGAAGTAGGAAAAGATTGACCAAGGAGAAATTTATTTTTGGATATGTATGAACTACAAGAATGATCAGGGGACTGGAGCAGCTCCCGTATGAAGATAGCATGAGAAAGTTGGGGCTGTTCAGCCTGGAGAAAAGGCTGCATGGAGACCTCATAGCAGCTTTCCAATATCTGAAGGGGGCCTATAAGGATGCTGGGGAGGGACTCTTCATTAGGGACTGTAGTGAGAGGACAAGGGGTAACAGGTTCAAACCTAAACAGGTGAAGTTTAGATTGGATATGAGGAAGAAATTCTTTCCTGTAAGGGTGGTGAGGCACTGGAATGGACTGCCCAGGGAAGCTGTGAATGCTTCATCCCTGGCAGTGTTCAAGGTGGGGTTGGACAGAGCCTTGGGTGACATGGTTTAGTGGGAGGTGTCCCTGCCCATGGCAGGGGTGTTGGAACTAGATGATCTTAAAGTCTTTTCCAACCCTAACTATTCTATGATTCTATATATATAAGCTTGCACAATCATGTGTCTGTTTACCCAGCCAGCTATCTGTACTAGTGCTTTTTTAATCCATTGAGCCTTTGTAATTAAATTTAACGAAGAGATGGACTTCATGGATATATGAAATTCCTTCCAATTTCATAAAAGCTGTAAGCTGGAGAGGGAGGATATTAGTTGCGGCACTGAGAATAAAGATAATTTCACCCTTTATTAGACATCAGAGAATCCAGCTGGGTGTAAAAATCTACCCTCATGAGTTCAACTCCTCCTCATGCAGTCTTCACTGATATCAGGAAGTACACATTTTAAGTTGACTTTGTTACAGTCAAATTAATATTCTGCGGCGGGAGAACATGGACAACGCAGCAACGACCAATGTGATCAAACGCTGACAATTTATTAAACGCAAACACCACTTTTTATAGAAAAGTTACAAAGTACTGATCTGATTGGTTAACTTATGAAATGTCCATAGCAACAGGCTCCTGTTTTGCAAGCAAGGTTTGCTTTGTGGTAACCTGATCTGGCGCTGACATCCTGCTCAGTGCCTTTGTGGTAACCTGATTGCGGTGCTCAGTGCCTTTGTGGTAAGCCTGCTCAGTGCCTCCCCAAGGCAACGTCCTCTTCATGTCGGCACGTAGGCATCCTTTGTTAACCCTTTCAGTAGCCTATGAAGCCCTCCGCTCACTACTCGAGTGAGGCTAAGTCAGAGGCTGGATTGCTCACATGTTCACTCTCAACAAGAAACACTCCAACAATATTCAATGAGGGCTTTAGCAAATTCAGCACTTGTATGCCTGCAGAGACAATGTACAGAGCCTGCACACTGCTTGCCTTCACCCAGAGCTAAATAGAAGTCCACCTGTGGGGTATTGCTGCAGACCTTGGGCTTTCACCCTCAGGGAGATTTCCACTCAGGAGATCTGTAGAACTTGACTCGGAGTGGCTTTGGTTTACTGAGGAGTTTGTTTAAATTGAAGTGTCTGAAAACAGCTTTAAACTTCTACACTCTTTATCATGTTTGGCTACTTACTGCCTTCATGTGAATAATCTTCAGTAAACTGACTAAATTAACATTTCAGTACTAAAATGATGTAAAGAAGATTGTAATAGATAAACCTTTGCTCCTCAAAGCACAACATGATGGGCATTGTGCAGCTTGTGATAAATGTAAACAGATAATTTGCTGATAAATTGTAAATGATTAATTTACCAGTAAAGCAAGGCATGTAAATTAAGCTTGATTAGCATTGTGCTATAAGAAGACTGTGATTCCTGTTAAAAGTGATAATTTGTTATAAAACATGGTGAGGAAAATTATGACATAAGAAACCATTAATAATTAACTATAGGAAACCCTGAGTTACTATATCCACATTGCTAAGGCAACGTTAATAAAAGTCACTATTTGTAACTCCATTAAATATAAGCAAGTATTTAGAACATGGGATTAAAATACTTCTAGTTTAACTCGGAGAACAAAGTGAGTCTTTGAAGTAGAAATAGCTCTTTTACAATGTTACAAGGCTGTGAAGTGATAATGGCCCTTTTTACAATGCTTGTATTGTAATTCTGTGTTGTGGTAATGAGATTTAGTAGTTCCCCTAAAAACAGTGTTTCCTGGAAATCTGATAACCTTGTGTACTCCTCATCCGCACATCTAGCTTGCTTATCAATTGTTTGACAACCACACTATTCTAAATTTTAGCTTGCTTATCAATTGATTGACAACCACATTGTTCTAAATTTTAGCCAACTGTCAGAAACTTGCAGACATAGCTGATATTTAATTAGTTGTGATGATTGAGGCCTTCAACTTGCTAAAGGTGAAAAGTGCAGCCTAAAATAAGACCATTTACTTCATCTGGAAGACCCCGGCCCACAAGTATTGAAAGGAAGCCCGCAAGCACCAAAAGAGGAGGGAACTTATGATAATGAGTACCTGAACTAATTGTAATATCCCCACTTGTGTAATAAATACCTGCTCACTTAATCCCCTGGTGTGCGTGTTGGCAGAGCAGAGACTCTCCATGCACCCAGTGCTGTTTTGTCTGCTGACTGCTTGCTCACAATAAAATTTTACATTATCATCCTTAATTGGCTCAGGGTGTCATTAACAAGATGGCTTGAGCACTTTTGAGGCTGTTGTCTGCTTTTCCACATGCCTTTAAAATGCATAATATAGACTGTCAATATTTCAGTACAAAGTAGTGTTTAATGTCCTTTTTTGCAGTAACACATCCGTATCTACTCATGGTACACAACTGCCACAGAAATAAGTGGCTGATCTCTGTCCATGGTATTTAGTGCTATATTCCCAAATACCTTGTTCCCTGCAAGTCAGTGTGTCTTACAACAGTGTCAAAACAGCCAGACATTTACTTGTCTGGCTTTCTGGGATAAGCAGTAAAAGTCCATGAGTTCTTCACATTAACTTCCCAGAATTTCTCAAATATTCTTGCAGAGTAACCACTCTAGCTAAATGGGGAAACAATTATCATTGTGTGATTGTTTGGTTATTATCTTGCTGTCTGCATGGGGTAATTGATTGTAAGGTATGGTACAAATAAATACATCTCATCAAGCTTTCTGGAAAAATAGTATCATTAGAAAAATTAGTTTGATTGTCTTAGCTCATATAGTATTGATCAACACTTTTCTTAGTAAAATAAATACAACTTGGTAAAAGTTGCTATCAATCTATGCCTAGGAAAGATGAATAGTCAGCAGGGAGAGCAAATTGAAAACACATTTAAGTAATAAGACGCAGCAGGAACTGCTATTGTTAGGGTAGACACCCTGAAGTGTCTTAATGTGATTATAATGTGGCTTCCTAAAGAAAAACAATTATAAGTATCTCAGATAAAATATTATTATCAATATTCTGCAGGGTTAACTGAATGCAAAGCAATTAAATTTTTATTTCTCAACTTATACCTACAGTTTTAAAAGGCATTTCCATAGACAGTTTGTCAAAAACACTTTTGTTCTTGGTAGTGATACTCAGTGTGTTACAGGCCCATTGCAAGATAGTACCTTGGTTTATCACAGACATAGAGGTCAACACAACTAAGATTTAATTTCAAAACACATTGTTTAAAATGTATATGCAAATTCTTTTTTGCTTGGTTGGTTGGCTAACAAATTGTATGTTCCTTTATGATGCAGCCATAAAGTTTAAAAAGGGATTGAGTCTATTATGAAAGATATTTAGAGCTTGTTTTCAAGATGCAAAAGACTTTCCTTAAACATACTAATTTTGATCCGCAAGGTGCATTTGTGTACTAACCTATACTGCTAGCGAGGGGGGAAATGGAAAAAAAAAAAAAGTATGCATCATTTTCATTCAGTGAGAATTTATCTTATGTAGAAATCTAATTTATTATTGTTGTAAATACAGCAATTACTTTACTTCATACAAACATTGCTGACCTCTTTGCTAACAACCTAAGATGGGACAGAGTGCAACCTCAGCAAGTCTGCAGATGACACACAACTGGGAGGAGTGGCTGACACACCAGGTGGTCGTGCTGCCATCCAGTGGGACCTAGATGTGCTGGGAAAATATGCTGACAGTTACCTCATGGTCATGAAGGGGAAGTGCCAAACCTGCAGCTGGAGAGGAACAACACCATGTACCAGTACAAACTGGGACTAACCAGCTGGAAAACTGCTTGACAGGCCCTGGGTGTTCCAGTGGACACCAAGGTGACCATAAGCCAGCAATGTGCCTCTACAGTGAAGGCGGACAATGATTTCCTGGGCTGTATTAGGCAGAGTGTTGTCAGAAGGTCAAAGGAGGGTATTCTGCCCCTCTGCTCGCACTTGGGAGACACAGCTGGAGTGTTGGGTCCAGTGTTGATCTCCTCTGTACAAGAAAGACAAGGACATACTGGAGAAAGTCCAGCAGAGGGCCATGAAGATGATTAAGGGGTTAGAGCAAGAGGCCGAGCAAGCTGGGATTGTTCAGAAAAAGGTTATTCTCAGTGATGCTCAGTGAATGGCCAAAAGTGAACAAGAACAAAGTGAAATACAGAAGATTCTATTTAAACATGAGAGAAAGTGGTCAACCACAGAATTGTGTTGCCCAGAGATATTCATATTACATATCCCTGGAGATACGCAAAGCCCAGACTGCTCTGGCTGCCCTTGCTCAAGCAGGGGTTGGGCTAGATGATCTCCAGAGGTTCCTCCAACCTCAGCTGCTCTGTGACTCTAATGTAACAAAGAAAATGCCCCCCTTGAGTGTCCTGATTTCCAGGTGAGTGGCTGGAAAAACATTTTGTGTGAAGTCTACCTTGGCACTTGATATTTTAATTTTTGACCTGAATGTTTAATGACATTAGACATAACGTAGTCTGCAATGAAACAATAGCATTGTGACTTATTAAGTCTTTTGGGTTTCCACTGGTTGCATGTATAGCTTTACATTTTCTTCATTTCAGGTTAATTTGGCCTACTTAAGATCTTGTCTCTTTTGCAGTAGTTCTGTATGGGTGGATCTCTGTTACTGAACATATCATATAGTCTTAAATGAATATCAAAGCCAAAAATTTAATATCCATAAGATTTATTCTGGCAATTTTGTTTAAACTTTATGTTAAAATCTGCCATGGAAGCTTTAAAAATGCAGCTGTGAATCATTTTTGGTTGAATATTTACTTAATGTTTTTATATATTTAAACATCTTTTCATTAAAGAAACCCAAAATGGCTAAACTTGTTGGATCATTTTTTATTGGTAAATTTTTAAAACCTACGTTCCACAAAATTGCTGGGAGCCTTAACTCCTCCATTACCACCAACAGGGACTACCTGAGATTTCTTTTTCAAAACCTTACCACATAAATTAAATTCACACATGGTATATTAGGTATTAATATCTGCACAAGGATGTTCTTGAAGTTGGCAGGTAGTAAAATGAAGCTGACATGAGTTCAAAATTACCAGTGATTTAAAATTTAGAGAAAATAATAAGACAACTTATTTGCAGAGACCATCTATGCTGCTGTTTAGATTTTTCACAGGAGGTTGCTTATCAGCCTAATAGAAACGCTGACGTGCACAACCTTAACTCCTATATCACCGAGTCACTGCTCTAATCTAATTTATATATGGTTGTTTCCTTGGATGAAGACATAAAGTGGATGTGCTTTCCAAAATGTCTTCAGTTCTTCTTTAGGACAAAAAGGCTGTCCCTGAGGTACCAGTGATTATATGATTCAAACAGAATTTTATGATTTTTGTGGGCCTGTTAAATGACAGCGCACCATATTTTACACCAGCTGAACTGCAGTCCTATGAATAATGATAGTATTTTCAGCTCACAGTACCCTTCCCTGACCTCTGTGGGCAAGAAGGTATTCCTGCATTTACTCATTTTTTTAAGTTAACACTGCAGTAGCAGCAATTTTTATGAACTATGTCAGATAACGATGTTGTCTTGTGTTTTTCAGTCATCTAAATTAGCATATAGCGTTCACAGCAATGGGTATGTCATACTGCATTTTCTCTTCAAGTTCTTGCTTTCCAAACTACAATTAATAGTAATGGCTATTAATTTGCTCCTTTTCATTCGACTTCATTATGCTGAGAAAAACAATCCATTATGTTGCAGGGAAAATGGAAATAAAAACAGAACAAAATAATAACTGTAACAATATCTTTAATAAAAACATGCAGGTTTTTGCCATGGCTAAGATTTGCTCATCAATGTAAATGCAATTTTGGTCACAGCATGTCAGATTTTCCTTCATTCAAGCTCTGTCTCACCTGGGTTGTAGAGAGAAAGCTCTCTTTTTATACAGGGGGAGAAGAATGGTAGCACTACATTGCTGCTCCAATCACCCAAAGAGATTTCAGCTGTAGGAAGTGGCCCCAGAGACTACTTTTTAGCAGATACTAACACAGCACAGATTTTTAAGATTTTTTTTTTTTTTCATTAGATGCCCCTTCAACTTTCTTAACCTGGACAGAACTAACTAACCAGCTATGTGATTGAAACGCTTTCTGCACTGATTCTGCAGCACTAATCCTACACGACCATGGTAGGATTCTTCTTATTCTCTACCCAGGAAGGGTGGGATGAGGAATTGCCAGTGAACCTACAGGGATTGCTTGTGGCAAACACTAGCACTCACAAACTGCTGTTGTTGCTACTCTCCTTTGGGCCAAGTCCTAGTAGGATATATAATTTCAAGATCTCAAAAACCACATAGAATGGCATAGATGGATTTAACAATTGCTATGTAGATGTGGACATGGCAGTAAGGGTCACATCTGAATTAATTTTCACAGTGGGGACTTACTACCCATGTAATAATGTCTTGCTTGTGCGTTTGGTTCATTTTGTCATGTTGGGTTTCCTGAATTAAATGTATGATTTGAAGCCAAAAGATATTTTATAGTCAGTGTTACTTTCCATAGCAAAAATACATTTTATAGTCAGTGTTACTTTCTGTAGCAAACATTTATGAAAGTCTGAAACTTGATACACAAATATTTGAACATTTTTTCCACATCCGTATGGTGAATCACTTATATAAATACATTTTGCAGTCTTAGTAAGTAAGGATCCATTTCAATAAATCCCCCTTTTAGAAAATCTCTGTCAGTCTCTAATCAACTTTCTCTTTTTAGTTTTCATCCATATGTACATTGCAAAGTTCAGTAAATAATGAGTTCAGGAATGTAACTAGAAAATAGTTTCCAAAATAATTTTAAAATATTCTTAATCAAAACCAAGCAAGAATCATAATCAATTTATCTTATGGAATTTTTCATTAAACAGATTTTTATTTGTAAAATACATTCTTGTTTGTTTCCTTTTGAAAATGAGATGCTTAAGGGCAATCAATTATTTAAGCCACAAAAAATGGTTCCACTCATCACTTTGCTAAGAATAAGTTTATTAATTTATTATTTTTTTCAAGTGAAGGTTGTTAACAGTGGTAGGCGGTTAAATGATAATATGGAAGAGAGGTGACAGTATCTGTGCTGAGGAAAGGAATCACATTTCGAATGTTTTGGGATCAAAGGAAATGAAGGCAATCAAGAAATCTCCAAACTAAATTGTTATGGTTTATTTTATTTATGTAAACATTGGCAAAGGAATCAAATAATTGCAATTGAAATACCTTTTTCAAAGGGCTATCTTGCAGAAATAACAGCAGATTATAGGGATGGCAAAGGATAAAACTACACCTGCTCATGTAATACTTAGTGGCAGTGAAGGAAGGAAACAAGTAATATTTTAGGCTGAAAAGCAGTGCTACAAAGGTAGAAGTCATCAGTCCAAAGAAATATACCTCTCCATTATAATGATCAAGTATGATTTGCTCTGGGAGAGTACAGAGGTTTAATATGATCCCCTTGTCAAAATAATCACAATCTACCATGGCCATTGCTCTTTCATAGTTCTTTAATGACAAGGTGAAGAGATCCAGCCTCTAATTTAGACCTACAGTACTTGTAGAAATGACAGCGAATTACAGTGGGTCTGATTAAAATAGATTGGCAGATGAAGCTGAAGGAAACTGTGCTAGTCTACAACAATTTAACAGTAACAGGATGCTTGATGGTGCTAACTCCCTTTGCAACCAGCATATAATTTCTGCTGCATGCCTGCAGCAGTTTCACAACAAAGTAGAAGGGAGTCATCATAAACAGGTTTAAACCCACAAACCCTGTGATTGTCTTATTTAATGATAAATTCAAAACTGTGCAAGAAAATATGCTTTCTCCCTGCCCTTGAGAGCGATTTTTTTTCTCAGCAGTCTCTTTTTGGCTCTTTGGGAACTCTGTGGAGCGCAGGTCACCTGAAAGCAGATGCTCTCTGTGTTGAGTGATGGGACAGTGTCAGTGAAGCTCTGATCTCATCATCATCATCATCTCAGTTTCTCCAGCATCCAATTTTAGGTTGGGTTTTTTTTTGTTGTTTATCTGTTTGCTGCAGTGAATTTGAGTGGCATGGTTAACTACATCGAACAACCATCAGTTTTGTCTTCCCTATTGAAATAAAAGTGAACACAGTCCAATTTTACTGTTACAACTTGGCAATAGTACATTCTGCATTTTCATTGATGGCAGATTTATTTTTTTCAGCAGAGACAATAAGCTATCTCTAGGTACAGCCTATACTTTCACTTAGCCCTTTTTTTTTTTTTTTTTTCCAGATGCTTTCTTTAATCTCTGGTGCTTTGGGATTAAGTTCTGGAAAACTTTTGGTGATGGCCAAGTCATTACTTACATTTGTATCAGAAAGTTGTGTATTGCAGTGGCACTATTTCCAAGAACACATGGGGCAGGAGTAAACAGATCTTGGATCAGTGCCCTAGACATATGTGCCACAGAGGCAAGCTTTTCAGTAATTCACTTAATTCCTCACTATATCACATGTTATCCATTAGCATCTGTAGAAGCCCTTTGCCAGTTAGAGATATTCAGATTCCAGTCTCACCAGTGAATCTATTGCAAGACTCGATGTCCTTTATGTAATTTTTTGTTTGTCTTTCAGGATGGCCTCTCTGACAGTTTGGGTCTTGTGTGGGTAAGATAAGATATCTGTTTCCCTTTTTATTGGTCTGGGCTGTGGTATAGCAAATAGCTGGTGGGGGTAGGACAACTTCATGTGTGGTGGGATTCCTCTTTAACTGTCTACTACATATAAAGGAAAAGCACTAAAAATATACTCAGAAGTTTATAGCAGAGAGCTGGGACAGTATTTCAGCATTACAATAGTCTGTGCCACTTGCGCAGGGGCTAGAGTGAATCGTTGGCCCATGTCATGCAAAAGCAACAGGTAGAAGGTAGCAAGACACTGGAGAGATTAGGATCTGGCTCTGACACCTCTTAATAGTGCTGCAGTCTGCTGAGGAATTTTCCTCTGGAATCCAAACACCAATTTGTTTTAAAATCTATCACTGTCACCAAGAAATTGCAAAGTAGCAACAGTCACCATTACCACCTGACCCTGCAGTATTTTGTTCTTGTTGCTGTTGGAGGCAGATGTTCAACCCACGAAACACACATCAGCTGGCAAACAAGGGCCTTGTGTTCATAAATACTTTCTTAAAGTCCCTATAATATTTCCCAACTTTTATGTTTAGTTTTATTTAACAATTTAGTGTATTCATAGAGTGTGAATGAGCAGCAGGTTGGGTAGTCATTGACCTGTGCACTAGAAAAATATAAATTAATTTCTCAAATCCATCCCCTACCAGCCAAAAGGCAGAAGAAATAAGATAACAATAGGTATCTTAGTCTTCTCTGCTTAATTTTCCAAATATTTGGAGTGAGGAACTGTATCCCCAGGCACACATGCAGTGCTTTTAACTCCTAGAGCCCCTTTAACTTCCAAATGTGACAACACTAAGTCTCCCAGGGGACCACAGAAACACTATTTTGAATAGTTGCCATCAGTACAGTGATGCTTTATTTATATTTGTTTCTAAACATCTCCACAGGCTTTCAGGTCTTTTTGAAGGCTTGCTATGAAGCCAAAGCAAGGCAGCACAATGGCTGTGATGCCAGCTCAGCTGCCACAGCTGCAAATGTACCCATGAGTGCAGGCTTACAAGTGCCTTCAGGACCCGAGGACCAGAGGCACCCTTGTAGAAATCCTGCAAAAGGGCTGGCTTGGAGGTTTTCCTGTCATAATCAAAAGTAAAGAGTACAACGATTGTTTTTGTCAACAATAAATCCTTTTTCTCAGGAGATTTATTGACTGTTATTGCAGACTCAAGTGTTTGATAGTTCAAATAATCTTTTAATAAACTACAGAGAGTCTTTTTCCAGAAGAGACTATGAGCGGGCTGACTTTGCTCTGCCAAAGTCAATGAGAGTATCTGCCATTGACTTTCAAGACATACCTGCTAGGCTGAACGTATGCTTTTAAAAAACTCTTTCCTTGTGTTTCTGTTGACTGTCAAAATCCTACCTGCCTATTCCATATTCCTGATAGTAATTAATATCTTAGAGAAGGAGCTTCAAAGAAGAAAAAAAAAAAAAAGAAAAGCCTACTTAAAATTGCGCCTGGGAGCTTTACATGTGAATAAAAGGCAGCTGATATTTACTATTATAAAGTGAAATATGAACATTTTAATGGCTCAAGAACTAGCCCAAGACCTCTGAGTTGTTTTAGGACATACTTACTAGAAAATCTAATTTTATTTCACCTATATAAATTACCCATTCCCCTTCACAACCAAACCAGTAATTTAACTTAAGTGTTCTAGATTAACTTCATAAAATGGTTCTGAGTATGTGTAATTTCCTGCACTTTGAAGATTTTTATTGCCAACAGTAATGCAGCCTCAAGTATTTAACCACTCCAAGACTAACTGTGGACAGTCAGCAATATCAGTACATTTACTAACATTTATATTTAAATAAAATTGGATGCATTAATATTGCTTTTAGTGAGAACAATGTGGCCAAGAATAATAACACTTTTATTCCTGATGTGTGGCTTGAGAGTATATATTTAACACTGTATATTTAAAGCCAAGCTTGCAAAAAATGTAAGTAATTTTTTCGTATGTTGGTAAAAAATATTATGTCATTTAATCTCACGGAAAATAATTCAGTAATGGTAATTGATTATTTCTGCTGATATTGTGTCTTGCAACACTGAGCTGTAGTTTAGTAGGGGGTTGCAATTTCACAAAGTACCACAGTAGATAACGAGTTCACCCCAGCCAAAGGAATTCACCTGCTACTATTACAGATCTGATTAAGACATAGGAAGTTTTTGCAATAAATTTCATATCCTAAAATATTCTTTCTTTGTATGAACAATATGAATATTTAGCCTAAATTAAAGGAGGTTTATATAAAACTGCAGTGATAATCATATTTGAGTGTTTTATACATGCCTATCTGCCCATCCATCTCTTCATCTATCCATCATCTGTTAAGTTGTTTTCTTCTCTACTGTAATCTGTGACTAGTGGCTAACAAAAAGAAAGTTTTCAGGCATTGCCAAGTATTTGAAACACATATACCATGTAGTGACTTTTTCCATGTTAAGAAGACAACAGAGGAGGCAATCTGGAATGACTAATGCTTGAAATTAAGGAGAAGCTATCAAAGTTATTTTTGCCACAAGAGTTAATGTAAAAGTATAGACTTGGGAACAAACCACTACTGTGAACCTTGTTATGGGGCATTATATAGTTTACACTGAGGGCTGATCCTGAAAAGCACAGGTTTGGTGATTCATGTATACCTGCTAGGTGTAAAACAATGAACACAGGAAATATGGTAATGGCAGCAAATGTTGTTTTATAGGCAACATGCCTGATGCCTGAGGCTGGTATCAGCAGTGAAATGTAGCAATATACCTTGTCTCCAAGCTCCCAGACATGTGCATGTCACCTTTTCTTTGTTCCTACCTAAATCCGTGGTCACCTTGCCCACCATTGAGTAACAAAGCAACCAGCCAAAACCTCCTCAGTATTTAGTCATGTATAATTTCAGGTTGAAACAAGAAGCAGAAAAAACAAAGGGCTTTTTTTTCCCAACTAATTCCACCAAAAGCAGAAGCTCCATGTGAATCAGTCTAGGGCAGGAACACAAATCCTAGCTTTGGAGTTTCATTGGGTCTGTTTAAGAAAGCAGAATCCCTTCTTTCTCTCTTATGCTCAGACCTTCTTTCCTGTTTAAGGCAAGGAGGGCTAATATGTTTTAGGCCATACTAGGTGTCCTCAAGTCCCCTACCTTCAGACCTCAGGGCTTGAGAGCCAGACAACTGGGTACTCCCCATGCTCAAACCACGATGCTTAAACGATAACAGCATTCCATTGCTCATTCCTATCCCTTGTCTCCAGCTACATTCATCCACCTTGTTTCATAATACATAAAAGAGAGCAAGTCTTTCATCCCTGTAACACAGTACTGCATTTCTCATTTTGAAAGATTTTTCGCTTAAACCCAGGATTTAAAGGATTTCGTAAATAAGCAGGAAGGAGGCAAATGTTTCTGTACATTTCTCTGAAGCTGAATATTTAAGAATGTTTTTTCCATATGTCAGAGGGATTTCAGAAAAGTCTAACTTAATGCAAGCAATTTCTAATTAATGTGCAGTGGGTTAACTTCAAGTAATTCCTGGTCCTAATATTGCCTATGAGCGCTGCTGAGAAATTACAGTGGATTTTTTCCAGTAGAAATGTGAAATAGCTGCTCTATAAACCCCCCACATACCCACAACTTCCCGCCTCATTTGTTTTAAACCTGATAGTTTTATGGCTTGTCTGCATCGCATCTGAAATGGAACTAATAAGAGGAAATTATATGACTTTTCCATTGTTTCATCATAAAAAACCTTGTATCTCTGCTACATCATCTACAGCCAGCGCATGCCTTTAAAAGGTGCAACAGCAAATTAATCAAGAGCAAACAGAAGTCTCTTCTGCCTAAGAGTTCTGTGTAAAGGGATAAATAATCACAAGGTATGCTACAGCTGATTTATATTTCTTTATGATGATCAAAAGCAAATGGACTCCAATTCAGAAAGGAGTATAAATGCTGTGTGAAAACTCACTTTTTCTACTGCAGATAAAATTGAAAAGCCTTCTGCACTGAGTTATATCTAGTTTAAAATCCATTATCTAATACTGCATGCCCTAAGTTTAAAAAAGGAGCAAAAATCCAACAGTGGACCAGACATTTCCGATAGTTTTTTATGCTTCCTCAAGTTTCAAGTATCCTTTTGCTTCCTAGTTAGAAAATGAATAAATTTGAGATATCAGACCTGTTTAACTAATTGTTGTTAAAAAGTTTCTTTTCCATAATTAACTAACAAAGTCTTTTGCTATGATTTATAGAATCATGGAGTGGATTGGGTTGGAAGGAACCTTAGAGATCACCTGGTTCCAACCCTGCTGTTCACACTAGCCTTCAACACTGCCAGGGATGAGGCATCAAATCAGTATACCAAAACAAAAAAAAAAAAAAAGGAGGAAAAAAAATCGACCCAAAACCAACCCAAAAGATCCAATAACCAACCAGCCCTACTCTGAAATGTGTGATTGCTTTTGTCTCTTTTGAGGCAGAGAAGACATGAGCCCCATGCCTCCATAGGACTCCAGATGAGACCCCTGTTGCAGCGGCTCTGAGATAGATTCATGTGTAGAGTGATGGGGTCCTTCTCATATACCCCACTGTGGCACACATGAGTTGTTAACTGTGATGGATGTTTGGATCATAGATTAGGCAGGCTAGAAAGCAGAAAGCAAATTGCCAGCCAGCATAACACCAGAGGAGCTTTTTCAGAACTCAGTGATCTTTATGATTTTTAAATTTTGGGGCAGAGGAAGGATGCTAATAAACATGATGATTAGAGGAAAATAAAACTGATGAAATGGAAAGGTGCATACTCCTCCAGTGCTAGGTGTTGGTTAGTTGGTAATAAAGTTTTTTAAAAATTTTAAACTGTTATTACCAGGAAAACAAAGCCAAGATATTCCACAGAAGTTCCTACAACTGTTTAAAAAAGTAGAACAGTAAAACAGTATGTCAAATCAGTAACTATTTTGTACTTCTGGGCTGTGTGCTGCTAAATTTATTTCTATTCTCTGTATTCTTTTATGCTTTATTTAACCTTAAGCATCCAGAACCCAACATTTTGTATCAACTTTTTTATTAGGATCTCAAAGTCCTCTCTTCTTTGCAAGCTTTAGATCCTGCAGTACCCTTCAGCATCTTCAAGGCAATGTTCTACTCTAAAATCTCTGCAGGTTTTAAATAGCATTATTTTTAAATAGTCCAAAACTATATGAAGGAAGACATAAATCACAGGAATACTTTTATTTATCTTTTATGCTATTGGAGAAGGAATTTTTTTTTGCCTGATTTTGTATCATCACTAATAAAGGGACAATTTTGGTTTAGAAAACAGGGGTTATGTGGTTGTATTAACCAACCTGCCTGGTATATGATTCAAATCTTGATGGCTTTCAGCTGTACACTGAAAATAGGTTATCTTATAAATAATGGTCTTTTGTCAGGAAGTAAAAATATTGTAATTCTGGAAAAAGAAAATAATCTTCCCTTGATTTCAAAATGGGCCCAAACAGGAAGCTTTACTAAAAGTACATGGATGTTCACATAAGATCAGTGAAAAGAAGCACACTGGCGATGATTGAGAAAAGGATGCATACTCTGTATGAAAAAAATACAGAATATGCATGTCACCTCTACCTACAGTATCAAGCTAAGAGTCATCTACATAAAAAATTCAGCTAGTTGTTTGTTGACTAAAATCCCACTATATTTACTGGACAAAAAATTATCCTGTATAAGATCAAAAGACCTTCAAAGTTAGAGCTTCATATTCTAAGATCTAATTTTTTGTCATAAAACAGTCCTGATCCGAAGGCTCTGTTGTCAGTCCATCCTTTTTTAAGATGGTGAATTTTCAGAAGTCACTGCACTGTCTTAATTCTGCTCCCATGAAAACCAGAAGGTATTCATTTGGAATGGAAGAAGAGCAAGGCAAATTCTGAGTGTTCCTGAAAAATCTCATCTGTAATGTGTATGGATGATTCATAGAATCATAGAATAGTTAGGGTTGGAAAAGACCTTAAGATCATCTAGTTCCAACCCCCCTGCCATGGGCCAGGGACACCTCACACTAAACCATGCCATCCAAGGCTATGTCCAACCCCACCTTGAACGCCGCCAGGGATGAAGCATTCACAACTTCTCTGGGCAGCCCATTCCAGTGCCTCACCACCCTTACAGGAAAGAATTTCTTCCTCAGATCCAATCTAAACTTCCCCTGTTGAAGTTTGAACCCGTTACCCCTTGTCCTCTCACTACAGTCCCTCATGAAGAGTCCCTCCCCAGCATCCCTATAGGCCCCCTTCAGGTATTGGAAGGCTGCTATGAGATCCCCACGCAGCCTTCTCTTCTCCAGGCTGAACAGCCCCAATTTTCTCAGCCTATCTTCATACAGGAGGTGCTCCAGTCCCCTGATCATCCTCGTGGCCCTACTCTGCACTTGTTCCAACAGTTCCATGTCCTTTTGATGTTGAGGACACCAGAACTGCACACAATACTCCAAGTGAGGTCTCACGAGAGCAGAGTAAAGGGGCAGGAGCACCTCCCTCGACCTGCTGGTCACACTCCTTTTGATGCAGCCCAGGATACGGTTGGCCTTCTGGGCTGCAAGTGCACACTGCCGGCTCATGTTCATTTTTTCATCGACCAGCACCCCCAAGTCCTTCTCCACAGGGCTGCCCTGAACCTCTTCTCTGCCCAACCGGTAGCTGTGCCTGGCATTGCTCCGACCTAGGTGTAGGACCTTTCACTTGGCATGGTTAAACTTCATCAGGTTGGCATCAGCCCACCTCACAAGCGTGTCAAGGTCCCTCTGGATGGCATTCCTTCTCTCCAGTGTATCAACCAAACCACACAGCTTGGTGTCATCAGCAAACTTGCTGAGGGCACACTCAATCCCACTGTCCATGTCACTGACAAAGATGTTGAACAAGACTGGTCCCAACACTTATCCCTGAGGGACATCACTCGTTACTGGTCTCCAGCTGGACATTGAGCCACTGAGCACTACTCTTTGCTTGTGGCCATCCAGCCAGTTCTTTATCCACCGAGTGGTCCACCTATCAAATTGATGTCTCTCCAACTTAGAGACAAGGATGTCATGTGAGACAGTGGCAAATGTTTTGCACAAGTCCAGGTAGATGACATCAGCTGCTCCACCCCTGTCCAAGAACTTATCAGTAGATCAGAGACTTAATTTAGCTTTAAGTCTTCAAGCAAAGTATTGTGCAATGAAATTTATGAATGAAAATGTATTATACATTTAAAATTCCTGCATTCATGGAAAAACATGGACTAACACAGTTTTCAGCTCTAGCGTCTAGCTGCCAATTGCATCTAATCAAGCGCACTATTGTTTAAAGTGCTTCATTTAAATTCTTCAATTAATTTAAGAAAACCCTAAAAAAGTTGTAGAATTATTCTGCATTTGCCAAGAATAATTTAAACAATTTAGCAGGCAGAACCTACTACTTTTCTGTGTTCAGTATTCGTATTTCCCATAAAGCTGTGTGTTCCTGTATGAAGCAAATCATGAAGATAGGCTGAGAAAATTGGGGCTGTTCAGCCTGGAGAAGAGAAGGCTGCGTGGAGACCTCATAGCAGCCTTCCAATACCTGAAGGGGGCCTATAGGGATGCTGGGGAGGGACTCTTCATGAGGGACTGTAGTGAGAGGACAAGGGGTAATGGGTTTAAACTTAAACAGGGGAGGTTTAGATTGGATCTGAGGAAGAAATTCTTTACTGTGAGGGTGGTGGGGCCCTGGAATGGGTTGCCCAGGGAAGTTGTGAATGCTTCATCCCTGGCGGTGTTCAAGGTGGGGTTGGACATAGCCTTGGATGGCATGGTTTAGTGTGAGGTGTCCCTGCCCATGGCGGGGGGGTTGGAACTCGATGATCTTGAGGTCCTTTCCAACCCTTGCTATTCTATGATTCTATGATTCTATGATATATCTACTTTTTTTTAAATTATTTTTCAGTGCAGCTAGGACACTTAACTTACATGGGTTTTTCTCACATTTACTCTTTTTCAACTTCTTAAGTAGAACACCATCAAATAAAAGCCCTTATTGAGCTCAATATGTATTTTTAACAGATCCATTTCTCTATAAGATGTTAATTGTTTCATTTTTCTCTCAATTTTGCTACTTTATGAACAATGAAAAAGAGTACAGTGATTGGATGAGGAAAAATAAACTCTTAGGCAATATGCTACTTTAGTAGATACAAATATAAAAAAAATATATATATTTCATGTTGCTGGTTTCACTTTCAAACTGCAAAATGTATTCTAATTTCCATTGGGAGCTCTGAAATGCAGATCTGTGTCTGTTTGGGATAAACTAAGAGTCAAAGGTGGTTTTAGCTAATCCCTTGAAGGCATAATATCTGCAGAAATGGTGGCCAATAGTCAAGAAGAGAATTTTCTATAAGAGAGGAGTTACTTTACCTTGCTTTTAGTCTGTGCCTTCTCAAATGATTCTTGACAAGTTTGCAACTATACCTTTAAATAATACATAATAACTGAAATCAATATGAAGACTCCTATTGATTGCAAAAGCCTTGTGTCTAATCTGCATCCTGCTTTCTTTCAAATCCTTTTCCAAAAATGACGCATGCTACAAATCTCAGGAATATGAGCTATGATCAGCAAAGTGATGCCACACCGCTGACAATAAAAGAAAAGCGCTAATAAACTAACCACCTGCTGAGGCTTTTGGACATATTGCCACCTTGTTTAACTACCCAGAGCATACCTGTCTTAATTAACAAGGGTTCTGCAATTATAAGATCAAATCAAACTTTTAAAAATAACAACCTATTAAAGCACATTTTAAAAGAACATAGAACATTTCCATATAAAAACTCTTGTTACTTATAGACAATTATTTACTGAATAGCTAAGATTTAATCTTTTTTTTTTTTTTCTGATCTATTATCTCTCATTTTAGTCAGACATCTTAGCCTTAGAATATTTTATCAGTCCAATCTTTCAACAATTTGCAGAGTGCAATATGTTCTCTTAACAAAAGGATGAGACACAAACCCAAGTCATTGTTTTCTATGTAGCTGAGCTCTTGAAAAACAGGTTTTCTTGGGTTTCTCTTTTTTAGTGCCCAGTTCTTTATGAAGAGAGTGGACATTTTTGCCTATAAACCCTTTGGTTTCGTTGTCATCACATATTAGAGCTGGAAGATGGAAAAAAGAAACAGGTTCAAGGGAATCATTTAAGAAAATGTCATGCAATCAAGAATCAAGCAGTCAATCTCTCTTCCCTGCAACCTCATCAACTAAACATCCTTATTTGTTTACCCATCTTTTACAAACAATGCTGAAGACCTACAACCTTCTCCTACTGCAAAGAAATTCTGTAATACCTGAGCAGTGTTCAACCTCCCCACAATTTAAGCTCATTACTTTTTGTCCTACTCTCTGTGGACACAGCAAACAGGTTTTCCTGTCTTTTCATGAGTATTAAAAAGTAGTGATTCTGCATGGTTGTGCAATTCTTTTACACATTTTTCTGCCCATTTTAGAAAATGGTAATTCATGTGATGAATAGGAACAGTCAGTGGTAGAAAAGAAATTATTTGCTCTTAGTGATTTAAATGACTAAGTCATAGCACTGTGTAAGCACACGCAAAAAATTTGGCTGGTATATAAAACACTGAGCCAGTGTTGCTGCCTTCACCTTTGTTAAACATCCTTTCTACATTGTTAAGCATCCTTTCTACTTTGTACTACCTGTGAAACATTGCAAATGGGTTTTCTGTGCACTGATACCACCTTTGTTTTAAACCCTATATCAAAAATTAATTAATTCAGGGATAAAACAACCTTTTGAGAATATTACTGTTTTGAAGAGCCTTGAGTTACTTACTTTTAAAGTCTGGAGTCCATCCTAAAGGTGAAACAAACCTTAAACCCTGACCTGATCGTTCTATACGAGGCTTTGGATCAGGAATGGGGGTGTAAATATGCTCCACACCCTGCAAAATGAAGATGTCATACGCCTTTTTCTAGAGAAACTACTTACCAAATGGTAGTAGCAACAAAGTAACCCAAGGCAGATTGTATGGACCTATGTTACAAGTGGGAAGCATCTCCAGAGACAGAATGCACATATTTTATCATTGTGCCAGGGTAAATGTAACAATCTTGAAGCTTATTTCCTCTCGCTTCAGACAAACGCTTTTAGCCATTGCCATGATACCCTGGGCATTAATCCTTTAATTTATTCACTCATGAAATATAACCACCTTGTTCCCTTCCATCACAAATCCCTCCTTGCCTCAGTATATTTTGAGATTCCACTGGAATTTCTTGTGATGTTTATTTTTTATCTATGTAGCTTTTTATAATATCATTTATTTCATGTTTGGTAGAAACAGCTACGTGCTCTCTCTAGGGAATAGGCTGATGCATGAATGACAGATCCTAAAGAAAAAAATGCAGACGATAGAAGTAGCAATAGCTTCCAATGGATTGCCTGCTATTTCTTGTCCATAATAAGATGCTGTGACTCTGGGGCCAGGACTAAGAAATTCACAGGTAGGAAGTGTAATCTTTTAGCATACAAAGCATCAAGTTGTTAAACAAAGATTCTACTAACAAATATTTATATGCTGGAAAAGATGAGATTGCGGTTAACTTATTAAGGCTAGAAGACTGAGATTTAATTCTCTATGCCATAGACTTGCTGTATACTTCTAAGCAAATCATTAATCTCCCTGTGCGTAAATTTTACACCTGCAGTGTAGATGAGAGGAGCAATTCCTTATCCACGCCCTCTCTGCCACCATTTCTGAACATTTTATAGATGCTTTCTTTTATTATGTGTTAGCATACTGTCAACCCAAATATTGATCTCTATGTGTTGTGACCAGCAACATATAGAAATTTCTATCAATAGGTGTATTCAAACAAAACACAGCAATGATAGAGGTCTATTCTCATTAAAGCCATTGTATGATAAGAGTGAATAAAGCCAAACAAGATTTTTAATTTACCAAAAGGAGGAAAAGATTGTTGAGTATATTCATGTCAAGGATCTTAAGATGAGTGGCTTAGGTGTCTGAAGAGACTGCAATGTCATCTGGAGGTCTTGCTAGAGCATGTGAAGGACATTCAGCAACTCTGAGCAGGGCAAAGCTTGGCTCCTGCAGTATGTTTTTAAGTACTTAAAACAAGATAGGAGGTGGGGGAGAGAAGAAGTGAGGGAGTGTGTGCATACAGTTCAGCCAAGGCTTTCTGTAATATACATAATAATAAAAACAATATACCAGAATTGCAAAATTTTACCCCCTGTCAGCATCTTCTGCAAAAACTGAACTGTAATATGATGACTGAGATTTCTCTTTAGGCAAACTAACAATTCACAGTGCGAATGCTTTCCCTGTACAGGAGCTCAAAGCATGCCACCCTTACCACTTAGCTTTGAAAGCAGATTGCTTCTGGAAAACTGATGCCAAACTAATTTGTGAGGAATATCATGACACAGCAATGTGGCCAGATCTGACTGAGGCTCTGGTATGGCAAGAAACACTAGAAAAAGTGGTTTGGATAAGGGGAGTGAGAGCTGGTCCTGAAGGGGAATGTTACACCCTGAGGCTTGGGTTTCTCTGAAAAGCCAGTTAGTTTGAATCCAGCAGGTCCCTGAAGGCTGTGAAACCCCCAAGTAGCCATCACAATGGATTGGGGATCTCCAACCAGCTCCCGCTGCTCGACAGCTGGAAGTGATGTCCCCGAGGAGGCTTTCCCTTCCCGCCGAGCTACAGCATGCTGTCACGTGCTCCCAGGGACGGAGCCCCAGCCAGCTTGTCAAAACGACATTATCCAGCCGAGATAAAAATAGGGAAAGAAATGTTACAGCAGACTCACTCAGTTGCAGCCCTTGAAAAAGTGGGCTGTGGATATTCACACTTGGATCAGGGAGTGCTGTGGTGCAGTGGTGTTTCTCTGTGTTGTTTTTTTTTTTTTCCCTTCATGGTTTATTTCCTCCTGACCTGAATGCTGGCTGTCTCAGCATTGCTGCAAGCAGCCATGGCCGTTGGGCTTGAATTCTGGGAGAAAGCTGTGGCATCAACACGCTACACATTCCCCCAGACACAGCCCTGTTTGGCAGATTTTGCTCCAAAACCGTTATCTGGTATTTGCTCAAGGGCTTTAGCAGGTCCAGTGAAATGTTGTAGGCGAGGACTTAATCTCTCAGCCTTCGAAAGGGATGCTTTTCTGTTCAGAGCGGGAGATGCATGTCTGTACACAGACATACTGTGGGCTTTACAGAGAGATGTAATTATTCTTCTTAATGAGTGAACTGGTAATATATCCTACAAAACTGTTTTGTCTGTGGATCATCTTTACCATCAATGAGGTGAATTTTTGTTAGCTGTACGTGTTGTGTTAAATTCCTGAAATGCTTAAAAGGTGGAGTTTTTTCTTCTTTTTTAGTTTTTATGTGAAAATGGGCCTCAAATACTTTAAAACTCTTAAACGTTTATGGATAAATTTATGAATTTGCAAGAACTTGCAGATTTCCCATGACAGCTTGAATCCTTATATTAAACCTCATCTGGTAACTGCTAGTGTCAAAATTATTTCTGCTCTACTGAATCAGCCTCAGCTTGTCATTGCATCCAAGAGAAGTGGAAAATCAAAATGAATTTTACTGCTTCATAGCTTGTTACATGAAAAAGCATGTAGAAATGAACAGCACATACAAAATTAAATTTTTTAATTAGATTCATGTATGTTCTCTGGAGAGTTTCCTGTGCTTCAGGCAAGCAGATACAGACTTCCTCCATAACCACTATTATTTACTGATTTTTTTAATACTTTGGAAAGAAAAAAAAGAAATCAATCTTTTCTCAGGTTTTGACAGAATTTCCAGCACTCTAGTTGAATGTTTTCTTAATGTTTTTAATGCGATATTATCACATTCAGCAAGGATGGGGAGATGACAATGATACACCTAATGCTGCAGTGAATAGAGGATCTTAGTCCATGCAGGAATTGAGATTCATCAGAGAAACTCTCATCCCACCTAAATTTTTGTTAGGCAAAATAGGCTTTTTGTCTGTGCACTGCTGTTTTTCAGAGAGGGTTGTGAGAAGCAGTAAAATGTCAGAAAAAGAGTGAAAGACAGGGAAGCTCATTTTCATGCTACCTTGTAACTATTGGTGATTCCTCTCTCCTAAACTGGTAAAATGCCTTAAAATCTTATGTGAGTGAAAGGAAATATATTAACGTAAATTTAATACATTCATTCAAAAATACCTGCACATAGAAGTGCTTTTGGGGTTTAAAAATGCTTGAAAGGGTCAAAATATCAGATATTTAATTATTTGTACTTCTGACATTTTGTGTATATGTTAATATTTTATTCCTCATACCATTTTGTCTCCTCCTCTTATCTCTTTTTTCCAGTCTCTCAGATGAATGTGGGTGAAATAAAGTGCATTTTAAAGTGTAGTGAAGTTTCCACAGTGATCTCTTCCTCTGACCGTCCCTTGGGAGGCTTTTTCTTTTGTGCATGTTCAATAGTAGGAGTAGGAAAGGAAAAGACATTTATCAGTGTTGTTTTGGAGCTTCTTTTCCCCTCCATGCTCCCTGGAGCCAGCTTGTACTTTGCCCTCTCTTTTCTTTCTCAGTTGCCCTGTTTCTCCTGTCATTTATGTTTGGTTTATACCAGTGCAAGGAGGCTGATTTTGGTGTGCTTACTCTGATTTCAGTGTATTTGCCTGGCATCCATGGATGTGGGAAAAACTCTGCACTATAAATCAGGGCTTGATTAGATTTAAGTATATTTTTTATGTCAGTCCACATTCTTCTGATGTAGAAAATGTATTAGTCTATCAAACTAAGAGTACTCTTGTACTATCAGATAAAAAAAAAAAAGTCTTCAATACTATGTTTTTATTCTTTATTGACCAGATATTGTATGAAAAATGGTTTGGAGAAGACTCTGATCATTCCGTCTTTTTTCTTTGTGCCTCATGTCATAATCTCTCTTCTCTCCATGCTGAGACCAGGTCTCAGAGAGACCCTGAAGGACTGGATGAATCATCCCAGGTCCCTCTGGGGCAGGTTCCTTTCTCACAGCATTTCCAACAAAGCATGTATCTGAAACACCAAACAGCATTGAAACACTTGCTTTCCTGAGGTAAACCATTCAGGACTAGGTCCTGCTAGAATGAACTGTGGCTTGGGTTCTCCATCAAAATACTGTTGTTAACTTTGACTTGATAATATGGTCTTACATATTGTTCCTACAACTAATAATGAGTAAGTTGCACAGTGAGGCCTGGTTCCACTAAGCAATCAAAGCTTTTGAACAAACTTTTTGGAACACCTTTGCCTTAATTTATATTCCTCACCTGCATGAAGCTCTTCATTAAGGCCAAAAAAGGACATCAGTTACTTAGCATGGCACTTAATTAGATCTTTTATTTAAGTGTTTGAATGTAGACACATAGTTCTGACTGAGTGAATCACTTTGCCAAAGCCCTGGTTTCACTGGTCTTTGGAATTATTTGGTTTTGGCAATTTGAAGACAAAATTTCTCAATAATACCTTTTGCAGTCCTGCTGCACTCTCAGGACTCACCAGCTGAGATCTAAGGGAAGCTTGATTTCCAGCCTTTTTACTCAAGAACAAAAAAAAAATAAAAAAAAATTCAAGTATTGTGAAAGAAAAGGACAGTAAATAGACAACATTAATATGTTTTAGGAGACCAGTTCATCCTGCTTGAGAACTTCTCTTATTTTAGTGCCGGCACACAGAGAACGTTTTTTCACCCACCTGGTTGTTAGCCTCCTTCCTTCTTCCTTTAAATTGGGCTTTTTCACTTTTCATTTGTCTTCACTGGAAGTTTAAAAGAGATGACTACACTTCCTTGAAAATATCATTCAAATATGTAACAGTTTTATCAGCAGAAAGCATTTATCATTGGAAAAACATGAATATGAGCTACAAAAGAGACTCAGAAAATGCAGGGTGACAGAAGGTGAGGATCGCTGTTACACTGCCTATCAATGATGCTTAAAGGATGAGAAGACTGGAGGAAATTTAAATAATATTCTATCTTTGGTAGCATACATGCTGCATAGGTATGGAGCAACGGTATACAACTTGAAAGCTCTACAAACTGGTGCAGCAATGAAACCACCTTTCTTACTTAGTGTTTTATGGTTGCTTCTTTCCACTTCATTTTATAGCCTGACAAGGGTAGATAATTCCTTGGATCTTGCCTGTTGTCTCATGCAAACATTTTCTGTTTTATTTAGACCTATACTGATATAATACTGTTTACTCCCATTTTTGCCTTGGGTTTTTAGAGGTGTTTAGCTTTTATTGTACTTCTTTTGTAATCAAAAGCACAACCACATTTCATGCCATAATGCCATCCAGAGGGACCTTGACACACTTGTGAGGTGGGCTGATGCCAACCTGATGAAGTTTAACCATGACAAGTAAAAGGTCCTACACCTGGGTCGGAGCAATCCCAGGCACAGCTCCAGGTTGGGCAGAGAAGAGATTCAGAGCAGCACTGCGGAGAAGGACTTGGGGGTGTTGGCCAATGAAAAAATGAACATGAGCCGGCAGTGTGCACTTGCAGCCCAGAAAGCCAACTGTATCCTGGGCTGCATCAAAAGGAGTGTGACCAGCAGGTCGAGGGAGATGATCCTGCCCCTTTACTCTGCTCTCGTGAGACCTCACTTGGAGTATTGTGTGCAGTTCTGGTGTCCTCAACATCAAAAGGACATGGAACTGTTGGAACAAGTGCAGAGGAGGGCCACAAGGATGATCAGGGGACTGGAGCACCTCCCGTATGAAGATAAGCTGAGAAAATTGGGGCTGTTCAGCCTGCAGAAGAGAAGGCTGCGTGGAGACCTCATAGCAGCCTTCCAATACCTGAAGGGGGCCTATAGGGATGTTGGGGAGGGACTCTTCATGAGGGACTGTGGTGAGAGGACAAGGGGTAATGGGTTCAAACTTCAACAGGGGAAGTTTAGATTGGATCTAAGGAAGAAATTCTTTCCTGTAAGGGTGGTGAGGCCCTGGAATGGGTTGCCCAGGGAAGCTGTGAATGCTTCATCCCTGGCGGCGTTCAAGGTGGGGTTGGACATAGCCTTGGATGGCATGGTTTAGTGTGAGGTGTCCCTGCCCATGGCAGGGGGGTTGGAACTCGATGATCTTAAGGTCCTTTTCCAACCCTAACTATTCTATGATTCTATGATTCTATATATGCATATATGTATGAGTTATGTATTGTTGGAGTGTTTCTTGTTGAGAGTGAACGTGTGAGCAATCCAGCCTTTGACTTAGCCTCACTCTAGAAGTGAGCAGAGGGCTTCATAGGCTACTGAAAGGGTTAACAAAGGATGCCTACGTGCCCGACATGAAGGGGAGTTGCCTTGGGGAGGCACTGAGCAGGCTTACCACAAAGGCACTGAGCACCCACAATCAGGTTACCACAAAGGCACTGAGCACCCGCAATCAGGTTACCACAAAGGCACTGAGCAGGATGTCGGCGCCGGATCAGGTTACCACAAAGCAAACCTTGCTTGCAAAACAGGAGCCTGTTGCTATGGACGTTTCATAAGTTAACCAATCAGATGTTATCGACTGTTCCAGTACTTTGTAACTTTTCTATAAAAGATGGTGCTTGCGTTTAATAAATTGTCAACGTTTGATCACATTTGTTGTTGCTGCGTTGTCCATGTTCTCCCGCTGCAATGTATGAGATTATAGCATAGCGAAGAGAAAGATGGGATTTAGGGTAAAGGGACAGTCAGTAGACAGTAACTTTCTGAATCCACACTCTGCAAGAAGTGGGATTTCTAACCTCAAATTATTAATCGAAAATGTGCAACTGATTTTCTCTTACGCAAAATAAGGCAAAATGAAAAGAAACCAATTATGCCTGTAGACTATGAAGGCTTTATATACTATTGTTATCAGTAAGTTATAATAAGTTTACAAATAACCAATGAGATTTGTTAATAAAGTATAAATAATTAGAATTGCTTTCAACTACAGCATCTGTTATTTCTTTTTTGCTAGTATTTTTCCCGGCATTTTATGTTGCAGAGTCAGAGAAGAAAGAAATGAAATGACATAACATGCTTAATTTCATAACCTGGGGTTATTTCATGAAAAGTAAGAAAAAGAAAAATGAAGGTTGAACATCAGGACAGCAGGTAAAGAAGTATCATAAAAAAATCCCCCAGGGTATCCCACCACTTGGGAGTCTTAAAACTAGTCTAGAAAATTGACTTCAGTGTCTGTTACAGGAAACAATACTGCTAGCTTACACAGGATGGGCTGGAAAAACCTCATCAATTTGTTTTCCTGTTGTTTGCTGTGTCGTTCTTTGAGAAATGATCATGCAAGTTCTTTCCGTTTGTAACTGAGGTGTACGTAAGTGACATGGAAAATATCTTTCCTTTTTTACAACCATTTTTTCCAGCTCCCATCAAGCCTGTTATTGCTGTGAAGTCCCCAAGGCATGAACAAGCTTAAGAGGTGGCTTAGAAGGAGCAGAGTGTGGAGGGTGGAGAAACCCCTCCCTGTCTCCGTATGGGGGAGAAAATATTTCCTGATGCTTTCGTGCTAGAGCCTGCTGACTTGCAGAATTAACAGAATTTGTCTTGAAAATAATTATATCAAAAATGTTGTAACCATATCTCTGTCTTGGTCATAGTAAATGATACAACAACAGCTGTTTTCTCCCAGTTAATTGTATTTTGTAGTACCCAGAAGGGGATACAGAAGCAATTGCTTGAAATTAAGAAGTCAAAACTAATGGAGTGAACTATAGCAAGGTGTGATTAATTCTTTTGCAAACATTTTTTTTTTTTTTAGGATTTTAATTAGATTACTTTCTGTGTTCTCAGTTAATAAAAATGTTAATATTTTATATTTATCTACAGCCAGATATTAATTGTTGACATGTTAAATAGTACTTTCCTTGAACTGTATTTTGTCTGGTTTTATTACCTCTGGGCTTTGCCACAGTCAGAGTAGGCTCAGACAGGCTTTCTGATGATTTCAGTATTACACTGTATAGCAGTCATAACACTACATATTAGTACTCCAGGGTGCCAAGATAATCAGAGCCCTATTATGCTAGGTAAGGTCTTACAAAGAAGTGTAGAGCCCTAAAGTGTTAGTATCTAAATTGAATCCAAGAGAAAAAGGAGAAAGAGAGAGGAAGAATGTATGAAAGTCAACACTTTGTAGGGAAAGTAGAGCAGCAGTAAAGATAGGAATAAAACACACATAACAAGGCTTTGAGTTCAGTCAACATAGCATTGGGTGGCATGGTTTAGTGGGAGGTGTCCCTGCCCATTGCAGGGGGGTTGGAACTAGATGATCTTAAGGTCCTTTCCAACCCTAACTATTATATGATTCTATAACTGTCCTGTTTTCTAGACCCATACCCTGAAGAATCATAGAATCGTAGAATAGTTAGGGTTGGAAAGGACCTTAAGATCATCTAGTTCCAATCCCCTGCCATAGGCAAGGACACCTCTCACTAAACCACGTCACCCAAGACTCCATCCAGCCTGGCCTTGAACATTGCCAGGGATGGAGCATTCACAACCTTCTTGGGCAACACATTCCAGTACCTCACCACCCTCACAGTAAAGAACTTCTTCTTTATATCCAATCTAAACTTCCCCTGTCTAAGTTTTAACCTGTTACCCCTTGTACTATCACTACAGTCCCTAATGAAGTGTCCCTCCCCAGCATCCTTGTAGGCTCCCTTCAGACACTAGAATGCTGCTATGAGGTCTACACGCAGCCTTCTCTGCTCCAGGCTGAACAGCCCCAACTTTCTCAGCCTGTCTGCATATAAAAGGTGCTCCATCCCCCTGATCATCCTCGTGGCCCTCCTCTGGATTTGCTCCCAACAGCTCCTTGTCCTACCCATGGGCAGGGTAACAGCAATTTACTCAGAGCTTGTATTTATAATGAACTGTGATACCTAAAAGATGAAGTGAGCTTGTATAGATATGGGCAGATTCAGGTTCTCAAATTTGATTTCTATAGTAATACTAATGAAAATTCTTAATTCTTGCAAAAAAAAAAAAAAAAGAAAAAGAAAGAAAAGTAGAAAAAGTTACTAGTGGCATTTGCTGCTTTTACTTGTAAAATGAATGACAAAAGTCTTTAGAAGATTAAAAGTTTCTGCCCTTTATGCATGAAAGCTGCAATACAATAGCTTATTGCCACCTGTGCCATAAGTTATGTCAATAAAATGTTTTCAGAAAATCCTTATTCTGGTGTTGTTGCATCCAAGGAACCAGTTATAAAAGTTGCTGCAGGTATGATTGATTTATGTTTTTTCTGAAAAGACAAGTATTTAAAATGCAGTTTGGAAACTACTAGGAATCCTGAATAAGATCATTCATATATGTTGATGGTGAAAAAGACAAAAAAGTTTGATACTTCCCATAATTCCTGGGAACACCTGCACTGAGCAGACACACATCAGGGCTGAACAACAAAAGTGAAATAGAGGAAAGCATCAACACTGGGAGACTAAAAGTGCTAGCAGTGTTTTATAATTATCTCTGGCCTGTTCAAGTTTTGTCTGGTAAAATATTAACCTATAAAAATGGTTCACTGAACTGTCACTAAAGCCAATTTTTTGTGTTGCTGATCTTTGTTGTCCATTCCATGATTCTTAAGGTTCCTTCCAGCCTGCTATTCTATGATTCTGTGAAGTAGCGATGCATTATCTGGTGTCAGTAGCTAATAAATTTTGAATTGCAGATATTGTTATTATCTCTGTATAATGTTTGTTTTTGTGAGAAAAGTCTACTTTGGATGGAAACTTCTACCTAGTAGTCTCCTTGTCACATGGATATTTTCACAAGGACCTCAATTTTTGTCTAATTTGTAGCTTGTGTAGATCACCATAGCTTCATTTTCTTTTCTGTATTGTTGATCTTAGCTGTAAACTTCTGTTATGCGTTCAGCAGCAGCAGTCTTTTTTCTCCTTCATAGTAGGTGGTGCAGTGCTGTTTTTTCGACTTTCGGCCGGGGAACAGCGCTGATAACGTCGATGTTTATAGTTAAGGCTTAGAATGTTTTGGTCTGACCAAGGACTTTCTGAGTCTCGTGCTCTGCCAGGGAGGAGGGGAAGCCGGGAGGAAGCAGAGACAGGATACCTGACCCAGACTGACCAAAGAGGTATTCCATACCACAGTATGTCATGCCCAGGATGTGAAAAAACTGGGGGCAGGAACCCGGAAGAGTTTGCGTTCACAGCTTGGTCGTCGAGTGGTGAGCAGTTGTATCCTCTTCCCTTGTATTTCTCTTGTCATTATTATTATTGGTGGTAGCAGTAGTGATTTGTGTTATACCTTAGTTACTGGACTGTTCTTATCTCAACCCATGGGAGTTACATTCGTTTGATTCTTCTCCCCATCTCTTCCCCCCCGCCCCGCCTCCGGAGTGGGGGAGAAGAAAGAGGGGGAAGTGAGTGAGCAGGCTGCAATGATTTACAGCTTAAACCATTACAACTTCCAGCACAGTATATGCAATTATATTTCATTATTCACTTTGCTAAGAATGATGAAGAGATATTTATTCATTAATAATTATTGTTAAAATAGCAATTCATGTAATACCACCAGTTGTACCTGAGTACATTTATTTTTATCTAGAAAGAAGAGAATATGGATAAGAATTTTCCTGTTTTAGACAGTAAAGATATAGATATTTTCACAAAAAACCTTTTTTTCACAAAGGCTTGCCATGATCTAAAGCAAAGTGCTGGAAAAACAAAGAAGAATGATGAAGAACTTTAGCAAGATATAACCCAGGCTCTCTCCTTGCCTCTGCCTTGTCTATAGCATGCAAATATACCCCAGGCAAACAAATTGCCCATTACTTCTGAAAGAGAGAAAAGGGATTTACTAATTTCAGGTCAAGCCAAGACTGAGAATGCATGTAAGTTTTCATAGGCCATCTGATAGCCCTGTGGGACATATCAAAGTGCCACTTCATGAGAAACTGAAAAGCCATATATATATCTCTAGTGTTATTGATTCCCAAAATGGAACGAGCCCTTTAAAAACAGACTGTGAAGCTGCAGCAATGATGGAAAATGTTAGTCGAATCTCACATCATGGCTGGGAGTTAAATGCCATTATTACATTGTTACTAAATGGAAGAGGGCTAAAGTGCAAAAAATCTAAAGTACATGTCCATCTGGAATAATTAGGAGGATGAAAGCTGATGCCTTGGTGCAGGAAGCTGCAGTGAAACTAAAATCAGGTTTTAGTTGTCAGGTGATAGATACTCAAAATAGTTCTGAGAACAACTTAATAATGAACATTTTGGCCAGAAAATATGTGGTTGATTGATGACTTCTACACCCAGCTCTGCTCATACACTACTGGAAACATCAAGTTATTGCAGCAGAGTTTAAGGAGCTAGTCTATCCCTGCTCCTGTGTCGGAGAGGAGAAACTGTGGGACAGCATATGTAATGTAAATGCAGTCTGTTATGTGATGTATGATACACATAAGGAGAAATATCTGTTAAATATGATAATCTGAAATGGCTACAGTCAGGACTTGCCTTGGACCTTTTCAAAATTGTAAAATCTGTGTCAGCTGAGCAGTGGAAGTCCAGCAGAATCCACGATAAAGGAGCAGAGGTGGGAAAGCAAACAGCATGAAAGTGCATCTGAAATGGTCTGGACTAGTCCAAAACAGAAGAAAATTAAACAGTGTCAGAAATGTGGAGAGGAGTTAGCAATGGAGCAGGACCGAGAAGTGCTGGTACAGAAACTCTGAAGAGGAAAGACAAATTTTTTGAGGGGGTGAAGAAAATTAAGACCTTTCTTAGGAAAAACATAAACGGGTTTCAGGTAGTTTATTTTTATTGAGCAGAGAGATAATAACTAAGTCAGAATATTCACAGGCAAACATGTTTCAGACATAAACAGTTCAGGTTCCAAAAAGCTCAATTTGCTTATACAGTACCCAGTATGAGGAGAATACTGTTCAGGCCATGCATCTGTTTGATATTGTCACTGTGTGAATAGTAAGGAAAGGAATGAAAACAGTAAGAAGAAAATCGTCTACGCTCTTGAATTTAAAACTTTGCTAACTTTTAGTATTAAATAATACCAAGGTGAAATGTTGTTACTAAATTTTAGTAAAATTTTGAGTTCTTTTTTGGAGGAAATTTCAACTGTTGTTTTCTTTTTGAATCCAAGAAAAAGCATTGATAATTTCAACAAAATCAGACTATGATATTAAAATATAAAAATTAAAAATCTATCTCTTTCAGGAACATCATCTTTTATTCTCTCATGACATTTCTACCAGGTTACACATTATGGTGTTCACTACATTGGGCATGACATCCTTGTGTATGTAATA
Organism: Amazona ochrocephala; assembly: GCA_039720435.1. NCBI lineage: Eukaryota > Metazoa > Chordata > Aves > Psittaciformes > Psittacidae > Amazona > Amazona ochrocephala. The sequence goes on along the minus strand of CM077884.1, from coordinate 39,898,683 downwards.
GATCATGATAGCCTTAGTTATGTTATTAAATTCATTAAAATGTGCAGTTTAGCATTTTTAAACATCATGTTGTCTATATAAAATTATTTTCTGGCTGTTGTAATGAAACTGTTTAGTACTCTGACACTGGTTAAAGAAAAAATAATCTTTTAGTTTATTAATTAGATGAACAGCTGCATCACTGTGAAATATTTTTTTTCCTTCATGTTGAAATCCTGCTCAGCTCTTAAATTGTGTTATGGTGTGTTATGTCATACCATACCTATCACAGAGGTTTTAACTAATGCTTTTCATATCACATTTACCACGGATGACTGCACGCGGTCATTTACAGTGGTTCTGTTGTTAATTTTGGTAACCTTCTGACATGTGAACCCTGATTTATACAGCTAAGGAGTTGGCCTTTTCTTTTTGTATTCAATAACCTCATTATTACTTTCTTAAATTACCCAGACTAACAGGTAATGCAAAATCATCTAAAGTTTTTAGATTATTTGATTTTGCACAAAACTATATCTTCATTGCACATATTCATAATTAATGACAGTCGATTGCTATTTTCTTTTTTTTATGGCAAGGTAATTTCGAACAGCACATTAGTTCAAAAAGTTTCAGCAGAGAACTTGTATAAACTGTCTTGGGTCACTGATGACAAGATCACCGTATAATTCTCATATATTATCTTACAAGTTGTCCCTTGATGTCTCCACTATAATCTAAACACTGTCTGCTTTGATTGCTTCTGTTTACAAATGATCTCTGCTGTTCCAAAGTTTAAATATGCTCTACAAGTCTGGATTTAGTTTATTCCAAAAAATGAAACTATTCAATAAAAGCTTCCCTTTGAGTTATAAACATACAAGGAAAATTCAAAGTCAAATGACGTTTTATGCACTTTTTCTGAGCACAGAACATTATTTCTTGAACACAGCATAAGCTTGTAGCCCACAAGGTGCTAGATCACTGTTCCTGGAAGGCATCAAGACCTAGCATGGTAATTAGGCTCCCTTAGCAAGAAGGCTCTGAGGCTCCTCCTGCACAAGATTTGCAGCTGTCCTGTAAAAGGGAGAAGAGTGCAGCCACCCAGGAGAGCTCGAAGTGGTCTGATTACTCAGGAGCTGCTGTGTCGTGCTCCACCTCTCCTCCTCAAGTGCCTTTTTTCGAGCTGTTATTACTGTTATTGCTTCCATGCTGCAGGAGCCCTAATGCCTTGGTCCAAACCTAGGTGGCATTTTCTTTAATGCTGCTGCTTAGAGATGGTAGAAATTTGAATGAGTGAGATTTATTATTTTCTATCATCTACTGCATGCCCAGCTGGTTGGATCTAGTGGGGTCTAATACTCTTTTCAGGGTGAGGCTGGAAAAATTGCATTTGGAATAAAGTGGTTTGAGGGTAATTTTCTGTGTGAAGTGTTTTGTGTTGCCTGGATAAAAAAATCCCAAAGGGAGCTTATTAGAATAATCTTTCAGATTTCTAACAGTAAGGGTGGCTAAAGGCTAGAGGAGATTGTGGAAAATATAGATTTTCCATGAAGTAAAGGCTTTCAAATATGATTAAATATGTATCTACCAGTAATGCCTTCAGGACAGGTGACGCTGGCTTGTGTTAGCAATGTACTGAATAAATATGTTCCATCTTTTCTTCCTTTTATTTATTCTTTGTTAGTTTTTTTCATTTTTTAATGGCAATTTTGGCACTAAAATGAATTCCAGTGGGTTGTATTTTGAAACTTTTCAATAAAATGAAAAAAATACACCTGAGTTTCCCTGGTTGTGCTATTTGTTTCTTGAAGTTGACTTGCAGAACGTTAGTCCAGGGCACCTTTACAATAGAAGGAGCAAAATTTTCCCAGTTTTCAACACTTATTACAGTAAGTCAGCAAATGTAGCCAGTATTACTTGATTTTCAATAGCAGCAATTAATAACTTTCTTATCCAAAAAAACAAAATGCATCAGCCAAACTACTTGATGGTTTACAAGGTAGTTATGAAATTTTGGTTGAAACACCTTTGTGAAGTAAAGAGCTATTTGCTATGGCATAGTTCCAAATGTCATTAAAATGTATGGCCTTAGCCTGTGTCCTGGGTTCAGCAGTAGCAGTCATTTTTTCTCCTTCTTGATAGCTGGTGCAGCGCTGTGTTTTTGACTTTCGGCCTGGGCACAGCACTGATAACACTGATGTTTTTAGTTACTGCTCAAATGTTTAGTCTGACTAAGGACCTTCTGAGTCTCGTGCTCTGCCAGGGAGGAGGGGAAGCCAGGAGGAAGCAGAGACAGGCCACCTGACCCAAACTAACCAAAGAGGTATTCCATGCCACAGCACATCATGCCCAGGATGTAAAAATGGGGGGCAGGACCCGGAAGAGTTAGTTCACAGCTCGGTAATCGGATGGTGAGCAGTCGTATCCTCTTCCCTTGTATTTCCCTTGCTGCCATTATTATTATTGGCTTAAACCACGACAGCCTGCTAAGGGAAAGGCCTAACAGCTGCTAATAAGAAACAACATGAGTTTTTTCCCCTCGCACATACTGTCGTTGCTTGTCTGTCAATCACACTTGTCCTTGGGAATATTTTTTGCCTGTAGATTTTCCAAAAATGCAGAGACAAGTTAATTCATGTTGCTAATATAATGCTTTTCCTTTTCAGGCCTTCTCTGGAGAGTGAAAGGCCACTAATAATTTATTGTCCTTGAAAGCAACACTGAAAATAAAGAGGAAAAAACACTTTCTTTGCTGCAAAGTGGTGTTTCATTTTCTTCACCTGTATATATTGCAGCAGACACATGCAAAAAAAAAAAAAACCGCCAAGAAGTGCTTCTTAACAAGTTAACAAGACCTTTGAAGAAGAAAGCATTATGATCCTGTTGTGGTAAATGTTTATTCCTATTCATCTTCAAGGGCTTGCAAGTGATACTTGAAGTCCAATAAAAGTGAGGACTTGCTGATGCAGTTGGAGTTTAAAAGGAAAAGAAAGAGCTGGTGCCAGTTTTATCACCTCACTGTCAAGGTTTACATGCTTTTCTGTAAACATTAGAATATTTAGTTAAAGTCTAGTTATGTGGGGCTTTTTGTTTGGGGCTTTTTTTGGGGGTTTGGGTTAGTTATTTTTTCCCCAGAAATCTAGTAAGCAAAAGATTACTTTGTAAAATTTGTAATTCATACTTAATGAAGTACTGCTTAGCTTGGCATATAGCCTAGGACAAAGTACTAGAAAATGACTTTGAAATTGCATAAGTGACATTCCACATCTCATAAACTTATTACATCCTTCTTGATCTATTGCCTTTTGTGATCTGGGGTCTCATCCTGAAGCCCTTACTAAGGGAAAATTCCTTCTGACTTAAAAGCTAAGGAAAGCCTTTATGAATAAATCACCTGAGCTTTTGGTGCCATTGATCACTGAACCAGACTTCTGAATCATTGCAGGTTTTTTGGTATCAGGAGTGTTTTACCAAGCTTTGCTGCTTGGTATCACTTCTGCCACATATTCCAATCCCAGCTGCTGTTAGCTGTATCTTTGCTAATTCCCTTTATCATTTCACTGCTTGGCTTTTCCAGATTAAACAAACTTACAGCAACTAGTTTAAGTTCTGTATCTGAATATTTAACCTCTTTGTCCTAGCCCGGATTTTCCTCTTATTATAAAAATTGCAGTCAGAAGACTATTGGAAGCTGAAGAGAAAATAAAATAATTAAAGTGGTATTTTACCTTTATTGAAGCATTTTCCACAAATGAAGCATTTTCAACAGCATCTTCCCGTTACTGGCATAAATGATTTATATTGTTTAAAGTAGGAAGGAGATTCTCATGGGTGTAATTGAGGTACTGTGAGCCCAAGCAGCTTTCCTACGCAAAGCAGCTGAGGGAAGTTGTCCTCAATTTTTAAGTAACGTGAAATACTATTAATGTCTGATGGGAATAATGAAGGGGATAATCAGATGCTGGATTGTAGAAATCAGTAGAAAAGTCCAATAAGCTTTTATGAATGCTGTGCTGAGATTTCTTCAGACGTATTAATAGCGTAAGCAAATAATTTCATTATAAGTGTTATTATTGCAGGAACTATCACACATTCTTCTTTAGCAGTTACATTACAGTTATTTGAAGGCAAGAGCAAAGAGCTGCAAATTAGCAAACTTCAAGTACTGTTTTTAAATCTCAAGTCTTTTTCCTGTTGTATATGACAAAGAACATGACAGGTAGTTTTCTCTATACTGTAAAACCAAAGCATGTTGAATATTCAGAAAATGCAAGTGATAAACAGCAAATTTTTTAATGTTACTGCTATTGACAGTAACTTTCAAATATACAGTTAAACAGATTTTTTCTCTTCTTAATTTTAACTTCTCTCAAAAGATTAATTCTTATATCTTTGAAAATGTAAGTCTGAGGATGGATGTGTGCGTATCTGTGGTTGAGATGAAAAGCCCAACATCAAAGTTCAGTGCCGGACCATGCCACAGCTTATCTACATGAACTTGAACAAGTCTTCCAGCACCCCAGCTCTGTGTCTGTGAAAAAGGCTGGTGACAATTTTTCTTCTGTATGTTTCATGTCTTTCATTCAGTCCCTGAGCTTGGTTGAATATGTCCCATTAAGAACCAGGGCACTTAGCAGAGGCGAGCATAAATTGCTCTCTACAAAATCACTCTTTCAAACGCAGTAATACAAAGTGATTCAGCATTAGATTAATAAATGTAATGTGTCCCAAAATGAGGGAAATAATTTCCACAGTAAGCATCTTTATTTTCCTTGAGAAACTTTACAGGGACATTCAGAGTCACTGATGAGCAATAGAAGCAGCACTTAAAAACCAATAAAATATGTGAAAGTCAACATAGACAGATGCCAGCAGGTCACCTTAGATGGTTTTGGTTAAATTAAAAAGAAATATGAAATGATTTAGATGGCCTTTCTACAAGGCAATTCTTTAGAAAATTGATTAGTAATCTCACAGGGTACCCTTTTCTTTGCCTTAGTGTTTTACAGCTCGTCTCATCCATCTACTGCCAAAGCATATAAGATCAGCAGCTAGCACAAATCAGTAGCTAGGTAAGATCACAGCGTACTTGCTCATTTTTTAAAAAATACGCAAAAGTCAACAAATTCAAGGTTCTGGGGTAGTTCTGGGCTTGCGGACAGATTGCACAAGCACCGAGATGCTTTTCAAAGGTGCAGCGTCCTTGCACAGTGATATCCTAGGGTCTGAGAACTCAATACAGACTACTTGTATTTTAAAAATTACTCAGTTCTAGTTACAAGATAAAAAAAAAAAGTAATGAAGGCAATTTCCACTGTGAAATCTGCGCAAGCACATGTAAACAGTTCTAGAAGTGCAGGCTTCAGTTTCACTGAAATGAAATTCCTGAGGGCTTAATCCTGACCTTTTCTGTTTAAACATTTACTATCCTGACCATATTCATAAATATATTCATAGCATATTTTTTCATATTGCTTATGCAGTCAGAGAATGATCTTTCAGTCTCAGCAACTGATCATCTGGCAGTGTTATCATTCTTCTTTCTACCAAAAAATAAAAACAAACAAATAACCCAGCTGTTGAGTACAGAAGTTAGCAGTTCTAAACGTTCAATGTCTTTTTTAAAAATTAATGCTAATGAAAAAATAAGATATATCCACTGCCTGGTGTATAATTTAAATGCTCTTTATTCTTGAGTATTCAGAGTGATAGACTTCTCAGCTCACTGTACTATTAAGCCCTACTCCACAGCGCTGCCTACCCAGAATTTGCACAAGATGGGGCTGAGATGTAGCTGCATGCTGACGTGTTCTCAGCTAAGTCCTAATCTTAAATTTTGCTGAACAATCTCCTGCAGCCTTCAATTACCACTGCAGAACTTTGAAATTGGATCTGTGATGGCTTTTCTGACAAGGAGAACATGATGTGATTTTTATTGCACACAGCCAGCTATAGACTGCCAGGTTATACTGTAACCAGTTTTAATACTTATTTTTAATTATAACTTTGCAGTAAGGAGTAGTGATCGATAAAGGAATTTCTTCTGTTTGAGTTTCACAAGAGACAAAGACCTCATTTCTCTAGGGAGCATTCCACTATTAAAAAAAAAAAAAAAAAAAAAAAAGAAAAAAAAAGTGGAAGCCTATGATTCCTTCCTGAAAAGAAGATGAAATGTGTTTTCTTACTGCTTGGCAAATTTACACAATTTTTTGGTAATACAAGTCCTACCATCATCTTTTACTTTCTGTTATGTGCAGAACGATTTAAGTAGTCTCTTTGAAACAGCCCCTTCCCTGTTTCTTGTGATGCGTCCTTAGGTAGGTCTTGATTTGTATCTGCATTTGCCATTTGTCACATTCATTCAAGGAATATCTCTTGATGCCACAGTTCTGACCATCAGTTCTTCACTCTTCATACACTTCATTCCACATACACTCTTCAGAGTTTCCTTTTTTTCAGCAGATTGGACATTTTTTACATTACTGTCAATTTTTTATGAATTCAGCTCGTAATAAATTCTGGAAGAAGGTGGGCAGAAGAGTCATGAAGTGGAGGTGTAGTGGGACATGCTTCTTTCCCAGCTGTGCACCCCTTCTCAGGGGTCTGAAAGTACACTTTCAGTTACCCAGTAATTATCCATACCTGCTTCTTTCACAGTGAAGGCAGACGCTGCTACCAATCTGTGGAGAAAAATCCCTTTATTTCTAATAGATCCCTTAAATGTTTTGCTGCATTGCAACCTGTAACACTAAAGGGGGGTGTAAGATCCCAGACTCACAGGGTCACACTTCACAGTATTGACTAGACATCTAAAATAAGAAACACTCAAAGAAAATTAGTAGTGGATATTTTCTTCTAATTATTAGTTATCTGATTTATATTTTAAAGAATTGAAGTGGATTATTGGTCTATATGAAGTAAGAATGCTGTTTTGGATGTGCTGTACAAATCAACTTAGTTTAAAAGAAAGAAGGAAAATCCTTTATGCTTTGTTGCCATCATACATTACTATTTGTATTATTAATGTTTAGTAATAACTATTACCATACTACAGAAAGTAGTGTAAGCCAAAGACTGCATTTTCCTTGAAAGCTCTGATAAGATTCAGGAGTTTAGAAGACTTTTATGAGGGGACACTATCCGACAACCAGTTTTGACACATCCACATGCATTTCAGCTTCCTTTCTGCTTGTCTCCTCTTTAGATGTCCATTGATGAGCTTTATGACTTAATGTCATGTAAAGCATGAGGCACAGTTTACCTGAGAAATATTTAATAAAAAATATGCCTAAAGTACAATTACAAAGCTATCAGAACATTATACATAGTTACCAAATTTGGAAAGACCTCTTTCAAAATTAATTTTAAAAGGCTTCATACACTAATGTTACGTATTAATGTTTTCATTTCAATCATAGAATCAAAGAATAGTTAGGGTTGGAAAGGACCTTAAGATCATCTAGTTCAGTCATCTTTCTTATTCTTTTATCTATATATTGCTCTAAATAGATAATATGCTTTTCTTGAAAAGAGTAAGCTTTTCTTCTCCAAACTAAACTCATAATGTTCAGTTTATCAGGGTTTTCATCTGCACTTCTGGAGCAGGATATTCTACATGCTAAATGCTGTGAGGCCCATTGGGACAACCGAAATAGCCTAAATAGACAGTGATTTCTTAGTTTATGCCAGCAGCTATATTTGCTATCATCCCTTGAAGTGACAGCTGTTCATCATGTATTCTTTATCCCTCGTTCACAGATTTAACTCAAAATTGTCTTTTGCCTCCATTAAATGGATTGTTAGAAAATCGATGCTATAAAAATTCCATCTAAGATAAGATTATCTGAAGAATATTATGCCCAAACAAGCAGATCCTTTGTCAGTAAGCCAGCAGAATTGTCAGCAGTGTAGACAACTCCAGAAAAACTACTTCAGATTTATGTTATCATCAGTCTTGCCCCAGAAAGCAAAGGTATAATTATAGTTTAAATCCACACACACACAAACTTTCAAATTATCGTGTATTTGGAATTAAAGTGTTGATTAAGATTGATATTTTGCAAAGGAAACATCGTTACAATTACTGTTACAATACCTCAGGTTTGGAGGTATTGCTTTTTTTATAGAGAACATCACTCATCACTTTAAAAAAACTTTTTCTTAAGCCAGTGTAATACCAGAAGATGCATGTCAACAGGACAAGGAGGTAAAAATATACTTGTGCGGGGATAAGCAGAGGTTGTTTTATTTCCTTTTTCTTTTTCCAGATGAGACAAGAAAATTGATCCAAATGGAAGTTCCGTATTTCATATAAGGCTACATCTAACATTACCTTGTCAAAGGTTAATAAATCAAGGGCTAAAATAAAAGCAGGCAAACAAACAAACAAAACCTCCTGTGGACGAGCTTACTTCACAGAAAATATAATAAACATGTGAAATGTGATATACCACAAGCAAAATAAATATTCATCTTTTATTCATGGATTCATCAATCGTTCCAAGAGACTACCAGTACAGACAGGTTTTTTATGCCACGTTAATATTTTATTGGTTTTTATAGAAGGAAAAAAAAAAAAAAAAGAACAAGGATAAAATGGTGCAAATAACATTTAAAAGACAAAGGAAGAACAGAGATTCAGAATTAATAAGACTGAACAGAAATGAGAGGGAGATGGTCAAAAAAATACTGTGCAGGTCTGGGTGTTGCACACACCCAGGGTCTTTGCACAGAGTTCACGAGGCTTCATTCTTCTTCACATGTCTAAGAAACTAATCAGACTTGGCCCCGAGTGGCCAAATTTGTATTCACAGATGTGGCTTGTTCTTTGCTTGGGAAAAATGAACTCACAGAGAGCAAAACAACCAACCAAACAAAAAACCTGTACCTGAACCTAATTAAGCATTTTTTCAAGGAAAATATCAAGCGCACGGAGAAGTGTGCTGTACCGAAGCCTAGGATTGTTCCTAATCCAGGCACTTTCCCTCCCTCTGCACTATTTCAAACTATTTCTGCTACAAACTGGGACTTTTCCTTCAAATACAGTCCCATGCACAGAGCGCAAGGACCTCTATCTTAGTAAGGCCATATCTGTCCTGTTCTCACCACCTCGCAACTGCTGTAATTTTAGCTCATCTGGTAAAAGCACTATAGCCACAGCAGCTCAAAATTTTCAAAATTGCAAGATGTCTTTACTCCTTAACAGATCACAGCCCCTTCCAGCTTTGAATCACTTCTTTTTTTTCTGTCTTTATTTCTTTTCTGCTTTGTTTTTTTTTTTTTTTTAATTTTATATTTTGGCAGAGATATTGCTGTTGAAAAATAATAGATTATTATTTCTTGTGTTGGAAAGTCCACACCACAGCCAAAACTATAAGTAGTTTTTTTCTAAGTGGCAGAAAGTGTATTGTTAGAGTGAAAAGAAAGCAATGAATCAAAATTAAAGTGCTTTGTCCAAGATCACATAGCTGTTCTGCAACCTGCTGGAGAGCAGAGCTGAGATCTGAGGTGCGATGTGCACTGTGCAGAGGTATTGGTGTCTTTGACACACACCCACAAACCAGCACAGGATGCCCCGCTGCCACCCTTTGTTTGGAAACAGAAAAAATACTAAGAAATAGAGGTTTGACAGACTGAACTCCAGCTTTAGCTCTGATTGCTAGAGGCTGGATTTGCTCCTGATACATACTCACATGAGGAATAGCATCCTGTTATGTATCAGAAATTGTGTGGCCAGCAGGACTAAGGAAAGTAATAATCCCCCTGTACTTGACACTAGTGAAACTGCACCTCAAATATGGTGTTCAGTTCTGGGCTCCTCACTATAAGAAAGACATGGAGGTGCTCGAGTGCATCCAGAAAAAGGTAGTGAAGCTGATGAAGTCTATAGAACAAGAGCTGTGAGGAGAAGCTGAGGGAACTGAGGTTGTTTAGCCTGGAGTAAAGGAGGCACAGGGAAGCCTTTCTCTCTACAGCTATATATAAATTATCAATGCAACCTGAGAAAAGGCTGTAGTGAGGTGGGGTTTGGTCTCTTCTTCCAAGTAACAAGTGATAGGACATGAGGAAATGGCCTGAAATTGCACTGGGGAAGTTTAGATTGGATATTAGGGAACATTTATTCACCACAAGGGTTGTTCAGTATTAGACCAGGCAGCCCAAGAAATTGCTAGAGTTACCATCCCTGAAGGTATTTAAAAGACATGTAGATGTGGCACTTAGAGACATAGTTTAGTGATAGACTTGGCAGTGCTGGGTTAATGGTTGGACTCTATGATCTTCAAGGTCTTTTACAATCTAAACAATTCTGTGATTCTATAGCTGCACAAAAGATTTTTCCAGACCTGAGTCCACCAAATACCAAGCTGAGTAAGATGGTTTACATAAAATATTTGTGTTCAGGGTCTTGCATTCTTCATCCTTTACATGACAAAATTATCAAGAATGCTAGAATGTATTCTGTTATATACCCTGACACGTTGCAGTCTTTAAAAATATTACCTCACACTATGCACAGTCTGTCATGTGTGGAAAGAAAATATATTCCTGTGAGTGCTTGATCTGCAACAACTTCACTGCATAGGTGAACATGTCCTATCAGCAAGATCATAGAATCATAGAATCATAGAATAGTTAGGGTTGGAAAGGACCTCAAGATCATTGAGTTCCAACCCCCCTGCCATGGGCAGGGACACCTCCCACTAAACCATGCCATCCAAGGCTATGTCCAACCCCGCCTTGAACGCCGCCAGGGATGAAGCATTCACAACTTCTCTGGGCAACCCATTCCAGTGCCTCACCACCCTTACAGGAAAGAATTTCTTCCTCAGATCCAATCTAAACCTCCCCTGTTGAAGTTTAAACCCATTACCCCTTGTCCTCTCACCACAGTCCCTAATGAAGAGTCCCTCCCCAGCATCCCTATAGGCCCCCTTCAGGTATTGGAAGGCTGCTATGAGGTCTCCATGCAGCCTTCTCTTCTGCAGGCTGAACAGCCCCAATTTTTTCAGCCTATCTTCATACAGGAGGTGCTCCAGTCCCCTGATCATCCTCGTGGCCCTCCTCTGGACTTGTTCCAACAGTTCCATGTCCTTTTGATGTTGAGGACACCGGAACTGCACACAATACTCCAAGTGAGGTCTCATGAGAGCAGAGTAGAGGGGCAGGATCACCTCCCTCGACCTGCTGGTTGCACTCCTTTTGATGCAGCCCAGGATACGGTTGGCTTTCTGGGCTGCAAGTGCGCACTACCGGCTCATGTTCATTTTCTCATCGACCAACACGCCCAAGTCCTTCTCCACAGGGCTGCTCTGAATCTCTTCTCTGCCCAACCTGGAGCTGTGCCTGGGATTGCTCCGACCCAGCTGGAGGACCTTTCACTTGACATGGTTAAACTTCATAAGGCTGGCATCAGCCCACCTCACAAGCATGTCAAGGTCCCTCTGGATGGCATTCCTTCCCTCCAATGTATCAACTGAACCACACAGCTTGGTGTCGTCGACAAACTTGCTGAGGGCGCACTCAATCCCACTGTCCATGTCACCCACAAAGATGTCGAACAAGACCGGTCCCAACACCGATCCCTGAGGGACACCACTCGTTACTGGTCTCCAGCTGGACATTGAGCCATTGGCCACAGCTCTTTGCTTGTGGCCATCCAGCCAGTTCTTTATCCACCGAGTGGTCCACCTATCAAATTGATGTCTCTCCAACTTAGAGACAAGGATGTCATGTGAGACAGTGTCAAACGCCTTGCACAAGTCCAGGTAGATGACATCAACTGCTCTACCCCTGTCCATCAGTGCCGTAGCCCCGTCACAGAAGGCCACCAGATTGGTCAGGCAGGATTTCCCCTTAGTGAAGCCATGCTGGCTGTCCCCAAGCACCTTGTTGCTTTTCATGTGCCTTAGCATGCCTTCCAGGAGAATCCGCTCCAAGATTTTGCCAGGCATAGAGGTGAGACTGACTAGTGTGTAATTCCCTGGCTCATCCATTTTCCCCTTCTTGAAAATTGGGGTATATTTCCCTTTTTCCAGTCGTGTCCTATACACCTGCCCTTCCACATCAAGCTCTCAGAATACTTCTGCAAAAGATATTCTGCATTATGGGGTGGGAAAACAACTTGGAGGTATTCATAGACATAGTCCATTTTATTTACCTGAATTTATGAAGAAAATTGATCCTGGAAGAATTATGAAATACAGTAATTAATTAGCCAAATAATTACATTGTAGCACTTTTTAACTTTGTTTCTTTAAAAGGCTTTCCCAAAGCTATTAATAAAAAGCCTGTCCAGTATCAATAGAAATAAGGCACAACCTAAATTCTGATTGTGTTTAAATTTGTTTTAATCTGGAAGTCTGTTGATACAGCTATTCCAAACTTACACGGAGGCAACTGTTGGCACATTTTCCCCCACAGCTAAAACAGTTTAAACATTTTCTATAAATTATTTAAATGCTTTCATTTCCATGCACATAAATCCATCAGCAACATTTTAAAACTTTTAATATTTTAATGAATTGTTCAAGGCTTCATCTGAATTTATATTATAAAATGCAAAACTCTCTCTTAAAAAAGAAAAAAAAGGAGAGAATTCTGGCTGTTTCTCCATAATTTTACTTTAGAATATCAAGATAACCTGAGATCAAGAACAATTAAGTAAGAAAACATTATACTTCAAATAATGTAAGGATTGTCGCACACAGTGATAACAATTTAACTATAAAAGCATCTTGTTAATCTAATAACACAGTAACTATACAGTGGTCTATGCACAGTATCGCTGCAATGAAAAGAGCAATGTATTCTGAATGCAGAATTAAAAAATATACCCATCATTTATCATCTGTTCTTTGATTACAATTGTTTGTGTTTATTGTTTGTATTACAGTCATAATTACCTCTCCAAATGAAAGTTTAGCATCATGAAAACACATAAGAATATACAAATCCTCCTTGAGGAACTTACAACCTACTTTTTTACCATAAAGTGTAAATGTATTGTAGTTCCCCTTAGAAACATGTTTTATGTTTATTTTGGTTTGTTTTGGTCTTTAGGCCCTAGTAGTCAACTCTAATATAACAGCAATGTCTCTAATGAGCAGCCTGGGTGTCACAGAGACAGGAGCTTGTGTCTGTCTTGTGTGGACACCAGAATCCTTGTTCTGTGTTAGGAAACCAGCTATGTTTGACATAGCCCGTCTTCCTATGCACATTTTATTTTAACCTAACCTCACACACACCTTGGCCTCTACTGGGAATTACTTCAGTCCCAGGATTTTAGTATCACATGCACTTTACTTAATCACCATGTATTATTCATTGAGTGTGATTCATTGTTGCTTGCAGAAATACATTAATCTTGTGTAACTGGTCAAGGAGAAGGCAGCCAAAGTTTTTCTGATAATGAATCAAACATGGATCAACTCCTGTACTGGACGTGGGGCCCAGATACACCATGCCAAATCTCAGATACACCTCTTAACTGAAAGGGAGACTCTGGTACAGTGTTTGTGGAGTAGAGAGAGATAAAGGGTACTTCATTCCATTAAAGACCTAATTTTCCTCCTTGATATTTTTATTTCTGCTATTTCTATGTCACTCTAAAGTCATGTGGGATTCATCCAGGCTTAGGGAGGCATGGATAACTGCATTAACTTTGAAAAGAGAGGGGTTTCCTTTTTCTATTTAGGGAAATTTAATGTAAGCTGGTTTGGATAGAGGTCATTTTTGTCATGTGTTTGTAAAGCACTTTAAGTGTGTGCCTCACCCAGGCATTACAGCAACAAGATGAGATAAAGAATAGTTAGTATGTCATTTCTCGTTTCTTACAGTCTCCTCTGTCTATTCCCCTGTTGTTTCATCTGCAACTCTATACCTTAATCAAGAAAAAGATTAATGCCAGTAATGTCACATCTGACATTATATTACCTCAGAGACTGACCTCCAGGGTAGGTGTTGCTCAAATTGAGTAGTATCAATAGATATGGTTGCTGTTTGTGCTGCACAAGTGAGGTGCTCAGTACAGTTCGATACCTAAATGTAAATATCCTTGTTCTTTTTTGCATAGTCTGTGTATATAATTGTATCCTAATGTTAGGAATGGAACGAGTCTTGATTTGAAGATCTTCCAGTGGATAATGATTATATCAGTGTTGACTCCTGATGTTATCAGCTCACTGAACCATAACTTCTGTTTTCAATGAGTTCAAATATTTTGTCATGTCTCTGATGGGTTTTCTGTCCAGCCTAGTCCTGGATAACCTAAGCCAAAATAGTTTTTGCTTGATTTCCGTCATATTTTCTGACTGCAGTTATTGTTCCTTGATCCTGGAAATCTTTCTTTCTTCCCTTCCCTTCCCTTCCCTTCCCTTCCCTTCCCTTCCCTTCCCTTCCCTTCCCTTCCCTTCCCTTCCCTTCCCTTCCCTTCCCTTCCCTTCCCTTCCCTTCCCTTCCCTTCCCTTCCCTTCCCTTCCCTTCCCTTCCCTTCCCTTCCCTTCCCTCTTTCACAGAATTGCATCATACTTGACTTTGATGGACATGGCATGTTGACTGGCAAGGACCTGGTTGGATAGGGCTTTCAGCAACCTGGTCTAGTGGATGGTGTCCCTGCCTGTGGCTGGAGGGTTGGAACTATATAACCTTGAAATCATTTCCAACCCAAACCATTCTATAATTCTGTGATGACCTCTGGAGGACACCAAACCCAACCTCCTGCCTGATGCAGGACTGTCACCAGCATGAGATCAAGTCAGCGGTGGCTTTTATCTCAGTGAGTCTGGAAAGGCCCAAAGTCTGGATACATCACAGTTACTCTGGGTGACCCAATCCAGTGCTTCCTAGTCTGGAAGTCTCTATGATGTGCACCAACTTCCCAGCTCCCAAGGCCAAGAAGAGTTTTGCTCCACAGTTTTATAATTTCCTTTCCAGAGAACCTTTCAGGCAAGGTTGGACCACTTTAAGGGGTTCAGAATCCAACCCAGACTCCTTGTCTTACAGTGGAGGAGGTTGGGAAAGCTCCATATAGGCTCCAGAGAGCTTACCACAGAGGGCAGTCAGGATAGACAAGCATGCTGTCAGAAAACCCTTGCTAGCTGAAGGAATTCTCATCCTGCTCACATTAGACAACAAATTTAATGATTATGTGTTTCATGACCTTCTCGGAGTCTGCAAAGAAGCAGACCAGCCTCCATCAACTTTTCTACAACTGGATATTAGCATAAAATGCAATACATCAGCTGATCTACCACTGCAGAAAAGACACCAAGAAAAATGGAGCTCAGTTTCTTTGGGTTCACTGCGATATCATAACCCTCTCATACTTTGCTGTATTTCTGTACTGATTATAACAGCAGTTATATCTCTTTCAGGAGTTTCTAAACAAGTCCTTAGCTTATCAGCCAAAGCTTTGCAGTTCAATTTCTCTTGAAGCACTAGAAAACAAAAAAGCAGTCATTTGCTGGAATCATGAGCAGCTAATTTGCTGAGTTTAGTGGCAGGAAGCCTGAAGATAATCAATCCAGTTCTTTACATATATAAATGCAATACAGCATGCTGAGTATGGTAAATTACACTGTTCAAAACAAGATAAAAAATCTTACCAGGTGAAACTGTAGATAAATCTTCACTTACAGAGTATTATGCTTCAGAATATCTCCAGGTTCTTGGAAGACTTTGAGTGTCTCATATACATACCCAAAATCCAGGCACAATTGTACAATTATACTGAATTGGGATATGTTTAAGTTTTTTGTCTAGAATAGCAGTTACATTTGCAGCACAACCTTCCAGATTGCTGCGGTTCTTCCTCCTCCAAGTTCAAGCAGTAATTTGGACATAAATAAGTTCATATGGAAGTGTTTAACTTTTAAAAAATCCTAGTTTTTTACTGATTCCGTGTTTTCCTCCTTGTACTTTTTTTTGTGCCTTATCTGTTCTTGTTTACATTACATATATTACAGCGAAGTTCATATTCTGTGAAGCTAGCAACCCTCTTTTCTGTTTCTTCCAGCCATATCCAAACCAGATTTCTCACATACGTCATTCAGTAAAGGTACTTTTCTCTATCAAACCCATACCTTAGTTCATTTCAGCACCAAGACAGATGATATAAATGTGAGCTGAGCTGGGCAATATAAAACTGCCTAAAATCCTTCTGAGGCTGTAAAACTTCATAATTCTCCTGAAGTTTGCTGAACAGCCATTTCTCTTTCTTTCTCCTTCTTTTAGGCACCTTTAACTGATGTGACCAAAACTTGTTGCCTACAAGTAAAAAGGAAAAAAAAAACACTACTGTATATTTTACAGCCAGGTTGTGATTGGAGAACTGCACTTTACTACACCTGCCATAAAACACCTTCACTGACTTCTGAGCAGTGAAATATATACAGACTTCAGATGAAAAGCAAAAAACAAAACAAAATCAAACCAAACAGAGGAACCATTTCCACGCAGCTGACATTTAGGGCTGTACTGGGTCTTTAAAGTGAAATCCCAAGCAGGGAATTGATTCACAACATCCCTCAAAACGCCAAAGAGTTATGACTCTTCAAGCTCTGGAGAAGGAAGATTTGGGCCAGTGTGTACCCTTTCTTGTATTAATAGCTTGCTGTGTGATGACACTTCTTCACAGTTGTCCAGAAACTTTTTGGAAACCAGGAAATGTTCCATATTTTGTTCTCTTCAGTTTTTATATTCTGCTATGAATAGCAATTCTTCTGAAAACAAACAAAGCAACAAGCAATATTCTTTCCAAAGTTATATTCCCTTGGTGAAGCTTTTGGCACCTACAAAATAATGCCTTCGTTCTTTAGTCCTCTGTGGTAGATCCATGTTAGCGCACAAAGCCGGATTACTTATTGGAGTGTATGGAAGGGTCAGGTAGGTTCCTGAATTTATGAACTGGATTTTGAGCAATTTTGCATATGTTGACATTTGTTACTTTTTTCACTGAATGGGTGTGTGTATAATTTTAGAAATGAAGCCTGAAATAAGCATTGATTTCAAAGTTTCAGATAAGCTCTTTTAAGCAGAAAAACAAATTAATAAATTGTTCAGGTTTATTGTTTTTTTCAAGTATGTATGTAAGGTCACAGGATTATAACAGACTCATATTAAAAAACTGTGGCCCACTGACTTCTGTACAAAAAAAATCCCAAACAAAAAAAGACAAAAAAAGTTGTATTGTTCAACCTCATTGCAGACACCTTTGCATGGCATCTGTGATGCTTGTGTGCATCCAAAATGAAGAGTAAAATCTAGGGTAACAGTGTTGTTCTCTCTAATTAGAGAATTGTGACTAATGCTAGTAATAAAAATTGTGTCATAAAAGGGTAAGGAAATTCCTTCCCCATAATAAATATGTCTCCATGGGGGTCACAGTTTTTATGGACAAGGGAATCAGTCTCAGTAATATATTGTTAAATGACTGTTCCTCCGATGCTGAAATGTCTTCTCCATTTACATACATAATTCTAGTTTGGTAGGAGGCAGCAGGACAGTACAAAGGACTGGGATGTATGTCTGTGCATTGTAAGCATAACTTTTAGATGCTCTGAATTAGGATTTTATAATCAACAGGGTTGAGTAAATGGTTCTATATCTTCAAAAAAAAAATAGAAGTCTGAAAGAGCTGGATACAGGGAGGCTCTGCAAAGCTCTTTTGAGGTTTTAAAATGTATGATTGGAAATATCTCCTGCTTTTTTTGTCTCATATTCCTCAAAATCTGATCAAAAGTTAAAGATGATCTGAATTTACATGGGGGGAAAAAAAGCACTTACTTCCGCCATTATCTCCTTTTCTGCTTCCTTATAAATCCAAACTGGATAGCATCCAATTTCTCATCGCAACTGCCTCTAGAAATGAAAGAGAGCCTGAATAGAGGAGGAGATGAACTGCTTTAAATGCTTTTCCATAGTTGTTCTCACTGCTATGAAAGCTTCATTAAAAGCTGCAGCTTGCTTGTTTTCTAGCTCTTCCAAAGTAATAAGCACATAATTCTGCTAAAAATTTGGAAGGAGTGTATCACTAAAAGCCATTATGGCATCATTTTATTTCAAGGTCCTTTTCCATTTTCTTGGGAATCAGAGACCCCTGTCATTCCAATCTGAAGAAAATTCAGAACAAATAGTGTCTTTTTAAAGAGGATATTGAAAATTTGCGATGTTGATATGTCTACGTAAATGACTTCTTCATTCTTCATTCTAAATTAATTCTTCATTGACTGTGAGTATGTGTTGTGAAGCATAACAATTATTTTGCTTTTTTTGTCTTCTTAAACTACATTCAAAATATATCAGATACAGTGTTCACAACTAACATACTAGGAGCACTTTTGTGTCTATTTTGATTTGTTGAGATGGAGAGGCATGAGCAATGATGAAGAAAATTTGTGATATCAGAATTTATTACCTCTTATTCTAAAAAATTCACCTACAGTTCTAACATCCACACATGATATAAATGATTACATAGGCTTCCTTCTAATATCTGCTGTGGTGCAAAACAATCTTGCCTGCAGATTATAACAACTGCTCTTTTGAAACAGCTGGAAAGGATCTCAGACAGCATGGCTAGATGCATGCATTTCATAACACTGATTATGACAACAATATTCAAAGCTCTTAAATTACCCTCCAAAATGGCAGTCCTTCAGTATTGAAAATCCACTACATGGATTTACCAAATTCAATCCAATCTCATATTTACTTATTAAAATCAATTTCTGACATCCTGGGACATATTCTGTATGCATGATGGAAGAAAATAGAGACTTTTGCATTATTCGAGGCTGAAATTCTGTGTTATTTCTTCTCTGATTTGGCCCACAAATGACATCCCCAAAAACCCAGTGTGCAATGCTGTGCTGGAAAGAACACAGTATTTACAAGATTTTAAATAGCTCCACCTAAAATGTAAAGGTAATTATTGGAGTGAACTTATAATAACTAAGCAAGCCTAATAAGAATGCTGACAAAGTTATTTAGAAAGTCATATATGGATTCTGTTACAGTGAATGTATTTTTCTGTAGAATACATTTGCTCTGGAACATGTTTTCTAGCCATGTTTCCTTGTCCTCTTTCAGTCTGCAGTACTATTGTAAGTAAAGATCACAGCTCCCAAATAGTCATACTGATTCTCCATCTTCTTATTTCCAGTTTACTTCTGGGATCCCAGTGAAAAAATACCTTCTAGCTTATAATGAAACAAAATGGATTCATATGTCATAAAAAGGAAAACTATGAATTTTATATGGTTGATTTTTTTCCACAGAATCTTGATAGCATCAGTTTTCAAGCTTTCCCCAAGCTAACTCCACATCAGCATTCAGAAATAAGAAAGTATATTTACATTTGTTAATTTTGTTTCATCAGTTGAGAATAATAAAAGTAAAAACCATAGCAAGGTCTAGCATAACTCCTGCTCTCACTGAGTGAGTTGTAATTTTCTGGCACATTAATGCTGGTGTTTTACTTTAATTCTTCTCTTTTTTATCAGTAAAAATCTTTCCACCAAAAAAAAAAAAAAAAAAGACTTTTGGATTTTAGTCTCTGACTGAGGTGCTTTCCTGATAGAAAAGAATACAGGCTGCATTTTTCTTCCCTTTCTGCTTAATTTCAAATTCCAGAGACTACAATGTTTGATTTGCTGTCCGTGTGCCACAATATACAAGTTTTCATCCAAAAGCTCAAATATTTTCAGGTAGAGTAATATCTAGACATTCCCGGAAGCAATTAACATTGCCTGGTTTTGTAAATGCATTCTACCCATGCCTGTTTGTCATGTGGCTTTTACAAATATTATTTACAGGTTTTCTGGTAAAGCTGTGATTGCTTATCCCAGAGTCACAGAACTGACTATGCAAGGTGAACCTACGAAACAGTTCTGCATTGCCATTTGGAGCCAGGATATTTTGATAATGAGCACCACTAGGTAAGTCTCTTGCTTGACCCTAAATGGGAGAATAGAGAAGAATGCTCCAACCCTGAAAGGCTGATATGCTTTTCTTCCTCTTCCTAGGTAAAATTAAATGAAAAAAAGAGACTTGAAGTGTGGCCCATGGGCAATTTTAATCTCCATTCCCCCATGGTTGACCTATAAGTAGAGGGACAGCATTGACTATTATTTTATTTATTAAAAAAAAAAAAAAAAAAAGACACAAAAACAAAACCTAAAAGATGTGGTGTGGAATTTATTAAATTAATTTTAAGAATACGACCCATTATCATAAGCTTGCAAACTTTTTTTCCTCTATTCTGGAGAGCAATTTACAAGTTGTTTTTTGCCAATTGCAACACAGAAGAATCTGATGCTGAAGAAGTACTTAGGCTTTATCCTTAAATATTTATTAGTACAAGAAGCAATGTACCACAATGTTCTGGCTCTGTCACATTCGATTCGCGGGTGTGGATACAACCTGTAGGCAGCTGTTACACCTAAGAAACAAATCAGTCAAAGAACTGAGAGACACTAATGCAAACCAGCCTTTGCCAATGATGTGCACAGCTTTCTAAAGAGGCTGGCACATTTTTGTTTCTTGCTTTCCATTTTTGCTGTGTTTCATAGGCTTAGCAGCTTGAAGTGCAGGAACTGAATGTGGCTACATGTCACTTTAGGTGTTTCAGATGCTTATTTGATTTACATGTATTTTTATGTAATGCTAGTGTTTCCAAGGTATATAAGCAGAAGGCTTTTTATTCCATTTATTGCCATGCAAATTTATATTGATTAAGCAATTATATGTTAGTATTTAAATGAGAGGGAGAAAAAAACTTGATAGGATAGAACAGTACAGAAAACCGGGGCTTATAAATGTCCTCAGGCCTGTCTAAGGCTTTAACCCTTCTAATGCTCTCGTAACAATTCCTGCAATGACAGTGGCATCCACTGGTTCAATATAAAATACTCTGAAAAAATAAAATCAAATGCTTCAGACCCCTCTGCCTCAGACTTGTCAGTCTTGACCAAGTTTCAGGATTACTGAGAGAAAAAAAAAAAAATGCCTCTGTCAAGTATTTTTTTCTTAATAAGCCACTGCATCCGCGGGTCCTGAAGGAGCTGGCAAATGAAGTTGCTAAGCCACTGTCCATCATATTTGAAAAATCATGGCAGTCAGGTGAAGTTCCTGATGACTGGAAAAAGGGAAATATAACCCCCATTTTTAAGAAGGGGAAAATGGATGAGCCAGGGAATTACACACTAGTCAGTCTCACCTCTATGCCTGGCAAAATCTTGGAGCAGATTCTCCTGGAAGGCATGCTAAGGCACATGAAAAGCAACAAGGTGCTTGGGGACAGCCAGCATGGCTTCACTAAGGGGAAATCCTGCCTGACCAATCTGGTGACCTTCTATGAAGGGGCTACAGAACTGATGGACAGGGATAGAGCAGTTGATGTCATCTACCTGGACTTGTGTAAAGCCTTTGCCACTGTCTCACATGACATCCTTGTCTCTAAGTTGGAGAGACATCAATTTGATAGGTGGACCACTCGGTGGATAAAGAACTGGCTGGATGGCCACACGCAAAGAGTAGTGCTCAGTGGCTCAATGTCCAGCTGGAGACCAGTAACGAGTGGTGTCCCTCAGGGATCGGTGTTGGGACTGGTCTTGTTCAACATCTTTGTGGGTGACATGGACAGTGGGATTGAGTGCGCCCTCAGCAAGTTTGTCGATGACAGCAAGCTGTGTGGTTCGATTGATACATTGGAGGGAAGGAATGCCATCCAGAGGGACCTTGACATGCTTGTGAGGTGGGCTGATGTCAACCTAATGAAGTTTAACCATGCCAAGTGCAAGGTCCTCCAGCTGGGTCGGAGCAATCCCAGGCACAGCTACAAGTTGGGCAGAGAAGAGATTGAGAGCAGCCCTGCGAAGAAGGACTTGGGGGTGGGGGTTGATGAAAAAATGAACATGAGCCCGCAGTGTGCACTTGCAGCCCAGAAGGCCAACCGTATCCTGGGCTGCATCAAAAGGAGTGTGACCAGCAGGTCGAGGGAGGTGCTCCTGCCCCTTTACTCTGCTCTCATGAGACCTCACTTGGAGTATTGTGTGCAGTTCTGGTGTCCTCAACATCAAAAGGACATGGAACTGTTGGAACAAGTGCAGAGGAGGGCCACAAGGATGATCAGGGGACTGGAGCACCTCCTGTATGAAGATAGGCTGAGAAAATTGGGGCTGTTCAGTCTGCAGAAGAGAAGGCTGCATGGAGACCTCATAGCAGCCTTCCAATACCTGAAGGGGGCCTATAGGGATGCTGGGGAGGGACTCTTCATGAGGGACTGTGGTGAGAGGACAAGGGGTAATGGGTTTAAACTTCAACAGGGGAAGTTTAGATTGGATATGAGGAAGAAATTCTTTACTGTGAGGGTGGTGAGGCCCTGGAATGGGTTGCCCAGGGAGGTTGTGGATGCTTCATCCCTGGCGGCGTTCAAGGTGGGGTTGGACATAGCCTTGGATGGCATGGTTTAGTGGGAGGTGTCCCTGCCCACGGCAGGGATGTTGGAACTCGATGATCTTGAGGTCCTTTCCAACCCTTACTATTCTATGATTCTATGATTCTATGCATTCTGGGAGTGTGAGAGTCCTCACTCAACAGTGCTTAAGGCAGCGCCAGAATCTGATATTAAGACTAATAAAATGAAATCATTGTGTGTGCAGCAGCTTAAAACTCTTATATTGATTAAGGTCTGCCAGAGGCAACTCAGCCAGCAGTTCCTACAAGCCAAGCAAGGAGAGGATATAGTTCAGCAGAAGGAGGGCGATGTTCTTTTGTTATCAGTGAACTCCTCCAGCCTCAGAAACAGCTGCCATGGTGGTAATGAGGAGACCTATAACTACAAGGCACTTCCTGAGCAGCCTTTTTGTCCACAGGACCAGCTTCCAGATGGTGTGTCTCAGCCTCTGGACTTTAGAGTATACACTGGAAATGAGGGAAAGTCAGACATTCCTAGAAGCTGTCAAGTAGAGAAAGTGTCCCCCGGAGATGACTGGCAGTATAGCAGAGCAGACAAGACAGGATAAGAGTGAAAATGGAGACAGATAGAGCAGGTGCAGGGAAGCCAGATCATCATATTTGTCTTGTGAAATATCTGTGCTCTAGTTCCAATTAGCAAGGAGAGGAGGAAATTGTAATTTCAATCCACACTTCCAAGTTAGGGGAGAGAGATATGCCAAATATTAAAGACAATATCTTACAAAGAATGTGAAACACAAAAAAAGGATCTTTTTGGTTTTATGGTTAGGGTAACCCCAAGCACAAATACAGGCTGTGTGGAGAATGGATTGAGAGCAGCCATAAGGAGAAGGATTTGGGGATGCTGGTTGAAGAGAAGCTCAATGTGAGCCAGCAGTGTGCACTTGCAGCCCAGAAATCCAACTGTATGCTGCACCAAAAGGAGCATGACCAGCAGGCTGAGGGAGGTGATTCTGCCCCTTTGCTCTGGTGAGACTCCACCTGGAGAACTGCTTTCAGCTCTGTGGGTCCCCAAAACAAGAGGGACACGGACCTGTTAGAACAAGTCCAGAGAAGGCCACAATGATGACCAGAGTACCAAGAAATGTCCAAAACCAATCTTCACAACTGAGCTCCAAATTACTCCTATTTGCAAACATAGTTCTTAGGAAACTCTTTGGGGGTGTGTAACCAGCAAAGCAGCACTGTCAGGTCACCTCTTCACAAATTCTTTATGTCTCAGCCCAACATAATCCAATCTAATGGCTTCTCTTCTGGACACAGAAAGCCCTTTTTATCTGTAGCTATCTGCACATTACCAGATATTAGCTGAGCGCCTCTTTTCTTCCTATCTTCAGGGGCTAAAGCCTGTGTCCAAGATTTTGTCACTGAATGTAGAGAATTTTATTTCAGTATATGATTCCCAGTCTCCCTTGTATGCTTTGCCTGGGACGATTTCCAAGCTGCAGCAGTTCCAGGACTTACCACATGCAATGGCAAAAGAAATGCGCGCACAGAAAGCAGGCACTTCCAGGATCTCTCTGCTGCAGTGATGACTGCTTATACTGGAATCTGTGTATACAGTCACATACCCCATTATGGTAAAAGTAACTAAAACAAAGTGCAGAGTAAAGGAAGCTGGTATTTAATGAATTCATGGTAACTGTTTCATACCCAGGAAGAGGTCATTGCACAAACACTGGTAACAGATATAAATGCAGGGGAATGGAAATATATGGAAAGCATCAGAAGAAACAGCCAAACAGGAGTTAAAAGAATGACATTTTTAATTGCTACAGAAGATGGAGACCAAATGATATAAAGATTAGGTGACAGGATGATGAAGAACAGAACTGGAACCATAAAATAATGAGGCAAAGTATCCTGCCCAACATCAATTTCTAAAGCCTATAAAAGGCACATCCAGAATTAGTTTACTGTCTTCACTCAAGAAGAATTCAGAAGATAAAGTGAGGATGTCAGCAATGTCCCTTGTACTTTGTCACACACAAGTGATCCTGACCAGATCACTTGAGCACACACATCTCAGTGCTTAGGAGTACACAAAGGTAAGACTGAGAAAGTCAAACCAACTGTCTAAGAGATTTGGCCAAATCCTTCCCCTTGTCAAGGTTTTTGTTTGTTTGTTTGTTTGCCTTTTTTTTTTTTTTCTGAATTCCATTACACTGATTTCCTACAGCTGTGCTACTTCTATCTGGGCCTTATATTTCAGCTTAGTTAGGAAACATGCTCTGTTTTTCAATTGGTTCATTTGAGAGATTTCCATCAAAACAGTGCTTTAAAAGAAAGAACGCCTTTGCATATTTAAACTTCTTCATCTGGTAGACCAGGAGACTTAAAGCTTGAAGTAGTGCTGGCCACAATCCTCCCTGGGGAAAGCAGAGTATCAACAACAGAAATGACTGTAATAGAGATTACAAAACCAGTTTTAATTTAATAAGGTAGGATATTTTTAGTGTCACAATATTTGTTGCCATTTGCAACCTATGATTATTGATTGCATTGATGGGGACACTTTAAATGAATTGTCCATATTTTTCCATGCTTTTAGAGAATTATAAAAACAATGGATTTATGAATTAATTTAAAATCAAAAACTTATGCCTATGAGTTTAGGTGTTCATCATTGCCATATGTTCAATTATAATGTACACTGTGAGTTCTGTTTCGTAACTTCACTAACACATCAGAATTGTTTTATTTCCTTTAGTTTTCAGTGCTAATTTTGAAGCAAAGCTCAAGCGCTTAATGGATGACTGCAAAAATCAGAGCACCTAAAATCCCCACTGTAAGGAAATGATTTTATACTTCTATGAAGACTTTAATATTGGGTGGTAAGATTACACTTGTTCTTCAGCATTCAATGCTTTTAGAAGAAAAGAAAGCATGTTTAAAAAGTGTGTCACTGACGACTGCATTATCCAAGGTATATATGTGGTAGAAAGTATGTGTGCATGCTCTTCAACAAGAAGATTAAAGTTTGGTTTTTCCTTACTTCCTAATTGTTGGGTTAAAACTACAAGGGATTTAGGAGGCTCATGTGGCTGGGGTTCAGATATTACAAATTGGCAATCAGCTTTTTGATGATGAGGCATGTAGAATAAAAGGCAGGTTTGTAAGGGGGGAAGAGGGAGTCTTTGCAAATTGTTGTGTCAGCTGGGTAGAAATTTTGCTAGGATCTTTACTGCTAGGTGATATTTCCGGGAAGGTGGAAAGAAAAGGCATAGGAGGTTATTTGTCTCAGCTGAGAATATTTTACAATAGTTACTAGTATAACAATGGATACAAAAATAAACTGATCGGGGAATGAAGGATATATAATGGGCAAAAATTGCTCTGTGGCAACCCAGCCAAGGCAACTGACAGCTTTAGGTAGCTGGTTTTCAAGACTTGGAGTTTCATAGCTGTTTGCATACCAATAGCTGTAATTTTCCTTGAAAACAAAAGGCAGTTTCTCTGACTGAGTCCACCCGATTTTTGCTTTCTCTAGTAAGACTCTTCAACCATTGGTCTTTCCTATTAACTATTTTTTGGTGTCAGCTTTTTCCCTAATTATAGCTACTATTTTGGGAAAAAAGGCAAACCCGATCCTCCATTTCTCCACCCCAGGTTTAAAGCTTTGGCTGCTTACTATCTTATTCCTCCTTGACTTTTAAAAACTATGTTTTGTTCCATGATGACAGTTCATCAAGCATCTCTATGCAAGCTCAGAAGACAAATGTATCAAATAGCTTTTTATACTCATTCTAGAGTAAAGGCTCCAGTAGACAGGTCTCCCAAAGAAAACAGTCTGATAAGCTTGGCTTTTAAGTAAGGTTTCTGCTAAACAACCCCTAACTTTCTTCATCCAGCCTTTTTTAGAACAGAGAACACATGAATTATATCCCTGACATGAAGACTTTTTTCCTAATTCAAATACAGTTTTAATCTTTGTGGATGCAGTGGGGACTAACTAAAGTGACCATGTCCAACTGTTTCCTCAGAAGAAGCAATGTGGTCACCAAAGGCTCCAAACTTGTCCTAGTAAATAGGCAGATGTGATTGTGTGATGCAAGACACAACTTTCATTGATACTAGAAAGCTGATGTGTTCAGGATATATGAAGTATGTACAGATGAAGGATGCCTCAGATAATGGCAGACCTTGAAACAGTAGCTTTTATTATTCAATAGTGACAGATTTTAAAGTAGAGAATTATTTTCATTTATTTCACTGGCTTCATAGAATCATAGAATATTTTCAGTTGGAAGTGACCTTTAAAGCTCATCTAGTACAAGCCCCCTGCAGTAAGCAGGGGCATCTTCAATTAGATTGGTTGCTCAGAGCCCTGTCCAACCAGATCCTGAATGTTTCAGGGATGGAAACATCTACCACCTCTCTGGGCAACCTGTTCCAATCTTTCACCACCCTTGCCTTCCTTAAAACTAGTCTGCATCTACTCTCTTAGTTTAAAGCCATTACCCCTTGTCCTATCTCAACAGACCCTAGGGGCTTCTTCAGTAGAAGTTTATAGGATGGTTCACTGTTTTAAAAAATTCCAATTACATTCAAATTCCATTAGTTAAGTCAGTAAGTATGCTAATTCATGGCTAACTCTGCCTTTCTACCTTTGCAAGATTAATCTCTCTAGAAAGTGGAGAAAGAAGCCATGCGACTCTTCAGATGCTGATGATCTATTTATTTATTACTTTGATGACGCAATTAGATATGAGAGCCTCTGATAAACTTACAGTGCTTTAATACTTTTTTCCCCCTAACTGCACACATGCTGACCTTATGAGGTTATTAAATGCTTTCTCAGAAAACTGCAATATTCTCTGCAGTTGTCTTGTTCATACATATAGATAAACTGACTAGCTAATCCACTCTTCATCAGTTAAACTGAGTGGAAGGGTTTGGGATGGAGAGAAGATTATCAGTAACCCAAAAAGAGAAATTAAATAAGAGTAGGCCACTTTTGATAGAGTATCCTTTATGGGACCTTGAGTGCTCAAGAGTTTTTCTACACTGAGCTGCATTTGAAATTAAAATTTCCTAACTTCGATTGACCATGAATTATCTTCTGGACAATGGGAGGACTCAGTCCCTTGAGTGCGTTTGATTACATATATCAGGTGACGTATGCATGTGCACCAGCAGTTGGAGGTCTTAACATTATAGAACATACTAATTAGATATCTGTTTTCCTGTTGTCTTTGGCAAACAAGTTGCTATCATCATTTTCACAGACTATGAAAAAAACCTAGCAAATAGAACATCTGCTTTTTGTTAAACACATGCAGAGATATTTCAACACATACCCATTAATCAAACTTAAGCTTTGTTTTTCACCTCTTTCACTTAGTAAAAAAAATTGTTATAAATACTACTTTTAAATATATATATATATATATATATATATATAGCAGTGGTTAAAATTTTACAGGGGAATGAAGGGGAGTGTAGTTGGGGAAAGACCTGGAAACATTAAAGACTAAAAACATCAGTGCATTATCAGCATTGATCTCAGACTAAAGTCGAAAGCACAGCACTGCAACAGATACTAAGAAGGGGAAAAATAACTGCTACAGCTGAACCCAGGACATTTCTCAGTATATTCCCTCACTTCCATAATTCACTTTGGTCTAGTTTTCAAAATGGGTAACCAGCTATTTGAGATAAGGCAGCTAGGACTAAATGCCTTTAACACAGCACTTCTACAGGTTCATCACTGCCAGCATTATTAAGCTCATTGTTGACGAAAGAACGATTTGCTGCCTGCAGTGGCAACTGCAAAGCTGATTTGGGAGCCTTGGCAAGGGTCATATGAGGGAAGAGCTGAAGGAACATCTTCTGTCTTAGCTCTTCTGAGTTTTGACAGAATTAGCTGAAAAGTCAAAGTTGACAATGCTTTAAATATAGCAGTACGGGTCAAAACCTGCTGATTAGGTAACAATTAATTTTGAGTGACCTCTAGTGGCGCTTTTCCACAGTTCACCTTCAAATAATTAACTGAAATGTCTGATATCTGGAATTCTGGCTCTATATTTAATACTGCCCCCATGGCAACAGGCTGTATAGTCTGCAGCTACCTGGAAATGCTGCACCATAGGTTTGTTTTTCTAAGAAAAGTTCAGATAACTTCTTAAGAAAATAAAAATGTTCTTTATGTATACCTTTTTGCTAAAATCATTTATTACTACACTAGGTAGAGCAACATACTGGAACCCAGTCCATGATGCAAGATTTCATCACATGAATGAGTATGCCTTTGCAGCAACAGGAATATACAAACTTTTCCAGATGCAGGCATGCTGTTATTAGCTTTAATCCAAACCGGTATGGGCAACAAAATTTGTGACAATGGTTGAATCCATCTCATAAGGTATTCCTACCTGCAGCAGCTATAGCAAAGCCAGAGTGGGACTGAAGTTATGCCTGTGTGTTGCAGCTTGTAAACATGCACAGAATTTAGCTGTGTAGATTGCAAGTTGAAGATCAGAAAAAGACAGCTATGCATAGCAAAATAAGTGAGGGATTTGCCCTCTTCAAATGAGACATTTAGCTCCAGCAGTTATTTGGAGTTTCAGGTGATATTAACCTATTTTTTATTACACTGACATTTCAGAATGCACCATCTATCATTGGGTCAGCTCTGAGCACTTTGCAGTGATTCTATTTTCCACATTCCCTATCTGATAGGAAGATGGGACAGTTATTAGCTAAGAGGCCATCGTGTACGCACAGATCTTTATGAATATCAGTGTCTCTGTTTCTTTTCTTAGTTTCTGTCTCAGCACTCCCACACACCTGGGACCTCCACTAAAACATGTGCCATCCAGATATCTCGTTCCAAAAACATAATGGGTACCCAGAGAAATACCAGAGGATCACCTATACATGATCTCTTCTGATAAGATGTAACGCCAGGTCCCTGACTACTTATGATTGGGGAAAAAAAAAAAAAAAAAATAAAAAATCCCGTGATGTGGTTTACAAATGTGCAAGAATGAGCCCAGGTGGCCACATTAAAAGGGTCAAATCTCACTCTCTAAATGAGATGCAAATTTGACTGTTAATAGTTATGCATCTCAAAGTGACGTTGTGAGAGGCTGCAGACAAACTGCTCCTGTGGCCACACTTCCTCTCTAATGAGATTGCCTAGAATTGACATACTGCCCAGCAACTTCCTTGCAGACAAACCTGATCCTCAAAGAGAGGATATATGGGTATTAAATCACAGGAAGGTCAAAGGTTTGCTCAAGAAAATACTGTGCAACAATGGGAGTGATCTGACTTTCAGTTTCCCTGCATGGCAGTATCTCATTTTAGGAGGTAAGGCTTTATGCTAAGTGCAAATTTCAGTTAAATTAGACAAATCTTATTTTTTTCAAATGCTTCAGAAAACCCGTCAGGTAACAAATTTACCTTACCTTTTCCTAAGTTTTTACCTTGAGGTGAATTTTGAAGCACATCCCAAGCAGAAATGTTCAGTGTTTGTTACGTAAAAGTCAGGGGCAGTAAAGCATATAAAATCAACAAGCAAGTAATCATAGACAGTAAAGATTTACTTTCTTCACAATTACAATCCCACAACCCCATGAAAAGTCACAGTAAAATATATGAGTTAGTTCTCATGCATAGGTTTGCAGACGTTAAATTTGCACAGGTACTGATGCTGCTTCAAAATACATAAATATTCAAATGCTTTTCTCAAAATGCACCAGACCTGTATGACGACATGTGACCTGTCATTTAGACGTTAATCTTTATGAATGGTCTTGAATTATTGTGGTACATAGAAAAATTATGTTTTATATGCATTCCCTATATGCAACAGCTTTTGATCAAGATTTTCAATCTAATTGTAGCTGAATGACAGTTTCCTTCACTAAAAAAGATTTAAGACCAAAGACACTGTTAGAACATATGATATAATTATTTCGCCTAATGGAAAAACATTCATTTTGATAGCAGTCTTAAATTACTGCTGCCTTAAAGGCAAATGTTTTAGTATATAAAGGATTTGAAAATTGGCTGATTTGTGGTGTAAATCTTGAGCAGGGAGGGCAAGGAAAACTTGGGTTTGGTCCATTATTTAGTTCATCATTGAACAACTTGCAAATATTTAATCCCCTATTTATTTATTGGGGGTTTTTTTCATGCATATATGTCCGTCTTGTCTTATGGACTAAATTTATCTGTTTCTCACTTAATTAAAAATCTTTTACCTCTTTTATGTCATGAATAACAGTGATCTAATAGTACTCTATGGCAAATGTAGTAAGTTTTACTAAATAACAAAAAATTATATTTTTAACCTTAAGGTGAAAGTAGTTCTATGATTAAATCTAGGTCTGTAAGGTAAAAGGTCACAGTAATTTATTTAATATACGTTTACTGATTCTCAGTTGTTTCCTAATAATAGTAATGTTTGGGTTTTGTATCAGTGAGAGATTGTTATTATTAACTGTCTTGGCCCTAGGGACAAAGCTGTGATCATTTCAAAACACACAGGAGAAACAAAATTTCTCCCTAGTTTTATGGCAAGATAATAGTAAGTAATTTGATCTCTTCCTCTAGAATGTTATTGCTCTGAAAAGACTTTTAAATCTATTTGAGTTACAGTCAATGGTTAACTTCAGTGTGAGACGTGCATTTAATCAATTTTGTGCTGATCTGCTCCTTATTTGCTCTCTACACCATGGTTAAATGCAGGAGCTGATGGAAACTCTTCAAATGAAATTTCAGCTTTCAGAGCAAGGGAGGGCAGCTCTGAGAGCCAGATTTGCCTTTAAATTATTATTTGCTTGCACAGACTACAGGCAGAAACAGCTATAAGAAACTTATGTAATAGTCTAGCTTTAAGGAAAAAAAAAAAAAAAAAGAAAAAGGAAAAAAAAAAGAAAAAGAAGACAGAAAATAAGCGAGAAAGAGCCATTCATGTTTCCAGGCTGTAGAAAACTTCTACAAACCATGGAAATACAAAAAATACACTTGTTCAGCTCCTGTGGGCTAGCACAGCCTTGGCAGTGTAATGGACCTGCATTTTGGGAAACAAATGAGACCTTCTAGAAAAAATTGTGTCCAGAAGCAAATATCCCATGGACTTTTAAAAAAATTATGTGCCATTGTTGTCCATAGTCCCTAGTCCACCAGGTATGGGGAATGAGCCCTGTGAGCAGGCTGTCAGGCCTCCCTGCCTGCAAAATCTGTCCTCCGAGCATAAACAGTTAAGAACTGGGGGAGAGTGGAGGAGGGTATTGTGTTGTCCACCCCTTGAAAAAATTCTTCCTTGTCAGCATAAATTAGATGTGCCTGAATGGGGGTCATATTAGAGTTTATATTAGAGTGTAATGAAAATGTAGGAATTTCCAGTGATTCTGCCCTAATCTCCTGCCACTTGGGTAACGCAGGTGAAGAAGGAAATCCAGCAATAGTTATAAGCTGTTGTCGCTCATAAGTGTGTTTATTTACTGTCTTTAGAGGAAGAATATAATCTGAATCTCTTGGTTTTGCTTGGGTTATGATTTAAGCTTGCAATGGCATGGCAGTCTCAGATGAAAGTATCAGGTTTGCATCAGAATCCAAGATGATAGCTTTCCAGTAGATACAGTGCAGCTTTGAAACTGCTTCTTCACAAAGATTTGCACTGTCTTCTGCATCTGTTTTGTGTGGATATATTTTTAATTAAAAAATAACGGTGAAAGAAGGATTAAAAAAAAAGTTCATAGATAAAAAGACGTATATGACAGACTTTCCAGGTAAATGAAAAGCGAAAAATATTTCAAAATCTTCTTATTCTTGAATAGTATTTTATGCAACTGCTGTTGAAAGCACATCTATTCAAAGGAATTTTTGCTTACCAGTAAACCCACAGTTTAAAAGTTTATGCTGCAGTTGCAATGCTCAAAGTCTCAGGCTTTACACAAGGCTGAGAGACGGATTTTCAAGTTCTTATAAAGCCTCTGCAAAACATCATATGTCTATCACCAATTCCTGAATAGAACAATTGAAGTTGCATCTCAGAAACCAGCTAGAAACTCTGAATTTTTGGCACCTTTTAAATTACTGTCTTTGTTGCTATAGTAATTCCATGAAAAAAAATTCAGAAATCAATTTTTTGTTTGTGTATAATTCCCTGAACTGGGAAAGATGCTGCTGGATGTTGGGTAGATGAAGGAAATGCCACTAGAGAAACTATTGAACTCAAATTAAGCCTACAAAAGGTGCCAGAATTTAAAAATCAATAGGCTTGATTGCACCATATCTTGAGGTGGAAGGGAGAGTTTGGATGATCTCAAAGTTTGTCTCACAGCATTCCTTTCATGAATTGGGGTGCACGAAGTCCAGTAAGGGCAGGACCACTGCCTGCATTTATTTCAGAATATACAGAGAGGGGGCTCTCAGTGTGTACAGATGTGAGCTGTTAAACTTTAAAAATCAGATAAAACTTCAAGCTAGGTTGGAAAGTAGCATTATAAGCGCCAATGGGAAAAGAAAGAGTCAACATTGAATTTACCAAGCCAAAAGCTACGCTGAAGGAAACATGGTAAGAAAATTTACATTTGTTAAAGGTGGAATTGTACTGAACACAGGCAAAGAAACTGTGGGAAAGCATTAACAGAGGCTAGAAGGGGGGAAATGATTTTACATGTGGAAGTCAGGGTGCGAGCTGCATTCAGTGTGCCCATTAAAAATCACCAAAACACAGGATTTACTTATAAAACTGGCAGAAGGAATAGAGTTTTCTAAACTGCTCTTGTCCAAAGCCTGACAGCAACATAGGAATCAGAGTTTAAAAAAAATACTAATTCTGACTGAACTCACGCATGCATGCCCATTCAAGTATGAAAGATTACCCTGGGGGGAGCCAGTTACCTGCAGGATTTCAAAGAAGAATGGATTGAGTCCTGCAGAGTATAAATAGTATTTTCTGATTTTTGGATGACATACTAATACCTGGGAGCAATTCAGACAAGTATTTACAAAACCTTGAGGAAATTCTAACACATTATAAAACTATGCTATAAAGCAAACAAATATAAGTATGTATGGGATTTTATGTTGGGTTTTTTTTTTTCATCTCCCTAAAACCAATTTACTTGCCTAAATTTCAGGACTAAAGGTTTTAAAAGGTAAGATAAAAAGTATGGAGTATGCGGAAGTATCTCAGTGTTGCACAATTTCTGTTGTTTTTATCCATGTTAAACATTTCTTATGGAAGTTCCAAATTATAATTGCTAATTAGGTTGATATCTTTCCTGATATAAGAAACACAAAATAGATGTAGATGGAACATTAAGATAAGATTTTTTGGAGGAAGACAACAAAAACATCCAACAGCTTCAACTTATTTATTTGAGGTCATCCTAACAACCTTAAAGTATAATTTTCTGAGGGAAAAGGGGCTGTTGCTTCGTAAGATTAGTTCCCAGTCATACGCCTTTTAGTTATCAAAATCTGAAACTACATCTAAATTTTTAAGAGACTTGCAGCCTCATTTAGAAATTAATAAATTCTACTAGCATCTGTTTTATAAATACTCTTGATGCAGATATGAGCCATTGACAAAAAAGAGGAGTGATTAATTTACATATTTTGGGAGACAGGCAGTTTTGGGGGCTCAATCTTTTTATTGGTGGCTTGCTATTGTAAAATTCCTTGTAGACCATCAGAAACATGTGTCAGTCACGTTCCTCCTTCCAGTCACCAGTAAATTCAGCTGGAGACAGAGAAAATATGATTTTTCTGAAAAGAAGTCTGACTTTCTGTTTTTGGAACAGCCACATCACAGGAGATCACAGGAGTCATTCAAGCTCCAGTGTTTCACAAAGCAGGATTACCTGGGCAGGAGAAGCTGTCTTCCAGAAGCAACTTTCAGTAGGTAGCACCAAGAAGCTCATAAAGCTCTTTGCTAGTAGAATTATGAGAGTACCATCAGGAACAAATAAAAAAAGGACAGTAAGAAGTTATCTTTGGTACCAAGCTTTGACCCTGGCACCTCAGCACTCTATAGCCTGCAGGAACAAGGGGAGGAGGTGTTTCTGCCAGTGTCTTTGGATCATACATCTTCTGCATGGTTGCCTGGACCTGCAGCAGAGTTCTCTACCTGCAGCTTTCATTATGGGAGACCTCCCTGAAAATCTCTGCAGGGCTCTCCTGGGGAACACTGCCCCCAGGGATATTTGTGTGCACTTCTGCCTTGGCCCCAGACAGAGGCTGGACAGAAGCTCTTTGGTTATGTCTATTACCTCCCCAGAATCTACAGAAATGGGGTCCAGTAAATTTTAATATGATCTTGTGGTCTTTGTGTTCAGCTTAGTAACAGGGAGGAAAAGAAAACATTATTGTCCTCAGTTAATTGCTTCTTTGTGACAGAATACACTTCAAAGACACTTTAGTCTCAAGTGCATCTTAGCAGAGAAAAACCTATATTACCGATTTTTAAACCCCCTATTTCTAGCAACACAGATGAATGAATTCCATATATGTGGAATAATTAGGAAATATGGGATAATTAGGAATTAAACTTATATTTGAAATGCAGCATTGTCCACACATAAGGGAAAAACGGACTTTCAAGGCCTCTCAGGGGGAGATGCAGCCGCACCTGGTATCCCAGGAATGTGCACTCCACTGCAGTTCCCGTGGCAACACAGACGAAGGGTAGAGCGAGGTGGAGATCTCGCGATTACACTTTGTCCTAACTTCAGCAAAAAGAAGGGAACGAGATGGTGCAAGAAGCTGATAAGCTGAGTGGTAGAATGAGGAGGAGATCTCGCAAAAGCCGATAAGCTGCATACTTCTTACCCTGAGCCAGCAGCCTGTCATCTTTTGACAGAACGCCACCCTCAGCGTGAACTTTGCTTCATTATAATGTCATTATAATGCATTTACATGCTAAAATACACACCCATCTCCAATGTGACCCCCCTCCAGAATGGGACCACCCCTCTCTGAGCATGCGCTCTGAATTTTCGGTGTCATATACCTTAAAATCGAAGCGAGAGAAGTTTACGCCAATAATAATAAAGGTATGTATGACTAGAGTCACTCAAGCTCCACCTTGAAGGTAAAAATAATATAAAATGACCCAAGAGAGAGGGGGATATTGGGGAAGATACCATCGTGGATGAGTCGAGGAAGATAACATCAATCGACTCCCGGGACCGGTCAACGGGCTGGACCTCTCTCCCCCCCCATAGGGATGCCTGTGGGTAAGGCTTGCACTGGATTCGGTGCTTCCCTGGGAAAACTTAGAATCTCTATAGAGTTACTTTTACTGTCATCTGTATATTTTATAGCTATACTGTGTTAACTTTATCAAGCGCTTGTATTCATGTAATCATTATTCGCACATGCTTTTGCAGACAGTATCTATCACTGGCAATTCATAAGAACCTGTATCTGTCGCATCAATAAACTGCACTGTTTCGGCAATCGATCATAATTCCCTTGCTGAACGCGACCCCATATCTCAGTGTGGCCGTGAGAGTTCAGGAGCACGATTCGACTGACAGTGTGGTGCACTATTGGTGAGACCAGATCCAGTGAGGTTCGAAATAGCGAACGCTGCCCGGGCTGATAGCTGCTAGCAATTTTCCCCCTCCCTTTTAACGCAGCAATATAATAGAATATTCTCCATCAAGCATCTCCACATGCAAAAGTGGAATGCAAAATTAGGTTGGGGTTTGGTTGTTTTTTTTTGTTTTGTTTTTTAAAGCATTGTTTTAATGAGGTGTTTAGTTTAGCACATTTGGCTCCTTCAAATTACCTCAAGGGGATTCATATGTTAAGGAACTACACAGCTGTTGTTTGTGAAACCAGCCTAGCACAAGAAGAGCATGTTGTGCAAAGATTTAAATGCTATGTTGGAGAGGTCACTGTGTTCTTTTGTCAGCTGTCAGTTACTAATAAAGAGCCTGCTACTTAATTTTAAACATTAATTTTTTTTTCAATGTCAAATATGTTCCAGATTGGTTCTGTTTGGCATTGAGTGCCTGGGTTGAGACAGGAAATTTGCAATTAAAAGATGACCTGATTTTAAAAAAGTGATGAAACATTTTGGGGTGGAGAAGATTGGCGATGAAGTTACAGGGTTTAGTGTTGGCCTGAAGAGGCTGTATTGAGCAGAGACAGCGTTTGCAATGATGATTGTTTTATAAACATGCCCTGATATACTTCAAAAGCTTTAATTCCGAATTTCTTAAATTAGGCAGGCTTTGCTCCTGGCAAGCAATAAACTGTTTTCATTTTAGAAATGTCACTTTACATTTAAGGAAATTAATAACTGAGAAAGAAAAAAAAAAATCCTGCTGGTAGATAAGGGAGAAGAATCTGTTTTTGTTTGGTTTTTTGTTTGTTTTTTTTTTTCCCTTCAATTCAAATATCCAATTAAAATCAACAGAACTCTTCGTTGAACAAACCCTTGAATTTTAAGGGCCAGAATAACCGAATTTATATGCTAAAACAGGAATACCCGTTCTCACCATTTCATGGGAAGCAGTATTGGCCAAGTGATGTGCTGGCAGTGCTGTTCCTGGAGCTTGCCTGGCCACCACAGCTGCAGCACAGCATTGGAAAGCCCTGTGGACAGCAGGTTGTCCAGAAGACATGGACTAAGGACTGCTGCTTCACAAGCTACTCACACATAGCACATTTCAGATCATTCTGGCTTGTAGATCATTTAATCATTTCAATATTTGTGTTTGATTTCCTTCATGTGCTTTATTACTGAAAATAAGTCCCATGATTAATCATTAACACCAGAGCAACCTCTGCTGGCTGGTGGAGATGGAGTGCTTTTCTTAGCAACAAAGCATGTTAAAGGATTCAATATATTGGCTGCTCAATCCAGGCTTTATTTTTTTTTTCGTTTTCCCTCTCCCTCAAAGGCATTAGTATTTAAGTATAAGGGATTTTATTTTGCTTAGAATTTAGGTAGAATATATAATAGAGGCAAACTGGAGCTTTGCCAATTTTAAGCACTCCGTATTGGCACTGTATGAGAACAGTGGCTTCTGTCAAAGCAAGCGCAAATGTGGAGCAACTTTTTTGAACACAAAGCATGAATTTCATCTAGGCCTCCATGATACTGTTCTGAAAACATAATTAAACTCAGACTGAAAAATAAAGCCTTTGCCTTACTAAAGACGGGGAGGTTACCAACAATTATCAAGGTATTTTTACACATCAAGTTTTCAGAAAGGTTTTTGAAACCCTCTGTGATTCTATGATTTGGTTTTCCTAGAAAAGCTCTTCTAAAAAGAAAACAATCAATGTTAAGGGAAATTACAATGTTTTACTAATGTCCTTGTATTGCTGTTTTACAGATGGGAAACTGAGGCACAGAGTGTCCCTGAGATTTGACTGTCCCAGGTTATTTAGCCTGGAAATAACACTGGGGATTAATGCAAGCTCAGCCATTCAGAGCACAGTTAATTTTCAAGATTGAGGGACACTTTCTATCCTATGCCAATGCAACCACCTGAGAAAGATGGTAGGAATAGCACTTAATGTCACCTACAGTGTTTGTTCATTGAATGGTCATCTGTCCCCAGGGAAGTGGGCTAAAATCATCCATTTGTTTAATGCAGGCTATTGAAAACCATCCAAGCACAAGCTTTTTCTTAAGTAGATGAGCTGGATTCAAAATTAAAAACTAGATTGCTAAAATTATATTCATCTTTTCCAGTTTGCAAGTCCCTCTTCTGAATGTTCATCGAACAAGGATATACGGAAAGTGGTGGGGGATTTTTGCTTTCTTTTTTATTGCTAATTCTGTATAATGGAAGTATACCAAATGCAGCATGCAGGCTATTATTCGGGCATTACAAGAACTCAGTGCAAAGATATCTGTAATATAGTGAATAAGAGGCTGTTCCCTTGCTCAGCAGGGAACTAGAATGACTGCCAATCAGGAATGAAGTCACTTTCCATTTCAGGCTCTTGTACTGAAAAAGGATAAGTTTTCCTGTGGATCTGGATTTGTCACGTATGTTCCCTAGAAAATGTTTGAGAAACCAAACATTTCTGGAGGGTGAGGAGCTTGGAAATAGATTTACACCCTATTCCCAATCATTCAGCCCCACTACTTGTGCTCAGCAGATAAGAAATGCTCTCCTCCAAAGGACAGCTTTTGTCCCCATTGTTACTTTGCTGTCTCCTAGGATGTGATAGGCTTCCCATAGGGATCTAGGATTGGTAATGGGTCAGCAGAAACCACTAATGATTTCGTGACCTCCAAATACTTCACCTTGTCCATTTGTAGGTTCCCCAAAATATATACGTTAACAGAGATTTGAGGTTCAGGAGGAAGTGAATTGATGGTGGATACTGGGGGTTCACAAATATTCCTAAAAGTAGAAGCCCCCAGCCAAGAGAGAAAGATTTCCTATAAATAAGTAGCAAAATTAGGTTATTTTAATAAGTAATTAAATTTTTCTAGATATTTCTACTATCAAAGTAGCAAAAACCAAACGGCATCTAAAGGCATAACAAATCTTGTAGAAAGCAACTTCCTCAGACCCTTCAGAAGAGAAAGTTTTAGTGATAACGGTGCAGAATCACCCCACTTATGGCCATTTCACATAACAGGCCACACGCACAAACATTTTCCCTTTTATGTGAACAAGCACTGACTTTCTGGGATGATTGTTAGACCCTTATATTTAAATACTAACAGCTCACTGACGCATCACCACTGATGCCGGGTGTCATTTCTGATAAAAATCCAACTCTTTTCCTGTATCAAAATGCACTTATTGTGCAGTAATTTAATGACATAGCTCTTTCTTTTTATGAGCTCTGAAAATATCTCATTAAGAGTTTCACAAATTACCACAGTAACTTATGCTGACACGCTCATTTGTTCTCATCTCTGAATAAATCTGGTTGACAACTTTAACAGAATAAAGCAGGGATTTCCCAGACAGTGATTTAGCATTGAAGTTCACTCAAAACACCTTGATGTTATCTTGAGTTTGAACATTTGATTAAGCCAAGGTGTGAGCTGCCGCCTCAGACAGGCTCAGATGAGAGCTGTTCATGCTGTATGGTGCTAGCGTGAGAAAACTGTTGAAATGTTTTTCCTTCTCTCTCAAAGCTACTATTTCAGCACTCTTCACCATCTGGTGAAACACTTCAGAGAAGAAAACAGTCTTGCAATGTCTAATTTTACCATGTTTTTGGAACATTATTTTAATGACCTTTGTGTCATTTAAATATGATTACTTGTCCTCCAAGGCTTTTCCTGTTTACACTTAAATAGTATTGGAGCATCGCCAGATAGACTTTAATTGAAAAGGTACAAAATACTACATTTTTATTATAAAAGCTTAAAAACAACATTTACAATTAGGGGACGTAGCTGGCACTTTACATTCTGGTAGGATTTCGGTTTGATCTTATTGTAGTAGTAGATAAATAAATTTAACTAAGCAAGCATAATTACCAGTTAAATTTTACAAAACACCGAAGAAATAAGGGTTCTAATTCAAAGGGGTGGTAATGGTGTAAATAATTGAGTCAAATTGTTTTGATTTTCATGCTGCACATTGTTTCTTTCAGCCTGTAATGGTACAAGGCAAAGTATGCACAGTGCTAGAATTAGACAAATAATAGATAAATATATTCATAAACACTTTGTGGATTGTAATTAGAAATACATTGCAGCAGCTTCCACGAGTCTGTTTTTTGTTGTTTGTTTTTTTTTTTCTAGTTTCTGTAAATATTTTCATAAGCAATTTTTTGCTTAGAAGAATGTAGACAGAAGAAGAACACACCACAAAAGTGTTGTGAAACCATCTTTGCTGCTTGGCTTGGATGGCAACCAGGTCCCCAGCAGCATCCACACTGAGGTCTGTGTGCTCAGCATAGACCAGGTAAGCAGGGTCCTACACCTGCAGTATGCTTAGTGGAGGTTGTAGGGTTTTCTGTGAGTCTGTGAGAAGAGTTTCCCATCTTGCATTGCTTAATGCCCTACCTAAATAGAGATTTTCCAACCAGGAGATACAAATTACCTGACAGATACTGCCAATAAACCCACCGAACCTCAGGGATCCAACAGTGATTTCTGCTAAAAAATGGAGCCTGGTGAATGAAATGATTGTGCAGGGTAAATACCATGCTGAATACAAGAGGAGAATATGATCACTTCAGTTCAGTGCTGGTGTACTTTTCTGCAATGAACTCATTTTGGTGCAGAGTTGTGATAACACAGGGAAGAGGCAAGCTCAGAAGATCCTTTGGGGGTCAAGGCAATGCTTTGAATGCTGGGTAATGACACTGCAAGCATTCAGAGCAAATACCACATCTGCAGCTCCTGGTCTGAAACCTGTTTGTTTAACTATCTCTCAGCTTATTTTGAGCATAGTACAAATTTATTAAAATTATTGTTTTGAAAAGTCAGGAATACAGAAGCAGGTGAAACTTACTGAGTAAATCTGCCATTCAGCATGCCTTAAATGCATTCCTATTTAATGAAATCATAGAGAACATTAGAATTACTTGTATTTCCTCAGGTTAGGGGGACCTTATTCTACCATGATGCATCCATCTAGATCCTATTAGTGTTATTAAGTCATAATGTGAGGGGCAGCTTTTGCCCACAAGGTAGCCAGCCCCTGTCAATACTTCGACCATCTCATGAGCTTGGCGTCCAGCACTAGGCAATGTACACCCTTAACTCAAAAGCTCTGGATGAGTCAAAATGACACACTCTTCAGGTCTGCTAATTTACTCTATGTTCTTCCAGCAGCCTGAGGGAGAGCTGCAAAAAACAGTGGAGCTTTGCTCACTTCTCAGTGCAGGGGAGCACAGCTTCTGCATAGCACTACTGGCCTCTGCTGCCGGCATGGGAGAGGAGGAGAGGAAAGAGACCGTACGGAGACTTACCACATTTCTGCTTCTCCAGAGGGCCACCTGATCCCTGCATGTGAGCTAGAGGAAAAGCAATCTTTCATCTTTACCTTATTTTCATGCTTACAAATAAAGGTCAAGGCTCCTGTGCTGTAGTCA
The DNA here is from genome assembly GCA_039720435.1 of Amazona ochrocephala. NCBI lineage: Eukaryota > Metazoa > Chordata > Aves > Psittaciformes > Psittacidae > Amazona > Amazona ochrocephala. The sequence goes on along the minus strand of CM077884.1, from coordinate 39,857,229 downwards.
GCGATGTATGAGCTTTAAACAACCACCCCAAAATGTGATTGTAATTAGTTTCCTTTCAATCTTGATGTGAGCAGTGATCTTAAAATGCCAGGACTGTAGCAGTGCATATGATTAACAAGCACACAGAAAGGCAGTCTATGGAAAAATATGGATAGAAATGAACAAAATGCAAATGTCGCACTGCTTTAAATTTTATTATCCTCCCAGCTCTTCATAAAATACTGTAGACGTCGTTTGATTATATTTTTAGTCTAGGGAATTAATTTTTAACTAGGGAACTCATTTCTGTCTTATGATTACTCTTCTTCACAATGGCCTGTAGGTCTGAACTAAAAAATCACAGTTTTAATTGAGCTAATGATGCCCAGAACTCAAATTAATCTCACTTATGTGTGTGTCATGCCATGCAATATGTGTGATAGCTACAGGCAATGTGTGCATCTTTTCCTATCAATGATTTTTCCAGGAGAATGAGGGTGAAAATCCTGGCCAGCGGTAAGTCTGTGTCCTCCTATTGTCACCACCTGAGAGGCTCCTTGGAGGTGGCCGATGTCTGTGCAACCAGTGGAGGGGAAGGAAAAACAACAAACCCAGTGATATTTCATGATCACTTTTCCGATTTCATCCCACTCACTTCTTTCAAGGGCATGCCTGTAACTCACAGAAGAGCCTAGGAGGCAGTGAAGACAAGGGCTGAGTGGTATGCTCTGACATATCTGCTCACAGCATCTGATCCAGCTCCTGTCTGCACCCACAGATGGGTGGGAACCAGTTTTAGACAGGGAGCAATTCCCTTACCCAGCTGAGAAAGGACAGCAGAGCTGCTCCTCTGCTTGTAGCAGAAGAAATGGGAAGAGGCAGAAAAAAAGAAGAAATTGCAGGGGCACTGTTTTGCTTGTGAATCTATCAGGCTCTATTTTCTACCTGTGAAAACAGAGAATTTTTTCCCCAACGTCCAAGAAAATTCACTTTATCAAGATATAAGACTTTAAAGAAATTTTCAGAAAAGGAATAGAAGTAGGCAGCCATAGTAGAGACACAGAGAATTTGTTTCTGAGATAAAACAGCAAAGACTATATGGGCAAGGAACATGGTTTAACACTTTGAAGGTAGCTGTTGCCAGCATTCCTTAGTTTATCCTACAGCACCCTGCCCCAGGCATGCACAGGTATCTTAACCCCAACATTACCATCTGAGCCAAAACTACACACCGATACCTACCTAAACATTACTTATTCTCTTCTCCAAGTAATTTAACTTAGATACCACTCATTTAGAATAGCATCGTATCTTCATACATCTGAGACAGTCTCAGAGTACGGGGTACCCAACATCTACAGAGCGCAGCTCTGCTTATTTATCTAACCCTGTACCTACCATTCCACTGCCTTGGGTTTTCATTCTCCATACCAAAATCTACTCTAGACAAAATTGTGAAATTCCAATTGTTTGTTGCCAAGAAGTTTCAGTTTTGTGATGAAAGATATGACCTTTCTTGCCAGCAAGTCTTATTTTGATTGATTAGTAAACATGAGGCAAAATGCGGGAGCATGCCAGTGTTAACTTGATACTGCCACAGGCTCTGTGAATCAAATATTTTTGTTTTATTTTGAACATCCTGTTAATGAGAAAAATATTCTAATCAAAGAGACGTGTTTCCTTCAATTCTCTTCAGTGTAATTTACAGCTTCAGAATAGCATGATCAATTATGTCTGGTTTATTCCTAAATTAGGAAAAAAAAGCTTCAGAAAATTAAGTAAGCCTCTTAGCAACTGTTAAGCAACACCCAGTATTAATTATTTAATCACTTTCTTATTATTTGCATAAGTTAAGAAAAGAATAGCACTCTTGCTGAAAGGGTTTCTTTTCATGAACTCCTTCACACACCAGACCAAGCTCTCAAAGTGAGCACAAGGTACAATGCCTTTGCCTAGGCAGAAAGACAGAAACCTTTCCTTAAAAGCTTCTGGAGAGGCTGGTGGGACCGACAGCAAGAAGATGCATTTCTTTATGCATTCTGGCACTCCAGTAGGTGGCTGGAAAAGGATCCCATCTAGACTGAGCATAAGAGGGATGTGCAAATGCAGCAGATAAGGGCTCCTCAGTGCTTAGCAGCTTCTCAGGGTGGACATGGGCTCTTTTGGTATCGGCTTTTTCTGAGTGCCTTTTTTTGGTTTTGTTTCATCCAGAGCAGTTACCTTTGGATAAGGATTTATTCTTGTCAGCTCTTCTTGGCTGCCGGGAGAAGCCTCACACCCTGCTATCACATTATATTTTGGTGAATCCAGGGCTTCCCCCTCTCGGTGCTCCCCACTCTGCATCCCCACAGAGGCACCAGCCCACACTCAGCTTACGAACAAGGCAGCAGAAACTGCTGATCGCTGATGCAAGATCCCAGCCCATCGCCACATCTTCAGGAGACTGCCCGAGGCAAGACGGCTCCAGAGGTTTCCTAGGAACAATGAACAACATCAACAGAAAATACCGTTACCGGCAGCTCACAGAGAGAACACTGTTAGGAGATTTACCAAGCGTTTTGGGGGCTCATGCAAAACAGTAATTTCCCAAATTTCCCATGAGCCTGAAGCCCATGAGCCCGAAGTTCATGAGCTTATGATCCATTTCCCATGAGGCTGAATTAATTCCTCAGATATAATACATTCTAACAGTACTGGCTAAGATGGCACAGACAAGAATATAGTAACACTTAGTGTTGTTACTTTTTAGATCTTTTGCAGTTATGCCTTTTTCCCTCAGCTCCTTTTGTGCAAGGTGCTGATACCTTCATGAACACGCAGAGAGGTAATGTGCATTTCAGCCACGAAATGGTCACATGTGTTTCTAAGGTGCATCTTCAAATCATTAACATTATTGTTATAATTTATTGCTATTTTTATAAACTGCATCTGGACTGAATAGCAAATGGCTGTGTGAGAAAAATCTTGAAAATTCCCTTTGTAAAGGGTGGAAAGGCAAAGGACCATAGATCTTATGAATTACTGCCATAATACAAGCTTACATTTTGACATTTACAGCTTTCTTCTCAGAATCCTGCAAATTGTTGGTTGTCTTCTTGTCCTTGTCGCTTGAGTGGTGTCTACACACATATATTCAGCTCCATATTGGTGGGATACAGAAAATCACTTGGCAGCTTGGTCTATCTCTCTGGTTCTATCACCAGAAAAATGATAGGCTTCAAGTCCACATGCAAATTTTTTCATACTTCAACAGCCAGGCCTTATGCCATTGTGCTACCTTCAGGAAATGTCACTGAAACCTACTTTGGTATCTGGAACGAGTTTCTCTCATCCTAATTTTCTAACCCTAGGACAGGCTGTACCAAAACACGTCATGGTTCTGTATGTGCCCAAGACCTGCCCCATGGGTTGGAAGTCATCACCAAGGTCAGGATTGATGCTTATGAAAATTGTTGTATAGGAAGGTCTGTACCACAGCTGCCTGGCTTATACCCAATTACTTGATTTAGTTACCTTCACAAACAGGCACTGCTTTTCTAAACTTTTTTTAGCAGTATTACCAGGAAATTGTTCCTCCAAGAGCAATAAAGAAGTCTCAATATTTTTAAGTCCATCAAAAAGAATTTGAAACACTATAAAATACAGGTGCCTTCAGGGATAAACTTCTTGCTACCTAAAACTGCCCCTCTTTATACAAAAATACAGAGTCCCAACACTCTTGTTTGTGCAGTCCACAATTTCGCTTTTATAAAGATTTACAGCAATTCAATTAATTATCATTTAACAGCACTTCCGTGCCAAGTATACTAAGATGTGATTAGTCCCTCATGTGAAAGTCATGAGTTATGTCAAAATAAATGACAACTAACTGGTCAAACTGCTTACAGCAGAGAAGAAAATGTTGAGGAAGAGGAAGTGAGGACAGCAGTAACCATCAACAGGATGAACCAGGTTTGTGACAAAAAACTTTCAGATTTATATTGGATGCTGTTCCTTGCTGAGTTCACATCCATCTGTCAGCTTCATTTGGGACCAGGACCCCTGATTCAAACTGATAGCAAGTACCTGATTCAAATAAGTGAATATTTTTGCTAAATGTTGTCTGTCACATCATGTTACTCTACTTTGGTTTCTTCACCACATGTGCTAACATGATGTGGTGTAACATAGCATGATGCAGCGCAAATGATTTAATGTGACATGACAGAAAAACATTGCTGCAGCTTTCGGAATAAACACCTGCTTTTAGCAGTTATTTTAGCTGCTGGTAGCGGTTTCTTAAAACATATAACCTGGGTCCTACTGAAGTACATTGCACTTTGCTGTTTATGTATCTCTAATACTTTCTGTAACACCTACTTTGTTTTATTTTATTCCAGAAGCCATGTTCTCCTACAAGGTTGTGGGGGGTTTAGTGGGTTTTTTTTTTTCATTAGAAGGAAAAAAAAAATTGTCTAACAAAAGCTGGGGTAAAAGGAACTAAACTAAACCATGAATGGAGACACATATGGAAAAAGTTCTTATTATGGAATGAAAACACCAGCTCTATTAATAGCCAAACACATATTTACCCACAGGTTATAATAATAGTAGTAATATTGTTTAGAAGATTTGTTTTTCATTCAAAAACTTCAGCAGAATGTTACAAGTGAAAACTGGCTAAAAATGATCTCTCCTTGGAAAAATACGGACACAGGTAAGGGAAACATTTAACTGTTGATTTTGTATTTGCAGATGTAGGTTTTACAAATGGGATCATTTTCAATAAGAAAAGCCAAGATTTGTGCGAGCGTTCCTAGAATTTTGGTTTATTTCCCTTGACCTGACTGACAGAAACATTAGCACTGGGAAATAAACCCAATGGTTTAGTTACTTAAAAAATAAAATCCTTTATTCATATTGAACATATTTTTTTCCTTCCAAAAATCTTTCCATCTGCATATAAAAGTGTGAAAGCTAATTAAATTGGCAGCTACAGCTTTGTACTTCTCATTTGGAGGACCTTCATCTCAAGCTAGAAGAGCATCATCCTCCAGGTCCTCGTTACAGAAAAGGGGAATGAAACAAAAATGACCTTCAGCTAATCAGATCACAAAGTTAAAAACAGAGATGGATTTCAGAAAAAATAAAATACATTTGGATCACCCTGATCTCTTCAAAAGGAGTAAAACTGTTCCCATGAAGCCAGATATGTGCTTTTTGCAAGCTGGAGCTTGTAGAGGCATTTGACATGCTTGTTGTATACCTGGCACTTCTTGAACAAAAGCCTACAACTGTGACTGGGTACCCGTAAGTTTTCCACCAGCTGTCCTTCTTGCCACTTGCCCAGAAAAAGGTGCCACCTTGGTACACGGCATGAAGCTCTCCTGTTAAATTTCAAACGGGTATCACAGATGAGGGGCTGATGTTGCAGCAAGTGAGGAGACAAGGGCCTTCAGAGCTGCAGAGAGAGAGGAAACAGGCTGATGATTGCACAAAATCTGTCCTCCCACAGGCACTGCACTGCTGTGCCAACAGTGTGCTGCCCCTGGGGACTCCTGGGGTCCTCCTGTTGCCATAACCAGCCCCAGCAGTGCAGCAGGAGTGCAGTGTTTCTCTTCAGGGACTGCAGATTTCATAGCACAGAGCCAAATCCTGAGGTTTTCCTGAATGCAAAGCACCTTTTGACCTTTGGTAAAAATTAAGCACTTGGAGGGATTTGGAAAAGCAGATTATAATTTATAATAGAAATGAGGACACCTTTGCTTGTACTTTTACAAAGACCCCAAAGAGGTCCCTTGCTATGTGAACCTAGCAAGTTGGCAATGTATTTTAATGTATTTATTTGATTATTCATTCATTCTTTCATTCATTCATCTATTCAGACATTCATTCAGACACTTGTTCATTCATCTCTGTCCTTTTGCAGGAAGAGAACATAAGCCAGCAGTGACATGCTTCTTCACGGTCCTGATTTACAGCGACATCTCTGAGTTTGTATCTCTTTGGCCCTCCTCAAAAAATAAATCTCTTTGGCCCTCCTCAATCCAGCATTATCCCTCATTAGTGACTGGGATTTAAAAAAAGGATTAAAAATAATGTCAGATTATAGGTAGACAGACAGACAGACAGACACATAGATAGATAGATAGATGATAGAGAGAGAGAGAGAGAGAGAGATAGATGATAGATAGATGATAGATAGATAGATAGATAGATAGATAGATAGATAGATAGATAGATAGATAGATAGATAGATGGATGTATTGGTTGCAGTGCTTTGATTAAAGTGCTGGGATGTTGGTGGGGGTTTTATTTCAGATCTTTCATATTCACAGTCATCTAGATCTTACACTTATTTTCACAAAAAATCCCTGACTTTTTGTTAACTGGTCAAATAATTTCAATATCAGCACTGAATGGTGAGGTTTCTATTGCCCTACCAGTGCCTGCCCAGTGGCTGCCGATTCAGAGGGGAGCTCGGGTGAGTCTGGGTCTCGCCTCTACCTTTGTTGCCTCTGCAAGACCTTTTGGTATTTTCTGACCCAGAGAAATATTTATTTAAAAACAGCCTTTCTGGAGGTGCCATCCCTGCTCTGGTTGCTAGCAGGTAGTGGCTGTATGAGTTGTGTCTAGAAATTCTTCACCATCTCCGTGTGTCTCAGCCCAAATGTACCTTTTATCCGTCTCCGAGTATGCCTTAAACATGGGAGTATTTTCTCTGAAGAGGACTGAAATGAAGGGGAACTACTCTTTGAGTTGGGATTACTCACACTCTAATAGCTGCTGGAACAATTTTTCTCCCATATCTCTGAAATACCCTTAATTAATCTTGCAGACAATTTGCAACATAATTGTGTCCCTAAACTGTTGAAAAATATTTGACAGTGTACTAATATCTCAGAAATTTGTTATCACAGGGAATATAATAAATCCATAAATATCCTAGTTTCTCTCCAAAGTCCCAGAATAATTCTTTGTTGTCAGTCTTTTTTTTTTCCCCTTTGTCTTAGAATCATAGAATCATAGAATAGTTAGGGTTGGAAAGGACCTTAAGATCATCTAGTTCCAACCCCCCTGCCATGGGCAGGGTCTTCTTTTAGACCTGGTGAGAGGAGATGCAGAAGGGCATGTTTAAAGAAAAAAGCATTTTGGAAGAAAAGGTAGTTGTATATCATATATAATTTAGTATTTTTTGTTAAAAGGGGATGTCCCTTGCTCTTCTTACTCATTTGCATGTCTTCAGGGCATCACAGAACAGACACTGGATGGCATAACCTGCCACCTGCAATCAGGTCAGAATTAGTCGCTGGTAAACAAAAAAGACAACACTGCAATTCACCGCAGAGCCACAGTTGGCCTAAAATTGCAACTACTTTTTCTAAAATAAACAACTCCTTTTTAAAAATAATTATGATACCATATAGGTGAAAAATGTGCCTAAAAGCTGTGTTCTCCTTGGCTCAGAAAATTAGAAATTTAAAATACATCAGTGACCTTATTAATGATATAGAAATCCTGAAGAACTTTAATTAAAGTTATTAAAATTTCTTCTATTGGTTATTCCTTACAAACTCAGAAGCTCTGTTATATTTAACAGTCTGGCATCAGCTACTGTTGATAACAGAGACAGTCCTCTTCCAGGCCTGTCTGCTGTTCTTACTATGCTGTCATTTGAAATCATCAGGAAAAAATAATCACAAGCTTAAAAAAGCTAAAGCAGACAGGCTGTTTCAGATTATTTCAGTATGTGTATTTGCTGCAACAACCGAATGTTCCTGTTAAAATCATAGTCTGATTTTCCTCCTGAAAATCAGGCTATAAACAAAAGGATTAGACAAAGACGAACCCAGAGAGAGAATTTAAATCTGGGTTAAAATGTGCACTGGAAATTGTGGAAACACTTCTGTTTGAGGCTTTCTTTATTTCAAGAATAAGTATTCCTAAATGCATGTATTCTTTATGTATTTCTGTATCAAGGATAAACTATGCGTCTCTAATAGAAAACAGAAAAAGAGTCATTATTTTACAATTTAATTTAGAGGAATTTGAAGGATAGAGATCAGAAGGGAAAGCCAGCACAGCTGCATTTCTTATAATTTTCCCATTAGAATATACTAATTTCCATGCTGCTGCTTCCTTACTTTTGGAGTGTTTGAGGGTATTATTCTCCTATTTGGATCCATCAACCCATAAAGCTTGAAAAGCGTGAGACTGTTTTTTGCTAAAGGAATACTTTCTCACTTAGTTCAGACATGCTTTCAGATTTTGTTTGCTAATCTTCATATAAAATGGCAAAACCAGACTACTAAAATGACATAATTACACATTTGTGAACTTATAATGTGTATTCCGAAAAAGAAACTTGATATATCATGTACTTGTAAAACATGGCTATCCTAGAAGTGGGTGCTTTGCAGTCTGGACCATGTTTTGCATTATAACAAATCTTCAACATAGGGAATGACTTTCCTCTGGTCAAAGAGCTGGAGCTTGGAGGGGCTGACTATGTTCAAGGTGTCTCAGGGAATGTGTGACATGGCAGGGAGATGAACCTGCATCTTCAAAGCCTGGAAACCCCCACTGCCACGGTATTCTCCTCTGTGCATAGCGTTTCCTCCCAGATGCACTTGCTTCTCCTCAATCCCTTTTAAAGCAGGTTTTCAAGCCAGCAGCGGCCAAAACTTTTAAAGGGCTTAAACTTTATAACTATCCAACATGTGAAAACATTTACTGGGAAAATATCAGGGCTGCTGTGTATACACTAAGCATTTCCTTGCCCATAGTATTACATTTTGAAATGCTGGATTTTCTCTTTGAGGGAAAGATTTGTTCGATTCTCCTTTTCCCATACTGGAATTCTTGAAAGGAAGGGTTTTTAACTTCTCACTATTCAGTACTAAACATACTAGATGACTGAAAACTTAAAAAAAAAGACAAAAAAAAAAACCACACAAAAAAAAACCAAACCCACGAACTTTTAAAAAGCTTCTCAAGTATTTGAATTAATATTGACAGAACACATTTGATCTGGACATACTTCTAAGGCTATAATCTGAACTATCACTAAATATCTGAAAGTTCACAAAAGGGGTATTTATGAAATCTTTGTAGAAAGTCAGACATTTCTATAATAACTGCAATTACCATTTAGTACCCTACTGTTTGATATTATCACCTGACCAGTGGTAACTGTAGTATCCAGTTGTGATATCCAGTGATCTCTTTTCCAGATATTATCACTTTTACCAAAAATAAAATCAGATGTCCTGAATACATCTATTCCCCATTTGACTGTCAGTTATCTAAGCTCAGAGGTCACTACCCGTACATCCATGCCTTTGCTAGATGTTTCCAAAAACATTTTTAAAGCATAAGATTTTCAACAGATTAGCACCCCAACCTGTTATTGGCTTTTTTTTTGCATATTCAAATCAGCTATGTCTAAACAATGGCAATTTTATTATCAGCACAATGCCAATTATGTCAATATATATACACCAGGAATACCTTCAGCCCAGTGATATGTCAGTCTTTGTTACCAGCTCCTTTGTTAGAGATACATATTTTTGCACAGCATTCTGTTTGTCCTACGTATGCCACGGCGGCCTACTGAAGCAGCACAGCAAAGGCTTCAGGGATTTCCCAACAATAAAGTTGAAATCTCTTCCCTGGTTAGCATTCAGCTGTGCTATAACATTTAGCAGACATTTTCCCTTCTCTCAGCTTTCAATAGGCTACATTTATCAGCATGGAGTAGCAATCAACATGTATTTGCTCATGTATTTATATAAGTCAGCTGTATGCTTCCTCATTATTTGCAATTCTTCCTTTAAAAACCGCTCGCTTTCTTTGTCTTCAGCAAAGAATTTCTGGGTATATATTATGCATATACGGTTGGGTGTCGAAAGTACTTTTTTGGTGTACAATTAATATATTGATATTATCACAGGTGTTCTGTTCAGAGCTAAGTGAATTATTTATGCAACCCCTTATTTCAACCCCAGATGTATTTGATATTGGCATTGTAGTAATAGATAAGTTGGGGTTTTTTTTTTGTGTTTTTTTTTTTTTTTTTTAAAAAAAGATTGTTTGCATCTGCATTTAAAATGTCAGTTTCCTACCAAAAGCTAAATTCTAATGCTACTAGATTTTTGAGAAAGAGAAAATGATATAGTCTACAAATCTCTGAATGTGATCTAAGACAGCTTCCCCACATGTAATTACGCTATGAATGGACAACATGGCCTTTCTGAGAAAGGTAAGGAATGACCATGCTTGCTAATTGAACAGAAGAACAATCATGGTCTAGTTTGAGTGGCCAAAGGCATTTGACTTCAGAGCCAACAGAGTTTCTATGTTTTGTCAGAACTAAATATTTCCCATTCTGTGAAAGAGATAAAAGCAGCTGGGTGAAAATGAAGGAACCTTATTTTTCTGGTTTGTTTTAAAAGAATGAAAGGTCCTTTAAAATTGCTGAAAGGGTTGGAAGATCAGTCATTCCAATGAAAAGACACTGATGGGCAGAATGCTGATAAGTACTTGATGTTTAATCACACTTGAAAGACACAGGCACTGTTGCAGATGCTCTCACATGGCCAGCACACACATGAGGACAAGAAGACACAGCAAGATCTCAAGGTGCTAGTACAACAAGGTGCGCCTTGCTGCAGTGTACCAACAGTTGCTCTCTGCTTGCTCAGCTTCAGCTGTTCTCATCACACGTGGTTTTACTGTCACAGCTGAGGTGCGGAACAAGCAGACAAAAAATGAGGGGGGGATGATGAGGACTGAGAGCGCAAGCTGCTTACAGAACGACAGCAACCCCAATCTATCTATGTCAAAGGGCCAAGAGCTCACTTCCATCACTGATGTTTACCAGTTTGCCCCTCTAAAAATGTTTTTCCAGATGCAAACATGCACTATCCTTGAGAAAAACCTTGAGAATTTAATTTTGGTAAGTCCCAATTCAATTTTTTTAGTGCAGCTTTTCTCAACCAGTTGGTTGCAACTCTAAAGGGTCACGAAAGGCAATTAGAAGACATAAGCACTTAAACTCTTACTATTGCCTAAAATAAAAGTCTAAATCCTACTTTCTAATTCCACTTATACCATAATTCTCCAAGGTCACAACAGCCTCTGAAACATATACAACTACACTACAGAATTTAGAATTATGCTCACATGGAGGGTTAATTTCACTATAAAGGGAAGGAGGTCTTAAATATATTATACATGAAATAAAGGTCAAATTGACTAGGAAGACTGAAAAATATTGAATTAGTCATTCAATAAATGTGCACATTATGCATTAATTTATCTTCCTTCCTTATCTCATTGACCTGTCTCACCAAATAGTTGAATACAATGTTCCCATACTTCTATACTCCATACTTCAATATCAAGCAACAAAATTATTTTAAAAATAATATCTAATTCAAAAGTACTTTGGCACCTGTCTGACCCTCATTGCCTCCAATTTAATGGGCATTAACTGTCCCAACTGGGTTCTTGGAATAAAATTCATTGATCTGTGTCAGTCAGGATCTTGAAAACTGAATTCTTGAGGTTTAAGAACCCAGTCTGATAATATGAATTAAAATAAGCCAGGAGCCTTCACCAGACTTCAGTTCAGGCTCTGACAACTCCAACTCTGGCTAAAATTCATCCAAGTAAACCTCAAAATAAAGCTAAATTATTTGCCTGGGCAAGATTAAAGAAATTATTATCGTTGCTGTTGTTATCACTATCACTATCATTATTGCTACTGCTATTCCTATTATTACTATTGTTACTACTAATAAAATTACTAAGGAATAATGATTTCTCTCTCTTCAGTGGAATATTCTTCCTGGGGCTGTAGTTTGGGATTCCTGTTTTACAGACAAAACACCAAATGCAATGAAATAGAGATGAGCTGGTGGAAGCTGAGTAAAATGAATCAGAGTTGAATAGATTAATTCACGTTTTCCTTGTTTGCATGTACATACAGAACACATGTAGCTCAGCTGAGTTATAAGTTATAAAGAGCGGTCTAAAAGTACCTGAGGCAGACACTCTGAGGAGGGGAAGAATCCTTTGGGGTAGTATGTGGGGCTATGAGTAGGATGAATGGGATTAGAAGGGAAATGGAGTTGAATATTAAGAAGAAATTATTCCCAGCAGCAAGATCAGCTAAACTAAAATAGTCTCCCAAGGGAAGTAATAGAAATGGTGCCATTTGACATCTGTAATGCTAGATTTGCCAAACCATCAGAAACACAGTGTGGAGAACAATTTTACATCCGCAGAGAAGTGGCAAGGACAACCTAAACCAACCTCACTGAGTTCCTGACCCTTCTAACTGCATATGCTTATTCGGAAGTAGTATGGATAAGGTCCCCAAAATGTATCACTGTGTTAGCTACACATGCACACAGTAAGACACAGTGGGTACACAGATTTAATGAAACACTATAATTAAATATAAATTATTTATTTAATTTTTTTCAGACGTGAAAAACATTCCCACAAACCAAGCAGAGTTAAAAAAAAAAAAACAAACAAACAAAAAAAAAAAGAGTATATTTGTTTAAATTTTTTCAGTAAATGTTTCTCCATGGAGTGCAGTGTTTTAATTAAAACTATTTAATTCGATCCCTTGAGATCTTTCCATACGTATTTCCTATCCCAAGGCAAATATAAACTTAACGTAAAGTGATCAGGAGGAAAACTAGAATGGTTTTCCTGACCAGATTCCAATGGGACAGGCTGAGTCTGACTCCAACTGTGCCAGTTCCATGGCATTACCGAAAATAGGGCTGTGAAAGAGGAGGCTTGGCACTGCAGGAGTTAAGCAGTAGCTGGGCAGTCTGGAAGAAACATCTCATACTCTGGTGAGATGTCCAGAGCCTAAGGAATAGGCGAATTGTCTGGCCTTTATTAAATCCTCAGCTTTTTAATATGATCAGTCTGTTTCCTTCATTATCTGTATCTTAGTTAGCCTATCACATTGTATTTCTGTGCTAATACAAAAATCATGACACAACTAACGCTTTGCAGTCTTCTTTCTCCTGCCATTGTTGACAACTTGGATAATATTTCTAAGTGGCTCTAATAATGCAAGACTTTCTCCATTTGTTTCAGACAGACCTCAATAGTGACTTTCCAAAGCAGCATTTTTCTCACTGAAGTCAGTAATTACATTTCAATTTTAACAGTAAACTTGCAAGTCTTGATACTGGGCTGTTGACAAGGCACTAAAAGGTTCAGGATGTGGCTGGTGGCAGTCTCACCACCCCAACTGGCATGTTCAGAAGGCAGAAGAAAAATTCCTGCAACTCTTCTTCATGAGCCACGCACCAACTTCAGTAAAAAGTCTGTCTGGCTCACCAGCATGTGATGCCCCAGGGAGAGGAAAATTTAACTTGGTCATCTTTCAGGAGAGATGCCTTTCCATCTCTCCAGATAGACCAACTACAAAGGATCCCTAGTGACAAGAATAACAGAGCTGCAGGGAAGAGCGGGTATGATTCAGCATACAGACAGACTCATCATGAGCCATCTAAAATTCAGGTAAGATTAAGGAAAACCAAAGGCAGCGGAGAAATGCACAAAAAACTATGGAGTGACAATATAAAACTTACAAAGGAGGTCCCTTCACCAGCATGAACAGCAGAAACCTTGAAGCTTTTCCTGCTCAAATCAAAACTCCCACTGTCTTCAAATGATACCAGGGGCAATACTTCAATCTCAGTAGGTTACATTACTTTTATTCATATGAACTCTCACAAACTTTGGAATGCCTGAGGACCTAGTCCACATAGGCTTTTGTTTGTATGTATGAATAATAAATGTTAGATAATGTAAATTATGTACATAACACAAACCCTTCCCAGACAAAATGAATTACTTAGATTTGGTACCAGTTTGTACCAGACTTGCCGATGTCAGTGTTTGCAATGTCTTGTCCTTGCACTGGAGGATGTTCCATGGGAATAGAGCTCCTTAACTGGTCCAAAAGGATTAAAAGAACTGATGGATTAAAAAGAAATTTAATGAAAACAAAAAATTGAAATTGACCAGCCTACTGCAGGACTGTATACAAAGAAAAGTAAACAAACATGGCTTCATGACACAGCTCAGTACTCAGCTGCTAATATGCAATCCCTATTCTGTGGCCACATACAGTATCTTATCAGTAATTTTTGTCCAGGAAAGCCAATAAAATAAGAATGTATATTGACAAGGTGAATTTTTAAGAGTTGCAATTTTAAATTTCCTATTAGGGATAAGGTAAGATTTATGGATGATACACTGATTTATAAATATGTTTAGACAGTAAGTGTTTTTGGCTTTAGTCTGAAACTAGAAAACTTGATTTAAAGAAAGATTTTTAAAAGTTTTGCAGTACATAAAATAAATCCAACTTATACTTTCAAAGAGCTGTTTGGGTGCATAAAAGATGATGACAGAAACAGTGGAAAAAAAAAACCTAAAATTTGCTTGTATCTACAATGCTCCATTATTTTCTCATTAACTTGAGTTTTAAAGGAAATCATATTAGTGTCTCCAGAGGATGAGCTACATAAACAAGAGCTAGAAATTTATCTGTGCATTAAAATGAATGCTATGGTAGCTGGTTTGATCGCTTTGGCTGCAATTTAAAAACCTAAAGGGTGTATTATCCTGAGATAATCTCACACTTTAGTCCTTATATATATTATAAGTCATACCTCTAATCCTGTGAGACACTTCCTAGCTAATAATATCACCTCTGCCTTTGTCTGGTTTGTCACACTGCAACTGAAATGTGTCTCTTCCAACTTCAAGTAATATTATTTTGATCATTCTGAATCATTAGTTTATGTCTGACAAATGTGTAAAGATTTATTTCCTTGGACAGTAGCAAAAATTTTCTTAGCAACATAATGCAGTGTGCAGCATTAAGTGGAGCAGTGAATTGCGGTTCTTCAAGGTGTCCAGGACTTCGCGAGGCACAACCACAGTGGAGCCATCTACTGCAAAGCTGTGAGTCCTTAAAGGCCAGTTTTGTACCAGTGATGATAGTCCGTGCCTTGGCTATCGGTACCTCACAGACTGGATTTGCCAGTCTTCAAAAAGGAAACCTCAACAGTAGCTAAGCACCCCAACAGGGTTGCTTCTCTGGCTACATCTTGGTGTACTGTGTCTTGTTGGGGTCCTACCAAATGCACCAGGGAACAGGTGCAGCTTAGGGCTGCTCATGTCTACACATTGCTTCCAACAATTTCAGAGCAACTGAAGTGGAGAAGGTCTTCCATCAAGCTGTAGACTTGGCTTTTGTAGATTGGTTTTGCTTTTTTTTTGTTTTTTTAAATCCTTCTTTTGAAGTCCTATGCATAGAGATTTACTGGAATGATTGGGATGACTTTAGCTTGCATCAATAATTTTCAGTTACTCACAGTAATCTCGTCCATTGAAATCTGACCTGCATATGATGATGGATCCTCTGTGCATTTACTGGTAGCTGACTATGGTGGACCAGTGCTTGGACATAGCCACTGCATACTGTAAGAGCATGCAGATGGGGAGACAGGATCCAGATCTTCCTACTGCAGGTGAGGAAGTGCCTGAAAGGTGCACATCCCATTTTCCATGAAACAACAGTCTTGGAAGCAGAAGGTGCTTTCTGTTCTCCAGGCCTGAGCCTTTCAGTAGCCAAATCCCTGTTAGAAGGCTCATAGAATCATGGAATGGTTAGGGTTGGAAAGGACCTAAAGATCATCTAGTTGCAAACCCCCTGCCATGGGCAGGGACACTTCACACTAAATCATGTCGCTCAAGGCTCTGTTCAACCAGGCCTTGAACACTGCCAGGGGTGGATCATTTACCACCTCTTTGGGCAACCTGTTTCAGCGCCTTGCCACCCACGCTGTAAAGAACTGCTTCCTTATGTCTAACCTAAACTTCCACTGTTTAAGTTCGAACTCGTTATCACTTGTCCTATCACTACAGTCCCTAATGAAGAGTCCCTCTCTGGCATCTGTGTAGGCCCACTTCAGATACTGGAAGGCTGCTATGAGGTCTCCATGCAGCCTTCTCCAGGCTGAACAGCCCCAACTTTCTCAGCCTGTCTTCATACAGGAGATGCTCCAGTCCTCTGATCACCCTTGTGGCCCTCCTCTGCACTTGTTCTAAGAGTTCCATGTCCTTTTTATGTTGAGGACACCAGAACTGCACACAATACTCCAAGTGAGGTCTCACAAGAGCAGAGTAGAGGGGCAGGATCACCTCCTTCGACCTGCTGGTCATGCTCCTTTTGGTGCACCCCAGGATATGGCTGGCTTTCTGGGCTGCGAGTGCACACTGCTAGCTCATGTTCAGTTGCTCATCAACCAACACCCCTAAGCCCTTCTCCACAGGGCTGTACTGAATCACCTCTCCACCCAACCTGTAGCTGTGCCTGGGATTGCCCCTGACCAGGTGTAGGGCCTTGCACTTCACAAGAATCTCCAATCTTACAAAAACTGAAGGAAATCAGCACACTGGTACATTCACTTCATGCTTTGAATTAGTCAAGAAAGTGACAGCCACCAGTTTCCCTGGTTTTTTTCACTCAGTCACAGCTCTCCTCATACTATTTATTCCAACACTGATTCCCCCATAGTCATTTTCCTACATAAGCTATATAGACTACAGCACAGTGTCACTGGAGTGTGATTTAGAGATGGAGATTTTCTTATTAAAAGAAAATGACCTTGCTTTTCAATGTCGAAGTCAAATCCTAAGTGTTAGCAAAGACTCCTGAAAGTCTCAATCAGCTGCTGCATATATATATACTGCTCCTGATATAAATTGTGTCTGAACATGTGTTGCGTTAAAGGGGGAAAATAAACCCCTTGCTTTATGAGAGGGGCCGGGAACGGCTCCAATATGCAACTACCAGTCCAGCCGCGTTCACTATTTCGAACCTTACTAATCCGGATTCACTGATAGTGCACCACACTGCCAGTCCAATCGTGCTCATGAACCCTCACAGCCACACTGAGAGATGGGGTCTCATTCAGTGAGAAAATTACAATCGGCTATCGAAACAGTGCAGTTTATCGTGACTGGCTACTGAAACAGTGCAGTTTATTGATGCAACAGGAACAGGTTCTTATGGGTTGCCGGTGATAAATACTGTCTGCAAAAGCCCGTGTGAATAATAGTTACATGGATACAAGTGCTCGATAAAGTTAACACAACCTAGCTATAGAATATAAAGGTAACAGTGAAAAGTATAGAGATTCTAAGTTTTCCTGGGGAAGCACTGGATACAGTGCAAGTCTTACCCACAGGTGTCCTATTGGGTGAAGAAAGATCCAGCACGTCGACCGGTCCCAGGAGTCTATTGATGTTGTCTTTCTCGACTTGTCCACGATGGTATCTTCCCTAATATTCCCCCCTCTCCTGGGTCATTTTATACTATTTTTTACTTTCAAGGTGGAGCTCAAGTGACTCTAGTCATACATACCTTTATTATTATTAGTGCAAATCTCTCTCACTTCACTTTTAAAGGTATATGACACCAAAAATTTAGAGCACATGCACAGTGGGGGGTTGTCTCCTTTTTGGGGGGGGGGTCGCATTGGAGATGGGAGTGTATTTTAGCATGTAAATGCATTATAATGACATTATAATGAAGCAAAGTTCATACAGAGAATGGCATTTTGTCAAAAGATGACAGGCCACTGACTCAGGGTAGCAAGCGTGCAGCTTATCAGTTTCTTGTACCACTGGTTCCTGTTTCTTGTCAATGTTAAGACAAATTATGGCTGCGAGGTCTTCATCCCGCTCCACCATCTGTCTGTGTATGCAGGGGAACTGCTGTGGAGTGCACATTCCAGGGGTGGCTGCATCCTGCTTTGAGAGGCCCTGAAAGCCTGTTTTTCCCTTATGTGTGAACAATGCTGCATTTCAAATGTAAGTTTAATTCCTAACTATCCCACAACATGCCATCACCTGTCAGTTCTGTTGAAATATTCTTGAATGTCATAAACTCCTACATCTTAAAGCCAGGTGTTGAGAGAATTCCTATTATTATCACTACATTGTCAGCAACAATAAAAACAGCTAATAAGTGATGATAGGGATGTAAACATCTGGTTCCTGTGTACAGCTTGCCATTTGCAGTCAAATCTAAGACTGCTAGAGGAGACTTTGGAAGTGGTTGCTGAAAAAATTGATGTCTTCTGGGAAATGGCTCTGTAAAAGAAGCATCCATGTTTAATTCCACTTTATCTTTTCTGACTTAAATGTGTTCATAAAATAAGTTGAGGCTGATGAACATGTACACATGTGTATTAAGGACATTTAATTTAAAAGGCCCATTCCAGTCTTTAGCAGGACCAGGACGGAGGCTTGGCCACACTGGCTCGGGCAGTGTTACCAAAGCCTTGTT
The DNA here is from genome assembly GCA_039720435.1 of Amazona ochrocephala. Classification (NCBI taxonomy): domain Eukaryota; kingdom Metazoa; phylum Chordata; class Aves; order Psittaciformes; family Psittacidae; genus Amazona; species Amazona ochrocephala. Next base: position 39,838,868 of record CM077884.1, on the reverse strand, counting down.
TAGAGAATGAGCCAGTAGCTTTGACTCACAAACCAGAAACAAATTAAAAAAGGAGGTACCTTGCACGCATGTTGCCGCTGCCCTGAACACAATATCACATTATTCCAGTGCCTTGTTACACGAGGTTTATTTGTTCTCTATTTTGTATAGGTTATAATCAGGGACTCACTGATATTTGTCTCAGAAAATTGTTTATAGAAGTCTATTTTTGCACCTGTCAGGCAAAAATAATTAAAAGTGGGCATAAAAGGGAATTGCCTATCATGCCTGGGCAAGACATGTCCTTGTGCGTTGCCTTATCCAGGTTCCTAGGTTTGACAGGTCTGCTATATATCTTTTGCAGGAAATCTTTTTCCTTATACATACTGTGTATATTTTGCCTCTTACAACATATTAAATAGCCCATGTAAGAAGAATACATGAATTATTAATACTGTACCAGGAGAGACAGTGTAGGGGGAACAGAGAGAATATTACATGATGTGATAAAGCAACCACAAGTTTCAGTTAGATGCCTGGGTAAATGGCTCTGTAAGAAACCCTGTGGCTTGTTGCTCAGTGCCTAACCAGTTGATCTCAGCTCCTGCTCACTGGGGTTATCTCTTCGAGTTTTTAATTTTTAAGCACAAGTTGATACAAAAGCTTCCACAAATTATTTAAGTGGAAAGTTCAGCTATGTCTTTAAATGAGAACTTTAATTCCTTGCCAGTTATAAATCCAACGGACAGGAAGATCCAGACTTTCCTGCTTCATCTTAATCTCTTTGCTGGATTAATTGGCTGAATTTTCAGCTTTTTTTTTTTTTTTTTTTTTTCCTGATGAATTGTTCTTTTTGGTTGGGAGCGGAATCCTTTGTTTTCCACATCAGTCTGTATTTTCCCACCTCAGCTTATTTCATTAGCTTTCCTAAATGTGAATGCATTCCTGCATGTCTTGAGGGCTTTGTAACTAAATATTGCCTCCAGATGACCACATGCAAATTACCAAGCAAGGCACGAATCTGAGGAAAGCAATAATTTTGTCCACAATGGGAAAATGGCGACTGTTAAGATGCAGATCTGCCACTTCCAAAACATATCTTTTTCTACCTTTCTAGTGTTGGGTTTTTTGGTTTTCTTTTTTTTTCTTTGTTGTTTTGTTGGGTTTTTTTGTTGATGAGGGTCAGAGACCATTTTGGCCTACAGCACAGACTTTGTGCTCTGTTTTGTGTCAACTTCATGTTACCAGTTCTTTTCCTTTGACTGAAGTCAAACATCAAACTGCAAATCACTCCTTCATCTATTACAGTGTGAGTCAGGGAAAAAAACCTTTATACTTTTAAGGAAATAATTGGGTAATGCTCTAACAGGACCTAAGAAAATCATGGTAACAGGCTGTCATTGGCTTTCAAAGCAGAAAGGGGAAAACTGTTTCATGAAAGCCTTTAAACAGTTGTATCTGCAGACTTCAGCTGAACAAATTGCACATGGGCAGAGAGCAATAAATGAAGTACTTAGATAAATTTTTTAGTCTGTATTGTTCCTGTCCAAGCTTTACAATTGTGCACATCATTTTGAGCATTTCAAAATTTTAAGTTATTTTTATCCTCTAAGAAGTATCTTCTACATAAATAGTTGTTGCTAATGTATTATAAGCTAGGATTAGTTTAATTAGTGGCTTCACAAGAAAGTAATGACTATTTAAGCCCTGAAAATAAGCTAATTATTTTGTATCACGTTGTGGCTAATGTTGTCTTCAGTTCTCTTAAGGTTGAGTGTTCAAAAAGATGGATGGCAGACATGCTAATTAACGTATTTCTTGCAATCATGTTGCCAATTTTTTATAACGTATTAAAAATCCTCTTTTATGCAACACTTCATATATACTGCTATTCAGGGTAACTGACAACCTGATTCAGTGTTTTTTGTAAGGTTACATCACCATCAAAGTCGCTTGTACAGTTGCACAAGATACAACAGTAATTTTCCCCTAGTACTCTGCTGAAAAACCTATCAGTTTAATTATTTGCACATTTTCATTAATTCCTTCTACTTATATTACTTCATTACACTTCATTCAAAACAGTTAAATAAATCCAAATTAATAAGTAGAATCTGAGTATCTGGACTTCTAAGGGTCAAGACCCCTTCAACAGCATCTGAAACCCTCCTGAAGCATCTCTTCCCAGTAGTCCTTATCCTACCATTCCACCACTGCACACTGTCATTGGACCTTATACCACATATCAGGAGATGCGAGTGGAAAGCCCATAAGATCCACAAGTTTCATATAATGCAATGGAATCTAAACTTACGGCAGTTCTCTGTAACATGTTTAAAAGCATAAGGAATATCTAGCATTTAATTCTTATCTATGCTTTCCTTTTTTCTGGATATGATTGTTGTCTTTTCTTTAAAATCACAGTTTACTTTTAAGTTCACTTGTTCTTACTTTTCTAATGTAATATTTTCTTCATTGTTGCAGTCTCACATTGTCTGTACTTCCCAGTCTTTCAACATTTTTCACATGCCTACACACACATTCCACACACATTCCAAGATCTCAGCAGTGTATTTGCAATTAATGATTCAGTTTATCCTGACACACAAACTCTTACAAAGTGATGATAAATGATTCCTGATTAGATAGATGATATCGATGAAAGAGCACTGGAATGAAGCAGATGAATTTTTGGCTCTAGTTTTAACTGACATATTGTCTCTGGTTCATCTTAAATTTCACATGGTGTTAGTCAATATAAATCCCCACACCCCTGCCTTAAAAAAAAAAAAGAAAAAAAAAAAAGTAGAGATACATAATACAAAAATATAGGATTTCAATAAACATCTCTATCTCAAATGGAATAATGTAAGCACACATATTTTACTGCAAGCCAAATTGCTCACAGAAACTTACTACACTATTATTAAGCATCTATGCAGTTTCTGCTGCTGATTATTGTCAAATAAAAAATTACTATGCTCCATTAGACAGCTTGTGCCTTTAAAAAGTTCCTCTGAATGTCTTAGGTGAAGGCCCCTTCAATAAGGACTGATAGGGTTTTAGCTCTGCAGCATACCCATTCTGGCATCTTGAATTTCCCACAATGTTTTCTTATTTAATCATTGCTTGGTAGTGCTGGCTCCATCAGAAATCTTCCATAGAAAATGAGAATACCGACCTTTGTCTCCTACCGAAAATGCTCATAAATAATGACATGTTGTGACACCAGTCAGTAAGGAATCAAAGAGCAGTTCCAACTTTCTGAAAGGCAGAGGGCTATGAAAGAAGAGAAATCTGATTCTTATTTTAATTTTGTATCAGAGGCTTTCTCAGATCTAGATTGTCCCAAGCCCTTGAAGGAATATTAAGGGGGAAGTCACAGCTTTCTGGCAACAGCCAGATAACAGTTTAACTGTGGCTGGTTGGGTGCAGTGACAGTCCTTTTTTTATACTCCTAAGTTAAAGCTCAAAAAATGTGAGCCCCTGAATTCTCCCTGATGAAATTCATACCAGCCTGCAAAGGATCAACTGTGGAGACGAAGCCAGTGTATGCATGTGAGTGCATGTGCATACACACATGTGTTAACAGGCAACTCCAGACACATGCATTAGACTCATGTTTTCTTCTGACATTCCTATCAGCTGAATGTCGTTCCCATTTATTACTGTCATAACTGGATGTTTATTAAATTTATATTCAATATTTTGATCATAAAACAGATCCCAACCTTCATTTATTACATGTATAATCATCACCTTCCTCACAAACCCAGCTAGGGATCTCTCGCAGACCATCTTGGCTACAGATCCTTCTCAGATGCTTCTGGTTGATGAAACAATTATTTTTTTTAAGTCTCATTGACATTGTGATCCCAATAGCATAGTATGAGTTAAATATTTGCTTACTAAAATTGCACATTTCACATGCTAGAAGCAATTTCCGTATTATATTACTAGTACAATATTCTGCAATGTGGAACTCTCTAATAAGGAATCAAATTCAATCAGACTTGAGAACTATTCACGTGAATGACTACCATTACTTGATATCATCTGTAATGCAATAAACTGAGTGTTTGATAATAAGGCTGTTATATTAGGGATATGCATAACCTATTTGTTATCTATCATACGAATCACAGAAATGGTGTGATCAAAATTAATTATATTTTAGGATATATCTGAATTACAGCTAATAAAAAAAATCACTTTAAATGTGTTTTATAGAGAAAAAAAAATAAATGTGATGCTGTGACCTCATTTTCGAAATAGCTTCCCTTAATAAGCTATGCATGCTACCAAGAAAGTTTATTCACTGCATAGATGTCTCGCATTGCAAGCTGCAGCAATGATGGCTACAGAGTATGACCTTTCAAAGAAATATTACACAATATGAAAAATATTACATCAGCTTTCAAAGTAGAAAACTTGAAAGAACTTATAAAAATAAAAGCATTTCAAAGTCAAATATTTTATATGAAGTGTTACCCATGGGAGCTTTTTTCATAAATACATAAATGCAGCTTTTGGGGACTGCCCATAATTGCTGTATTACATATTCTTATTTATTCTTGGAAAACTAATTTCTGAATTTGAAAATAAATCAATTTGGGCTTTTTCGAGTAATAGGGACAAGCAGAAAATATGTTTGCATTTGATTACAGTAATTACATATGTACATGAGTATCTTTTAGTTCTTTATTAAGCTCATTGAGAATGACTTTTTATCTTAAAGCAGAAGTACACCGCAGCGGAAGGGACAAATATAACACACAAAAAAGACAATCCCACAGGATGCAGACCTGATAGTGAGCTACACCCTTATGAGATACAAATATATATATAAGGGATGCAGTCTGAGGTACCACCAGGTGAGTCAGGGGTAGTAAACGCAGCTGATGTTCATTCTTGGAGGGAATGTGTAGAGAGTTCATTGCAGACTTATGGAAAGGGAGGTAAAAAGAAACCAAAGGAGAAAGCAAAAACAGAGGTCAAATCCTCTGGCCCCAAAGAAGGAGAAGGTATACCCTGGGCAGTATTCAAAGAGCACCTGAATAGAGGACGGGTAGACACTACACACAGAACAGGAGTCACTTTAAAGGAAATCCTCTCTTATCATTAAAAAAAGTTTCATGTGTGCAGCTATACCAGACCTCTAAAGCAAAGCTACGTAAGCTGCTGGATGGGGCTGGGGGCCCTGGGTGGGAGGTCATTTCCAGCAGCAACTTCCGGCTGCTGCCTGACCTGCCTGCCACGCTTCACCACTCCACCCTTGCCATGTCTGTGCTCGTCCCTGCCCACACGGCAAACACTTGGAGGGTGCTTGGTGTCTACAGCTCGCAAAGCTCACTTGGGGGGCTCAAATTCGACAGAAGGAGTATTTAGCTAGTAATAAGAAGTGTTATGGTTGTGTCAACCCTGCCATGGCTCAAGAAACTACAAATAATATCAGTCATATTTAGGGGTTTGTGAGTTAATCCTAGTATCTTTGAAATATCCATCAGATTTAGCAAATGCTCTCTGACCTGTCTTGTGAAAGGCTCTCAGAGTACTTAGCATTTTCTCCCATTATTCCTGCACCTCAAACACATGGTGGCTCCTTTTAAACTGGTATTTAGACAAAAATTATTGATCTTGCTTCTTTATCAAGCTATTGTAGGCAAATTCAAAACCAGGGAAAAAAAAAATAAATCAGTTTCTTGTTTTTATTGACATCTCACAGGAGTTTAAATATCCAGTGAAATAGTTTTGTTGAATTATGTCCTGCCAGACTTTGTAACAATTCTGCCCTCTTCCTCTTAAATCTTCAGTTTTGCTACTCTCCAGGCTGGTGTGGATAATCCTAGTGAAGACGCAACGATTCTCTGGTCGTATGCAATGTCAAGGTTTCCTATTAAATCTTTGAAAAAATTATAGTATCATACAACAGTTCAAATTCTGAGAATGTTATGAAGAAATTTTAAAAGCTACTGAAAATGTAACTGTTGACAACCAGCACAATTAGTTCCGTATTTGTTTCTATCTCTTTTTTATACATATATATGGACTTTCAAACTCATTTATTGGCTTTACTGACATGAATAACCAAAAGCATGATTTATGATGATTTGTCATCCAGTATTAGATTTTAAAAAATGTAATTAATTTTACATTGGCCACAGTTAATGATGGGCTTGTTAACCAACTTGAGGTGAAGCCAAGAGCTATTAGCTATATTAGGACCAGTTTCAAGAAAATGACTCCTTTAATAACCCCCAAAATTAGTTAGAATGTTTTTTCCCCTTTCATAAAACCATTTTAATGTATATAGATATGACAAAATCCATAGACAAGATAGGCTTTGAGGAAAACTGATCATGTAATTAAAATTATTGACCAATGCTTGTACCAATTAATATTATATCAAACTTCCTGAAGATTATTCTAAAGAAATAGCCTTGTGAAATTAGTTGCTAGTTATTGTACTTAAAAATCAACATTATCAGTTTATGGTATAGCTAAGGACTGAACTAGAGTGGGTGACTATTTGGAGGAACTTTGCTGCCGCTAGGCATCTGCCAGTTGTCTCGGCTGTCTATCTTACTAAAAAAGAAATTAGGGTTTGCACTGAAAAATTTAATTGAAAATAGAATTTAATTGAAAAAATCTCTTTGTCCTACTGTGAGGCCCCTGCTGAGTGGGGAAGCTGAGCATAACAGTGGTCATTGTGCTATGATCTATGATCATATGACTATGATCATAGTCTTATAGTCTAAGACTTGGAGAACTTGTAAAAAGAATAAGAAATATGTATGAATAATTAACGTATAAAAAGGGGGGCAAGAACCTGAAATTCTTTTTCTAGCAAACCTCCTTATGATTTTCAGAAAGGACTGCATTAAAAATAAAATAAAAATCTTAAAAATAAGTGTCTAAACGCAGAGTGCTGTGAAATGAATAGACTTTAAACTTATTTTGAATAGGTAGGAGGAACAGGCCTGTCGAAATCATGGAGAAACATGACTGCTCTGTAACTAAACTCTGGGTTTGAACAGGAATTTAGAAGCCTGAATTTTAGCCTCAAATTTAGCAAATCCTGATCAGAATCTACATTCAATAAATATGTACTTAACTTATGTAAACAGCTATATGAAAATAAAAGCACTGTTTCATAAAAGACTTTAAATTCAATTCCATTCAAAGCTGCAACAGATTTTCAATGTTTCTCTACAGCAAATACGTGAAAATGTGGGAAAGCCATTTTCCATGGCTTCAGAAGTTTTCATTAGGCATTCTTCCATTTTTAACATCACCATAATATACATAGTACAACCCAAAAATATTACAAACTCAAACTGAAAGTTGTTTCAAAATTTAAATATTAAAAAACAAAATCATTATTTTTATCTTATGAGACACTTTTACCCTGTTTTTCCTATATGAAATCTCAGTGAACTTGGCATGAACTTGACATAGTGCCAAGAGCTCCTGTATGTATTTCAGTAGAAATTCAGAGCAAAGAAAACCCCAACACAACAACAGATTGCAAGAAGGGGAGAAGAGAATCATCCCCCAAGGACAAACTACATCCTCTAGCATTCTAAAAGAAGACGTTTGGCCTCAAACTAACAAACCTGGACACGCGTCATTACTGCAGCACAGCGCTCCCCAAATAAAAAGCCGTGGTTGTCTAGTGCTTGTTCTGTGGACATAGCATGGCTTTATGGTTGTCTTTAACCACCTCTGGAATTAAATAGTGTGTCAGCAATTTCATGAACACAAATCCTATCTCCTGCTCCCCATTCACTAGGACTGCTATTATAATGGCACTGTAAACCCAAACCCAACCATGGTGCAGCTGGACTTCCCCTCAAAAAAGAGTGACTCCAGCTGTGCACATGTGCAGGTGGGATGCTGTATTTCCAGCTCCGCATGGAGCCAAGGTTCTCCATGACCACTGTCAATGTATCTGTGTAGGCAACACAATCAGCAGAAGACATCATCCAACCTTAAGAAAAGAGAAAGTAAGTATAAGGAATCTTTAATCTAACCCAGAAAATGAATTGTGGAAAATAAAGAAGATATTCAGGAATATCTGCACACATGGTGACCTTCCAACTTATATGAAGTTTGGGTGGTGAGGCCCTGGAATGGGTTGCCCAGGGAAGTTGTGAATGCTTCATCCCTGGCAGCGTTCAAGGCAGGGTTGGACATAGCCTTGGATGGCATGGTTTAGTGGGAGGTGTCCCTGCCCACGGCAGGGGTGTTGGAACTAGATGATCTTAAGGTCCTTTCCAACCCTAACTATTGATTCTATGATTCTATGACCTAAACAAGTACTTACAGTTTAATGCAACACAGCGTGTATGTGCACAGACAGCCTATCCCTCTCCAAGTTCATTCTTGAAAGGCACTATTTCATTGAGAGCAAGAACATACACTTCAAAAATACAGAGAAGTGTAAGACCCTCTAAATGTATTGCCTGAGGCAATCTGTTTCCTTTCACAGTATTGCTCATGAAACAGGTCTACAAGGACTGTTCTTAGCACTTCCCATCAGCGCTGCAGCAATGAGGGCACAGTTCTCACCCCAGATCCATGCAGACATCCAAGAAACACTGATGGCTGCTGCAGCCCCATCACAGCCATGTCTTCCTGCACATCCCAGCCCCCCTGCCCTACACATGGAACCCACCCCAACCCTGAGCAGAAGACTCCTGCCAACTGAATTGAGAGCTCTTCTCATCCTATATTACCAAATCCCACCCCAAAACTTAGGTCAGGAGCCATACGTGTGTCACTGCTGGCATGGGACACAGAGTTGCAGGACCCTTCCTCCTGGAGCACTAGGCGCAGGGTCTCCTCTGTGTCTCCCCTCCACCTCAGCGCCTCCAGGAGGCTGCCTGCAAGGATGCATAGCTCACTCATTTGGTGGAAAGTTGCTGAACCAAATCTGTATATTCTTAAACAGGATGCTAAAATCAAACCATATACAAGGAAGGAGATGGGCCTATAGAAGTAAGCACAAAAATGTTTTTGTTTTCTTAATATAAACCCATTTAAGACAACTTCACTTAACTAATGCTTACATTTGATACTGAAATGCCCTCCTAGATACGTTCAAATTCTACTGAAATGATTAAATACATTTCCTCATCTTCACTTTGATTTTTTGACCTAATAAAATCAGTATACATGTTTGGTCAATACAAATATTTAGTCAATCCAAATAATAACACACAAAGCATATAAGTACAAAATACAAAATTTTGCTCCTTGTACCTCTTCTAGTACGTAATTACTTTTACATAAGTATGACTGTGCTGTTAAGGAGGATGTGTGGAAGGAGCAGAAGTTGAGGTGCAACAGTTGCCACAACCCTGGCCTCTCTCACCATCTCTGTGCTTGATACAGTCTTAATAATGCTCCTTTAACCTGGGACTTCGGCAGGAATAGATGTATTAATAAAACTATCCAGTATTAGAGCAAAGTCTTGGTGATCTGACTAATGAAAATTATAGGCTTTTATTCCTCCCATTTGCAATAGTAGTTCTCTTTCAATCATTTCTTAACCAGTCTTTACTGAATACTATAGTGGAAAGAAAGAAATTGCAGATTTCACAGCTAAGCAGAAATAGGGGGAAACAAGTATAAATGGAGCCTCCTGGGTCTAAAGTGTATTATCATGGACCTGGGAAGAGCAATTTAGGGTACATTATCTGCAAGAGCAACAGATCTTCGCCCTTTACATATCCTCTCAGGTCACTTTCTCCAAATTTCCCCTTATCACTGCAACCCAAGGCTCACATGATCCAGCTGGGAGTTTCTTCAAGTGCAGACAAGGAAATTCCACTAACTCTGGAAAATCAGGGTTTTGGCTTCTTGAAACAGAAATTGCTAAAGTTCTGGTGAAAATAAATTCCAACTGGTTCTAATGAAGTGATGTGCTGTCCAAGAATGCTTGGGCATAAGCCATGCCTCTATGCCCATTCCAGGAACATAAGGATACTACACTAACGCTTAGGACTTACTAGATTTCACAGATGTTGGACATGCACTAGTACAATGTCCCTGGGGGGTGAAGTGGAATTGTTCTATGACCTATAAGAAATACAAAGGAGCTAAGATGGAGAAGATGGAGGAGAAAATGTATACTGCTAAACTCCCAACTTAATGCATTGTTATGTATATTCTGAACTAGAAGCTAAATTTACCATCCTTGACAAAATTACAGCAAAGATATTTGAAACATGTCCCTCAATGATGGTACCATTCTGTTTGGCACCATCCCTCTCACACGAATCATTTGCTGTTCTGCCCAGAGCTCACCCTAAGGGAAGTGCCACAGTGTACCACATGCAGCACTTCCCAGAACATGTTAGGCAGTGAAGGATGGGAGGAAAAACCCTAACAGCATCACTAACACTGATGTGGGAATTTGTCATGGTGACACTGATGATACTGTGAGTCCTACATTGTAATGACTGGTTTACAATAAAAATTACTTCAAATGCTGGATCAGAAAAAGGATGGTTCAGTCCATCAAATCACTGTCAGCTGCAAATTATATTGCCCATACGTAGGCAATGGGGAATATCATTGGCTTTGCCCATTGCTGGTTTTATTTTTATCTGTCCAGTTAAAGTCAGGTTGTTTCCTCACACTGGTACAAACAGAGAAAAAAGCGCTTGGTGTAGAAAGGTTCTTTTACTCCTTACACTTGCAATAAAAGGAGCAAGTGAGCCCTGAATTTCTAAAATTAGCCACATTTTTTGAGGGACTGCTTTCTGTCAATGCAAGGTTACCTTCACAGAAGAAAGTAAGAACAAATGGTATTTCAACATATGGGATTCCAGGAGCCTAAGATTTGTTGTTTCACAGCCTTTCAACCACAAGCGGCCAGCACTCTGGTTTGGTCCCCAGGGTTACATAAGAGGAGCTGGGCAGGGCTGGAAACCTCTTTTCAAATCCTGTGTTGCAGTAACTTTAAAACCTGCTACAATTTGCTGGAGACAGGATGGAAATACACCTAACTCCTTCCTTCCTAGGGACTGATCATCCTGACGCTGTCAGTTGCAAGTAAAAGTTGTTGCACTGTGATGTCTTGATGTTTCTACAAAATGTGATAATGTAAGATGAAGTTATGAAGCTGTGTTGGACTGAAATTACCAATAGACTTCACTGAGAGCCTATGAGAAACTCAAAAGCATTACTACCCCCAAAGTGTCAGGCTATGCTGCTTTTATTGCCAGACACACCTGTGTTACAAACTTAAAGTGGAAGTAGTCTCCATCCCTGGCACAACATACAACTGTCAGACAGTCAAGACTCTCCATCCAACTCTCCTTCATACTCGTATTCAGCTGTCTATAAGCTCCAAATACTCCTATCTCTTTTTTCTGAATGCAAGTTTTAAGACTATGCCCTTCCTTGGGTAACAAAGCTTTCTTAACACATTTTCCTGACATTGCAGGGTACAGTCAGACTGAGGAAAGGAGAAAATCCACTGAAAAAATAAACATAGCTGATTAAGTTGGAGGGGGAACAACGTCTGTCCTCTTAACCTGGAGAATTCACTGCTCTATGTACTTGGCTCTCCCCCCTTTCTCTCACTCTAATTTCAGGGCGATTTAAGCAGTCATCTGTGTACCTGGGAAAGCTGCTACCGTGGTAAAGGCTTGTCTAAACACCGGCTTTGCACAGAGAAATAAGGGCACGCACCACACCAAGGGGGAGGGTAACTACCCTTCGTATTGCACCCAGTACAAAAGAACTGTGTCTATGAATAACTAGCTACTCACAAGATTATGCTCATCAGCAAAAGCAAATAATTTAGAGTAAGGACACATTGAAGACCTCTATAAGGTGCAAGAAGCTATAAGGAAAAATCAAGTATTTATCATCCACCTACTCCTATAGGTTTGTGTTCCATTTGTACCTTTGCTTAGCTGCATATGTGCATGGATGGCAGAAATTATGCTGTGGCACTGTGTCAGCATTGCACAACCAGGAGCTACTCTGACCTGAAGCGTGAAGCAAAGGATAGCAACAAAAGTTTGAAAAGATGCATGTAATAATGACCAAGACTTATTAAGAACTAATGAAATGTTGATGTTGTTTTTGTTATTATACTATTATGTTATGGCAGGTGAAAATCACAGTGAGAAGGAGGCTTGCTTTCAAGATACCTACTCGTCCCCTGTCTCATTCTGGGCTGGGAGGCAGCTCTGCCACCAATCTGGTGCCCCAGTTTCTTCTCTTGGAAATAACAGAAGCAATTCCGGCATACAAAAAACCTCATATCTGACCTCAACAAATAACACATCCTGCACTGGGGTATCACATATCTGAAAGCTTTCTGGCTCAGGATACCACAAAATACGCCACCTTTGCAGATGGGCAAGTTTGTTGTGATAAGGTTTTCACTTGGCATTGTTTTTAGGTTGTCAGTGAAAGTCCAGCTGATTAGTGTCCCCTGAAATCTTGCTAAGCTGCTTGCCCTAAAATGTGCTTATGGGGATCATTCAGAAAACATCAATTATTACTATAAAATAGATTTTTTTTCTATAATTCTGTTCGATATGCACTTATTACACTTGGGATGCGCTGTTGAGAACTTGATTCATTTTTTAAGTCTGTAAATAAATTCAAAATGTGATCCTGCTCTTGGCTGCAGAACGAAAATCAAAAGCAAAAGCCTTTTACCTTTTTTTTCATTTGAATCCATCTGGCCTCCTTCTACCCTGCCTTGCAGTCATTTACAGATATGCAAATAGTTCGAAGAAAACGTTGCTGTTTTCATCTGCATTGCACACCAGAAAATTGGGCAATGCATGTGTTTTCATCAGGTTTCAGCAGTTTTGCTGTTCTGCTGCTTTCATGTTTTAATCCAGTTTAACACTACAGTATGTTTTAGTTGTATATTAAAAAAAAAAAAAAAGAAAAAAATTCAGTCTCTACCTGGACAATACTGATGATGTCCCTTTGACAACCTGATAACTTTAACATCTGCAGGGTAATTTTTAGCAGCACCTGTCAACACAAGGGGCAAAAGTAAGAGGCCTGTGATTGCAGAAAGAAGCGGTGGAAAGGGTCTGAAGTCAGGAGACATGAAGCTCTGCCACTCGTGGTGGCTCCTGCTGCTCTGGGTAGATGAGATGCACCCATGGCATCTCTCCCCTGTGCTCTCCACTTGCTTAGTTATCTTACATCAGCAGCCAAAATTGGATTTTTCAAGATGCCATAGAGCAAGGAGGGACAGGAATGGAGATGGTTGCTACCTTGTGTATTGGGCAATTGCCTACTTTCCTGTGTTGAATGTTGGTTCTGGTAGGACTTGCGTGCACTGCAGGCCAGAAGTAACACAGATGTGTCAGTGATACAGTTTGGCAGCAAAACTGCTCTGGCAGAGAGATACAAAGGACTTTGTCTAGCTTGTGTATTTAAGTTGGAAAATCATTAAAAATTTGAGGAGCTCTTAATAACATTTACATAAGGATGGTCCCATATGGCCTCAGTAGAAATGGATTCTCCCCAAATGACAGCAACTTAAATGGTAAAATACAAGATTACACTTTAAACAGTGCAATTTAACAGCTTAATAAGACTCTCTTTAAAAATTAGATAAGCAAGAAAACAAACAAAAAGATTTTGCACCAAAGAACACATAAAGTCACTGAGCCGTTGGGCTCCCCTAAGCTGTTACTGAAAGAAATGCCTGGTTTGGCAGGATGGGATACACCTTAGAAACCAGTTAGGTTATTATTTGGGACCTTTTGTAGAGAGACACCAAATGTTGGATTTTCCTCTACAGCTTATTTAGGAAAATAATAATGAAAACTGCCTGTTAAAATGAGTAAACTTTGGGAGAACTATTAGAAGAACTTGATTGAAGTTATTTTGCACTGAGACCAAGCTGTAAGTATGAAGAGGAATAAGCATATTGTTCACTGGTCAGAAGCTTTTCTGTGTATATTTTTTTTTGTTTATTTGCACCTTGTGTGGAGGAAATCCTTGGCCCTCCCACAGTGTAAATTATTATTATTAATAATCCTTATTTTAGACTATTTCCACATTCACAATAACCTCTGTGGGAAAGTGCAGAAGCTTGCTGGGCAGTGAAAACAGTTGCTCCAAACCTTCTTTCACTGATTTTTTTTTTTCTAAATGGTTAACACGGTAAAACATAATTTGCTTCAAATTTTCCTGGGTCCCTGGTATGTTTAGCTTGATATATTAACATCACCTCGGCTGCAGCCTTTGCAATGACAACATATTGCTCAGGTCTTTCACTTTATTCCTTGATATCTCTCAGCAAGGAAGGAAGGACAAATCAGACAGCATCAGCTTGAAAATATGTTCAGAATATAATAGCTTGATTGCCGTTGACCACACAGAGGACAGGTGTGACATGTATTTATGGGCTTGATTTTAAACCAATATCCATTCATTTCATTTATGAGTCCATTACATGTTTTATTTTGACAGTTCCACAGTAGTGTTCCTGCAGTCTTTTGGCCATAAACTGTTCACAGTGGGATGTATAGCTTGTTACTTTTTGTGTAGGCACTGTGCACCCCACAAGCTGATGAACTATGTTTATTCACTTATTTATGAACCAATTTATTCATTGGATTTTAAGCCTAGCTAAATCAACAGCTAAAAGGAAGTCTTGCTCACATACTTTGGAACTGCTGACTTTTAATACTATAAAAGTGGTTGGGAAATGCTGAGTATTGTTACGGATATTACATTTTAACATTGTACTGTTCTTCTTACACTAATAACTAAGATTTCAACCTATATTCAGCAATGCAAATTCTCAGAGCTTTCTGTAAATCTCTTTATATTGAGATTTTTCTTAAAATTCCAGTTTCTGGAAGGTGACTACCTGAGAAGCTGACATTTCTAGCCGGAGAACCAGCTGAAGATAGATGGATGGCACAGGAAGCTAGAAAATGAATAAAAAATAAAACCCTGAAACGCAAGAACCTTGGAAAATTAAACACAGATACATAAAATCATCCAAGGATGTAGGTTTGCATGCACGTGTGTGCCTATATACACATATGTACAATATATATATACACTCTCAAGATTATGATTTTAGCCAATTGCACGAGTTCAGAACTTGGATATACCATGCTTAGTGTATGCCTTACCTAGAAACCTTTAATTCTTTCATATTCATTTGTGTTATTGTTTCTATTGGAATCTTGTTCCAAATTTGATTTTTATTAAATTTTCCTACTGTGTTTAATAAGGATATATATATTTTTAAGGGGTATAGTATAGGATCACAAACAATTTGTCCCTCAGCACAAACAATAACAGAAATGTAGGTCTTGGAGGATCACTTAATTGCTCCCTGACATTCCTGACACAGAACCTGCCCGCCTTTTTGGAGGCTTCTTTTACTAGAGGCTCTGCAACCTCCTTAGCCAGTCTTTCCTACCCTCACTATCAGAAGCATCATCCTAATAATGTAAATCTTTCTAGCTACAAATTAAGACCAATTTCTTGTTCTCTATCTGATGCTATTCATAGAGAGCAAAGTATTCCCTTTATTTTCCAGCATATATTTGTATAATTCAAAAGCATTACCACATTCTTCCTACTCCATTTAGAACAGTCCTAATTTACTCTTTCCTCACAGGTCTTACTTTCTAGATCTCTGAACCTCTACATGTAACAACTGTCTGGATGCAGTGATCAACAATAGTGGTTCCCACTCTTCCTCATAAAAGAATATATATACTTTTTTATCATTTATATGCAATTTATATAAAATAGCAAAAAGGAAAAAAAAAAAGGAAAAAAAAGAAAAAAACTATCTCAGTATTTGAAAAATGAAAAGCAGTTATTTTCCTCAGCTTTTCCCTTCTATGTAAAATTACACTAGATAAAGAAACAGGGAACTACTGCATGTAAGGAATAGCTACACTACTCAATTTTGATGCTGATTTTCATTGCCTAAGTCAGGATAGCTGCCTCTTTCCCTGGCTGGTAAGAAAGATGGAGGGCAACACTCCTCTGGAGGCCAGTTTGGAGCTGAAGGCCTAGGAAGACACCCTCAGGTACTTTAGCTGATTCTGTCTCTTGCCATTTAATAATTCTAGCATAATAATAATAATATATTAAGTGCATGTGAATGTGTTACTATATCATGCATTAGAAACCTGAGTATTACAGTATTACATGTTAGAAAAGATCCATGAGTTTAAGATCCAGTTCTCTTTTGCCATTTTGACAGACATACATTAGCCCACAACTTCCATTGCAGGTAACTGAAATTGGAGTGAGTCAGCTCATCTTGAACGTCATAGGTGAGCCCATTTAGGATGAAAGATGGCATCGTATTCATAACTGGGGGCTACTATAAGACTTGTGACATCAGTAACAAAAGGAAGGGAGAGCAAGACTTGCAAAAGCAGACATCAGTCTTGTCATCTCTTCCATAGCTGTTGAACTACTTTTTTGAAGAGATTAAAATACTATCCATCTTGTTGACTCTGAGCTGAATGGTAAAGTCTACCACTGCATCTTAACTGTCCTCAAAGAGGAACTGCAGGGAGCAGTGCTGTAAGGGAGCTTAGGAAAGGGAGGAGAGAGGGAAAAGGAGAAGTACTTAACAGTAAATGTAAAATTCTGGCAACACTGGACTGAACGGAAGTGTCACCATTGACATCACTAAAAGTAGGATCAAGATTGATCTGAAAAGCAATTTAGAATATGAGCTTTTCTTTCCAAATGAGCAGTAAGTGCCTCCCTTCACACAGAATTCAGTGCAGTAATAGTGCCTTCTATTACAATTTAAATTGATTGGCTTTATGGCCTGGTACCGGGGAATTGCCCTAGCATGATCTCGTCGGGCTCATGTTTCTAATTCTGGCAACTATAAATCCAGATGCTCTGAAAATCCATGCTGTTGCTTACAGAGCATGCTGCAGGGTAATCTCCATTTTCATGTGCCCAAACAAAATAAAGGAATCAGGACGTACATCAGATTAGTCCACAAGTTGAAAAGAAAACCATTCAAAGCTGGAAAATTGCAAAAGAAAATGTTTATGTGCAGAGTGTGTACATGTAAAAATAAACCACAATGGTTATTCTTCAACAAGTGTTTCAGCTAACAGAATTCAAACACTATTTTTGTATTATCTAAGACTTTTCTTATGGGAGGAATAAAGCAGTTATCAGCTGAAGGTCTCTGCCCTGCCACTGGGGTCTTTGGGGAATGAATGGAGAGACTTAGAAAAAGTAGCTCCAAGTTCATGTTCTTCCTTTGCACGGTCCACGTTCAGCCTCATTTAGGATATCAGAACCTGTACTTTTGCCACCAAGTAAAAATAAATCTCTCCACTGAAAAAACAAAACCAACCAACCAAACAAACAAAAAGCTTAAAAAAGAGGCAGTACATTGTCATGTAGGAGGATTTGGCTGTGTGGCTGCAGAATTGCCTATGTGAAGTACGGCAAGAACTGAAGAAGCCCCTCTGTGCACTGGAGCTGAGCTTGTAACTCCAAGGTTCTCATGGGAAGATATCACCCTAAGGGAAATAATCTACCTTTGATCCACACATAAGATTCTGGCTGCTGCCAAAGGAAGTTGCGCATGCCTAAACATGACTGTACATCATTCTAATAAAGGACAAAGAGAACTCATATATAAGTGGAGTGCGAACTTTTTTGACACTGGCTGTAATAAATAACTAGCAGATTTAGAAACAGCATGCAGACTTAACGTGCCTGAGGTGGGAAAAAAGCTATAGCTGTGCCTGGTTTTCTAGAAGGAAATGTTTAAGGCCATTGAATCATTAGATAAAAAACTGATCATGAAATGTCAGGAATCAGTGAGGATAACAGAACTGACAATTTTGTCTACTAAAAACTCCCTTTTATTTTGCCTGCTTTTCTCTTTTATTTTTAATGACAATCCATAAAAAATACTGCACCCATGATTTGCTGGTATTTGCTGTTCTATCTTAATACTACCCATTAGTTCTTTTTCCCTTTCTTTTCAATATTTACACATACCATCAAATACTGGGCAAAAATTTCCCAGCTGAAAAGAATCCCATGAGTAAAAACCAATTACATACAGCTTGTTACTGAGGGTATGGCTAAGGTTTCTGTACAGCTTCAGCGTCCTATTGAGTTTAAAGCAGTGGGGAACTTTTACATTAGAGTAGTCCATGAATTATAATTTAGTGCATTATTATTTCCTAATTTCATCTGAAAATGATGCATCAGTTATAATAATTGCCTTGAGAAAAATTAATAGCTATTCTATAACTGATAACAAGGTGACTAAGAGTGAAAATTGTGTCCATGAGTATCAGTTTGACATAAGAAGCTGTCCAGCCCAAACGATTCCAGCTGGAAAAGCCCAGTTTAAAATTCTTACATTTCGTCCATTTCATGTGTATTCATCAATGCTTATGTATTTCAAATAATCTGAGCCTGTATTTATATGTGGGGTGTCAAATACCAGGACTGGAAGGAGAAAAGGATAACAGCCTTCAGCAGAGCAACCAGTAACAGGCTGAAGGTACCTCAGGGCATCCTGCAGCTTCCCTTGACGTTGAAAGAAGAAATGATCCTCAGCCTGAGCACTTACAGTTCGAATATGATCCTCCAGCAGTCAACGAAACCTTTGCACTGACTTGAGGGGGACGGAACAGACCTCTGCATCAAATTTGGATCCCCCTGAAATGAATCAGAACCGTTGATACCATGACCTCTGACCAACAGAGGTCATGGTCCCTAAAAGAGTACTGAGACAACATGACATAAATTTTAACAGATTTCTTCTCTTAACAAGAAGGACTGTGGGTAAATTCCACCTGATAATTTTGGTTTTCTTTCTATCTGATAAATGAACTAAGTGACAGGGAAAACGAAAAGTTAAGCTTCTTAAACTGCTTCACTGACTGCTATGAGGAGAAGATTCTTTGATTTTCCTCTATCAACATTTTCAAAACCACTAAAATTTCTCAATTTGAACAATTTATAATATACAAAACCAATAATATTCAAAAGGCTCTTAAAGAAAAAAAAGAGAAAAAGAAAAAAATATATAAAAGGGTGGGGTATCTCATTTTTAAATATATTTATCTGAACACAACAAACAAATGGAAGTCTCATGGGGTTACAAGAGGGAACACCAGGTGAGTGACAGAATTTTAAGCCCTTGCCTTGCAAGGCTCAGCTTTGAGTCCAGCCCAGGCAGACTAATGGCATTACCAAACTCCTGTGTCTTGCAGCCTTTGCAGCTGTGAATGTTCCTGCCCAGGACTGCTCCTTGCATGCTGGAGAGTTAGAGCGCTGTATTTTCAACAGCCCAATGCTCTGGTGTTTCCTCCTAATTCAAGGATTTCCACGTTTCATTGGTGAGGCCCCGGGAGACAGGGTGCCCCTCAGGAAGCCCTCTCCTAACTGCAGATCTTGCCCTGCAACCAGGCAGGGGCACATGAGCATCTCTCCCCAGAACACCTATCGGCAGCATTCCCAATCAAGTCCATATGGGTTTTGAATCACAGATTAATCCGCATCACAGCTCACTCGGGCCTCTCCACTCCCTTTCCCACTCTTGGGTTCCCACAAGCTCACCTGCTCCCATGAACAGGCAGCTCGAGGGGATCCCCCCTCCCTGCTGGCATGTAGTGACCTGGATATGAGTCCACAGCACAGCAGGAGCTGGCTTTGAGGAGCTTTTAGGCAGAAATGCAGCTGGAGCCCAGGCACTGACTGCATTCAAAACATTCCAGTCCTCAGATCCAGAACCTCTAAACTACTCCTTAGCTTTAACAAAAGAGCCAGGAAGCAGCTCCCATCTATAATAATTACAAGAGAGTTTCCCTTGCCCTTGCACTATTTATTGGTTTTGCCCTTACCATAGATTGCTTGAGACAGAAGAGACTATTAAAGATCAGAATATTTCTTTCTGGACAGGCAGGGTGAGCTTTGGAGAAAAATCCCTCTTTCTCTCAATCATTGACACTTCTGTTGGGAAGGGACGAGGCTGGTTTACGCTGCAGACTAAATGAAGCACTAAATGACTGTGTTGCAACAACTGCAGCGGGGGAAATGGTCGCCTCCAGTGGAAATAGAATGCTGCGATTGTACTTTCATAAAGGTACAATAATTGTTCAAGTATCATTTTGTAGTTTGTCCCAAAAGTTATAAGTGGCTTCTTTCTCCCTTATTTTCACAAGGCTGTCAGAGGTAAAAGATACATTTCAGTAATTACAGCTGAGGCTGCAAAGAGGCAGCCAGAAGGGCACCTGCCAGCCTTCTACCCAGATGACATGTATCTTTCCTGACTCCACAGTTCCAGGGCAGGGGCTTGCAAGGAAAGAGCTCACTTAACAATAATAATAATAATAATAATAAATAATAACCAAGTGATGTCCTAACCTTGGTTACATCAGTCTACCATACCCTTAGCTGGAGCTCCTGCCCATCACTCTCACAGTGATCCTGTTCTCAGCAGGTTGTGTCGACAAAAGGAGGAGAGGCAGGGAGGCTGTCAGCCACTTGGGCTAGGGGAGATGAAGAGGAGTGGCCCGCTGTGATTTCTGTCTCCTACCTGGCAGGACAAGGGGACACAGGTCTGTCATCCCGGCCAAACCTGGGGAGAAACGCCTCCCTGGTGAGCTGCGATCTCCTCATCTCTCTGCCAAACTGCTGCGCGCACAAGGGATGCCAGCAGGAGCTGGGGGGCGACGTCCCTCCTCCTTCCCCGAGGACATCCCTCGGGGCTGCCCTGCGTGGCGAGGCAACGACCGGGCCGGGAGCGGGGGCTCACTTGGGGTCCAGAGGCCCAGCAGCGCTGGCTGCTTTGCATTCCTGGGTCACACCCCACCCCCCGCCCAGATACCTTCCCTCCATCCCACCCACCAACCCCCCCCCCCGGCCCAGATACCTTCCCTCCTCCCTACCCTAGGCCATCGGCAAAACTTGAAGACGGGAGCCTAGGAGGAGAGGACGGGCGTTTTATTCGGGTGCATTTCGGAAAGTAGCCGGCCGGGGAAAGCGGCAGAGCAAGGTCAGGGCACGACGCGGCTGCGGCCCCCCCGCCTGCTCGGCCCAGCAGCGGGGATGCAGGGGGTGTGCCATCTAAGCCCCTTTCCCCCGAAACATAGCGCAGAGGTCGTTTCTCCTAGTTGCTGCTAAAGCTGCGGTGCGAGCTTGGTTTAAGAGCAAGCCACTGTGGTTTTCCCTTGTTCCCTTCCCCCTCTTTTTTAAAAAGGGGTGCCAGGTGCACGTTGCCTGCTGGTACCCCATGTTGCTCCCACGTCAGAAAATAAATGATGCAGCAATTTAATTAGGAGGGAGCGGTGAGTCCATATTGCACTGGTGAAAGAGAGCTTCGGAGGCTGGGAAAGATGATGCATGCCCGCGGGCGCGGAGGCAGCGCCCCTGCCAGCGGAGAGCGCCGTCGGGGAGTCCTGAGACTGAGGGTTCCCCCAGGCTCTCACCCCCGCACCTGCAGCTTTTCCTGTCAACTTTTGGCATCCGAGCCGCTATTCCTGTTAAGTCTCCTCCCGGCCGAGCCATTCCCGGGTCCGCGGATGGAGGAGGGCGGCGCGGAGCACGGCGGTGAGTGCCGCCGGCTGCCCCAGGGGGTTATGCCGGTCCCGCAACCTCCCGGCACCACTGAGAGTAGCGATACGCGCATCCGTGTGCCGGGGATGGGTGTGCAAGGGTGCGCGTGTCTGGGAATGCGCGCACGGCTGCGCAAGGCGCAAGGACGTGTGCGGACGGCGGAGATGCAGGAGTCATCGCGGGGGCACCTCCCTGCCCTGCCCACAGACCTCCTCTCCCGTCCGGGGATGTGACCCGCGGGGAGGGAGGGCAGAGTCCGCAGTCCCCCCACCTCCCTCACCCGGACACCCCGCCGGCGCATCTCACCCGCCAACTTTCAGCCACGAGCTAACCCGCGCAAGCCTCCTCTGCGCCCCCCTCCGCGGATCCACCGCCCCCCGCCGGCCGCTTCCACCCGTCTCTCCGCGCAGCTCCGTTACCTGCCTCCGGCTCCCGGGGCGGGCAGACACCGGCTGGCGGTGCTGCCCTCCGCGGGCGCGGCCCTTCGCTTCCGCGCACACTCCGCTGTGGAAGGATGAGAACGGTGCCGGGTCGGTTCCCCCAAGAATTTTAGCTTCGCCTGCACGGCGGGCGGGAGATCGCTGGCTCCTGGAGAGGCTGCGAGGCCGGAGCTGCGGCTCGGCATCGGGACGGGAGGGAAGGAGAGGGACGAGAGGAGGAGACGCCGGGGAGCAGCGGGGAGAGCCGGGCGGCCGGGCCTGGACCCCGTGGCACCTCGCCGGAACCCACTGGGCCGCCCTCCTCCTCGGCAGTTCAGCTGGCTCGTGCAGTTACAGCATCTTTGTTTTCCTTCAGAGTTCGGCTTTTTTCCCCCCCTCTTTTTTTTTTTTTTTTTTCTTAAAGGGGGGAGTGTGTAAATTGTGACCCATCCCGGCGGCTTTTTCCTCTATGATTCTTCTTGTATTTTTTCCTCCCCCATCTGCTCGTTTCCCACTTCCCTTCCCCTCCGCCAACCAGCCCCCTCCTTCCCCCTTAAAAAAAGAAAAAAAAAAAAAAAAAGGCAGGGGAAAAAAAAAATGTATAGTCAGGGCTTCCCAAATGCGCGCCCCCGACCTGATGCCAAGCGCGCCCCCTTCATTTATTCCCCTTCTTGAAGCTCATTTTCATGACGTGGAAAAGCCTGATCCAGGGCAACAGCAGCACCGCACACACACACACGCAGGCACACACACGCACACGCACCCGCACCCGCGGAGGAGGCGAGCAGCCGACGGTACTCTGCCGCGCCCCAGCCCGCCCGCTCCGCGCTGCTGGGGCCCGGGGAAGGCGGCGGCGGAGCCTGCAGCAGCCCCTCTCTTCCCTCCTCCATTGAGTGTGCCAAACAGCAGCTCTGCATCCTAAAGAAGATCGTTGAGGGGCTCATTGCATTCCCAGCACGTTTCAGGCTTGCTTTTTTTTTTTTTTTCTTTTTTTTTTTTTTTTTTTTTTTTCCCTTTTGCCTCAGCTTCAGCGGGAGTAGAGAGAGAGGGAGAGAGAGGCACAGAGAGGGAGAGGCAGAGAGAAACCAGCAATCTTTAAACTCGAGCTTTTTTTTTTTTTTTCCCCTTCCACTCTTTTTTTTTCGTAACGATGTGCTAAAATCTCTCCTGCAAACCGGTAAGTACAACCTTTCTGGATCCTTTTGTTTCCGCCTAGGGTCAAAGACACCCCCTCTTCCAAAAAGAAGATATAATAATCCTCTTTATTTTTTGTAATTTTTTTTTTATTATAGCCCTTGCAGAAGAGAAAGAACTTAAGTGGCTGAGATCTTGCAAAGGAGACAGAAAGACTTATACTGCAACATAGCTCTCATCTCTCTCTCTTCTTCCCAATTAGACACTGGTTTTAATTGCAGAGGGGTATTTCTTTTTTCATGCTTTCAACCTTCTCTTCTTTCCCACAGGAGAGGGTTTCATTTGCAAGTTGATCCTAAGGATTTATGTTCCTCTGGCATTTCTCTTCCCTTAATGTATCTTTCTGCTCTTAAGTTTGTGGATGGGGGGCAAATTTTTCTAGTTCTTGCATGAGGAAGGCAAAAAAGACCTTTTCTATTGAAAGATTAAGACTAGAAGCAACGATCAGTCTGAATAATTCTAATGGGCATTTTGGAGATTCAAGGAAGGCTGCATCACTGCGTTATTATTACCGTCCTTAGTATTTCTCTGTGCCCATACATTTAAAATATCTGATGAAAGGGAGGGTGAAACCATATGTTGAAGGAGCTGCATCTCATTAGTACAGTATTATTTTCATCTGATTGGAGAAAAATGGTGGTTTTATTCAGAAATATATATAGTAGGATAGATAATTTATCAGCTGGTAAGTGTCAAGGTATTTTTTTCTTTCACTTTCAGCTTTTTTAACTGGGTCTCTTCCTTGGTCCTGGGGGCACAGAATACCCTAATCCAAGGCAGTCTGAGCGTTTCAATCCTAGGTGCCTCTTTAGCTGTCACTTCCCTTTAGATCTGCTGATCGCATGGGCATGTGCTTTAGAAAGATTAATCATCTCTAAATGCTTTAATCAGCTAAAATGACTAATATGTGGTATGTATTTATCTGATAATATACCAGTTTCATTAATTCATCAGCGCATCTGAAAGGGAAAAATTTTAAATCATTGTTGTTAACCATTTACTATTTTAAAGATGATACTATGGGGATTTATGAAGGGAACTGTTTTGCCAGGGACATCAGCAAACGTTGCACATTCCTTTGAACTTACATTATGGAATATATTGAGTATGGAGGGAGAGAGATTTGATGATTGAGATTCAATAACTTTGGGAGTTTGCATGTATGAAAGATGTGGTGCAACACTGGAGAAATCTACCCACTTGTATTTCCCCACACACACACAGTCGATGCAGGCTGTGATGGCTACAAAGCTAAAATTGCAAATGAGTATCAAATATGTGTAGTCCTAATCCCTGGTCCTACAGTGTAAAACATGCAAAGATGCAACATGCTCAGCTTGTGTGCTCAATGCCGCTGTGTGAGTCCACATTATGTATCCTCTTTATAGGTGGCATTTACCAAAGGGGGGGGGGAAGATAAGGGTGGCTGATATCGCGTGATTAAACCTTCTAATATCTCTTAAGCATAAATCAGGGCAAGGCTCACCCATCTGACAGCCTTAGAGTTGGTTGTGAACATCTCAACAATTGCTGAACTTTCCATGAGCCTAACACAAGCCTAGCAGGTAGGGGCTTAGGAAAAAGAGTGAGGCAGGACAAAAATACTGAAATCTGCATTTTTCTTCCCACTGCAGTTTTGTAAACATCAACAAATGATGAAACCTTCCACAGCAGAGACACTTCATAAACGAAGGATGTTGTGGATAGTTCTTCTAAGCACAACTGCTCTAGCATGGACTACACCAATTCCCTTGATAGAGGACTCGGAGGAACTCGATGAGCCCTGCTTTGATCCATGTTACTGTGAAGTGAAGGAGAGCCTTTTCCATATACATTGTGACAACAAAGGATTTATAAATATTAGTCAGATAACACAGTCATGGTCAAGACCTTTTAAACTTTATTTGCAGAGAAATTCCATGAGGAAATTGTACACCAATAGTTTTCTTCACTTGAACAATGCTGTGTCTATTAACCTTGGGAACAATGCACTGCAGGACATTCAGACAGGGGCTTTTAACGGGCTCCGAGTTCTGAAGAGGTTGTATTTGCACGAAAACAAACTGGACATTTTCAGAAATGACACTTTCCTGGGTTTGGAAAGTTTGGAATATCTGCAGGCAGATTATAATGTCATTAAACGGATTGAAAGTGGGGCATTTCGAAACCTAAGTAAATTGAGGGTCCTCATCCTAAATGACAATCTGATCCCCATGCTTCCCACCAACTTATTTAAGTCTGTGTCCTTAACCCACTTGGACTTGCGTGGGAACCGGTTAAAAGTCCTTTCATACCGTGGGATGTTGGACCATATTGGCAGGAGCCTGATGGAGATCCAGCTGGAGGAAAACCCATGGAACTGTACGTGCGAGATTGTGCAGCTGAAGAGCTGGCTGGAGCGCATCCCCTATACCGCCCTGGTGGGGGACATCACCTGTGAGACTCCCTTCCACTTCCATGGGAAGGACCTGCGGGAAATCAAAAGAAGTAAGCTCTGTCCCATGCTGTCTGACTCTGAGGTGGAAGCCAGCCTAGGCATCCCTCAGCTATCATCCAGCAAGGAGAATGCATGGCCTACGAAGCCTTCCTCCATGCTGTCCTCCTTCCATTTCACCGCTTCCTCTGTTGAGTACAAAACATCCAATAAGCAGCCCAAACCCACCAAGCAGCCCAGGGCGCCCCGGCCTCCCCCGACATCCCGCAGCCTATACCCTGGGCCAAACCAGCCACCAGTGGCTGCTTACCAGACCCGGCCCCCCATCCCCATCATCTGCCCTACCGGCTGCTCTTGCAGTTTGCACATCAATGACCTGGGCCTGACAGTCAACTGCAAGGAGCGAGGGTTTCACAACATATCCGAGCTCTTGCCCAGGCCCTTGAACGCCAAGAAGCTGTATCTGAGTGGGAATTTGATTCAGAAAATCTACCGCTCCGATTTCTGGAATTTTTCCTCCTTGGATCTCTTGCACCTGGGGAACAACCGGATCTCCTATGTGCAGGATGGGGCTTTTATCAATCTGCCGAATCTGAAGAGCCTGTACCTGAATGGCAATGACATCGAGCGGCTAACCCCGGGCATGTTCCGGGGCCTGCAGAGTTTGCATTACCTGTACTTTGAGTACAACCTGATCAGGGAAATCCAGCCGGCAGCCTTCAGCCTCATGCCCAACCTGAAGCTTCTCTTCCTCAACGACAACCTGCTCCGCACCCTGCCCACTGACACCTTCGCCGGCACTTCCCTGGCTCGTCTCAACCTGCGCAACAACCACTTCTTGGCGCTGCCGGTGGCTGGGGTGCTGGAGCATCTGCACGCCATCGTCCAGATCGACCTGAAGCTCAACCCCTGGGACTGCACCTGCGAGCTGGTGCCGCTGAAGCAGTGGCTGGAGGCGCTCAGCTCCGTCAGCGTGGTGGGCGATGTGCTGTGCGCCAGCCCCGAGGCCCTGGCGCGCCGCGACCTGCGCTCCCTGGAACTGGCCGCGCTCTGTCCGGCCGCCCTCCGCCCTGCCGCCGCCTCGCCCCCCGCCGCTCCGCCGGCGCCCGCCGCCACCGGCGCCGCCGCCTATGAGCTGCCGCCGGCCGCCGCAGCTGTCCCGCTCTCCGTCCTCATCCTCAGCCTCCTCGTTCTCTTTTTCTCCGCCGTGCTGGTGGCCGCCGGGCTCTTCGCCTTCGTGCTGCGCCGCCGCCGGCGGAAGCTGCCGTTCCGCGGCCCGCGGGGGGAGGCGGCTGACCTGGGAGGTGTGCCTCTGCGCTGCCCGCGGCTCTTCGAGGAGGGCGGCGGTGGCGGCGGCGGCGGGGGCGGTAGCGGCAGTTCAGGGGGTAGGGAGTGTTCCCCGGAGAAGGCGCCCCCGGCGGGCCACGTCTACGACTACATCCCGCACCCGGTGACCCAGATGTGCAACAACCCCATCTACAAGCCGCGGGAGGAGGAGGAGGCGGCGGGCGGAGGTGGCGGAGAGGCGGCGGAGCTGCTGCGGGGTGGCGGGGAGCGATTCGCTGCCGCCGCGCAGGACACGGGCACCAACTACCGCACCTTGCTGGAGAAGGAGCAGGAGTGGAGCCTGGCCGTCTCCAGCTCGCAGCTCAACACCATCGTTGCCGTCCACCCCCAGCACCCCGCGGGCGGCGGGCTGGCGGCAGGCGGCGGCGGGCTCGGAGCGGTGGCGGCGGGAGGAGGCGCCCCGCGGGACCGCGACCGCCCGCCGCCCCTCGCTGTGGGCTTCGTGGACTGCCTGTACGGCACCGTGCCCAAACTAAAGGAACTGCACGTCCACCCCCCTGGCATGCAATACCCGGACCTCCAGCAGGACGCCAGGCTCAAAGAAACCCTCCTCTTCGCGGCCGGCAAGGGCTTCCCAGACCACCAAACTCCCACAAGCGAATACCTCGAGTTAAGGGCCAAACTCCAAACCAAGCCGGATTACCTCGAAGTCCTGGAGAAGACCACGTACCGGTTCTGACCGCCGCCCCGCCGCCCGCCCCTGCACCGCCGCAAGCGAGTCGAGGATACAGCTGTGTGCTCTTTCCCGCCAGATGTGCGCTCCGCGGGGAAGGGCCGTTCTCAGATCATTTAATCGATGAAGTGCCTTCGCAGACTTTTGCCAGCAGATGTTAATCAATCATTATTTTTTATATTGAAACTGAGACTTTGACTGTGCCATGTCTAAGGTATATTATTATTATTATTATTATCGAGGATCTTTGTATTGATCCTGATTAAGTAAATTCTATGTGTGTGTCTTTTGGTTTTGGTAGGGTTTTGGTTTTGTTGGTTTTTGATAGGGGTTTGTTTTGGGGTTTCTTGGGAGGGGATGGGGCTGCTTGACGGTTTTTTTGGTTGGTTTGGTGGTTTTGGGTTTCTTTGGAGGTCTTTTTTTTTTTTTTTTTTTTTCTTTGCAGTGAACTTCCTTTATATTTTCCCTTGGAGAGGAGGGGGAGGGAAGATGTCATTTTCTGGCTTGCTTTTTTCTAGCCCATCATGGCACAGATTCTGTATATTTATTTAAAAAAAATGCAAAGAAGCAAACGAGCGCAGTTTGCTGCATGCCTGGAAACTGCAAGAGGGAAGGGAGGGGAGGGTCTTGCTCGAATGTCTCACTCTTGTCTCTCTCCCTCCCTCCCTCTCACTCACACCCACCCCCACCCCAACCGCCACCCCGCCGCCAGCTCGGCCCCGCCGCGCAGCGCCGCGTAGCGTGGGAGCGGGCCCCGGGGGACGCGGAGGGGAACTCCGAGGGCTGGCGGGGTACCCCCGGGCCTGAGCAACCCGAAGGAGGGGAGCACGTGGTACACACACCTCGGGGATGCTCAGTGGCACTTCATCATGACGCCATGGTGTTTTTGGAGGACATCCGCACTTTCCTAATAAAAGCAACATGCAATTATACAGAAAAAGAGTAAGAAAGAAAGAAAAAAAATCTCCTGGGCACCTGTCACTAACGGCTTTGTAGGAAGCACTTTTAATGTTTTTCTCATGCACACATGCACACGCACGCACACACACACACACAGAGGTACAACAATGTGCATATATTTATTCTGTAATTTCAAGTGAATATAAATTGTAAAGGTAATGTTTAATCATTGTACAGTGATGCGTCTGGTATAGCTTTCCTAATAAAATGTTTTGGAAAAAAATGCATATATATATATATATATACCTCCATGTATATATATATATATATAGGAATACAAAGCTTGAACTGAAACTTCAACTTCCCCCTACTGAGATTTTCTCCCCAACCTTAACCTTGAGAGCTATTTTATTAATAACAGTTCAATGCACTGTGATGTTAACAGAGAAAAACCTTGTACAGCTTCTCTTGCCAAGATACCACCCGAGACTTTTAAATAATGGTTTGCAATCCCTATTCCCACCTTCTGCAGTACTTATGGCCTGTCCCATGTCATTGAAAAATAGGCAGTAAAATTAAGACCATGTCCCTGAGTGGCGTGTCTTGCAGGAGCGCTGGTTCTTTGGCCTGCTGGTAGCAGAGGGGGCACTCTCTGGTTTGAAACACATTCGTAGTTCGAAACATTGATGTTTCTCGGGTCACAGTCCATGCCCACGTTACCTGTTGGGTGGGGCTGGAGCGGAAGGCTAAAGTGTTTAATTTTGGAAAAGAATGAAGCAATCGGGAAAAGGGTCCTACCGCCTTCAGTCACCTGGCCCTGCTCCCCGCGGCCGTTTGCTCCCCGCTGAAACCGTAGCGAGACCAAAGATGACTGGATTTCCCGTTCAGGCAAAGTCACGGTTGGTATCTTGGCCACGTTGAGATCCTGGCCCCGGGCCGGGCTGGCGGCGGAGAGCAGCGCCGCGTAGCCGCCAGGTGGCGCCACAGCTCCAGCTCTGGCGGCCGCGCGGCAGGGCGGGGGCGCAGGGATGTCCTGTCGGTCCGGGCACGGCTCCCGGTTCCCGGTTCCCAGCCCAGACCTGGACTCGCTCCTGGTCCCCGCCCACGCAGGCGAATGTACCCCTCGGGGCTCCTTATAGCGGGGCACGCGGGGCCGCGAAGGGGAGAGCCCTTAGCCTGGCGCCGGTGTCGCCGAGGCGCCACTCTAAAGACATTCAAATGCAGGTTTTTATGCAGAAATATGTATCTATAAATATACTCTGTCTTAACGGAACAGTGGTAGCGATCATTTATCCACGTGAATTGCGCTTTTTTTTCCCCCACTACGTTCAAAAAGGTGTTACTCCCCAGGGCTTTTGCTCTGGCTGCTGCTGGGGACTGGGGCTCTGCTTTCTTTGTGGAGGGGGCAGAGGCTGCTGTAGCACACAGCATAATGTCACCTCACCCCAGCTGTCCCCCCTCCTCTTGGAAACAACTTGATTTCCCCCAGCACAATGCGTTTTAACGGAGATCAACCCATGCAAACTTGCTTTCACCCCAAGTGTCTCTATCTATAGCTTCAGCGAGTATGCTTACTGTAGACTTTTTTATCAGTCTGTCTTGGAGAGGCATGTGGGTGTGACAGAAGTGATTTCCTGAGCCTTGCTGATAGCCGTTGTACTTTGAGATGGAGGGACAACACCAAAAGTCTAAACATCTAGCATCAGCTCCATAATATTAGTAAAAATTTTATGCTTTTGAATTTCCCATATTCCTCTGTTGAGCTAATAGTGGTTTGTTACATTGCCTTCAGCTCTAATCCTTTGGAGTTCGGTCTTTTTTTTTTTGTTTGCTTGTTTTTTTCTTTTTCTTTTTTTTTTTTTTTTAGTGGATAATAGGCGAGTATGCACATGTTGAAAGTAATAAACCTCAAAAGTGCAAAGGCCAGATCCTCCTCATTATAAGCAGAATTACATTGATAAGACTACATGCAAGTAATGTGTGGAGCTATATAAATCAGGTTAAAGTACAACCCCTAGTGAGAGTGGTGCTGTATACATCTGGCAATGTCATTCAACCTCCCAGTGTTCATACTTGTATCCAAATATAGTAAAGCCAGTTGCAAATAATGTTTATATTTTAGTTAAAATGCAGAAAGGAAAGAGAATTTCAAGATATAAGTAGTAGTCTCACCTGTGAATGGTGAGGAAATCTATTTATTCAGTGGAAATAAATTTATTGTATGAGAATGGAATTTTGTATTAAAAGAGATAATTTTTGGCTTATGTTGAGTTCTTTTTCTTTCCTTGTGTAGGAAACTTCCTTTTCCTGGTGTACTGAAATCATCTGGGGATAATGCGTTCTGGAAGAGTTGATGATATTTAATTGTGATATCTAATGTGTGTTATTATGACTTCTATTTTGCTATTTCATTGTATTGAGCTGAGGCTGAGTGGGCAGCAGCATTACTTTCCACTGCAGAAAACAAAAGTGGGTCGATCCATCATCTCCGATTTGTGACAAGTGTGACTCTTTACCTGCTTCAACCTGAGTTACTCCTAATTAATAGGGAGTATTAATGATAATTATATGATTATCAACAGTATTACTGGTAGCATTAATGATATTGGGAAGGAATCAAAGTCAAATGATCTGCATTTACATTAGAGCTGTTTGATGGGATACTGTTTTAAATAAATAATTTTTTAGCTTATTTAATTGCTGCACAGCAACATCAGCTTCAGCAGTTCAGCTTATGGCGATGCTCAGAACATAGTAGTAAATCTTCCATTATGTGCCTGTTTCATTCACTCATTGACTATATAGAAATTCTTCCTACAGGTGGAAAAGAAAAAAAGGCCAGGTAAGTCCCAGTCGTAGCCAATAACAACTGCACACAAGGAAATAGGATAATAACGGTGCTCAATTATCAGTGCTCTTTTGTATTTCCTTCATATTGTCATTGATGTCACCATCATGTTCTACCTGGGTTAAAAGATTTGTTTGAGATTTGGAAATTGTTTCATTGATCTCTTGACTCTATGAATAGTGAGAGAAAGACGCTGAATTTTATGCTGTAAATAATTATCTGACTTCTGAAAAGTGATCCATCTCTGAATGTCTGTCGCAGCAGGCCAGGACCTATACTACTCTAGTCAGGTGAATATTGCAGACAGATCATTTATTACGAGATTCAGTGGACACGAGTTAAGCTGCAGTAGCTCAAGATTTTGTCAGAGAGCTTTCTAGGCAAAATCGCTTTTGAGCATATCACTGCAGCTGATTTCGTTTTAAGCTAGACACATGCAGCTATGTTTGACTTATGCTCTCTGCTGTACGATTTTACAGCAACAGGACCTACAGGTGTCTAGAAAATCTGCAATGTTCTATGTTTCTGAGTCACTAATGTGTGCAAGCAGTAATTCATGAGCGTTATGCTACTTCTACTTTGTTCAGGCACCTACTTCACACAAACTGGTCACATGAATAAGACATGATGAATCAGCTTTAGGTGTAACAGAAATGTTCACGTGAAAAAAGTGTGTACAATTTGGCTGTAAGTTTGGAAGTTCATTGCTTAACTACATTGCTCATCCAAAGAGTATGACCTCTGGCAATGCTCCAGCCACTTAGGTGCGAATTCATTCCAGAGTTGCACTTCATCCAGAGGCATTTGCTTTTACAGCATGGATTTATGTACACTTAGAACTCAGGCAGCTGCACACTGCATATTCCTATTTTATGAGTTTTCCAACGCCTAAATCTGACTTCCTCAAAGCTGAGTTTCACAGTGAGTTTATGTATGGGGTTTACAGTACCACGCAGTTGTTTCCATGGGAGAAATTGGAGTAAATTCACCCAACTTCTTCATATTAACAGCTCCTCATACTAAAAGTATACTATTTTTCAGTTCTTTGTAACGCTGATATGAGTGGAAATACATCTTTTTTTTCCCAAGTCTTGGAAAAATTCTGGTTTGTTTGGGCAAGTGTAGCTTTACCCCACTTTGAAGCCTGTTCAAGCAAGTGGAAGAAGTAGAAAGTGTTTGGAACAACCCTTGTGTGGGTATGGACTGGAGGCCTAATTTATGCTCCCTTGAAGCCAATGATGAAATGCTACATTACTGTTCAGTTTTAGTCAACAGGCTTAAATGAAGAGCAAAGTCTGATCTCTGAAAATTGCAGCATGTATTTAGGTATTTTTTGAGACAAGTACTCCGCATTACTTTTTCAGAATAAAATGGGTAACAGTATAGAGAAAGTGTTTTTCCTATCAATTCAGTAATTTTTTCTGATTGACATCATTTGCAAATTAACCAGACATTCTTTAGCGCTTTTTTATTTAAAAATAAGAGCATTTTCATGAAGGCAAGTATGAGTGCATCTCAGCAGATTCAAGCAATGTGGAAATTGCTACCAGAGCGGTACCTAATATATAGGTAACCAACTAGCCAACAAGATTATTAATGGAACAGTTGCAAATTATTTGGAAATACTTATTAGTATTATCTTTTTCTTCAAAAGCAAGAATATCGAGACACTGACAACCGTGGAGTTTTGGTTTTGGTTTGGGTTTTTTTCAATTTCTTTTGCTTAATGCTTATAGTTTCCTACTTTCAAAATCATTAACTTCTTTTATCATTTCTGTTCAGTTTGTTGGAACAGTTAGGGAGGTTGCTGATAAAAGCATTACATGTAAGCTATCTTTTTCTTTGTGAAGGTATTTGGTAACACTCCCCTGTGCAGACATTTTCTCTGTTAAATTGATTGATATTGTGGTGGTTTTCAGAACAGTGTCAGATAGTTCATTTTTGTGGAAAAATGATCGGAAAAGGCTCAAAGGAATGGAGCCACTGGCATTGCTATAGGAATTCCCTGTCCCATGGTCTTAGTCTATGTAGAGTGGATGTTACATCAGTCTTTATATTTTTTAACATTAAAGATGCTTATCTTAAGGGGGGGATTATTTTTAGACATTTTGAAGATGTGTGTATATGCAATACTAAGATGTTGGGTGCCTTAAAAAGAATAGTTAATGCGAATAGATAAGAATAGAGGGCATAGCACAATACCCTTACAAATACAAAATATTAGTAACTCAGTTGTATGTCATATACTGAATCTTTAATGTCCATTTAGTTTTTCTAACATCTTTATTTTTCTACTGGAATTTTCTAAATCTCTCAAGGATATCCTCTATATTCTATGAATTCTGAAGAAATATTTTAGGTTAAACATTGGTCAAATGGAATTCAAATAAATACCACTAAATGTGGAGGAATATTCCTGTCCATGGCATGTAGCATGGCAATTTGGCATGTGGTTGAAGCACTGTGCCAGTAAGAGAGGTTCTCTGCAGCGATGAGATTTTGCAGTAGGGCTTGAATAATTTTAAGCAGGAGTTCCTGAATTGTGATAAATTGCTATTGGGCTAGCATAGATCTGAGGCATGCTGCTGTTTCTGCCTTGCAGTCCCTTCTGTTGATGGTGGGAGTTGGCACCCGTTGCTCGTGGGGGTTCCTGTAACAGTAATTCTGAAACAAAAACAAACAAAAAAAGCGAAAGAAAGGTGTGGGAGTCTATCCTGCAGGGATCATCGCACCTGAAGTTAAAGGCTTTCCTGAAATCTTAAAGTGGCATTAGTACACTGATTATAGGAAAATGCTTGGTTGTTTTTTTTTCCTTGCTTTCGTCAGCTTTACTTTGCTTTTCTGGAGAGACAGTAGCTGGTTTGCATTTAAAGAACTGTGGAAATGTATTTGTTAATATTTTTACAGGCCATACTTTTTTATAATGAAGTCAGTCTGTCACAACAGTAACTGTCCTAAACTGAGATGAGTTTTCTAGAAAGCTACATAAACCTTTGATTTTCTACTTGGTCTCTATATTATTATATGTGCATATATATATAATGTTCATTATCTGAATAATCCTTGAACCAAAGTCCGTCATTGAACTTTGGAGGCTTTGGCTTTGCAAATCAAGTGTAATTAATGTTTTGGTTTGTTTTGCTCTGTGATTATTTGGTTTGACTTTATTCAGAGTATGACCAGAGAAAGGAAGACAATGCAGTGTGAAGATTCTCATCAAATCATAATTTTTTTTAGGACTTTGAAATTTAATTCTTTCTTTTCTTTAGAGAATAAAGGAGCTATGCTCAAAAGAGTGTAGGAGTTGCAACTGAGGCTTAGAGTTGAAATTTGTTCCCTCTGCTGTGTCCTCTCATTTCTGAGAGTGCCCAGGACAGTTTTACTCAAAGGAGGATAAAAGCAATTCCCATTAGTGACATTACAGCATTGGATGCAGCCAGGTGATCTGCTCCACCATTAGCTTTCACCCTGAGCAATCAGGTAGCCAGGCTACTGCACCACCAGAGGTACTGGTTCTCTTTGCACAGGGAGCAGGGGAGTGCTGAGCACTTAGAAAGATCACGTAGTGTTTCAGTAAAAAATGAACTTTTAAAAAACTGGACATTTGTAGTGGAGGCTGGCCATTTAAAAGTTTGCCTCTGTGTCCTTTAGAAAACTCATCGAGAGTTTCTCTGGTACAGTTAAACTGCAATACAAGGGCATAGCTGATGAGTCTTCATCAAAGCACTGCTGAAAAAAATTATATAGCTAATGCATTTTTCTTAATTAGAGAACATCATTTCTTGTGGCATCACTTCTGTTATGTTTTCTTGCAGTGATCCAAAAACCTGGCTGCTTTGGAAAGTGGATAGTATTGGCAAGCAAAGAAATATGGCAAGTAAAGGTGTTTTTTAGATCCAGTTTATGTTAGTGGTCTTTTTTTTTCCAAAGAAAGAGCAAGTCATAGCTGTTGGCTCCTTGTTCTGCAGCCCTTTCTGAGAATAAGTAAAGGCACTGATTTAAGGCAAAGAGTCAGTCATTGTTCAATCTGTGACTGTTTTTCTACTTTGGTTTTAAACCAACAAAGTAAGGGATGTGGATGTATCTTATATATATATATATATATATATATATGCTCCTCCTGTGAGCAATGAGGGGCCATGATACTACAGCCAGCAATACTGATGGAAGGATTGGCATTGGCATCAGTGGGAGATCACAGAATCATAGAATAGGTGGGAAATAAGATGACCCACAAAGGTGGGTTAAGTTGTGATAAGTGGGAACTGTGCCAAGGCTCATGATGCAAATGGCACCTGAAAGTGAGGTGTCTTGCTGGGTTAGGGACAGTCAATAAGAACACGCAATTCTTGTCAAAGCCTCTCTTTTTAAGAGCAGCTAATCAAATAGCTCACACTATCCTCTTTTCCCTGCATTTGGCTGAAGCTCTCAACCAGCCTCCAAATTGTTGTCATTCTCAGCCTTGCTTTTACCTATCTGCATGCGCAGTTACTCATTTGGCTGACAAGTTGCAACAGCTTGGTTTGCACATTGACCATGTGCATGAAATGGAGACCAATTGAAAATATGGTTATCTTTGTTGGATTTTTCTATAGAGTGGTGTTTTGCACCTCAAGACTTCATTCTTTAAGATGTATGGAGTGGGTTGCCTACCTGTAACTCAGCTTTGTAAACAGCCTCCCGAGGTTAGCCATGGTGGTATTACATGCCTTGTGCTTTGCCAGCCGCTACAAGCCAGCCAAAGTCTGTTAAAGCCTTCAGAGCACAAAACACTGATAAGATGGATCTCTAACAGGTATGCATCAGGGATAAAGTGGAGATGTTCCATTTGCAACAACCCGAAATGAGTTGCAGTTAACTCAAAACAGTAGTAATTGATTTCTGTGTTGTTACTTCTACTTGAACAAGGCAGCTAATATATGTGGTGGAAATGCTGATACTAAGAATGTACAGTATATACATATATACTGTGTGCATATGTAGGTGTTATACATGCACATGCTAGAATGTTGAAGCGTAGAAGTCAATTTTTTGAAAGTTTGGGGAAATTTAGGAACATGGCTTGCTTTGGACTGTTATTAAAAATATGGGCATTTTGGTTAGGAAGCTAAAAGTAGACACATTAAGACCTACATTCTCAATGTAGGTCAGTGGAGGCATTTCTCAGACATATCAGCATTTTGGACACTTAATTTTAGCAGTGTGCTGCCTCTCCTAGAATAGGTTAGAGGCAATGCAGGAGAAATTACTGCATCGCAAGTAATTCAGAAAGGTTGCCAAGTTCCTCAGGAACCAGAATGGCAGAATAATGAGTATTATATTTAGTTTGGGATGAGAAGGCAACAGTGGGGAGTTCACCAGAGGCAACTCAAATCATCTTGGCTCCGTGGGGGAGGGAGAATTTATAACTATAGCTAGCTGAAAAGAAGCAAGCTGTGTGTGCATTTGTGTGTGTATATATATTTATAAATATGTATATACAAATCTGTGTATGTGTATATAACATTATGTATATATGTATGTATGTATATGCCTATAATGTATAATATGTGTATTTATAAATATGTATACATTTATATAAATTTATATTTCTCTATATAAATAGTCATGCAACTATGAGAAATCACATTTCAATGGTGTGCCCTTTTTTAAAAAAAACTACAAAAAGCTGCTTTCATTAATATCATATGGGTACAAATGTCATAAATTATCTTTTCTATGTAGCAAGGAGCATTGCTTAGTGGTTGAGTACAAGGCTGGAAGGTTTTTACTATTCCAGAGGACTCCAAGTAAGTCATTAGCTGCTCCACAGCTGTTCTACATTTGTGAAATAAAGTGGTGGCCAAAATTACTGAGGGGTGGTTTCAAAAGCAAAGGAAGAGTTGTGTTGACTGATTGTACTTTGGAAATCTCGCAGTTTTGATGGTGAAATAGCCACAGAAGTAATTATTCTGGTTGCTGTTAATGTCCCAGCTAATGCAAATGGCTTCTGAACAGAGGAAAAAAACCCACAAACCAACATTATTTCCTACTCTAAAGTAAGTTATCTTAAGTCAGATTACTTTGACTTGGTAATGTATGGATTTCCATTTAGGGTTAGGATGTTAGGCTGTAAATCAAGAATCTTAGTTCAGTGAATGCTTAGTTCAGGATTTATCTTTTATGTTATAATTGATTTTAAATAATTTCACTTCATCATCAGAAAAAGCTATACCTTAATTCATGGTAGCTTAAAGGTTTTCTCAGCTGGAAATCCATTCATATCAGGGTGAATTTTGCACTTGACTTCAGTGGGGTTGAATCAGATCAGAGTGTTTCATTAAGTGCTGACATTAAAACAATCTTGTAGTTGTGCAACTATTAACTAAAATTGTAATTTTGTAATAAAAGTGAGCCTAAAAATAACCTGCTAGTTATGTATTCTATGACTATAGCATCTTTCCATTGGTAAGACCTTTATGCAGTTGCTGGGAATTGGTGAGGGGTTTGATTTTGTGCTGCTGATTATTACACTAGAGTTTTACCCCTTATTTGAGCTGGAACTGGCTCAGCCCCTGCAATAACACACCGTAATATGCTTCAGTTCAAAGGAAAAGCTGCAAAGCAATGATCTCTGTCAGCCTCCCCTAAGCCGCCTGCCCTGAGTGATTGTTGGTGGCTGAATTGCCACGTGTGTTGTGCTGGAATAAATGTAGGTCACGGTGATGTGGATTTGTCATGATGATTTTGGCTCCCATGCAGTAGGGCTCATGTCCCATCCTGACCACTTGCAGGGACAGGCACAACATGCTCGGGGCTGGTGGAACATCTTTCTGCCTCCAACACTGAACAGGCCTACACTTTCATGGTTATTTGAGCAGCGTGGGTCTGTCATGCTGCCAATCTGCCATCATTTGCAAGCTGTAATGTGATTAGAAGGGGGGGAGAAAGAAAGGATTATTTCTTCCTAAGTCCTTTGCTTCCATTAAGGCATAAGACAAATGAACATGAAATAATCATGGAAATCAAAGCAAATGCACAGTGGCTTAAAACACATGATACTGAGTGAAATATTTCTTCTAAGCTTCTTGATTATGCTTTGCCTTATTATTTCATCTGGAGGAAATAAACACCTTATGGGAAAGTGCTTCCCAATCTCTTTTGCATAAATGTTACAGTGGAACTTTCTGTGATATATAGCTGCCTGTTCACGAAAATAGGTCATTTCCACACAAATGTCATATTTTTATGTACCGAATATGCTGAATTCATCTTCTGTTTTCTAGTTAAAGCTATCCTTTTGCTGGTTTTGTGATTTCAGCATATTTGCCTGAATGAAGACAACCGGAAGGGGAGCAAAAAACCAATTATTATTGTTTAATTAACGCATGCAGGCCTAATGTCAAGCTAACCCCTTGAATGCGGTGTCCCTGGGGCACGCAGAGGAATTTTGTCCTCAAATGGCTAATTTTTTTTTTTTTTTTTTTTTTTTTCAGCAAGCAGCATTGGAATTTGAGCCCACTGTGTCACAGAGTTCAGCAGGGTGCTGCTTTGCTGAGCATCTGGAGACTTTGGGAAATAAGTTTTTTTCTGATATCACTTATTAAAGAAGATGCCTAGATGTCCATATCCTCAGGGAAGCAGCCATTCATGCAAGAAGCCTGCAAACTGAAGCCAGTAAGGGACTGATAAAGTTTGCAAATCTCCTCATGCTCTGTAGCAATCTCTTCCTTGCAGGATGAATTTAATCTATAAAGAACCAGGGCTACTTTCACTATTGTTCTAAAGAAATAATAAACCACCCTGCCTTCTGTATAGTTGAATTTTGCCATGCCACTTTATATTTAGGAAAGGAAAAGTGTGGGTTGAGGATCAGACATACAAAATCATGGTGTTGCTATAGATAAACATCCAAATAAATTACGCAACCTAAGGCATCACTGGCGTAAATCATTGCAGCTCCATTGCTCTCAGCACAGCAATACTGGTGAGGTGATTCAGAGATGTTTGGTATCTGCTGGTGTAGCCATTTCTCTGGAGGGCTTTCCCTGCATCCATTAGTATTTTGTTAAGCTTAAAAATGAAGGTGAATAAGCCCAGCTTTTCAGCTAGTGTGAGCTGGCATCAACCTAGCAAAGTACTTGGGCTATTCAGTGCTGGTGAGAAGCTTGATCTTGTACATGGCAATTTTCTTCCTTTTCAGCCAGGTGGTTATTTCTTTCCTGTGGGAATGCAAAAAGCTGGAACTATTGCCATGTGATGTTTGTTGGCAGTGCCTGTATTGCCTGGCCTGCAAGGACTCCACAGGCTCCTATCCGACTTCTGCGCAAATTTCTTTGCCCACCTAAAACCTGCTCCTGCCCTTGTGTGTTCAGAAGGAAAAAAAAAAAAAAAATATCAACCTCAAAAAACCCCCAAGGAAACCAGGCAAACAAATTCCCTTAGAAATTCCCGTTACCTAATCCTACTTAAACCAATCCTTAAAGTAATTGTTAAGTGTAAAAGAACAGTGGCACTCTACTAGAATACTCTATGAATTTACAGGAACTGTAAACATGTGAATTCATGTGAAAACAAGATGTCTTAAAGGCCAGTTCTAAAGAATATTATCTGTTGTAAACCACTTAGTGATTGAGCAGCTTTGGAGCTGAGTACTGGTGTTAACAAAAAAAGAACCAAGAAGAAAAGATGGTATAGTGTTAGATGTGGCTTTTTGGATACAGTGGCTGCAGTTGTGATGGTTATAAAAGGAGGAAATGAGTAGAGACAGCAGCGTCAGGGAAGCCATGGCAGTTTTATGGCAGGGACAGAGCACAAAGATACTCTCATTAGGAGTATTGCTGGCATTTCGATGGGAACATAAGTTTATTCTTCTGTGATGTCTCTTGAGCCATGAGTTGCATCCTTGCTGTTCAGCCTTTCCTCAAATTTCACACACCCTCTTCATAGGGTCATGTTTATAGAACGTGTGTAATCCTGGTGAGCAGCAGCCTTTGGTTGAAAACACTATCCTGAATCAGCAAAGCTCAGCTTGGAGATAGCAGGTATAGATTATTGATAAGCAGCTGATAAGTGCTTTCCTGAATGGGGACCTGAAATCTCACTGTTTTATTACTAGCGATGTGGTAAACTCCTATAAAAGAATATTGTATAAAAAAATATAAAAAAGGATATATTTTTTCATAATAATAATGAAGTTCTAGATAATACATTTTATTAACAAATAAGCAGGTACTGACCACCAAGGTCTTGTCTGGAATATGAGACAGCCACCAATTTTTCCTCTGACACTTTATTTTTCCTCTACTTCCTTCTGTAAATCATTTTGGTACAGACTCATCATACTTAAATGTGATGCCATTTGTTCCCCAAGTAGTATGTAGGAAAGGAAGGTGATTTTAAGAGGTTTGTGTCTTAAGCAGAGCAAAATATTCCTGGGAAGAGGTTTATCCAACCCATTAATCTTACCTGGAGCACTGGGTGATTGTGTTGTATCTAAACATTTAAAATTAATTAGATATTTAAAATTAATTAGAATTCAACTGGAACTAAGCTTCTGTTCTTGTTTCCTATATGCACAGGGAACACAGCAAGAATTTCCAATCTCATAAAAATATTATTAGTATAATGTGTTATTAGATGTACAGATACACTATTTAATGGACCATTCCATATATATAAAATGGGAAAACTATGTTACTAGCATTTCATTCTGTAGTGAAGGGATTTTCAGAATTATGTAAAAATTGAACAAAAATTAATTTATTGTTGTCAAAATATTTATTAACTTATCAAAATGCTGGGTTATAGTAATAAATCACTGACAACTCTGGATATTCAGATGAGGCTTTGATGGAAAAGGATTAAGTTCTGTGCAGTTAAAATAGTGATTTAGCTGCTGAAGTTTTTTCATCTTCAAAAATTTTCCACTGAAAAAATGTATCATTTTAATTTGAAAACAAAATCTTTAAACTGATTTTTTTATGATTACTTGGTACATGAAAAAAATGTGACTCCTTGAATGTTGCTATAAACCAACTGGGAGCCAAGTACAGGTTCTTAAAGACTATTCCCTCTTGTATGTAATAATAATAATAAGAATAATAATAATGACAATAATAATAATAATAATGTACGGTTTGCTGTCTGCTCCAGAGCCCTCACAGTAGCCTGGATATGCACACAGAAGAGCAATAAGAGAAGGTAGCAGTTTTTTGTGTTTGAGAGAGAGGATACATCTGCAATCATCAAACAAGGTTTTCAGGGGAGGCCGTCAGTTCATTTTTGCATCAATAACAATTTGAGTTTTGAAGAAAAAATATTTGATTTGAGAAGTGGATTACTAAAGTGGATTAAATACAGGCTCAAGAAGGGCAGGAAAAGAGAAACTGCTACAGGACAGAAAAGTTCTGAAAAAAAGGTATGAATCCATATCTAGAAATTTTGTGTTGGCTTTTTGGTTTTGTTTTCTTCTTTTTTTTTTTTTTTTGTAATTCAGAAGAGATGTAGTTTATCTTCAGTAATGAACTTGGCTGAGGGCCTCATTCTGAAGGATGACAGAGAAAATAAAAAATATATTCAAAGTGATGTGCATAGATTGTGTTTGATGCCTCTAGGTTATTACCACATGCTTTGCAAAGAAGGCTAAAGTAATAGGCTGACAATATAAAACTAAGATCAGAAGCCAAGATTTTTAAGTGTAACTATTTTAGGGGAGGTGACTAGTTTTTTTGATGGGTAATTTGGTACACATTTCTGTTTATCCGTCTTCTGAAGATTTTGTGAAATGTGACATATTATCACAAGTCATTACAGTCAGTTTTGAAAACTGTGATCAGAAGTTACATCTAATTTGGTCACATATTATGGCTGACATATGGCTGACTGGGGTTGGGTGTATTAAGGAGAGAAGTTACTTGTGGAAGATCATATTCTTTTGCTGGTGGATAGTGTTACCAAAATAGCAAGTGTAGGCAATATCAAAAACTGGTGGAATGTTTCTTCTATAATTACATAAAAAATGATAGACAAGTCCTTGCTATTGAGCTGATCAAGTATCAAGGAACTTGCAAATGCGACCTCCTAGCCCTTGATACTCGATTTTCTGTGTGGATTTATATAAATCCCTTAATATTGCATTTGTACTTTACCTCTCTGTAGAATGCTTATCTCTGTACCGTGGAGGCACGGTGAAAATATACAGTGCTGCTGTCTGTGTTGAGAAATATTATAGACTGAGGTAAATATTTGCAATGAAATACCAAAATACAGAAACTCTAGACTTGTTGTGCGCTTGCTCAAAGGTTAGCGCAGGGGAAGATCTGGACAACACTTTATCAAGTACTGATAAATATTGTAAGCAGCACTGGAGAAGTAACATACAGGTATTTTCATTTTCAGCTGACCTTTTAAACATATCTTGTGTGGCATGGGAATTAAATAGTACCATTGTTGGGCACTGGCACAGCTCTATAAAAAGGAGATTCCCAATGAACCTCATGAAATATCAAAAACTGCAGTCCTTGAGGTTTTGTACATTGTATAGAAATATAACCTGTTTCTGAAATTAAAAAGTAACATTTTAGTTCTGGTTAGAGTTAAAATTGATTCCTGTGGTTTTTGCAGTTCAGAACTCTTTGCTATGCTAGATGCCTTACAGAGAGAGTGTATTTCATCCTTTAGCGGATGGTATCCCACATACCTTAGTACACAAATGCAGCCTACAAGAAAAGACCAGGCTCTTGCTTAGTGCTTCTATTTGGGTTTAAGGTAGCAGTTAGAGAGAATGCTGAGAGCAGTCTCTGGATCTGGTGAAAAATTACCCTGAACGGAGGCATTGTGTTCATATTTACCAATGATGAGGTATGTCCACATTTTCATTGGATATATTGGCTTGGATTATTTTGATCTGCCCTGAGTAGCTTTAATGGAGTGAAAATCAGATATTATCCAGAGCTCTTAGAATTTATAATAAAACTATTTTATGATAGCATTTTACTTTAAGTGTCCTTTTAGCAACAGGAAGAAGTTGGGAGTTTGCAAAGAGCCCATGAACCCTGGTCCCCGGTCCTTGATGTTGCTCCTTATCAGTGCACCTCGTCACCAGTAGTCTCAGCATCTTCAGTATAAGTAATTTTAGCCCACTGCATGTTTATTATGACACTGCATATTTCATGCTAAATGCATACTTCATGCTAAATGTTATTTATTGAAATTCTGCACATAGATGACTAATGCTGATATTTTGAACTGTCCTTTGCATGCTTTATGTCAAATACAGATACAGATCACATTTATGACTCAAAACATATGCAATGTAGGTTAATAAATTACATAAGTAGCAGCACAAAATAATGAGAGATGTGTCATCTTTAGTTTTTTATTTTAGATGCAGCAGTGTGGCATGGAAAATTTATTTACTATCCTAGCCACTGGCTTTCTTGTAGTCAATAGCTCATCACTTTGCTTTAAATCTGCAAGTGAAAATAAAGATGCTTCTCAAGAAGGAAAACAGTAAGACTTGGCTTGGCCCAAGGTGGGGTGGGGTATGTAAATGAGATCTATGTCTTAGCCTAAATCAGCCACTTGGAAAAATTCTGTGGCTTATGCATATCTCCCTTTACTCATCTCTAGAATGCTGTTAATACATTTTTTAAAGCACAACTCAGTGTATGGAAAGCAGAATATAAAGGCTGGGAAATAGTCATATCTGCTCCAAAGAGGACACACTAGTCCCCAACAGCCAGATACAGAAATGCTGTGGTCCGAAGAACAGAGGTGCAGAAATGGGGAGCAGGGAAGGAGAAACTCAAGTGGGGACCAGCGACACTGTGGCCACAGTGGCTCTGCAGAGATGCTGGGAAATGCCCATCGATAAAAATGGTGAGAGAGAGGATGGGGGTTTCTGTTCTAAACAGTGTGCTGCCAGCTGGAGTGTAAAGAAATTAGGAAAGAATGTTTTATATCTGATTAATAACCTCACCTTGTCTTTAGGAGTTTGAAATAATGCCTACATGTTGTTCCAGTGCAGTAGTCAGAGATGAAAAATCCCTGTTCTTCAGCCTAAAAGTAAATCAACGTAAAAATTATTTCCTCCCACCTTGGGTGAAATTTGTATTTGGGCCAACGTTTCTGCAGCAGCTTTCCTACCTTTGAAA
This sequence comes from Amazona ochrocephala, assembly GCA_039720435.1. Lineage (NCBI taxonomy): Eukaryota > Metazoa > Chordata > Aves > Psittaciformes > Psittacidae > Amazona > Amazona ochrocephala. The sequence goes on along the minus strand of CM077884.1, from coordinate 39,794,347 downwards.
TACCTTGTGAGATGTATCTGTAAAGTATCTGTATGTTCTCTAGGTGCCAAAGAGAAGGACAAGCATGGGCACCTGCAGCACCATGGAATGGGGGAGCGTGGCTGGCAGGAGGCAGCAGAACTGCACATACACATCTGCACTGTAGCCTGAAGGTGCTGCCACTTATTATCTTTATTCCAGTATCATAGAAACTGCATGTACATTTTAGCCCAACTGAACAGATTACATCTCTCTAAGTCAAAGCAAATACGTGTCTGCAGGAAATGCTAATAAAACTGCATGCAACATGCATGTTTGGAGGCTAAGCTTATTCCTTAGTTACTGTGAATGTCAGTTTGCATCATTGGTGAGCACTGAATGAAACTAGTCTTGAAGGTATTATGGATAATCATGTTTTATTTTAAATATTTCGTACAAGCAAATCTGAGCAGAAGATTGCAGAACAGTCATTAAAAAGAGAAACAAATATGTGATGCATCTCCTCTTTTTGTGTTTATTTGAGAAACTATAGCCACTTAGCAGTAGAATCACAAGCAGAAAGACTTTCTTCAGATGGGTGCTTTTCTAGGGCATGGTTCCTCACAAGATTTCATATGGGCACATCCCTGTGGACACACAAAGCTCCAGCAAACCGTGGTCTGACTACTGCATATCATTTCATAGAAACAGGATGTAAGAAGAATCCTTTCAATGAAATAAGTTTGTTTACAGCTAGTAAAGCAGTTTGCAACATTCAGAAAAATCACTGAAATGATTTCCTTGTGGACTCTCTTACCATTTTATCATATTGTGCCAGATTGTGCGAAAAGTAAAAACTCACAGAAGTTATGTAGGCAAAAAATGTTCAAATTACTAGCTGTGTTTTAAAAACTTACTTACAATCCTAAAGGTCAGATTTCTGGGGTTTTTTTGGTCTCTTTTCTAATAGTACTTGATATTATTCAATAGAGTTTCCTGTCTACAGGGTTAGAAAACCTGAGTAGATGATATGGATATGTGTGCGATCAGAATATCCAATGAGGGTAACTGAGCAGTGAGAGCAACTAAAAGACTGATGCTGCATTGATCATGAAGGTTATATTTCAGTGACTAGAATAAAGAATATACTGTAATTCAAAGCATGTATTCAACAGAAAAGTGCATAGACATATACAAAATAGAAACAAAACCCCAAAATCTTCAGCTTGTGCAAAGTTTACACCTTTATTTATTTTATATCTGAGTTTATAGTAATAATTTGAGATAACTTGATTGGCTGAAAATCCAGACTGTTAAAGCTTTCAAGAGAATAATATTCATGTAAAACCTACACAGTACTTTTGGAGCATTTGGATACTCTAAATAACTATGTACAAGTTGTGGATGTCACAATTTCTTGCATTATTAATAAAAGTAGTAGCTTTGCATCTTCCCAGTTCTAATTATTTCTGTAAATATCTCCAGGAACTAAAAGTATAAAATAGCAAGCATTTAAAAATAATGGGTAAGCATCTTTTGGGGAATATGCCTATAAAATGAGTCATGCTTATGTTTACAGTTTTATATTGATTTTCAAATCATAAAATAAGTACAACATTACAAAACGGGCAAATCAAGGCTGTTAACGGTGAGGTCGTGATTAAGTTGGTAGTATCTTGCTACATAAGAAACAGTAGTATCAGTGGGTGGTTCTTGTTTATTGATGGACTTTTGACACTAAACTGAAAAGATATATAAAATCACGTGATATTTCAGGAAAAAAAACCACACACACCTAGGCTATTTCAGCAGCACTGAAACAGTTTTCAATCAAATGAAAATTTTAGTCACCTCTGAAAGAGCACTAATTTTTACGTGGGGTACGTATTAAAAAACCCCTAACAATTGTAGTTATATATACATAAGTACATATCAAACATACATATTGTGATCATTTTGTAGATGTCTTCAGGAACTCTATTTCATGAAGAGCCCTGACTGGGCTTTTTGTCTAACTAAGTAAAATATTATATAGTACTGATCAAGTCCTGTGCTACTATCTTCAGTACCACACTGTGAACTCTACTTTCCTCGAAGTGCTGTATTCATGGTAGTTTCATTATTGGTTAAATATCATAATAGGAAAGCAAACCAAACTTCTTGTTTTTTAAAGACAGACATCTTTTCCATCTCATTAAATATTTCCCTACATTGGCTCACATATTTTATAATATAATCATAATATAGTCAGTATAAACGTGATAACAGTTATTCAATTTTAATTTACAGAGATGTAGCAGGCTGTCTTCACTGAAACACCACCATGATGATCCGAATTACTTTGATTCTACTTTTGAGAAGATGTGACGTTGATGCAAAGCACTGAACTTTCAGGCGAAAATTTCCAACATACAGTCTTGGTTTATAAACAAGCATTTGTTACACTGAATGCTCACTACAATTGCACCCTTGTATTGTTGTTTAACATTTTTCCTTGGAAATAAACATATGTTCTACTATGTTCAACCATAAATAGGTATGAGTTAGAAGGAAGTCTAATCCCATACTTGAAAATTATACTGAAGAAGCTGTATGCTTATCCTCTATTGATAATGTCTCTCTCAAGATTGCATCAGTATATAGAAAATCCTGAGCCTTTTCTCCACTGTGTTTTTTACCAGTTTTATCACTGGTAGAACTAATTGCAGATCTCGGGTTTTCAGTGTAGTCCACTCTACATCTCCTGGTCATTCCTTTTTTTTGATGGAGCTTTATATATTTTCTTGAGTATGTGAGGTTAAGGCTTGCTTTATTGTGAACTGAAGGTTTCTTCTTTTTCCTTTTTAATCAGAAGATGCAATATATGTTTGAAGAGGAAGCAGGAAACATTCTTTTTGCACTGACAGTATTTTTTTACTAATACTAGATCCAACTATATGCATATTAATTAATTTATCCATTCTGGAAGGGGCAAACATCCCTAATAGATGATAGTAATTAACAAAAGTAACAAAACATATCACCAGCAATGTTGTCAACTAAACTGTGTAATCTTTTCTGAACAGCAAAAGTATATGCCTGAAAGATGGAAACTAGCTCATCAGTTACAACAATAGCTGGCCAATCAGTAACTTATTAAATCAACATAAATGACCCTAAAATCTTAGGTAATAGAGTGTGCTTATCTGTTTAGATCTGATGGTTTTCCTTATTTTCAAGTGTGTAACATTCTGTAGAATTACAGAGAAGTAGACTTGATGTTCCTCCAATTCTCTAAGCAAAGCTTAGCCGCTCATCTTGCTCCAAACAGTAACTCCTGCTGGGGAATAAACAGGATCATGTTGCAAACCACATGCATAAGTCAGGGTGAGGAAACCCTTCCTTCTCCAGCAATTACTACAATGCTGCAAGACCTTCTTTCTGGTAGATCCAGGAGATGTAGCTCTTCCACATTATGACAACAGCCATCCTTGAGGAAGTTCTGCCAGATCTCAGATAGAACAAAAAATATTCCTCAACAGCTATTCCTCATTAAGGAGCAGGGACCCGATTTAAATACATTAGAGTTAACAGTGGAAAGTCAGGTGCAGATCTCTGCTAGCAGTCCTGTCTCACCCATGTGGGTGACCATGACTGCCTAGGTCAGGCTACATCAACTTTGAGAGCAAGGCGAAAGAATAATTTCAAGTATCTACAAGACTTATTTACATTATTATTTAAACAAGTCTGAGCTTTCATGCATGCTGCATGTCTTGCAGATCAACCAGCATCAAAGCTTTGGGCCTGGAAACTCTGAGTTGTTCCGTTGCTGCTGCTGCCAAGGAAGAATGATAAGAAAAAACACATTAAGTTTATTTTTCCAGAGCTTGAACTCATTGACAAGAACAACCTAAACACAGCATCTGTGGCCACACAGTTCTGGAGTGTCTATAAATGACCAAACCCCACCAAGAGATTATCACTGTAAAAGCTGAAACTATGAGCTGGGCCAAGGGAAACACCCACATAAAAGACAAGCAACTAAGATGGGGGTTGCTGAGGAAAAGGTTTGTTATTGTCTCCTGAATGTCATATGAGAAAAAATGAGGTAGTTTTGTTCCATGAGCCCAGTGATTCTCCACCTCAACAGCTGGTACATGCAAGGTAGCTTCAAGTAATGTGTATGGAAAGGCATGCTCTCTCTCCTCTCTGACAGTGCATTAAATCAGCTTTTACTTTCACTCTGGGAGTAGGATTTATTTTAGAAAAATGAAAAGTGTCTGTGTCAGTCTTCATATAGGAAAAATTACATGTTAAGAACCAACAGTTCATTGTCAAATGAACTTCAATTTCAGTTCAAAATAATTTGCAATTATATAATGCTTTCCTCTTTCAGAGCAATTTCCATGTTAATTAGGTTTTTTTAGCACCTTTTTGGAGTTTAAATTTAGTTTAGTATTGGTCAAAAATTTGTTCTGGTTCTTTCTGTATGTGACTAGAGCAGTGGTCCTGGACAAATTTCTCCTGCCCAGCTGGCATGGTCATTTGGCGCTAACTGGTGCCTTTTGGTAGTGATTGCACAGGCTGAAGGCAGAAACAGCACCTACGCTTTCATTTTCAAACCAGCCTTCTCAAGGTTCAGGCATCTGTTGCCTGTGCTGTGCTTTCAATCATGTGCAGATGCTAAATCTCAGCCAGCTACACTACTGCAAAATAGCAATAATGAACTTGGTTTTCCTTTGTTTTTTTTTCACTAAAGTAGTTTCAAGACAAACAATTTAGTATCTAAATGTTTTTAAATGTTATAATTTCCCTTTGAATTGATGTGCAGTTCCCCCCAGCAGCCACAGCATTTTGGGAGGGGTGTTGGTAGGACAGGCTGCAAGCACTTGTTCTCCAAGTCCCATGCACACTGTGGGGGTTCAGCTGAGCAAGCCACCAGTACATACAATGTGCTGATTTCACCTCACCCTGAGGAAGCCAATTTTTCACTTGCTCCTTTTACTGTGGAAGGAAGAAAGGGACAAGAAACCAGGAACTAAACAAAAAAGAAAAGATCCATCAATGTCACCAGTTCTGGGCTGGGTCACTCAACTCCAGAGCAAGAGCCATGCCTGCAGGTGTGATACTACAAAGTGTGTCTGCTCCCTGGGTGTGTGAAAAGCAGCTTTCTGAAAGCTCTTAGACAGCTGAAAGCCCGAATATGAACAGTGACAGCTGAAGGTACAAGAAATGTCTGAATCCTTACCTGGAGCAAATAACAAATCTAAGACCAGGCTAAGCCCTCTTTGTGCAAGAGGTAGGGACGATGACAGGGAGAAGGTTAGTGATATGTCTCATTTAGTCTAGCCTCACACCAGAATGTTTCTGACAGTGGGTTGTTTCTGTAGAGACTAAGCTACAGCAGCAAGCCCTTGGCTGCAGAAAGGAGTGACAGTAGCTCTGAAAATCAAGAAGCCTCATGCAATATTAGGAGCTCTAAGTATGAGCAAAGGCATCATGGACTAGTGGCTGCATGGGTGACAAGAACTGCTTACCTTACCATCTTTCCAGGAAAAGAGGATATATAAGCACAGGTCATCAGAGTACTAAGAAATAATCTCATCTGTGATTATATTGCCAGTGTCTGAGGGCTGCAGCTTCTGGTTCCTGACTTGCAATCCTGATTGGAACAAGTGAAAAAACAAGGAAGGAATTACAAGTGAATGGAATAATTTTTCCTTCTAGTAGTTCTTTCAAACATCAACTTTGTAAATAACTAGCTCAGATGAAATATTAAATATTTCCTTGTCCTTTCTCCTGTTTCTTGTTTAAGAAATACACTTTAGAGGTCAAAGATACCTTGTATAATTTTTTTTTATTATTTTTCTTTCACAATCTGTACAACATGGGTCTTTTTTTTTTTTTTTTGTCCTCATTGCTTGCTTCATTTTACTTCATGCCTACCCGTATCCCTTAAGGGTTTGGAAAGCATCTCTAAATCTTTCTCCCAATTGTCTCTGATAGAAAAACATGCAGATGTGCTTAACGCTTTATAGGTACTGGATATGTATCTTTCTCTTTCTTGGGTGAGCAAAGCTGATGTAGCTGGTTATATGATTCCCTGAAACCACAAGTTTAGCTTGAAAACAACCAAACTTCCCAGACCTTGTATCTAGGCTTCTGGTCTGTAGAAGCTGCAAGCCACCAGCAAACTGAAACACACCTGATTCCCAACCAATCAGATTGCACAGTTTGCCTGGCCGGCCAATCAGCATGCACATAAACATACACCAATAGAGCATGCTCCAGATTGTCTCTTCACCAGTGGGTGGTTAGGCATGAGGTCGTTGAGCGCCGGCTCCTCCTGAGATATGAAGGTACTGAAGGGGAAGGCACTGAGGTGCTCTGCAAGTTCACATGGGCCATTTAAACCCAGTGTGTCTTTTGCTGCTGTATGTTGATGCAGCTTTGGGTTTGCTAGTTCTCTACCTGTGGCACAGTGTAGCTTTCGAAGGTCTTAAGTTAAAAGATTTTTGCTGATGTTTGGAATATGTCTGCATGAATACTTTGTAATTATTACTCATGTGCTGCAGTTTTAGGGAAGAGCGTCCAATGAACTATGTTGTTCTTACTAGTAACCTGTTTCCACTACTGGGTGATAGAAATGCATGATCAAGTTCTTCCTGTCATGACCCTGGCTGAGTCAGCTGGCAATGCCCACCTTTCTATATGGAGGCAGCTGCAGCAACTAAGATTGTTGTGGCAGCCATGAAGTTATGAGCTGTCCCAGCATGACCTTCACTGTGATGTGAAGGGTACTAATAGTGCTAGTGATTTCAGTGCTGTCCCCCAGGTAATACATAAAGACTATTGTTGTGTGGGAACGACCTCTGGCACTCCAGGAACTTATTTTCACCAAAAAAACCAAACACTGCCAAAAGCCAGATGTGTTCACTCCTAGGTTGTCACGAGGAAAGTACAGACTAAGTAACTCTGCCTCTTTGCTGTCAACAAAAGCATTCTCTTAGCCCATTATTTTAATTGATTTCAAATTCGAAGGTTAAGGGAGATGTGGGAAAACTTAACCACTTTTAAATATCTGTGATCCAAATCAGAATTTAAATTCTCATTAAAGAATGGGAAGATTGTGCAGTAATTCATTCCTATTTGGCTATATTATGGATTTTTCTCATTTTTTTCGTTTCTACGCTGTGTTTTCAGTAGAGGTACCATATATAGTAGACCTCTATTTAGAATGACAGTATGCCTTATCCTCTTTGTTCCATGTAATTAGGATTTCCCTTCAATCCTACTTATTTCACTGTAACATCTCACCTTGTATTTTCTTCATGCAATCTGCTTAACATGTGTACCTGAATCTGACATTTTGGGTCTGGGGATTTTAAGTTTACAGCCTGTGATTTAACAGATTGCAATCTTTCTCTGACACACACTAATGACCAGTTATGTTTTACTCAAGATGCTGCATTCAATGAATAACGACAGGAAGCTTTGAAGTCTTTTGCGTTTGGCTTCTTAGTGCACTACTACTAGGTAAAGACAGAAAATTGTTGATATATTTCTATGTTATTACATCTATAGCCAGAACCAATGGCTCTAGTTTCTATACCAAGTGATTTCTTAAAAATCACATGGACTGAATAAAACAGCCTATGGTTTTCTGTCACAGGAGTTAAATTTTAAAATATTGCAACTTTTTTTTTTCTTTCCATTGTGGACTTGGAAAAATGACTTGAAGAGAAGAATATGTTGAGTGTGGGTCTTTTTTTTTTTTCTTTTTTTCCATGCAAAACCAGTGCAATTTCTATCTTTTTCTGAACAATACATGAAGTCTAATGAGGGCTTTTTTGGGGGTTTGTTTTTTGTTGATGTTTTTGTTTTTTGTTCCCCCCCCCCACGAAGTGAGGACTGGAATACTTGCACTGAACCAAGATAGAATCTCGTTTTTATACAGCTGTTTCTACTGATCTCTTCCCCCCACCCTGGCCTCCCTCCCTGAAAATATCACCTGGTTAGAAGTGTCAGCATGCCCTTTATCCTCCTTTTAATAATAAGAGGAGACCAAGTAACTGATAATATGGATCCAGTCCATAAAAATAAAAGTGGCAGATCAGAAAGTACAGAAATGGCAGACAAATGCAGAAAATGTACCTGTACAGTGAAGCACATTTAAATAGTGCCATTGGGCAAATATACTGATGACACCTTTTCTCTCAAAAGTCAGTTGATTTTGCACTGCATGTGCAAAACCTGCAGCTTAATGAGAGGTTAAAAAAAAAAAATAGAAGAGGGTTTTTCCTTGTCCTTGTCCTCCCTCCCTTGTCCTCCCTCCCTTGTCCTCCCTCCCTTTTCCCAGCCAGCACCTTCGGAGCAACTACAATGCTGATGCTATGTAAGAGTCTTCATTCCCATAAATGTGTGCTTTGAATCTCCTTTATGTTTTTTGCATTAAAGTTGGGAATAGAAATATCTGAGGACTTCTGCTCAAGCCTTGTTTCAAGGGTTAGGTCTCCCTGGCTTAATATTGGTTTTGATATAAATTGAATAAATGAAATTTTGATCAATATTTGGTTTTGATTAAGCTATAAATAGACTAACTTGAATGTCAATTTATGAATTTTAGTTTATTATGATTATTTTGTTATTTTTTCAGCCATTGTAACATGGAGGGCTTCTAGGATATTTTGGAAATTCTACTGAAAACAAATAGCAGTTCAATATAAAAAATGAAAATGTAGTCATACATTTCCTGATATATAGACATTGAGGAATTCAGGCAACATTCTAGGACTTTATTACAGAAATACATCTCTTCAGATATTAGCATAATATTTCACTGGGAACACTGTGATGTCTAGCATAAAACCAGTTGAAACAAAGGGTATTGTAATATCCTCTACTTGATAAAGGGATCTTAGTTCATATTTCTAGAGTAATTTATCCGATGACACCAAGAGTGTCTCCACAACAAGGTTACAATGGTAGAAAAGCTATTTCTTCTTTGGAGCAAAGTTTTCCATGATTGTGAGTGAGACGCTGCTAAATCTGAAGAGTTAATAAAAGATTGGACCACGTTCTTAAGGAAATATTGGTAATGAAGCAGTATTAACTGTAAGAATAACTAAATTCCCACCGAGCTGCTGCTGTTGCTTAGGAAATTTAAGGGGTATTTCTTACAGTGGTTCTTGTATGCTGGTCACTATGAAGGTGATTGCCAAGTCATGGCATAACCCATAGCTTTTGTGTTCACCCAAGGATGTTGCAGACGCTCATTTCTTCTGTTGGCAGCATAGCAACCTTGGGTCCTTATGGGAGATGCCTAAGCATCATAAAACATAACTTGCTCTCGGGGAAAAAAAATTATCAGTATGCTCCATGACCACTTTTGCATCCTGTAGAAACACCAATTTTAGGCTACAAAAATTATGGCATCAAGGTTTTTTTCCTAAGTTTTGGCGTGTTCCTTGCTCCTGTCTTTCCATTTTCTCACTATGTTTTCCCCACCTTTTTCTCTTTCAAGGGCCGTTGTCTACGGCCGATCCTATGGGACACACAAGTGTCCAATTCTCCACAGACCATGACACTGTTCAGATCCTCCTGTGCATCATGGGGTCACTCAAGTTGCAAAATCATTTAGTTACAGGCTGGACTGGGAACTTTTCTCTCCCAGCAGCCATCAAAGAGGGGAGTATTGCCTGGTCCTAGTAGCTTTCTACCCCAGGCTGGTACACTAAGGTATTTTCCTCCCTGTTTAAGTTTATTAAGTTTTATTAAGTTTATTAATATTATATTAAGTAATGGCAAGAGCTGAAGTCAAGGACGTTGTGGTGATGTTTAAAGGAGAGGAGACTGAATGAGAGAGCATCTTCGAATGGAAATGAGGTGCTCACAAGGTAATACACCTGTGCTTTGAGATTTGTCATGTGGAGGGAGTAACTTAAGGACAAGGTAAAAAAGAACAATGTATATTAATGGGATAGAGCAGTTGAAAAAATTATGGTGCTGAGCCTTGCGGTGACAGTGGTATTAAGGAACCCCAAATGAGCTGCAAGATACATTCTGGTTAATGAATGATGGTGTGAATACCTCAAGGTAGAGATGGAAGGGGTCTTCCTCAAACGTGAAAAGTGTACCTGGTGATTTTTTTGGAGGTGTTTCTAACAATTTCAGCTACTGTAACGTGACTGGGTTTCTGTGGTGTTTGCTGTAGCCATGATGTGACCAGAGCATCATGAAGTAAACACTATTGACAGAGAATGGCAGACTAGCACATGCTCTGCACCATGTACCCTTGTATTGTTTGCAATCTCTGCTCTGCCCATTAGGAATCAGTCCCTGGTCTCTTGTCACAGAAGATACCACTTTAGTCTCTTGCTGCAAACGTCTTGCGACGTCAACCCATGGCAAATACGTGTATGTGTTTTGACACGCTGGTGCAATGCACATGTATTCCCATACTTTCTTGCTTTAACTAAAAGAACAAATTTCTCTATATTTATGAATATTTAATAAGATTAAATGTTCCTAACAAATATTAAGTGAATTACAGCTGCCTGTGTATATTGATCTGGATGCTGGAGGCTAATTTTAATTAGCTTTATTGCTGGTGCACTGTTCAATGACGTATTGTTCCTCACATGGGGCTGAGCAGCTAGCTCTGCAGCCAGCATGAGCACCTTAATGCAGCATGCCTTGCTCCAGTGTGTCTCACAGAAAAAAAACAATACTGGGAAAAAGATGACTTTTAGACAACATTTGAAGACATTAATTCCATCAGCATACACTCCCTCACTGCAGTTGTGATTTCAGCAGCAACCAGTGTAATTTTGGTGACAGTTTCTTCTGCCTTCGCTGAGCTGCAGCCCCTGTGAAATCCCATAGGTACACATGATATGTTCCTCCACTTTACAGATAAGTAACTTACCATATTACCTATTAGCCTTCCCAAGTGTCACAAGCATGGTATCAGAGCTCATCAGAGGTTTTTCTCAAGTATGTTTATAACAAATATATACCCTCTTTCATAAAACAAGATGTAGTTTGGGTTTGTTCTGAAGAAAGAAAAAGACTTGAAGAAAAAAAAAAACACAACAAAATGAAAATGGGGGGAAGAGGATTTTGTTAATTTTCTGTTTCAGGAATATCAGTAACATGTAAGAAATTTCACAGTTATTCTCAGGAGAAAATTGTTCTTTATGTGTAAAGTGTTCTGCAGTCAACAAAATACATTTCTATGATTGCCCACTAGTATATTAAATAGCAGTAATCTACATTCTGTGAATTATCCTGAATTAGAGACTTATTGCGTGTAGTCCTTAAGAAATGTTTTATTTAATCACCAAGGTTAGGAGACATGGTTTAAAACCTGAATCATTTATAAATTTTGTTAATTTAGTAAAGTAGTAATGTAATTTTGGGAGTTTTCCAAGCTATTACTTGTGTTTTCCTTTTACCAATGGTGTTCTTCTGGGTCTAGATGGGCAAGAGGAAGGTCAGTGGGCTGGAAATCACTCTAATTGCCCCATTCTGCCTGGTGGTGATCGTAGCCTGTGTCCTCATTGGGCTTTTAGCATCAGGACAATTTGGAGTCAAAAGAACAGGTAAGTGATTCCCATTGCTGCTGTAGGGCCACAGCAAAACTCCTAAGTGAGAGGTGCTCAGCTCTGCTTCCTGAGAATATTGTAAAAGCCAGAGAGCTTCCGGAACTATGGTTGGCATCACTTCCATCACTGTTGGATTTCAATCATAGGATGGTTTAGTTTGGAGGAACTATAGTTCCAACCCCTTTGCCATGGGCAGTGACACCTGCTACTAGATCAGGTTGCTCAAAGCCCCATCCAGCCTGAGCTTGAATGTTTCCCAGGATGGGGCATCCACAACTTTTCTGGGCAACCTGTTCCAGTGTCTCTATGCTCACAGGAAAAAATTTCTTCCTGATCATAGAATAGTTAGGGATGGAAAGGACCTTAAGATCATCCAGTTCAAACCCCCCCGCCATGGGCAGGGACACCTCTCACTAAACCATGCCATCCAAGGCTATGTCCAACCCGGCCTTGAACATCGCACATTTGAACACATTTTTACTCTCAACCAAAGTGAAGCATGGTTATTCCTTCCTGCAGATAATGTTACCTGTGGTAAATGCAAGACATAAATCACATATGTAGAAATTTTTGATCATAAAAAACCTTTTGTCCCATCCCTCCAAAAGACTGATTTTTACTCTGTTTATTTAATATGTCTTCAAAATGGTTTAAGATAAAAAACACAATGGGGGGGGAGGGGAAGCTATCAGGAAAACTATGTGGGAGCATACAAACTGTGTATAAAAAAAACCCTACAACCATGAAACGCTGTATTGGTACATTAGAAAAGAAAGTGTATGCCGTGTTACAGGGGTGTGATATAAAGCACCCTGATTTACATGCAGTTCCATTATGTATTAATAGTTCCACTTAGACACCAGGTTTGAAGCAAATAGCTTGGGGGTGGAAATAAAAATAATTGCTAATACACAACAAACACTTCTGTATTTTAGTAAAACTGCTCATACAGACTAATGTGTGCTTATTGTTTGCCTGCTTTTGTCACAAGAAGAGGAGGAGTCTGCCTGAGAAAAAAGTGCAAGTGTGCATGTTCCAGACAAAGCAAACAGGTGACTCAATGTATTTGAGTGCATCTCAGCCAAAAACAAGAATTCTGCATTTTGTAGTTCTCATTCCAAATGTATACAATGTTCCAAAATACATGTAAAGTAACTTTCAATGGTTGGAGGAACTGAAAACCACCATTGGGTCCCCTTTTGTCAGCTAAAGTTGTCAAGAAGTCACCTTAAATCTGGTCTGATGAGCCTGAGATATAATGAAGCCTCTAATAGTAGCTTTAAGGTCTTTTTACCTGGGCTCTAATTCAAGCTGCGGTGGAAGAACAGTGTTCCAGGGCAAGGAGCATATGTGAGAGCAACAGCACAGTGCCATTTAAGAAAAAGTAAAGTCTTTTCAATTTTAATTTTTATGTATTTTCACAAGAATAAGCATATTGAGCTACAAGATGGGCAATATCCTAAGTCAGCGCTATATATTAACACTGGAAAATGTTTGAATTAGCTTTTAAAGGTCCAACACTTCTGTTGTTTAAATATGCGCAGATCACTGATCCTGGAACACGAAGATTTGAAGTCCCTCATGAACATGTGGGATCTTTCACTGGGTCTGCAGCCTCCAGTTTTAACTACAAAGTGGATGTGAAGCAGAACCCCTTTGGCATCGTGGCGACTAGAGTGAGCAACGGTAGAGTGCTGTAAGTGGCATTGGTGCTTTTTTTGAGTATCACAGATGTCACTAGTTTTCTCTGAAAGCCCATGTTACCACACAAGCAGTGTATGCCCAAGGTGTGAGGTGCCCTTTTGCACATGTAGTGTGCTTCTCTTCGTTTGACTGATGGATGCTCTACAAGGGCTCCAGCTGTTCCTTTTCAAACCAAATCTGCAATATGGAGAGCTCTGCCTGAAAGGTTTAGGTCTGTCTCTTTGTTCACTTTGCCCAATACTAGGGAAATCTTTACAGCTACTTTGTGCCATCGTTACAGGGATATTTGTTATGCCAAGGACTCCTTGCCAGTGCTTCAAGTCTCATGGGAACATTCTTCATTGCTTCTTTAATCTTATTTGTCACAGTAATGCTGAAACCCTGAATCACCAAAACCAGGTTGCCTGTTGGGCTTAGGATCATAGAATCATAGAATGGTTAGGGTTGGAAAAGACCTCAAGATCATATAGTTCCAACCTCTCTGCCATGGACAGCAACACCTAAAGCTAGACCATGTTGCCCAAGGCTCTGCCCATCCTGGTCTTGAACACTTGCCAAGGGTGGAGCATTTACCACTTCTCTGGTCATCCTGTTCCAGTGCCTCACCACCCTCACAGTAAAGAACTTCTTCCTTATATCTAACCTTAACTTCCCCTGTCTAAGTTTGAGCCCATTACCAAGAACATCTGGTGCAAGCCCTGGTCGTGTGACACTCCAAGTAAAGTATTTCATAGATTTGTACATTGACTGCTTTTTTCTCATGTAGGTTCTAAAATGGAATATATAACATAAAACAAACCTACAAACCTAATGGCATAGCTTCAAGATCTGTTAGAAAGGGCAAGTGTCAGGATGGACATGCTTATTAAATCAGTCCTAGAATGATTACCTGTCAGAGTGATAGGCCAGTAAGATTATCAATGCTTCAAGTTTAATTAATTAGTGATTACTTCTATGCTCTTCTTAGTATAGTTTTCTTGCTTAGAATCCTCTCTAATGATTGATTTGCAATTATAGAGAGCACAAAAGATGGACTTGGTATTCAGCAGTGCATGTCTGATTAAGCAGGTATATTGAGGGAGAATAAGAAACCTAGTTCAATAGAACCAGGTTGAAACACTGCTCTGGAGGACTGTCTACACTTTCTGTAGGTTTTTGTTTAATTTGATAAAAGTGGATGCAAATTTTTCTCTAAAGAAGAAAATTACAATGATGCTTGGCTCTGAGTTTGAGCATCTGAAAGACAGCTGCTGTTAACATGAGATAAGGGCAGCCCCTCAGAAATAAATCCTAGACAGTCTTGTTTACACAAGATGAGGGCATTCCCTCAACTCTTAAACAACCAAACAAAAGGGAGGCTTCTTATTGGAAGAGTGGCGATCAATGCATTATTACAGTTCCACTATGTTTTTCACAAAAGACTTTTCAGGCACTGTATGTTATTACTAAAAGCTAGATGGTATTGATGAATGTTCCCTGATTTCTTATTTTTGCATTGATGTGCACTTGAAAACCAGTTGATAAACATTAAAGTATGAGAGTCTTCAGTTTCTACTGATGAAGAAAATGAATGCCGATAGGTACTAATGCATTGCTATGCATAGCATTCAGTACAGATGAGCATGCTTCTTCAGTTAACATCCTTCTAATTCAGCAAATGATGGAAAAGTTCCCCTTAACAATTGCCCTTTTACAAGATAAAATATGCGTGTCAGCAGTTATTTGTTTCTGTAGTCTGTGTGGCTCTCTTTCCAAAGTGATTTCCAGTGCAAGCATTTTTCAATAGTTCTAAGATAAGACTCTTACATCTGCATGGAGACCCTCTTAGACTTCGCTCCAAGTTCTTTTAACAGTTCCCACACAAGTATGTGGTGCTGCTCTTTCAGTTCCTTGCTACATTGATTTGTTAAGAGATATACTGAGCACATATGGGTTAATATCAGGTGAGGTGCTGGATCAAAGAATGATACTCATTGTCTGCTTCTTGCTTTTTCTGACTTTGTATTCAGAAATTATATAGATAAAAGATTTTTCTGTACTTTGGGAATACAAACAATCGAATATTATTGCTATATTCATGAATATTTTTTGCTTGGACTATGGAAATTGCTAAAACTTCTAAGCACTCACTTGAGCTAATGCTCTGCATAAAAACATTTAAAACCTTACATTTCTAGTACAAAATCAACACATTTTGGACATTTTAGAGAAATGAATCAATGTCGAGCTTGAATTAAAGAATATTCGTTAACATGACTATTTTTCAGTTGTTTTTATTGGAGTTCCTAAAGTAAAGTAATTTATTTATAACGATATTTAGCCGATGCGCTTCAAATAAACACCATTCATCACTATTATCTCAGCTTCATAAAGGAGCAATACATTTGCTTTACTTTGAGATAACACTTCAGTGTTTTGCTGAAATAGAACATATACTAATAGAAACTAGGTGGAGAGACTGCATGTAATTAATAATTTGTAATTTGTACCTCTTACCTTGAGAAACCTTCTAGGAGATTTTTTTCTGAGAAGACATTGCAGTGTTTGCTTTTATGTATGGCAAGGTAAACACTGTCTGAGTGAGCTCACCAGGGACGACAATATCACTGTTGGACATTGTATCTAATGATACAGGTAGATATTTCTGAATGTGAGCCATGGAAATATCTATGTCCTTAAGCTGTCTCTCCTGTATTTGTGGTACCTGTGTGTCTTCCCCCATTAGCTAACAAGGAGGCGCTACACAGAAGAAGGTCCTAGGTAAGCACAGCTGTAGGACACATAAAAAATTGCTGTTCCTCAGCTGTCTCCTTTGGTAGCATGTTTGCTTCCAGCTCTGCTGGTTCTGGCACTCAGGGCCCCAACAGGACCTTGCTTCTTGTCTAAATCCAACTGTTACGACAGCTGTAATTCTATATTAGCAGCCCTCTGTGACGCTGAAATAAACATATGTGTACACTCACCCATCCCTTCTATTTCTCATGTCTTCTGAATTTTCTGCATTTTCTGTGGTTTTGTTAGACTTTTTTATTATTTTCTTTGCAAATTTGATTGCTCTGGAAGAATTTGACAGGAGAAACTAATTATGCACTGTCAAGATAAAATTACTGAAGAAAGCAATGCAGAGTATGATTTGCCCTGGTGAAACATCATGAAGCTCATTTTTGTTTTCAGGAGCAATATGTATATTAGCTCACATTTCTCTCGCTATAAACAATCACTATTGTAGAAATAATTGCATTTATTTCTTATGCCTACTAAATATTCCTCTTATAAGCTACCTCTTCTTAATAATTAGTACGTTGAGGTTTGAAGATAGTTGTTATCTGAACAGCTCTATTGAGTGTAGGCTCGTTAAGTTAAACTAACAGTGAACAGAATCGTTAGGCTAATTTCAAGTCACTCAAGTTCTGTTTCTCATTAAATTGTTCTGAGTTCTCTTTTACAGGGGAAACAACTATTACAATAGTTGTTAAAATTTCCAGGGTTTTTGTTGCTAATAATAACAGAAAAACAACATTAGAAAAGAAATGAAAAAAAGCAAGGCACTCTTATTTCCATAGATTAGACATAAAAATTATTACCTTGTAAGATTAAGAGAGATATAGATAAGATGTAAAATCTAATCTATGGTGAAAGGTGATGAAAGCAGTCTTCAAGTTCTACTGTTTGCTTGATGTGCGTAGATATTATCCAGAAATAGTACTGCAATATGCAGATTTGCCTGAAGATCCACCACATCTGCTTGCTTGTGTTACCTATATATTTGGGGAAGCGTTTGTTTTAATGGAAAAAGTTCTCATAAAGGAGAAGAATGCCAGATAGAAAAAATCATATCTGCAGGAAGGTGTCAGGATTTTTATTTTTATTGTTGGCTATATTTTGAGAAGTTTCAAGTTCTACCTGTGATACATTTTTAAATACCCCAGAACAGATGCTGTGATTAGATTTTAATCATCTTACTTTCCCTTTTTATCCTTTAAGTCAGTGGATAATTTATATGGAGTTCAAACTTTCTTCCTGTGTTTGGAAGACAACACTGGATCCTCCTTTGGTGTTTTCCTAACGAATAGCAATGCCATGGGTAAGAAATCTTTCTCT
Source organism: Amazona ochrocephala (assembly GCA_039720435.1). Lineage (NCBI taxonomy): Eukaryota > Metazoa > Chordata > Aves > Psittaciformes > Psittacidae > Amazona > Amazona ochrocephala. The sequence continues at coordinate 39,776,999 of CM077884.1, read as the reverse complement.
GTAGATCTCAACATTACAGTTAAATGTCTTTTAAAATGATCTGTGGGATTGGGATCAAAATTGAGTTGTTGTAGCTGTCCTTTTTTTAAAGATACTTCCTTCAACATTTTAAAGAAAGTTATCTGCAGGTGTCTGACGACAGTCATTACTGTAAGCAATAGTATTACACATACACATTGCTTGTATTGTGTATCTCACAGATAACTTGAAGATTACGACTGAAACCTGAGGGTTAGAAAGCCATCTGGTGCCTGCACAGTAGACCAAATTTCTTTCTGTTATTTAAATTTGTCTGAATTTTTAACATTTTTCCCAATGTGTGCATATTAGCACCAAACAGGAAGGTAAAGGTTTGGGAGAAATAGATTTATGGTCAGTGTTAGCTAATAGTCAGTTTAACACGCAGTTGAATTTGAAAGAAAGTAGATATAAATGTATTGAATGACTCTGTCATTAAAGATGGGCAGGGGAGAACATGCAGTTCAAAACAGTGAGCCCATAGAAGCAGGTCCTGGGATCACAGAACTGAAAAGGCAAACATGTTACAGCTGTGCACCATTGAATTTCTGTCTCTGAAATAGCACTTTTCACATTTGGCAGACTTTTTCTGCATGAAGAAAAAATAGTGATAATAATAAGATATTTGTTTTCAGCCTCAGGATCCAGCTGTGTTTGGACCTGATTCAGTCTTTGTGAAAACCTCTAAGTATTCCTTTCCTTTTCTTCAACATTCACTACACTTTCCTGCCCTACCTGTATGCACTTTTTATAAAGCTCATACTCAAGGAGACATGGTTGTACGGCCACCTGTGCAGGAGTAAGTTTACTCATCAGCCTTTGTGATATTCTTGTTGGGAATAAAAAAATCAAACACACTTTATGTTCATTGGGACTTTCTGAAGACTGATGTAGTCTATGAAAATGAACACTGGAATATTTATAGACAACTTAGTTCATGAAATACCATTTTGGAGTAATCAGAAACTATCTGTAATTTCTCCATCTATGTATATGCTATTATCAGTCATTCTTACAAGTTACTGTGGCAGCTAATTGTCAGCTAATCAAATTATTCTCCACCATCATATTCACATGTTTATGTGTATATATACACACACATATTAGAATGTATGTTTCGTTGCCTTGGAACTCTTGAATAAGCTATGTCAAGGACACATGTACACCTACGCTTTCACACGTGTAAAGAACACCAACTAAACTAGTAAGATTTCTTTTTAAAAAGCAATTTTGATATGCACTATACAGTCATGATTCTAGACATGATGGTATAGTTTCTAAAAAACAGTCACTGCTATAACCTTTCCACTTGCCCAGGTTCTACTCTGATGAACAGACTGTAAGCAGTTCCTGTGGGGTCCTGGGCTGCTTATTTCCCCTGTACTTGACCCGGTAGGTTTGGCTGTTTTGCTATCTGTCTCCTCACCACTTCACAGGGCTCAGGGATATGTTGAGGCAGCAGCTCCAGCTCTTTTGTCTGGCAGGCGACTGCAGCATAAAATCCCAAAGTTACGCTATTCCTGTGATTCCTTTAATTTCTGTGATTAAAAACCACCTTCAAGTTCTGAAACTTTGTTTGGTCTTGTGACAATTCTGTTATTCAGCTGAAAGGTTATAGCTCCTCTACTATATATGCCTTTCCTGCTGAAATCACACTCCCCCTCCTTTTTAATGCTGAACAAGCTGAACCATAAAAGTAGGCTCCAAGGATCCCAGGAAATTTGCCCTGGTCCTACTCTAGTCTGAGCTCTTTGTCTTGACCAGACCTGTAAAGTCTTTTGGCAAAGTGACTGCAGAGGGCTTGTTCAATAGCATTAACGCAGCTCTAGCCCCAGTGCAAACATGGGTTTTGCAAAAATCTTAGTGAGATATGAATGGATTGATATGTACTTGCCAGCAAACAAACTGGGACTCCATTTGAGGGCAGGTGATATCTACCTTATTCAATAACCAGCTAACACAATAGTTGCAAGCTCTGCCTTTAAACTGAGTGGTTTTATGTTTGTTTCTTTTTTTGTTTTTTTGTTTTTGTTTTTTTTTTTTTTTGGGGGGGGGGGGTTTTTTTTTGTTTGTTTGTCTTTTTTTTTTTTAAGAGTGGGCTTGGAACATTCAGGTTTTCAGCCTGTAGATGGATTCCTAGCAAGCTTAAGTTTTCCTTTTTCCTCTTTTTTGCCCCTTTTAATTTCTTACTTTCAGTGAGAGAGCCCACAGCACAGTTTTATCACTGCTGAAATGAAAAATCTTGCACTTCTTGCTGTAAAATCCAGTTCCAATTTTCCGGTCCTCCATGGAGTTGAAATCATCTGGTCTGATATTCTGATTCACCTTGACTTTGTTTTATCCATGAATTTCCATCAAAATCAACTATTCTTGCTGATTTTCAGCTTGTCTGAGGTGCAACAAGGAAACAGATTGTGGCTTATTCTGTGGCAGAATCTTGTAACTTGTGACTGTTAATGCCAGTAACACATACACCATGGAGAAAACCAAAACATTTATTAAATACATAAAATGAAAGTAAGGATCTGAAAGATGCCAGCTCAAAAAAGGGGGAAATAAAGAAAAACACAGAGATACCTGTGGGTATGATATGAGCTACTGGATTTGAAGAGTTGTGACTTTGGGTTGCACTCAATGAGCTGCTGCATTGTAAAGTGTTGATTCAGTGACCTCCCAGCACCTTTGCAGAAATTGTGCTTAGATTGCTCTCTTCCTTTCTGGATATCATTTCTTTTTCATCTTTCAGGGTGTGGTTTCAATTCAAGCATATATTCCTGATGCAGTGTGGTATGAGTACGATACGGTAAGTAAATGCAAAGGAAACTGTGGGGAGATTTTGTAAATGGTGATGTGATGAAGTAAGATTTTCAGCCCTGCTTTGGTGAGAGACACCTAAAGTAAACCCTGCAGGAAGGAAATGGTGAGATAAGGGAAGAAAGGTGGTGGGTTAAGTGCATGAATCAATACCTTTATGTGCCCATTGGAAAGTAGATATTTACATAATTTGAGTCTTTTCTAAAAGGAAGCATTATGATAAAACTCAGGGCATAAGAAAACGTTCACAGCAGAGAGTAATGCAACGTACCCATTCTCTTTTCATTCCCTGCCAATAAGGGAGCAAAAATCTCAGTGAGAAAAGAATGGACTGATTTGTACCTGCCAGCAGACAAACTGGGACTCCATTTGCGAGGAGGCTATATCTACCCTACTCAACAACCAGCTAACACAACAGTTGCAAGGTATGCCTTAAAATTGAGTGGTTTTATGTTTTTTTTTCCAAGACTGGCCTTGGGACTTTCAGGTTACAAACCAGTAGCAGCCCATTGTATTTATCATTTTCACCTTGAAATATGGGGGTAACTGTGAGCTGTACTTCACTTCCACATCTGTTTACATTACAGGTGCAGTGGTTAATTCCAGGTTTATTTGCATAGCATTTTGTAAACTTGCCATGTGTTTTAAGAAATTGGCATAGAAATGAAAGGCAGCCAAGGGCTAATCTAAGGTAATTCTCAAAGTATTGCAGCCCTGTTGAGTGTCACATTCTTAACATGAACATAAAGGATGCATTCGGACTGGTTTGATATTTGTTACAGATGTAAGACAGAAAATCTCTCTTTCAACAGCTGCAAGAATCCGATGGGACTTATGATTGCCCTGGATGACAATAATGCTGCTTCTGGGAACGTGTTCTGGGATGATGGAGAATCTACAGGTGAGCAGTTAACAATTGTATAATAAGTATTATTAGCAAAACTTTAATGCGCACAAGTTTCAATCATTCTGTTGATTTTATGGAGCAAGAATAAGACATTGTGAATATTGAAGCATCCAATTAATACTTGAGCATTACTTTTTCACCACTTTTAATAGGTGTCCTGGGTTCAGCAGTTGCCGTCATTTTTCTCTTTCTTAGTAGCTGGTGCAGTGCTGTGTTTTTTACTTTTGGCCTGGGAACTGTGCTGATAACACTGATGTTTTTAGATGCTGCTCAGTAATGTTTAGTCTGTCCAAGGATTTTCTGAGTCTCCTGCTCTGCCAGGGAGGAGGGGAAGTCAGGAAGAAGCAGAGACGGGACACCTGACCCAAACTAACCAAAGAGGTATTCTATACCACAGCACATCATGCCCACTATAAAAACTGAGGACAGTTACCCAGAAGGGTTAGATCACTGCTCAGTTGGGCTGGGTATCGGTCGGCGGGTGTTGAGCTGTTGTATTCTCTTCCCTTGTTAATTCCCTTATCATTATTATTATTGGTGGTAGCAGTAGTGGTTTGTGTTATACGGTAGATACTGGACTGTTCTTATCTCAACTCGTGGGAGTCACATTCTTTCGATTCTCCCCCCCATCCCTCCAGGAGTCAGGGGGAAGAAAGGGGGGGGAGTGAGAAAATGGCTGTGTGGTACTGAGTTACCAGCTGGGCTTAAACCACGACAATAGGGAAGCTATAATGGTTATTAATTTAGTTTTCCCTTGTTTACGTTTCACTATGGCCTTAAATACGTAAATATTTGCTACATTAGCATGCTGACTGTTAAACCATGCTGTCAAGCCATATTCTGGCATACACAGAGATTGGTTTCAATAGGTACAAGAATGCAAATAATTAGTGTTTGATTCTAAGAATAGGTAGAAGATTACAAACTAGCGCTAGTTTTTAATCACATTCTGGTATTATTTAAATTGGTCATGAAATTTTGTTACCTCCAAAGCATGGTGCTGGAGACACCTTTTTTTATGCCATGTGTTTTCCAAAGCATAGTGGTGTATAACCATGTGAGTAAGCTTGTATGGGATATATTTGTCATGTTACAAACCTCTCCTTTAGTAAAGATGCCGGAGAACTTGTTTCCTCCTTGGACTCTAAATATGCAAAGCCTGTCAACATTATTTCTTGTGATTATAGACTCATAGAATGGTTTGGATTGAGAGGAACCATACAGATCTTCTAGTTCCAACCACCTTCCATGGGCAGGAGCACCTACTAGACCAGGATTACAGAATCTCAGAATCATTCCTGAAAGCTCATCCATCCTGGTCTTGAACGCTTCAACAGCCACAGCCTCTTGGGCCAATATGTTACAGTTTTTTGCCACCCTCATTGTGAAAAATTTCTTCCTAATATCTTAATCTACCCTCTTCTAGTTTAAAGTCATTGTCCTTTCTCCTATCATTTATAAAAAGTCCCTCTCCAGGTTTCTTATTGGCCCCTTTAGGTACTATAAGGCTGCTCTAATGTCTCCCTGGAGACTTTTCTTCTCCAGGCTGAGCACCACCAACTCTCTCAGCATGTCTTTCTCAGATAGGTGCTCCAGCCCTCAGATCATCCTTGTGGTCCTCCTAAGAATTTGCTCCAGCAAGTCCATGTCCTTCTTATACTGGGGGTCCCAGAGCTGAATGGAATACAGCAGAGCAGAGGGGGAGAATCACCACCCTCAACTTGCTGGTCATACTCCTTTTAATGCAGTCCAGTATACAGTTGGATTTCTGTAGTGCAGGCACATGCTGCCGGCTCATGTTGATCTTCCTGCCATCCAGCACCCTCAAGTCTGTCTCCTTAGGGCTACTCTCAATCAAGTCTCCACCCAGCCTGTATTTGTACATGGGATTGCCCCACCCCAGGTGTGGGGCCTTGCACTTGGCTTTGTTGAACTTCATGAGGTTTGCACAGGCCCACCTCTCAAGCTCGTTAAAGATATTAAACAGTGCAGGTCTCAACTGACCCCTGAGGAGCACCACTTGTCAGTGGTCCACTTGAACATCAAACTATTGACTCCAACTCTGAGTGTGATCCTCCAGACAATTCCTTACCCACCAATTGGCCAATCTGACAATCCATGTCTCTTCTCTTTAGAGACAAGAATGCCATGTGAGACAGTGTCAAATGCTTTGTACAAGTCCAAGTAGGTGAGACATCAGTGGCTCTTCCTTATCCACCAACGCCGTCACTCCACACAGAAGGCCACTAAATATGTCAAGAACAATTTTGCCATGTTGGCTGTCATCAATCACATCCTTATTTTCCACGTGACTCAGCATAGTTTCCAGGAGGATCTGCTCCATGAACTTGCTGGGCACCAGGGTGAGACTGAGCAGCCTGGAGTCCCCTGGGTTTTCCTTTTTCCCCTTTTTAAATATCAGGGATACGTTTCCTCTCTTCCAGTCAACAAGAACTTAACTGGGTTGCCATGACTGCTCAACTATGATGGATAGTGGCTTGAACACTTCATCTGGCAGTTCCCACAAGACCTACTGATGCATTTCATCAGGTCTCATGGTCCTGTGCACTTTCAGGTTCCTGAGATGGTTATGAACCCGATATCATCCTCCAGCGGGTGGTTCTTCATTCTTCCAGTCTCTGCCTTTGGCTTCTGCAACCTGAGCTGTGTGGCTGGATTACTTGCTGGTGAAGACCAAGGCCAAAAAATCATAGAATACCTCAGCCTTCCCCATATTCTGGGTAACCATGTCTCCCATTTCCTTCTGGAGAGGACCCGCAGTTTGCCTAGTCTTCCTTTTATCACTGACTGTACCTACAGAAGGTTTTTTGTTGCCCTTGATATCCCCGATCAGATTTAATTCTGTGAGGACTTCAACTTTCTTAACCTGATCCACGGCTGCCCTATTTCTCGAAATTCCTCCCAGGCTATCTGAACTTGCTTCCACCCTCTGTAGGCTTCCTTCTTGTGCTGAAGTCTGTCCAGGGGCTCCTTCTTCATCCACATACACCTCCTGGTGTTTTTGCTTGGCTTCCATTTTGTGGGTATGCATCGTTCATTAGCTTGGAGGTGATCCTTGAATATTACCCATCTTTTCTCGACCTCTCTTCTCTCCAGGGTTTTGTCCCATGTTGCTTTACCAAGCAGATCCCGGAGGAGGCTAAAGTCTGCCCTCTGGAATTCCAGGGTACTGAGCTTGCTGTGCACCCTCCTTGCTCCCCTAAGCTTCTTAAACTCCTCTATTTGATGTCTGTGCAGCCAAGGCTGCCCTTGAGCTTTGCATTCCTCACTCGCCCCTCCCTGTTGGTCAGAACAAGGTCCAGCATTGCACCTATCTGCATTGGCTCCTCTATCACTTGGAGAAGGCAGTAATCACATTGAACTGGTGATGACAGCACTTATAGAATCGTAGTATCATGGAATAGTTAGGGTAGGAAAGGACCTTAAGATCATCTAGTTCCAACCCCCCTGCCATGGGCAGGGACACCTCACATTAAACCATGCCTTCCAAGGCTATGTCCAACACCAACTTGAATGCCGCCAGGGATGAAGCATTCACAACTTCCTTGGCCAACCCATTCCAGTGCCTCGCCACCCTTACAGGAAAGAATTTCTTCCTCATATCCAATCTAAACTTCCCCTAAGTTTAAACCCATTACCCCTTGTCCTCTCACTACAATCCCTAATGAAGAGTCCCTCCCCAACATCCCTATAGGCCCCCTTCAGGTATTGGAAGGCTGCTATGAGGTCTCCACGCAGCCTTCTCTTCTCCAGCCTGAACAGCCCCAACTTTCTCAGCCTATCTTCATACGGAGGTGCTCCAGTCCCCTGATCATCCTCGTGGCCCTCCTTTGCACTTGTTCTAATAGTTCCATGTCCTTTTTATGTTGAGGACATCAGAACTGCACACAATACTTCAAGCGAGGTCTCACAAGAGCAGAGTAGAGGGGCAGGATCACCTCCTTGGACCTGCTGGTCACGCTCCTTTTGATGCAGCCCAGGATACGGTTGGCTTTCTGGGCTGCAAGCACACACTGCCGGCTCATGTTCATTTTCTCATCGACCAGCACCCCCAAGTCCTACTCCGCAGGGCTGCTCTGAATCTCTTCCCTGCCCAACCTGTAGCTGTGCCTGGGATTGCTCCGACCCAGGTGTAGGACCTTGCACTTGGCATGGTTAAACTTCATCAGGTTGGCATCAGCCCACCTCACAAGCGTGTCTAGGTCCCTCTGGATAGCATCTCACCGTTCATTTTTTTTCTTTCAAACAATTTACAACACACATTCCTTTTTTCTTACTCTAAGATTAGGGTCACTACTTAATTCAACTGAAGATAAAATTAAAACCAAACAAACAACACAAGGCTCTAATATGAGGCTATATTTATTCGTGGAATACATGCACATCTAAGGAAACCAGAGGTTATTCTCAAGCAATGGAAAAAAGCTTTTCCATTATATATCCATAGACATATACTTCATTCTAATCTTGAGATGAAGGAAATTTTGGAAAATGAAGTGTCTATACATAACCACTTTAGGCTGCTTTTGTAACCTTTGTCTTCTATCAAACACTTTTTAGAAAAGTCAGCAACCAGCTCAAAGGGTTCATCTGAAGTGATTTTTAAAGAAGTTTACAAAATGCTCAGGCTTTTATAAAACGATTGAAGGACCTGTATTTCACAGAATTGATTGTTTTATTTGCAACAAACCATAGCATTCAGAGCTAAGGACTTCAGTTTATTGTGTATGCGACTTCATAGTGTTGCATTTCAAGTAGACCCAATCTCTTCTGATTCATGTATCAATGCTGTATCCATAGACTGCTGTCAGTGGCAAAAGTGCCAGAGTTTCCTTTAGATACATTGAAAAAAAGTGTAGTATGAAACTAGGAAATTGGCAACAATAAGAATGTACAGATAAAAATGAAGTTGGAGACATATTACCATTGAGGCAAAAATAAGTAACGCTTATATTTTTGCTAATGCAAATAATGACACACAATATTATGTGCGTTTAATTTATAATCCTGAAAATTCATTAAAGGTCCTGCAGGCAGTAATTCATAGAGGTATTTTATACACCAGGTGTCTGCCTACGCATGTGTGTTTTTGGGAGAGATATTAAGATGTTCAGGAGATGACAGAGATTATCCCATATGAATTAACCTCACTGCTGTAAATCCACAGCGGTATCTGAATTTGTACATTCTTACTTCAGATACAACTAACAGAAGACTAACATCTTCTGATACAACTAGCCACCTTCTTCTAGACACTTAAGTGGTCCAGTTTCTCTGGCTTATTCTCCATTTGCTAAAAGCTACCTTTATCCTTTGTCACAATATATTTGTTTCACTTGTGCAGGGCCCAGGGCTCCATCTCAGCTTCCATGAAAGCAGGCAGGTCTTGGCATTCAAAACTGCATTCCCATTTCCTAATTGCACAGCTACCTTGTTCTCTACAGTATGCACACAACCTGTGGATTTCTCATTTGTTATTTTCACTTTTCCAGTCATATCACCCATTAAAATACTCAAGCCTCTATTTCTTTCTTTTTTTTTTTTTCTAATTTTGTGGAAGTTTGGGATGCTTTTAAGAAATAGAGCTGTGATTCGGCTGGTTATTGCTGCCATAAATATTGAAGGCCTTGAGTGGCTGCTATAGGTATGGGTGACAGCTCTATGTACTCCTTTGTCAAGGCCTAAAATAACGAAGCTATTATTGTCCTCATTTCTCTTAAGAAACAAAGCAATAAAACATCTTATGAGTTTATTTCCTGACTAAAACTTACAGGTTGCACTCTCTTCAAGGAAACTGTTTCCAGTTTGTTTGCAATGACAGTATTTTACCTTACGTGCATTGTGGAAAAAATGCCAGATTGACTCAACATTTGGATTTCTTTTCCCTGGGTGTGCATTATTTCCTCTCTTACGGTACTGTGGTAGAGATTATTACTATTACTATTGTCATTTTTGCATGAAAAGCACTATTTAGGGTATTTTAAAGGATTAGCTTGAAGCCATTCATCTGCATCTAAGGCAAGGTAAGAAGGTGTAACAGTAAAATAAAAAAAAAACCCAGTACATTTCAGAAAAGCTGGTTTCAATGAATTTTTGGGAAATGTGGAAAATAAGACATCATGGCAGACTGGCCTGAGGAAAAAAGTAAAAGTGACATTTCTATTTCTCAAAGAAACATTAGCAAATATTTGAGATGCTCAGGGCAGTTTCTGAATGCAGTAATGGTAATAATTAGAAATATATTGGTCTCTAGTAGTGGCACAGTCCTGGTTTTAATGCTGTTCCTTTCCACACTGCAAGTGTAAACTTCTTTCTTTACCTTTTAGGTACAATTGACAGTGAAGCCTACATTTACTATGAGTTCACAGTTTCCAATGTAAGTATTTTATTTTAAAAGACCTTACAATAATTTTCAATGTTAGCAGTAGTACCTTCAAGGACTGTTCTTTTCTGCTTGTTCTCCTGTAAGATTTACTAAGAAGCAAAATATCTGGCAAAATCAAAGAGAAGCCATGTTCAAAACACTGTCATTTTAACTGAGATTATAATCTGCAGTTTTTAATTTTCATAAGAACATAAGAATCTACAGAAATTCTATTTAATAATAATGAACTCATCAGCAACATTTATAGAACAAGAGGAATATAAAGCATCAGTGGTAGTTAAAACAGAGTCCAGAAGGCGATGAATGTAATCTTTGTGATTCTCAAAATACTGAGAAAAATCTTTGAGTATGGTAAAAATATAGCTGAATGTTTCCAAAGAGGGAGGGAGATGTATGCCTTGTTTGTACCCACAGAATCTACTTCAAGGCTATGTTTTAGGGTTTTGATTTTTTTTTTTAACTGAAACATCCTTGGCAGGGTTAATTTATGGCAGAGTGAAGTCCAACTAGCGTTTCTATTCAATATTGACCCTAGATACCATATGACAAGGACTCCAAGTGATACTATGGCATATTTTTAGTATAATAATAGCAATAATTTCTGCTAAAAGTATTATTTCCTTTGCCATGGTGAAACACCAGAGCAGCAACTGAGAAAGAATGCATGAGAACATGGGATTGAAGCACATGCATTAGTGTCTTTGTTTTTAATCATGTAATCCTTTGTAGACAGGAAACCTCAGTTACTGTTGGAGTTTGAGACTCTTGCAACAAGATCGTTAGTTGGCTGTAATGATGTTGAATTAAAAATTAACATAAACTTCGACATGAAGAGTAATAAGGAAGTTACACACTGGCACATGCGCCAGCCACAGTACAGATCCGTTGTTTGGACTTTTAATATAATAAGGAACGGAATTGACTAGGAGCTGGTATTTTTGTATCAGGAAAAGTGAATATGAACCTTCACTTTTTAGAACCCCACAAGATCACAATAGAGTAGAGGTAAACTGCCTGAAACAGACACTTGCCAACCTATTTTTATTTCTGAAACAAGCTAAAAAAAGGAATCTGGAATACAACTATGAGATATCTTTTGTGTAATTTGGTCATTTGAACTTTACTGTCCATGTGAAGTCAACTCCGGGCCTGTTATGAAGTGAATGTATTTTGTACACTTGCTCAGTTTGAAAGGTGCTTTGATTTTGGTGAAAGCAGATGATTAAATATTCATAAACAATTAGAATGTGTGGAACACGCATAGTTCCAGGTGAACAACTAGGCAGAATTGATGATAAATATCCAGAGGTGGAAGGCTAATTCATTAACATACACTGTCTTATCTAACCTCAGAGTACTTAGATTGAATGTTTACGTTCAACTGTAGCAGGAAAGTGAAAGTAATCTTAAATTTGCTGTCAGGAGATCTTCAATAAACAGGTTGCAATTCTCAGTGGCTATTTTAAGGATAACTTGTATGAATAAAGCAAATGAAAAGTTCTCATCTTATGTTTCCTGAATATCCAATGGGTTTTGTAGAAATGCCTGTTTTATCCTCTAATTAGCAAATATCTATAGAGTAGCATTTTAAAAATATTAGAAATACTTAGTGTTATAGGCTTGGCTATATTTAAGTACTTATCAGCTAGTATTTATTAATGGTTTGTTAAAGCACTCCTGTTAGCATGTTACAAAGAAATAAAAGATACTAGAAAACTTACAGTTTGTCTTGGAAGAAATAATTACAGCGCATTAGTCTAGTTCAATTACTGTGGTAATTAAAGTGACTTGTGTATTTTTCCTGTAATTATACTGTCACTAAAGTTGCAAATCCAGTAGAAAAATAAATAAATACTGCATTATTGAAGCAGCTGTTTAGACAATTACTGTGGAGCTGTCATTGAAAGCAGTGTGATTTAATCAGTGAAGTTTTCTGACTAGTATTGTGGTTTAGTACTTTCCTGTAATGATTCACAGTGGGTGCATGGCTGAAAAGGAGTTGTTCTAAGAAAGTGAAGCGATAATGCATCCATGCCGGTCACACAGCATAGACCAACAGCATATGTTATAGAGAAAGATGCTCATATCCTCAGCTGAGAAACCAGGAACCACGAATTCCCCTTAAGCTTACTTGGTTGCCTCTGTAGGTACTTTGTGGCAATGGCCAAGGCTTTATTTGAGAAAATTAAATATTATTTTTAAGCATTTGAGAAATGGCATTACTTGGTGAAAATATATTACCTGGGTAACCATTAGCATACCAAAGTGGGGAAAATTTAAGGTATTATTTATTCTGTCAGGTATGGTGCAGTTCAGTCTCTTTGGAATATCTTATGTAAGCTAATGAGTTATTACCTTACATTTAATCGTCCTGATGCTGTACATGATTTTATCGTGTCCCAATTGGGTCATTTTGAAGCTTTCAGACAGGAGCCGATATATGTGGCTTCTTCAAAGACTCAGAGTATGAGCTGTGTATTCGCTGGATGGAACTAGGCGCATTTTACCCATATTCAAGGAACCACAATCAGAAAGGAACAAGGGTGAGTCACAAGTTTTTTACAGTTGTTAACTGCTGGGCCTTTGCAACACAATGTAGAGACCAGCCAGAACATCGCACAAGCTCACCTGGCTCAAAAAATTACATTCCGAGCAAAATGGGCATGAAAAGATGTTTGGCTCTTTATCAAATAAAAATTGTATTTATTTGTATGCTAGTTTGCCTGTAAGGCTCCCCCTCACCTAGGAGGTTTCATGCCGCTTTGGGATTTGGACCCATTGCAGGAAGCGTATTCTAAGTTTGCTTTGACTGAATCTACCTCCTATGTATTTTTCCCTGTGTATCATTTTTGTTTAAACACACTACACTGGCAAGGCTAAAATAGAGCACTTTGGTGGCAAATGCACTTAAAGGAGCAAAGCTGACCTTAGTGCTCTCAGCCCTAATTGGCCGTAATTATACACCAAATGAGAAAATGGAACAGTGTAATAAGATTTTGGAGTAAGACTCGGCAATTTCTGTACTCTGCACATTTGCCACCATCAGATATTGTATTTCTTTTAAGAGTAAAGGGAAATAATTGCCTAAGTATTGGTCTGTGCTGGCTAAGGACTATATCGTAGAAAGCTGTAGAACAAGATAACTGGAAAAAAAAAAAAAAGGAAACAGCATTTCTGTTCCAGTTAAAGCTCCAGGTCTAGCAGAGTAGAGCTATTTATATAGCATATATCTGATGGATTAAAGTCTCCTTTTCAGAAACTGTGTGCTTTATCTTGCAGCGGCATACCTTTTGATAGGTCTTTTAAAGCCTTAAAAAAAAATGCAGATTCAGGGTTATCATGTTGCTTCCAGTCTTGCCCAATTTGCCAAGGTATTGTTCAATGCATTTAATAAAGACTGGAAGTGCTCCCTGACATCAGTCATTAGTGCTTCACTCTCTGCTTGCAAGTCCTAAGTGCTGCCCTGCAGAAAAGAGGGATAATAAATTATGTATACTAGGATGCGTCACGCCTTTGGGACACTTTGCATTAAACAGTTTTTGTAGTAGTTCCCACAGGTTTTTCTCACCTTTCCTCTTTCCAGTTCCCCTCTTAGGGCTGACAGTGGTACCTGCTGGTTTTAGTGTCACTTACTTCTTAATTGAAGCATAAATAAATGAAGGTGCTCTAGTTTGGCAGAGAAATTTCCTTGTCTTTCTCTTGCTATATTGATTTTAACGCATATTTGGCAATTTCTAATAGGTTATATGAGGTCTGCAGACAAACATAAAGAGATGCCAACTGTGAAGTCTTTTGTAAATATTAACATATTCGTTAACCTGGTTTTTGGCTTTTTGCTTTTGTTTGGGTTTTTTAGATTTTCTGAACAAAAAGTCAAGCTGGACTAATAAAGACTTTTCTCTTTCAGAGGCAATATCTTGTTTCCTGTAAGTCAACATCTGGCGAGATTTCCAAGAACATGCTGAATATAAGATGCATCCTGTTAACCCATCTCTACATATTAACGTGTGGCACCCATGCCTATCCATGGCAGCACCATGATCTGCCCTATGCTCCATGAGTAAGTGAGACTCCTTTGATCTTCTTAGCAGGAAATTCCACTCAAATTTCTGTAGTTATGACACTGTTAAGATTTTTTCCTTAGTTACAGCAACTTTCAGCAAACAAGAACAAGATTAAGAATATGAGATCTCAGGCTCATCTCATTTGAACAGTACTCTTAAAACTATTAGGTAGTTATTCCTGCAGTAAGAGGAGGATTTGCAGTCCTAATTAATCTGTCTAAGAAAATGTGATAATTTCATTCTAAGAAAAAAACGCTGTAATGTGAAAGCAATTTAGTATAAGGCTGTTTTGTCATAAACAGGATAAAGACAGTGGCTTTTGGGGACACTTAAAACTTTAACCAGGTTTTTATGAATGTATCCAAAACAGATATAGCCTTTTTGGCAAAAGCCTACTAATACAACTTTTTACAGGTAAGACTGACTGAAATTTAGGATCTTCTTTTGTATGAATACAAACAAATAGAATACTACCAGTCCTCAGAGAATATACAGGTCTGATGGCACTGGAGCTTTGTGGCTGTTCTTTCTTTCCTCCTAATGGCCTACTTTAAATTTCATAGGATTTGTTTAAAAAGATGACTGTGGGAGATAAATTGAATGGCATGTAATATTTTTTTTAAAAACATTTTAATGTTTGAGAAATATGAAATGTGATTGATTACCTGAGGAAACTAAGAAAAAAATACTGTTTTCTATAGCCGAAAAAACCCCATGGGACTCACTGTCGCTTTGAATGACACTCTGACTGCAGAAGGACAGCTTTATTCGGATGATGGTGTTCGCATTGGTATGTATGATGTTTTTTGCCTCCATAAAATCCTTTTTGCTGTGACAATGGGTGATCAAGCTCTAAAACAGGTTGCCCAGAGAGGCTGTGGAGCCTCCACCCTGGAGATATTCAAAGCCCAGACTAAGACAGATAAAACAAAACCCACTGATATGAAATGGGGAGAGATGAAAGAAATTACATCAGTCCCTGAAACCTAAATAATGCTCAGCTGCTGATGTATGAGCTTTTTTTGTCTGTGGTTTTCAACAGTAACCCAGTTGTCAAAGTGGAAACTCCAAGCTGTGAGAAGCTGCATCTCTTAGCTTTTGCTTGAGGAAAGAAGTGCTGATGGTTACTTTTGCCTTAGGAGTCCTCAGTGCAGCATGGGGTACTGGGGGAGGAGCATTGAGAAGATGGAAATGATGGACTCTGACCAAAACAATCACATTTCTGGAGGTCATATTTGAACATGCCTTCAAGAAGCAAAAATGAAATTAAACCTTCAGAGTAGCAGTACAGACAGTTATTTTTTCCTGCTTTAAACTGCATAATGCTATGATTTATAGAATTAATGTGTTGTATGAAGGAAATTGTGCCCAGGATGGAAGACAACGCAGGTAACAAGCATTTGTCCTCAAACCAATGGGAACCATAACTGTAGTTTATGTGGGAAACTTTAACTAATTTTGTCAACATTCCTGAATTTAAATTGTCTTCAGATAAGAGATATTTAAAAATCATTTATCCTTTCCATCCAGTGTATTACCCTTTTAATAACAATAAGCCATCACCCAAGATTCCTGCAAGTAATGCAGAAAATGGTGTTATTTTGCATGATGATGTGTAGGGAAGTTTGCAGGATGCTGTTAGTGTATTTTTAGGTGCTTCACTTCTGCCAGTCCCTGTTAGCACCGGATTTCAGAAATGATGGCTAGGTTTATGGAAGTCTGATGATAAATGAAATTAACATAGTTTACAAGGTGCCTCTCACCAGGATGCCTGTGATCTAGTTTTGGTAAGGCAGAAAGGCAAGAATCTACAGTGATAATGATTATCAGCATTACTTTCAGTGCATTTAGTGCTTAATAATAGGGTTGGTAAAATTTGCAACAGCAATTTCTAGCATGGCCATGTGTCATTTGACTGTGAATAGAGCTGGATGGGGGAAATTACTTCCATGCCTTCTTCAGTGAGAAACATTTTTTCTCTTTCTGGTCTCAGCACCCTGGATCTCCCTAATGCTGTTCGCTTGCTTTTTGTATATTATCTCTAAAATGTTATTATTTTGTTCTGGTTTAATTAGCACACTGTCCTATGAAATTATTTTATACAGAAGTTTTTTCATGTATGGTTAGATATATTTATTTAAAGTATATGGACACAATTCTTGAGCTGAAATTTTGATTATCTCACTTCTGAAGTTATCAGCATTGGTTTATATCTGCATGGTTTGTGCCTGTGCCTTACCCCCTCCCACATCTCACCTAGACGATAAATTCAATCACTCCTAAAAGCAGCTGAAATTAATATGTAAACCAGTATTGCCTTTCAAAGTGTCTCTTCTGTAGAGCATCCTTCAAATATGATTAGCAATTTCAGTCAGGTGTTCAGTCTTGTCAGTCTTCTGACGGAGGTCTGCCTAACCTCCTTTTTGCTGGGATCTGACTACCCTTCCTTTGAAATTCAGTGTTCTGTTAAGTCTTAGTTCTTTCTCTTTCATGGAAAGCTGAAATTATGTATGTTTAGTACATCACCAAAAGGATGAGTTAAAAATGTAAAAAAGAATGGAAGTGGTTTATTCTGCTGTTGAATTTGGATGGAAAAACTTGGAATTATATGCACAGTTCAATTACATGTTTTGCTGCCTGCCCCTTTCCCTTCCCTGCCCTTCCTTGCCCTGCCCTCTCCTCCTCTCTCTTGTTTTTATTACCTCTGTCTCTCCATCTGAATACTTGTAACTACAAATGCTCAGCTTATTTTAAATGATCCTGAGATGTTTTCTTGTGGGTGAATAATAATTTCTATGTCAATAGTATCACACCAGTTTTGGCATTCTACTTATTATTTTGTCACTGAGGTTGCTTTCTATTTCCTTTATATATGTGTCACCAGCTGCACTTCTAATTCATACAGAGCAATCTTGCACTTAACAAGGTCCTTATTTAATATTAATTTGGATTTAAGTCTGTAACACATATCCCGCCATCACTACTGACCTTCTAGTCTTTTGTAATTGAGAGTCTAGACAGGAGCTGGTGTTTACAGCAGTGAGACTGCAAGGATTTCAGTAGTGATTATTGGATTGGAATAAGAGGCAAGGTGGCAGAGGTGGAGGATCACCCCGGTAGGAAATCTGGGGAGAAAATAAAGTCAGTCTGAAGTGCAGCACCATATGTAGGTCCTGGTAGCATGGTTCCTGAGAAGAAAAGTCAGTAAGTAAAGTGGACTATTATTTTTTTCTAATAAAGTGGAAGATTTCCCTAGGTTCATCTGGAGGATACAGTGATCTTTACAACCATAACTCTGTAACTAGTACCTTTGGAAAAATTTTAGGAATTTCTGGATTTCATGGATTTTAAAATTTAAAAGAAATAATAATTATAGCATATATTTGGAGAGCTTGCATTTTTTCCTACCATTATTTGTTAATAAACTCTCGTTAATAAGCTAAGTACACTTTTATATGCCCTTGTGCAAACTGATTTTTTTTTTTTTTATGTGATGTAGGTTTTTAGTAATCTACATCTTATTTAACAGGCAGAAACATCTTCAATGGATATTATCATTCCTTTAAAAGCATTATCTTACAGAATTCAGAATTAGCATAATTACTTCAAGTAGTACTTTCTTTTGGGAGTAGTCTTTCTTTTCTTAGAATAGTTCCATTTGGAGGTGCCTGTTCTCTTTTGATTTATGTCTAACAATGGCAATTCAAGGAGTGTCCAATGTTACAGCCAGGTTTTTTATTTGAGGTAAATATTACTGGAATGCAGCTTTGGGATAATAACACTGTACAGAGCTTGAGCTGTGTGGAGAAGTACTAAAAGTGACCCCATGTATTCTGAAGCTTACATTTTTCCTTCATACATAAAAAGACAATAAAAAAAATTACAGAAGACTTGATTCATCCTACAATACGCATATGTATGACACCATACCTATTTTAAAATTCTATACCTATTTTAAAAGTCCACCTTACCTTTTCATGCTTCCTACAACACACCAATACCATTAACTACTAGATATGACAAAATATAAACACATTAGCACTAGGAGATCTTCTTGCTAGTGCTTCAGAGAGAAAAATGTCATACTGAATTTCTTATTTGGAAAATGTTTCTGGTAAGATTGGCAACCTAGGAACCCTTTGTAACAGAAAATAGGATTTCAATGGGAGTTACAAAAAAGCCTTCTCAGGCTAAAATTAGGTAAAGATACTCCTTTGTGAAAAGATGTCAAGTACTTAATTCATTAGCATTCATAATTCCTTCATGATAAATTAGAACTGTTATGTGAAATTTTATATTACTATAGTAACGACTTAATCTGCTTTAATTTCCCAATTAATTTATTCATTTTAAAATTAATTTGTGTTAATTATATGTGTTCGCAAAAGTATATTATCAACCAAAATGAAATTCATTATTCAACTCTAGTAAACTTTACAGACAGTACAAGGTCATTCTGGTAATCAATCTTTTCCTTCCTTGGAGCAAAGATTTTTCTAGAGTGCATGATGCATTATTAAATCTGTAGAGTTAGTAAAAGATTGCTTATCAACGCTTCCTGAATAACAGAGTTCAATATTAACTGTAAGGATAACTAGTTAGAAAGGCTGTGCACAGATGCTGCTAATGATTTATAACCATATTATTTAAGCAGTATTTCTTCAGGTGATTCTTGTATGCTGGTCACTACGAAAGTAACTGCCAACTTATCTTTGCTCTAGCATAACCCGTAGTTTTCCTTTTTGACCAAGAATATTACAGACACTCAGTTCTTCTGCTGGCAACATAGAAACGTTGGGTCCTTATGGGAGATGCCTAAGCACCTATCATAAAACTTAACCTGCTCTCAGGGAAAAAAAAATATCAGTATGCTCCATGACCACTTTTGCATCCTGTAGAGACACCAATTTTAGACTACAAAAATTATGGCATCAGTTGTTTTTTTTTTCAGTTCTGCAAGTTCACTGCTCCTGTCTTTCCCTTCTCTCACTGTATTTTCCCCACCTTTTTCTCTTTCAAGAGCCATTGTCTTCGGCCGATCCTATGGGACACACAAGTGTCCAATTCTCCACAGACCATGACACTGTTCAGATCCTCCTGTGCATCATGGGGTCACTCAAGTTGCAAAATCATTTAGTTACAGGCTGGACTGGGAACTTTTCTCTCCCAGCAGCCATCAAAGAGGGGAGTATTGCCTGGTCCTAGTAGCTTTCTACCCCAGGCTGGTACACTAAGGTATTTTCCTCCCTGTTTAAGTTTATTAAGTTTATTAATATTATATTAAGTAATGGCAAGAGCTGAAGTCAAGGACGTTGTGGTGATGTTTAAAGGAGAGGAGACTGAATGAGAGAGCATCTTCGAATGGAAATGAGGTGCTCACAAGGTAATACACCTGTGCTTTGAGATTTGTCATGTGGAGGGAGTAACTTAAGGACAAGGTAAAAAAGAACAATGTATATTAATGGGATAGAGCAGTTGAAAAAATTATGGTGCTGAGCCTTGCGGTGACAGTGGTATTAAGGAACCCCAAGTGAGCTGCAAGATACATTCTGGTTAATGAATGATGGTGTGAATACCTCAAGGTATAGATGGAAGGGGTCTTCCTCAAACATGTGAAAAGTGTTCCTGGTGATTTTTTTGGAGGTGTTTCTAACAATTTCAGCTACTGTAACGTGACTGGGTTTCTGTGGTGTTTGCTATAGCCATGATGTGACCAGAGCATCATGAAATAAAGACTACTGACAGAGAATGGCAGATTAGCACATGCTCTGCACCATGTACCCTTGTATTGTTTGCAGTTTCTGCCTCTGAACTCACTTAGGACTCAAGGAAAGACATGCGTACTTATGCAGCTTGCAGAGGAAGATCCAATGGGTTTGAAGAAGAGGATCATATTTTCTAACCCAGACATCTGGAAGAATCAAAAATTAGTAGTCATCTACTGTACACACCAGGTCTTCTGTGAGTAGAAAGCAATTAATTTGAGCAAAGTCAGTCAATGCATGCAGATTTGCAGAAGAGGAAGGTTGGGGTTTCTCTGCACTGTGTGTAAATATAGCTCTCTCTGCATCATCAGTTGTATGAGGTGTGATGCACGGTGACTACATACCAGTACTTTCAGCCTTGCTGGCCCCTAAAGCTTTTTTTGAATTCTGGCACTATGTGCTGTTTTCATTCAGACTACCACTTGAGCTTACAAGTGACTGTAATAATATCAGTTGTTTTGGGTTTGATTCTTTTTTGTTTTATTTTTTCCTTTGTGTTTTTTTTTTTTTTTTTTTTTTAATAAGGGGGGAAAAAGGAACCCTCCCCCCCCCAAAAAAAAAAAAAAAAAAAAAAAAAAAAAAAAAAAAAAAAAAAAAAAAAAAAAAAAAAACAAAAAAAAAAAGCAACCAAAACACAAAGAAACAAACTTACAGCTGTTGTGTTTTGAGAAAAAACCTTGAAACCAGTATCATGAGAATATTTAAGAATTTGTGAGAAATGTGCATGTAAAGCAGAAGCATCTAAGGGGAGTATTGAACTTTTCAGGATTTTAATTCTTCATAATAGCGATGCAAACATTGCCACCATGTGCAAGTCTGCAGTTTAAGAAGTCACTGTGTAGCAACATGAAGGGGACTATGGTAAATGGAGATCATTTGTCTTTGAACTTTGAGGTTTCCCACATCTTGAATGTTGTAAGTATGAGCTGATCCACACCGCCTGCATGAGCCCTAATGTCACTTACACAGACTAGTCTACCTGCTGAGTGGTCACTAGGTTGCCATATAAAAACAGAGACATAAGAAAATTAGATTCTTGCCACTGATGTTATTGCATCTTTTACTTATTATTACAAATATGTGACTATTAAATGTCACCCTTTCTTTAAGAAGCTCCTAAGCTTTTAATATTTTTGTTTTCTTGCAATGAACATCTATTATTTTTGTTGGAAAAAAATGCAAAGCTGATTAATGCCCTGTAATAAAATGTGTAAAAGCTGACAAGGAATCAGTATATAATAATGGTTTCTTTGCTTTGTTTCCTGCTCAGTAGCAGTAAGAATCACAGGCATTGGCTGGGCAATCATCTGCAGCAAGGACAAGGAAAGTCATAAAAACAGTCAGCAGACAAGCTTTGACAAAAAATGCAAAGTATCAAAACAGTGATTTCATTAAGCAGATACTTTCAGAATTATCTCTTCCTCACTCCAAAAGCTAGGAGACAATCTGTAATTTTAGCTTTTCTTCAATAGCAATATGGGAAAAAAAATAACAATAGGTTATAAATTTTGGATAATAATGTTAGGACTTAATAAGGTGTGTTTTAAGCACTATATACTAACTGGAGTTTTCATTGTTTTTAGGTTATTTTCAGTATTGCAGTCCCTATTTCACCTTAAAATACTTGTTTGTTGTTTTTCTTTTAATGAAGTGAAGATATTAACCTTTATTTAAAAAAAATAACCAAATTTTCTGGTCTTCCTGGTTGTAAAAAAGAGTAAATGTGTGTATGCAGCTTCACAACTTCATAAGCTAAGAAAGTCAGAGAAAGTGGAAAGAGTCCTCTTTTTTTATTTCTTGTTTTGTTTGATTGATTTTGGTGGTTGTTTGGGTTTTTTGGGGGGGGATTTTTTTTTTTTTTTTTTTTAGTGGGGGTTAATGTTTTAAATAGCATTAGAAAATATATCAAATGCTATTTTGGATCTGCCTGGTGTATGACTCAAGAATCTTTGGAGTTGACAGACTCTTTTTCTTCCTAGCAGTCTGTGCATATGTGTCTTCAGACTGGAACAAGTAGGTAGTTTTGTCAGTATTTGTTTCATGTTAGTGTGCATTTTGACAGCCTGAATACAGACGGGGGTGATTTGGGGTCTTAAATCCAAGAGTCTCTTTTGCCTATTGTTGAACTATCAGACTGTGTGTGCTTTAGTTAAGCACATACATATGTGAATTTATCAATTTTTAGGAGGCAAAAAAGAAAACAACGTGCCTTGCGAGGTTTACAGGACTGTTTTCCCCCCTTTGCAAGGACTCAAAGGATGGGGGAGGACTCTCTTTTTAAAGAAGGTTAATACCTGAGATATGCAAGGTTTTTTCCTGAAACCAGTTCTGAAATTTTTCACCAATTAGATTTCATATGACATAATACACTTTTTGTATACAAAGCAATAAACTGTAGCTTGAATGTTAACCTTGACATGTCCTTGTTCAGAGAATGTGTTTGAGATCTCTAGATCTGCTGCTGGAAGTGAAAATTCCTTTTTGCAGATAGGAAGAAATATAGGCAAAAAAATATCATAAAGCTGAAGAACTTGGGAAAACAAAGACTTGGGAGTAAAACCTAACAGCCGCTCCCAGCTATAAGACTGCAAAACAAGCACCCACAATAGCCTTGGTCTGTCAGTTTATGACATGCCTTGTGAACAACTGAGATTTAACACTTTGTTAAGTTCCACCCTTCAATAGTGCCTTCATTTTCTGAAAAGTCAGTATTTGTTGAAAAAGCATCTGAGCTCTGTTGAAGTAATTTTGCTAGCTTTCTCAGATTGTGAATTCAGATATTTGAGGAGGAATAAGTATGAATGAACTAAACTTTCTGGTTTCTGGTTTTTTTTTTCAGCATTTTTCTTTTTTTCATATTGAGAATACCTTTCCATATTCTGCACATTGTCTGAAACAAAACAGGAAGATAGGGTTGCTGCTAAAGAGACTGTTTGGCTCCTAAGGAGGTCAAGGTGAAGGAGGGGATCCACAAAGATGTTTAAGGGGTGTGGCACAGAGGCACCTGCTGGGCCTTACAGCCCTGCAAACACTCTCAGTAAGCTTCAGTGGGAATGTGGTCCAGGAGCCCAAAGCTGCTTCAAGGGCATGGACAATGTTATCCTCTTTGGAGCATGCTTGAGATAGCAGAGCTGTGAGGATGTAGCCGAGAGTTACTGGTGGTATACTTTTGAACTTTATGTACTATTGGAGGTAGTAATTAGCTGGAAGCAAATATCAATTCTCCTTTCATCCCTTTGTTTGTAGGCAGTGAAGTCTATACTAAAGTTAAAATTGTCAGCTACCAATGGCAGGTTTGAATCATCTGAATGTGGAAAATTTTACATTTTTTAGTATCCCTAATGCCTATTGCATTACAGCTTAAAAAAAATAAATAAAAAAAAATACACAATAGATTTTAATGAAAAAACAGTGTCAAGCACAATTTGGTATTTCCACATCTTGAGGCATGAATAGCTAAAGAAAAAACAATAGTTGTTTTCCAGCAGTCTTGTAATTCCTTTCTCAGGTGAAAAGGTAGGCAAAAATTGGCAATACATAAGATTTTGCTCTACTAAGACCTCCCATTTACTACCTTGAAGAACAGCAGTTATTAATTTGCAGACACAATCAAGTGATTTGTATTTGTGACTATGGTTCAAACTGTCATAATGCTTGCTCCTTCTACATTAGACACCTCCTTTTCTGCTTTTTGAGTTCACTAACTAAAACAAATAATGAGAGGGTTTGGGTTTTTTTGGAATCCTTGTTATAATATTTCTGTTCTTATTTGAGATCTTAACTGAATCATCACAAGCACCTGAGAAATATGTACTGCACTAACTACAGTAAGACTTCCAGCAATGACTGCTGTATTTTAGAGATTCACAACAAGTAATTTCCTCATTTACACTAAAAACTGAAAAATTTTGCCCCTTTCTGTACACTGCATGTTCAGTGGAATTCTTATCTTTGTAATCACTATCATGGCTTGTACTGGTCTCTGACCTGACCTAATAAAAAATTAGTAAATAAAACTGGTATTCAACTTTAGACTATCTTCATTACTTCTGCCATACTTTGTTGGCTCAGAAGTGTTATTTGAATGAGGATCAAAGCCTGTTGTTTAGACAGAGAAACCTATTTATCTACAAAAGGATAGTTTATACAATGTCTAATTACATTTCTTTTAGAAGAACTGCACATACTTTGAAAACGAACTTCAAACATGTTCTATTTTTCCATGACAATGAAATTATTCAATTGATATTATTTCTATATCTGGTTAGTAAACAAAATTAAAATCTTTTGGATGTCAATTGCTCGAAAATGAAAACTGCTTTTGTCTGAGACCAAGCTCACAGTATCTGATCTTGATTGTGAGGTGCTTTGGGAAAATGAGACAACTTTGAATTAATTCAAATTAATTCTGTGCAGAGTCAGGTGAAAAAATGTTTGCAATGCATTTGTGAGTCTTCCCAGTTCTTCATCTTGCTTGGCCAGATTCACATTAATCTCACTTTGGTGTCTGAAGGAGACTCCAGGGCAGGTACATAATTTTTATTCTTCTTTTTCTCATGAGGATTTTTCTTCCTCACTTTCTCCTTAAAATTTATTCATGGTTGTTTTTTCTTGCTAAGCATAAGAATCTTCTGTGTCATCCTCAGCAGTGTATAGTATGTTTCAATGCTGAACAACAGTGTGCCTTCATGCTCATATTCGGAGCTGCAGTAAAAATTTCCCAGGTAGCTCTGGTAAAGCTTCTGTCTAGAATTTTTGATAAAAAAGCTACCTCAAATTGGTGTTCAAAGCTCTATTCTGAACACTGGTTATTGAAGATAAGAAAAGGAAAAAGATGCTTATAGTGTGGCAAGCATTTACTTGGTTATAGCCATTGATAAGCTTTCTGAAAGTGTTTTCTTTGCAGTCCATCCGCTTAGAAAGCTCACAGGTGCTGGAAAGTCCTGGAGAGGGTAGGTGCAGCAAATGAAGCTGTTCTGTGAACCACATTACTTATTCCAGATGCCCACTGCAGTCTTGGAGAATACTAAAGAAGTGGTTAAGGTGTGTGCTGATATGCCTACTTGTTGAATTCCACCAAACTCATCACACCTTATGATGTTTGTTTGGACTTTATTTAGGTTTCCATTTACTCATGGGATAAAGAAAATAAGGTAAAATCTATTAAATGTAAAGGGGAAGAGGTATCGACCTACGGTTTCCTTTGCTCCTGTTTAGCAAGTGCCAGGACAGTTTAATAATTCAGTGCTGATCAAGCCAGAGAGAACATGCAATGACTTCAGCTAAAAGCCTAAGATACTTCCTTCAAGTTAAGGAGTCCTAGTCTCCAAACTCTGTTTCAGCACTGTGTGTTTTATTTACTGTTTATGTAAAATCGAGAAATAACCCTGAAAGCACACAGTTTTTCTCCAGATGAATGTAAGAATAGGAAAAGTGTAATTGTAGTTTCTCTTAGCTCTCTCTAAGGGCTTCGGATTATTCTGATAGAGTTTCTAAAACCTGATCTTTTCCTGTATGATGGAGAGCTATGCTTCTATTTTATAAAGGTTTGGGTTTTTTTATTAGTTGAACACTGAACAAATCTTTTGTCATTTCATTGTAAAAGAGGAAGATTTTGGTGGCAGAAGTAACATTCATGCAATCTACTTGTTATTTGATGACAGAATTTTATCAAAGGGTTCCCAGGAGCCCTCTAAAAGCTGTGCTGAATTTGGACTGTTCTTCTGATTGTGTGCATCTGCCTCTAAGCCTAAAAACATTAGTTTCAAAACATGTACCAAATTTTTGGGAACAAATTTATCACCAGTATAAACTGACTTATGGCAGCAGAGTTACAGCAGGAACATATTTGGTCTCCCGCCAGCAACCTGTTCAAGTCATTTCACATTGAAATTGAGACTTTCACCAAAATATTGGTTTGACCCAATTACTTAACTTTTGCCCAAACACAATATTTGTTTTGTCTCAGAAAAAGTAAGTTATTACTCAGTGCATGCAGAATCTGTAATGTTCATATACATGAAGACATAGAATCATAGAACAGTTAGTGCTGGAAAGGACCTTAAAATCATCTAGTTCCAACCCCCCTGCCATGGGCAGGGACACCTCACGCTAAACCATGTTACCCAATGCTCTGTCCAACCTGGTTTTGAACACCGCCAGCGATGGAGCATTCACAACTTCCCTGGGCAACCCATTCCAGTGCCTCGCCACCCACACTGTAAAGAACTTCCTCCTTATATCCAACCTAAACTTCCCCTGTTTAAGTTTAAACCCGTTACCCTTGTCCTCTCACTACAGTCCCTAATGAAGAGTCCCTCCCCAGCACCCTTATAGCCCCCCTTCAGATATTGGAAGGCTGCTATGAGGTCTCCACGCAGCCTTCTCTTCTCCAGGCTGAAAGCCCAACTTTCTTAGCCTATCTTCTTACGGGAGGTGCTCCAGTCCCCTGATCATCCTTGTGGCCCTCCTCTGGACTTGTTCCAACAGTTCCATGTCCTTTTTATATTGAGGACACCAGAACTGCACACAGTACTCCAAGTGAGGTCTCACGAGAGCAGAGTAGAGGGGCAGAATCACCTCCTTCGACCTGCTAGTTATGCTTCTTTTGATGCAGCCTAGGATATGGTTGGCTTTCTGGGCTGCGAGCACAGACTGAAGCCAGCTCATGTTCATTTTTTCGTCGACCAGCACCCCCAAGTCCTTCTCCCCAGGGCTGCTCTTAATCTCTTCTCTGCCCAACCTGGAGCTGTGCCTGGGATTGCTCCGACCCAGGTGTAGGACCTTGCACTTGGCATGGTTAAACTTCATCAGATTGGCATCAGCCCACCTCACAAGCGTGTCAGGGTCCCTCCGGATGGCATTCCCTCCAACGTACCAATCGAACCACACAGCTTAGTGTCATTGGCAAACTTGCTGGGGCACACTCAATCCCACTCTCCATGTCACCGACAGAGATGCTGAACAAGACCAGTCCCAACACCGATCCCTGAGGTACATCACTTGTTACTGGTCTCCAGCTGGACATTGAGCCATTGACCACAACTCTTTGTGTGCAGCGGCCATCCAGCCAGTTCTTTATCCACCAAGTGTTCCACCTATCGAATTTATCTCTCTCCAATTTAGAGACAAGGATGTTGTGTGGGACAGCGTTGAACGACTTGCGTAAGTCCAGGTAGGTGACATCAGCTGCTCTACCCCTGTCCATCGGTTCCATAGCCCCTTCATAGAAGGCCACCAGATTGGTCAGGCAGGATTTCCCCTTAATGAAGCCATGCTGGCTGTCACCAAGCACCTTGTTGTTTTTCATGTGCCTTAGCATGCCTTCCAGGAGAATCTGCTCCAACATATTGCCAGGCACAGAGGTGGGATCAACTGGTCTGTAGTTCCCCAGGTCATCCATATATTTAGATGCAAAATGTAGTACAACTGTGCCTGGCTCCCCCATCCCCATACCTGTGAAAGGAGCCCGAGTGCAGCAGAGCCATGGGGTGCTTCTATCAAAGCCAGTGACTGTGGACCAGTACCTCAGGTCGCAGACCCCAAGGCATTTGTTCATCAGGGCATAGCAGCCAGAAACTTCAGGAGTTGTAAGGCTCTCTCAGGAGTAACAATCCAGTGACTCCCTGGAGAAACTGTATCCTCCTCTGTTTTCTAGGTAAGAATCTCTATACATCACTAATCAAATAATTCACTTAATGTGACCTCACAGTGATATGTATGCTTTGCTGTGGCCTTGCAATATTCTGTTAACACCAGAGTAATGCAAACTGGTTCAGATTTGACTATGTAAATTGTTAAAGCAGGATCTTCTCATAGCTCATTGAAGCTCTCCGCTCTTTGCCTGGTTTTGTCTCATGTAGTGTCTTGGAAAGACCGCTATGCTGCTTTCTTTGCCTGTTTTTTTCTAATGTTGTGTCTTGGAAAGACCACTATCCTGCTTTCACCCAGTGCCTTTCACCTAAAGACTTTAGGAGTATTCACAAAACTATTTTCATCTTCATTTCCCATATGAAAAATCATGAAGCAAGCAGATGATAAGTGCATGATGTGGAGGTGACAGTTAGCTAATGAGTAGCTGACCTGGGAGTGGAGTGTAGACCTATGGTTTTTGCACTGAACAGTCATTTGAGCTTCAGTACACAGAAAGGTGATAAGGGCTGGTATCAACCTGTTCTCCTGAAGGAATGGGGGCTGAATCTTGCATTTCAGAGAAGGAGGAGACGTAATTTGGCAGCTGCTTTGCTATGTGCAGGACATAAATCAAGATAATTTCTTTTTCCCAGGCTTGAGAGATGAGTCTTTGCACACAAGCTTCCTCATAGCTGCCTCTAAAAACTGCTCAGCCTTCTTCCTTTCTTGAATATGATCATAGCTGCACTGAAATGCTCCCAGTTTGCTGAACTGTGATTGCAGAGTGGATTCAGATATGCAAACATCTCATGTGGGAAGTACAGGAGTCTGCTCCCATTGCATCTGTGATAGATGTCCTTCCATGGCAGCTAATGATCATATTCCTGACTGAATCAGCAAGCAGCTTCTTGCAGGAATAAAGGGCTCTAAACTGTAACTTAAATATTTGATACTAAAACAGTGAAACAGAGTGAAACCACAGAAAAAGTGTAAACTATTTCTTTTTTCTAACATGTTCCCTTAGCTGAAAACTCAATTATTAGCACAACTGTCTGTACGAATACAACCAAGGACCTAACTTATTACCAGCTATCAATTTTTTCAAGTTGTGACTTAATTAAAAATTGACCTGTTAAAATCTAAGAGATAAATGTCATTTTTAACAGTAGCTAATTTCCTAGCTTGTTTTCTTACCCTATTATCTACCCTCTAGCCTATCCTCTTGGGCTTGTAGTAATTCTGCTTACTAGCTGTCAGAAATGATTCAGCTCTTAATTCCTGGAAACCAAAGCAGGACACAGCAGAGACCATGCTGTTCTGGTCCTTGTTTAATAGAGTTCTTGGCTGTCTTTATGACCTCTCAGTGCCCCTGACTGAAGAACCTTCCCCACTCCTCCCTCATGGAGTTCAATATCACATCTTGACCTGAAAGCCCTGTTGTTGTTATCCTTTGTAGACTGATGAAAATATACTCAGATGGGATACCTGCTGGTTAACCCTTTTGTGAGACCTTTTTGTTCAGTGTTTTTATGTTCTGACATTGCATTGAAAGTGTTCACTTGGTGACTGATAATGTAAGGTTGTAGCACAGTGAATTGAGCAAAGCACTTAAGCAAATGGTTATATTGATGGCAGGGTGATTGTGGACATGCTTAAATGAAACACATGGCCATATGCTTTGATGCAATGAGTACTTTCCTGGAACAGGTAAATGACGATATAAACCTTGGAAAAGAGATAGCCATCAAATAAAAACCCCAGGCCTCCCAAACCATTGAGATCTTCATAATCCATGTGAAACCATTATTTTTAATATGCACTCATAAAGCGACATATTTAGCCATATTGAGAGGGATGTTAGAATTGCATTTCCAGAGCTTATTTGCACACATGTAAATGCATATGATTTTACAATGAAATGGAAAAGGTGAGATAACTAAACAATAGGCTGCATTTCGAAACTAGTCATTGGGAGTGTTGGCATTGAATTGTGTAAAGATGGATGGTGAGAGGAAACCCCCGGTGCTCTATATGTATGATTGATTTTGTCTGTTTTAAATGCTGATGAAGGAAAAGAGGACCATTCCCTTTGGGCTCAAGAGGATGCACCTCATTCTCGCACTTCACATTTGCAGATGAGATATTGAGAAAGTTGAATAATTTTGTAAACAGTTGAAAAAATATGAGTGACACTTAGTCATTTCTACATTACTGAAAAAAAATTTGTAAATATTTAATAGTATGAATTGGAAGCTTTCCTTCCGAAAATAAAGATTTAATGCTAAGATTCTATATCTGTTTTAAGAAAAAGACAAAACCCAGTTATTTATGAAGGTTTCATATTAAGATTATGATTGAAACCTCTTCCCTATAACCTCTTACATCTTTTTCTTCTGCTATTGACTTTTATTGTGAGTATCATATGAAATCTATTTATATTAATTATACAATCATGAAGTCACAGATGGTTTGGTTGGAAGGTACCTTAAAGATCATCTGGTTCCAATTCACCCGCAATGGATAGGGACACCTTCCACTAGACCAGGTTGCGCCAAGCCCTATGCAGCCCGGCCTTGAACACTTCCAGGGATAAGGCTACCACAGCTTCTCTGGACACCCTGTTCCAATGTCTCACCACCCTCACAGTGAAGCATATTATTATTTTATATTGAAATTAACACTTCATAATTAATTCCTTAAATGTTTTGATGGTCATAAAATGGATTCTGTCTTACAACTATTTTAATAGCTCTTTTCCTCATTCGGGAACATTTAAAGGTGTCTTGCGGTGCTTAAAGCAGAAATTTTAGACAAAGAATGTGAAGGTTTGATGAAGGTTCTAGTAACAAAGGTGTGGAGAAGGAAGAGAATAAAACCTGTTTAGTCTTGCAAAGTGGATAAGCTCATTAGCATTTTATGCCTGCTTTTCTCTCATTTGCAGAATCTCGTGTGTGATTGAACCAAAGTATTATTACTCAACCAGCCATTCCTTGGCTACAATAATCACAGTAACTATGTTTAGTCCAAAGAGTTTCTGCAATCTGCCTGTAATTATGCATGTACGTGCCATTGGTAGATCGGTTAGCAAACAATGCAATGAACTGATAACAGCAAAGGATAAAGCATCGGTTTTGACGTTGAGCTTTACATATCAAGAGCAGCAGATGAAGAAAACAGAGGGGCTTTAAGGTATGTATGTCATTCATTTTACTGCATCCAAATTTCTGGACACCTTTTCCTCACTTTTGAGTGCACATCATGCAACAGAACTTACATTTACAAATTATAAAACCTTATTTCAAAAGTCTTAGGTCTTTGAGAAGACCATGAGTAGGAAAGAAGTGAAACACAATGTTATAGTTGGGGGGAGGGGGCAGCTTTATGCGAGAACTCTAATTTTTAGAAAAAATAATAGGTTTTTTATTTTATTTTATGTAAATTGGGGTTTTTAAGTTAACATGTAGTCAAGCAATGTTAAAGGGAATTCAGGAGAGGAACTGCTGGAGTATCATTTCCTCATTGTAAGGAACTGGCCTTAAGATGTATGCTTATCAGTAGACAGTGTAGCTCTAGACT
Organism: Amazona ochrocephala; assembly: GCA_039720435.1. Classification (NCBI taxonomy): domain Eukaryota; kingdom Metazoa; phylum Chordata; class Aves; order Psittaciformes; family Psittacidae; genus Amazona; species Amazona ochrocephala. Next base: position 39,745,817 of record CM077884.1, on the reverse strand, counting down.
TTAAGTACAATATTCCCTGGGAAGTAGCAATAAACATAATATGAAAAATGGCTGCGAATTTTGTATTAATGGAGAAAATATGAACAGCACTATGTTACTTACAAAAACTTTTTTATCAATTACCATACTGAAAAACAGTTATCCAAGTACTAGCTTTACTCTTCTGGGGACTGTCGATAGGACACACCCTGGTTTCAGCTGAGACAAAGTTAATTTTTCCCCAAGTGCCTGGCACAGTGCTGTGTTTTGGATTTAGGATGAGAATAATATTGCTAACACAGTGATGTTTTAGTCGTTGCTGAGCAGTGCTTATACTAAGTCAAGGACTTTTCAGCTTATCATACCACCCTGCCAGCGAGTAGTCTGGGGGGGCACAAGAAGCTGGGGGTGACACAGTAAGGACAGCTGACTTCAACTGCCCAAAGGGTTATTTCATACCATATGGCATCATGTTGAACAAGAAAATGGGAGGCAGTTGGCCGGCAGATGGCAGCCTGCTAGGCAGGGACTGGCTGGAAATTAGTTGGTGGTGAGCGGTTGTACTCTGCATAACTTGTTTTGTATATTGTTTTATCACTAGTATGATTTTCCCTTCTTTTTCTGTCCTTTTTAAAATGTCTTTATCTCAACCCATGAGTTTTACTTTTTTTTGATTCTCTTCCCCCATCCCACTGGAAGGGAGTGAGTAAGCTGCTGTGTGGTGTTGAGCTGCCTGTGGGGTTAAACCATACCAGTCCTTTTTGGCCTCCAACATGGGACAGGGTTGAGATAATGATAAGCCTGACCAAAAAGTGTTAAATTAAGTTTGATATAAGCATTCATTGTAATAGTCACTGGTCACAGTTGTTGCACGTGTTCTTGAAATTGTGTTATGCAACACCTTACTTGCTGTCTATGTTCCCTGTTGCGCTGTTCTATTACATCTGGGAGCTGGGCTAAGGTTATCATTTTGGTGTACTGTGGAACACTGACTTACGGTTTGATAAAATTATAAGTCATGAGACTAATCTGGTATTTGTACTCAGCACGGTCATTATCTCTATAAAGATAAGTATAAAGCTGTAGCAGACACTGGTGCACAGTGTACCACAATGCCATCAAGATATCTAGGGGCAGAACAGGTCTCTATTTTCGGACCGATAGGGGAATCCCAACAGCTAACTGTACTAGAGGCTGAAATTGGCCTGACTGAGAAGGAGTGGCAAAAGCACACCATTGTGACTGGCATCCTTGGCATAGACGTTCTCAAGAGAAGGTATTTCAAGGACCCAAAAGGGTACTGGTAGGCTTTTTGGTATAGCTGCCTTGGAGATGGGGGAAATAAACCAGCTGTCTACCTTGCCTGGCCTCTGAGAAGGCTGTTTTGTGGGGTTGCTGAAGTTTGAAGAAATAGAATCATAGAATTAACTAGGTTGGAAAAGAATTTTAAGATCATCAAGTGCTGATCACTACCACAATGGTACACTAGAGATAATATACCGAGACTCCCTGATTCCCATCCACAATCTGATTTATTGACTGGAGAGTCAAGGAGTGATCGGCAGGACCTGCTTATCCTCTAGCAGTCCCATATGACGACTGCAAAAGTCTAAAGGAGAGTGAAGACTAACAGTGGACTATTGTGGCCTGAATAAAGTCACGCTGCCGCTGAGTGTGGCCATGGCAGACATGCTGGAACTTCAATGTGAACTGGAGTCAAAGGCAGCCAAGTTGTATGCCACAACTGGTATTGCCAATGCATTTTTCTCAGTCCATTTGGCAGTAGAGTGCAGGCCAGATTTTGCTTTCACCTAAAGGGGCATCCAGTACACCTAGAATTGACTGCACCAGGAGTGGAAACACAGCCCTACCATCTGCTATGGGCTGATCTAGACTGTACTGGAACAGGGGTAAGCTCTGGAACGTGTGCCGTGTATTGATGATATCATTTTGTGAGGCAACATGGCAGAAGATGATTTTGAGATAGGGTGCTTCAGATTAGTTTTAGTTACTTTTATTGCTGGTGCTCAGTTAAATGTTAACAGCATGGTATTGTTTATTGCACAGGGCTGAGCAGCTGCCTCTGCAGCTAGCACAAACCTCTTGGTGCAGCATGCTTTCCTCCACTGTGCCTCACAACTAAAAAGAGCAATATTGGTAAAAAGGTTACATTTACACAGGATTTTAAGACAAGTTTATCAGCATGCGCTCGCTCATTTCAGTTGTGATTTCAGTAGCAACCAGTGTACCACTGCCTCAGATATGATATATTCTCCCACATTACAAAGAAGTGACTTACCCTGTTATCTATGTTTTACCTTTCCCAAGTGTCACAAGCATGGTATCATAGCTCATCAGAGGTTTTTCTCAAGTATGTTTATAACAAATCTACATCCTCCTTTATAAAACAGGGTGGAAAGAAAACTTAGGGTGAAAATATGAACAGAAGGAAGATGATTCTGATAGTTTTCTGTTTCAGGAACATTAATAACATGTAAGAAACTTCACAGTTAATCTCAGGAGGAAATTGTTCTTTGTGTGTAAAGTCTGCTGTGGGCAACAAAAAGCATTTCTGCGATTGCCCACTTGTGTATTAAATAGCAGTAATCTACACTGTGTGAATTATACTGAATTAGAGACTTATTGCAAGTAGTCATAGAATCATAGAATAATTAAGATTGGAAAAGACCTTAAGATCATCTAGTTGCAACCCCCCTTGCCATGGGCAGGGACACCTCCCTCTAAACCATGCCTTCCAAGGCTATGTCCAACCTGGCCTTGAGCACTGCCAGTGATGGAGCATTCACAACTTCCCTGGGCAACCCATTCCAGTGCCTCGCCACCCTTACAGGAAAGAATTTCTTCCTCATATCCAATCTAAACTTCCCCTGTTTAAGTTTGAACCCGTTACCCCTTGTCCTCTCACTACAGTCCCTAATGAAGAGTCCCTCCCCAGCATCCCTATAGGCCCCCTTCAGATATTGGAAGGCTGCTATGAGGTCTCCACGCAGCCTTCTCTTCTCCAGGCTGAACAGCCCCAACTTTCTCAGCCTATCTTCATACGGAGGTGCTCCAGTCCCCTGATCATCCTCGTGGCCCTCCTCTGCACTTGTTCTAATAGTTCCATGTCCTTTTTATGTTGAGGACACCGGAACTGCACACAGTACTCCAAGCGAGGTCTCACAAGAGCAGAGTAGAGGGGCAGGATCACCTCCCTCGACCTGCTGGTCACACTGTTTTTGATGCAGCCCAGGATACGGTTGGCTTTCTGGGCTGCAAGCACACACTGCTGGCTCATGTTCATTTTCTCATCAACCAACACCCCCAAGTACTTCTCCACAGGGCTGCTCTGAATCTCTTCTCTGCCCAACCTGTAACTGTGCCTGGGATTGCTCCGACCCGGGCGTAGGACCTTGCACTTGGCATGGTTAAACTTCATCAGGCTGGCATCAGCCCACCTCACAAGCATGTCAAGGTCCCTCTGGATGGCATTCCTTCCCTCCAACGTACCAATCGAACCACACAGCTTGGTGTCATCGGCAAACTTGCTGAGGGCGCACTCAATCCCACTCTCCATGTCACCCACAAAGATGTTGAACAAGGCCGGTCCCAACACCGATCCCTGGGGGACGCCACTCGTTACTGGTCTCCAGCTGGACATTGAGCCATTGACCACAACTCTTTGTGTGCAGCGGCCATCCAGCCAGTTCTTTGTCCACCGAGTGGTGCACCTGTAAAATTGATATCTCTTCAATTTAGAGAAAAGGCTGTCGTGTGAGACTGTCACATGCTTTGCGTAAGTCCAGGTAGATGACATCAACTGCTCTACCCTGTCCATCAGTTCCATAGCCCCATCATAGAAGGTCCTTAAAGAATGTTTTAATTAAACCCCAGGATTATGGAACATGAGTTAAAACCTAAATATTTTATAAATTTTGCTGATTTAGTAAAGTAATAATTTAATTTTTGGTGTTTTCCACGCTATTACTTGTGTTTTCCTTTTACCAATGATGTTCCTCTGGATCTAGATGGGCAAGAGGAAGTTCAGTGGACTGGAAATCACCCTGATTGCCCTCTTTTGCCTGGTGGTGATCGTCGCCTGTGTCCTCATTGGGCTTTTAGCATCCGGACAATCTGGAGTCAAAAGAACAGGTAAGTGATTCCCATTGCTGCTGTAGGACCAGAGCAAAACTCCTAAGTGAGAGGTGCTCAGCTCTGCTTCCTGAGACTATTGTAAATGCATAGAACTTCAGTAACTAACTGCTGGCATTATTTCGATTACTGTTGGATACACTCTCTTAAGGAACATGGATATTCAAATAAGGAAAAAAAAAAAATCGCTATAAACACTGTAAAGTACTGACTTTCAGAATTACTGTTATGCTCTTATCATTACCGAAAGATAATGTGAGTGAACTGACTGGATATGACATGATAAATAGTATTGCTCAGATTTATTGATGTGAAAAAACCTTCTATCTCATCCTCACAAGACTGGACTTGCTTTATAGTCATAGAACTGGTATGACTGCAAAAATTTTTAATATAAAAAAGGCAACACTGAAAAAAAAGAAAAGGGATCTGGGAGACTCTGTAGAAGCAGCCAAATTGTGTGGAACATACATTATAAACATAACAACATATAGTGTTTCCTATTAATATACTGGTACATTAAAAACCACTTGTCTTACAGGGGTGTGATATAAAGCACCCTGATTTAAATACAGTTCCATTATGTATGAATAATTCCACTTAAATGCCAGGATTGAAGCAGAAAGCTTGGAGGTGGAAACAGCAGTAGAATAAAAACAATTGCTAATGCACAACAAACACTTTTGTGCTATAGTAAATCTGCTCATACAGACTAATATGTGCATATTTTCTGCCTGCTTTTGTCACAAGGTGAGGAGGAGTCTGCCTGAGAAAAAAGTACAAGTGTGCATGTTGAAGACAAAGCAAACAGATTGACTCCTTGTATTTGGGTGCATCTCAGTCTGAGACAAGATTTCTGCACTTTGTAGTTCTCATTCAAATACATACAATGTTCCAAAATACATGTAAAGCAACTTTCAGTGATTGGAGGAACTGAAATCCACATTTGGGTCCCCTTTTGTCAGCTAAAGTTGCCAAAAGGTCACCTTAAATTAAGTGGAATATAACAGAGCATCTTAATGGAACTTTATGGTGTTTTTAGCTGGGGCTCTAATTCAAGCTCCAGTGGAAGAACAGTATTTTAGAGCCAGAAGTACATGAGCGAGCCGCAGCACAGTCCCATGTAAGATAAAGAAAAGTCCTTTAATTTTAATTTATCATGTATTTTTACAAGCAGCAATGCATATTGAGCTACAGGACTTACTGAAAACTGGAATAATGTATACCTTAAGAAATAAACTTATCAAAGTAATACATATTTTTAAGAACTTTAAAGTGAAATTGTCATACCTTTATCTGAAATAGTTGTGTGCAACTTTTCGAAGGTAAGAATAAATTCCATTAACAACAGTTTACACTCATTTAAATCAATATTAATAGTTAGAGTTTCAAGATGCTGAGAAATAACCAGTAGAAGTGTTTGCTGAGTGAGGATGTAGTCAAGTTATTGCTACATTTTGGAAATCCTGGTAATAACCCATTAATTTCTTTCCCTAACAGAATTTTCACCAGAATGTCCAAACTTGCTAATATCAGAAAGAATTGACTGCATCCCGGATCAAGTAGCAACAAAGGTCTGAAAATATTCCAGAAAAAAATTAGAAAATAAGGTTTTTCCCATAAACCTCATTCTTAATTATAGAAAATGTAACTTGTCTCTGTCTGTTGTTTTCTTAACTTTTTTTAATATATGATTGTCTGAACACTTTGCAGCGAACTGTAGCTCCTGTATAACCCACTTCAGTCTCTTGACAGAACATCCGATCTTTGTAGCCACTGGAGCAGTTTTCTGTCAAAGATTGAAGATCACGCCAAAGTACATGCCAGCAGTTTGTTTTTTGGTACAGATGGAAGCAAAATCAGTCAGATGTCAAAGAGTTAAAAAAGTCACTCTCTACTTTCAACAACTTTGAAGAGTTTATTTTTGTGTGATGGTCAAGTACTAGCATTTATAATCATTCAGAAATAGCAGGTGAAGATGCAGTTTACCCAGATGCAGAAGACTTTTATAATGTAAGAGACATGGTCACAGTTTCCTTTCAGAACCAACTTGGATGTCATAGTCTTCCTTTCTTGGTTGTGGTGTCTTTTACCTGTGAGAGCACAGAGTTTAGAAATAGCTTTTTGGCTGAAGAATCTATGAGTTAAAATTCCCAGTTAAAAGTATCATCTTAATTTTTCAGTGCTTTCATATATTTCTTTTTATTGTGGTTGGTCTTGAATGGCTATTATTGTTTATTATCTTATTATTTTTCATCTTTATGGTGGATGTTCTTATTTTCTGATGAAAACTGGAGGATATTTGGCGTCTTTCTTTGGTTTAGGGGGGCAGCTTAGGAGAAAAAATAGTGAATATACTATGATGTGTGATGTTTATGCCATTCGCTGGGGTATAAAAAATTATTTAAGAGCTGTCTCAATTTCTGAAGAAAATCCCAGTCTAATTTCAGAAATGACAGTTGTTAAAGCTTCTGTCATGCCATGGGTTTTGTTATGATATATAGCTCAATAAAGTCCTGTGGATGAACAAGTTAGTAAAAGGCTCAGATCACACAGCTTGTTCCTTAACTCTTTTGGTTACTTCATTCCCCTAGGAGCAAGTACACCATGGTAGAAGCAGTCATGCAGATCACTTTAATCTTTAATTGCTACCAGTCACCCCACACTAAGTGCTGCACTCATCATTCAGTGCAGGAAATTATTTTGCTCTGGTTGCAACTATAAGCCTCATTGTAAATCTGCCCTTGCTTTTTACTATCGCTGATTCAAAAGAATTAAAAAAAAATCAAATTCAAAATATCAGCCAGGGCCAGATGCAGATATGAACATTGAGGGAGCTGCTCTGGTATTAGAGGTAAAATACATGATTCCTGAATATGTTCTTTCCTTAGTGAAGACCAGGCAGCAAGTTTCAGCAGATTATAGACAAATATCAGCTTTAACTTGTGCCCTGATGAAAGCTTTTAGGTTTATGCCTGACACAAGCCAGGGTCCCACACCAGTGTGTCCATTCATTCCATATAAATTTTCTCCTAGAAGCATTTTTTTTTGTTTGGTTGTCCTTCTTCAGGCTATTCTAATACAGCAAGCAGCAGAGCTGTAAAATTACAGGTACCTGCTTAGAATAAACCTTCTGCCATGGTTTCTATTAGTGGTTTAGAGAATAAACAACAGCTGGGAAAAGTATGATTTGCCTAAGCTCATATAGCAGGTTGGTGTCTGTCTTGATATCTTTATTCACTAAAGATGTCCCAGATGAAGCCAGAAAATGAGTAGGATTGCAGAGAATAGAAGTATGGAAAGCAAAGAGATATTTATTAACCAATTGCTGGCTTGACAAAGATTGGTATGCTGAAAGAAAGTAGATATTTATTAACTATTTACTGTTGTGGAAAATTGCCAGGAAGTTCAGTTAGACAAGAGGAATGTACCAGTAAAAAATGAACTACAATGAGCAGAGCTGGTGTAGTCCATTATTGGACTGATAACTCTGAAAGCTTGAGGGAAGGTTGTATTGGTTTTGGTTTGGTATATGTTTTGGTTTTTTTCCTGCTGGCAGAGGTTTGTTTGGATACACATGAGTGAAACATTTTAGTTCAGCAAATAGACAAGCTATTCTTTTAATCCTTGGTGCTCAGTTCAGTGTTCAGAAGCCATCTCATACTGTACCCCAGTGTAAACTGTTTTATCATATCCAGGATTATTTCTAATTAAGCTTTTGACTGAGACCTCACTTGGAGTATTGTGCGCAGTTCTGGTGTCCTCAACATAAAAAGGACATGGAACTGATGGAACAAGTCCAAAGGAGGGCCACGAGGATGATCAGGGGACTGGAGCACCTCTGGTATGAAGACAGGCTGAGAAAGTTGGGGCTGTTCAGCCTGGAGAAGAGAAGGCTGCATGGAGACCTCATAGCAGCCTTCCAGTATCTGAAGGGGACCTATAGGGATGCTGGGGAGGGACTCTTCATTAGGGACTGTAGTGATAGGGCAAGGCTTAACAGGTTCAAACTTAAACAGGGGAAGTTTAGATTGGACTTGGGAAGAAATTCTTTCCTGTAAGGGCAGTGTGGCACTGGAATGGGTTGCCTAGGGAAGTTGTGAATGCTCCATCACTGGCGGTGTTCAAGGCCGGGTTGGATGGAGCCTTGGGTGGCGTGGTTTAGTGGGAGGTGTCTCTGCCCATGGCAGGGGGGTTGGAACTAGATGATCTTAAGGTCCTGTCCAACTCTGACTACTCTGTGATTCTATGATTCTATGATTCTCTTTGGCTTTCTTGCATATTGGTATCTATTATGCTAGGTTTATAGCTCAGAGACTGTGACCAGCTCATGACTTTATTCACATTAAACGGTAGCTTTTGTAACAGCCTCTCCAGTGTCTTTGGATGAGCTCTGCTCCTTTCCTGATGTCAGATGTAACTGATCTTGCACTTTTGTATTTACTTCTTTATGCAGCAAGCAGGTGCCATGAAAATACAGAAGGATAGCTTACAAGTCCACTAGAGTAAGATCTATCCAGAAGAATATCACTGGACTGGAAAGTAAATGCTGAAAATAGTAGAAAATTCATCAGAAGTAACTGGGGAAAAAGAGAAGTGTGTTTATGAAGCTGGGAATGCAGATACTTGAACTCCCAAGCTTTAAGAAAATTGGTTGTTCAAGCTATTCTGTGTTGCATGGGATAATCACTGGTCTAGGAAGGGACAAGAGGATGGAGGTAACAATTCTGTTCTTATGTATTTAGGATATTCCCCTATGTATGAAGTAACTGAAGTAAGGGAACAAAGCTGTGATCTCTGCAGTCTTGGAGGGGATTGGCTTTTCTTTCATTAACTCTGAAATAGTTTATAAAATAGGAAATATGGAGTTCTCATGGTAGCTGGGAAGGTGGAAAGTAAGCATGGGTTTTTCCACAGCCTTAGAAAGCGCATTCATTTGTGGGATGATGTGAGGGAAAATGAGTCACAATATCTCTCATCCAACCATGATTTTTGCTTGGAACCTAATGAAAATGACAGCAGGCATGTTTTCTGATGTGAGGAGTCCATGGCAGAGAGACAAACATTTATCTATTTGGTAAATATGGGGTTTATCTGGAGTAGGTTTTGCAGATTTATGTGCTCCATGCAATCAAAATACCAAATAAATATGTTAAGACTTCCCAAGCCATTGGGTCTGTGAGTTCCCTCTATGCTTTCCCTCAGCACATGCATAGTTTCCAGGCTGAAACTGACTTATCTTTGCTCTGTTTGGTGGCTGAGAAAAGCATTTGACCTGCACTGACCAGATTGGGCTCTACAAACCAAAATCAAGTGCACAAAGGACAGCCGCAGTGGAGATTTTTGGACATCTCCACCTATTTCAAGCTGCAGAATATTTTAAATAAGCATGACACAAACACCAAAAACATTTGAACACAGTCAGATGAAGGCAGAAACAGCTGTTAGGCAGCAGGTGTAGGGAAAAATCTTGAAGATCTCCATGTTGGATTTGGATACTTGATATCACTTATGGACACTGCCCTTCGCCATGAGTGGTTTATAGTATTGCCACTGTGTTTAGCCCTAAGAAAGGCATTGGGCTTTTAAGGTGAGAAAATGTATGGAAGCATAGTGATTTATTACTCATATCTTATCTTCAAACATAAAAGTCACACAAACAGCATATGAATAAGTTAATTTCTAACAGCAAAGCAAAGGAACTGTAGCTTATTAAACTACTGAAAGGTAGTATAAAGGTTGGTGCTACTACACTGACTTATACGCTTTGAACAACAGGTTCATTTGTTTGAGATATTTTTGGGAAAAAAGTTGATTTATCTCAATTTGAGGTTCTGCAAAACCAATCTGAACATATCTATTATTAGAAAATTATGCTAAATGTAGATATTGCGCATAATGATCAATTTTGCTTATGCAGACATTTAACCAGATGTTTACAAGATGTTAAAAAATACGTTTTTCCTGTGCATATAGTGGTTTTAAGAATGAATGGATGTCTAATAAGCAAGTTTCTACTCTAAATCCAGAAAAGAATCTTTTCTATATATCACGTTTGATGCCACAGAATTCACTCATTAGAGATTCAGAGAAGGAGTTGATCTGATTTCAGATATTATTAAGGTTTCTGGTGTTTGAGTAAAATGCACTCTATGTGCATTTTAGCTGGTTTAGTATAAAGGGTTTATTTGTGTAAAATCAGCCTTTTTTCGTCTCTCGTGTCAGAGCACCTGCAGTTTGCGTGGCTGCTGCTGGAGTCCTCAGAGCGATACCAGTGTGCCCTGGTGTTTTTTCTCTTCAAATCATGGGTACAAAGTGGATGGGTCAACAAGAACAACACAGGCAGGTAAGCTACAGGCTGTGCTCTTCAACTTAGGCATGTGCTGATGTCTGATTCAACACAATAACTTCGCAACATGTGCTTTTTTCCCAAGGATTTGAGACTACATTGACAAGGCTGCCATCACCTTCTCTCTTTGGAAATGATATCAACACTGTCCTCCTCACAGGAGAGTATCAGACATCAAATCGCTTCCGCTTCAAGGTTAATCTTTTTCTATGCTATTTTAAGGTTCATGTTCAGTGCAAGATTTTAGGCTGGCTGTTACTGCGCAGTGAGATTAAGAGGGCGAGATTAATCCTCCAAAGCACTCTCATGGATCACACTGAAGTGCTCAGCTCCTTCTTTCTTTGTCCTCTCTGCTGTTGCAATACATCAGGTTAATGAATGTTTAGCACAATGGGATTTCTCATAAAAAATTGCTGAGACCTTTGAAAAGCTCAGGTTTTGTATAATCTTTTTCCTCATCATAGGAAATTTTGGGGGTTTATTTACTCACTTTTTATTTATGGCCTGGCCATGTATCTCAGTCATTTTCACAGACAGTGTTAGCTCTTCAATTATTTCTGTTTTCTATGGAAAATTCAAAAGTAGATTCCATGTCTGTGGGTTATCTATGAGTGGTAGAAGACCTTCCTCTTGCGGTGGGTTCTTGCTGAGCTAGGGAAACACAGAGTCAAGTGTGAGAGAAATAGCTGAAAATAGATGCTGAAAGTTGGAAGTGAACAGGAATGAAGGCAAGAACAGGAGACTGGGATAGGGATGGGAATATCGTAAGTCAGCACTATATATTAAAAGTTGGAAGTGAACAGGAAGGGAAAGCAAGAACAGGAGACTGGGAGAGGGATGGGAATATCATAAGTCAGCACTGTATATTAACATTGAAAATGTTTGAATTGGACATTAGTTTTTAAAGGCCCAACACTTCTGTTGTTTAAATATGCGCAGATCACTGATCCTAGAACGCAAAGATTTGAAGTCCCTCATGAACATGTGGGATCTTTCACTGGATCTGCAGCCTCCAATTTAAACTACAAAGTGGATGTGAAGCAGAACCCCTTTGGCATCGTGGTGACTAGAGTGAGCAACGGTAGAGTGCTGTAAGTAGCATTGGTGCTTTTGTTGAATAACACAGATGTCACTGGTTTTCTCTGAAACCCATGTTACCACACAAGCAGTGTATGCCCAAGGTGTGAGGTGCCCTTTTGCACATGTAGTGTACTTCTCTTCATTTGGCTGATGGATGCTCTGCAAGGAATCTAGCTGTTCATTTGCAAAGAAAATCTGTAATATGGAGAGCTCTGCCTGAAAGATTTAGGTCTGTCTCTTTGTTCACTTTGCCCAATACTAGGGAAATCTTTACAGCTACTTTGTGCCATCGTTACAGGGATATTTGTTATGCCAAGGACTCCTTGCCAGTGCTTCAAGTCTCATGGGAACATTCTTCATTGCTTCTTTAATCTTATTTGTCACAGTAATGATGAAGCCCTGAATCACCAAAACCAGGTTGCCCTTTCGACCTATGATATCCAAGAATAGCTGGGGCAAGCACCTTATAAGCTGGTCATGTAACACTCCAAGTCAAATATTCAACAGATTTGTACATTGACTGTAGGTTCTAAAAAGGAACAAATAAAACAAACCTAAAAACCTAATGGCATAGTTCCAAGACCTATTAGAAAGGGCAAACGTCAGGATTAACGTGCTTATTAAATCAGACCAAGAATGATTACCTGTCAGAGTGATAGGCCAGTTGGATTATCAGCTCTTCAAGTTTAATTAATTAGCGATTACTTCTGTGCTCTTGTTAGTATTGTTTTCTTGTTTAGAATCCGCTCTAATGATTGATTTGCAATTACAGAGAGCACAAAAGATGGACTTGCTATTCAGTAGTGCATGACTGATTAAACAGGTATATTATATATCAAGGATCACCTACTACAAGCTCAGGAGTACTGCATCCCAACTAGAAGGAAGTGTAGCAGGAGGGCTGGGAGACCGCCTTGGGTGGATAAGAAGCTGCTGAGGAAACTTCGAAGGAAAAAAGAGGCTTATAAAAGGTGGAAGCAAGGAGAGGTGGCCTGGGAAGAGTACAGGGATGTTGTTCGGGAGGCTAGGGACCAGACTAGGAAAGCTAAGGCCCAGTTAAACTTGTCTAGGGTTGTTAAAGATAGGAGGAAGGGATTGTATAGGCACATTGCAAATAAAAGACAGACTAGGGACAATGTGGGCCCTCTTTGGAAGCTGTCAGGAGAACTAGCTACCCTGGATTTGGAGAAGGCTGAGGTTCTTAATGACTTCTTTCCCTCAGTCTTCACTGGCAAGTGCTCTGACCACATCACCCAAGTCTTGGAAGGCAAACGCAGGGGCTGTGAGAACGAAGACCTTGTGCCCACTGTAGGAGAGGATCTGGTTCGAGACCATCTTAAGAACCTGAACGTACACAAGTCCATGGGACCTGATGAAATCCATCTATGGGTCCTGAAGGAGCTGGTGGATGAAGTTGCTAAGCCACTGTGCATCATATTTGAAAAATCATGGCAGTCAGGTGAAGTTCCCGACGACTGGAAAAAGGGAAATATAACCCCCATTTTCAAGAAGGGGAAAATAGATGACCCAGGGAATTACAGACCAGTCAGTCTCACCTCTGTGGCTGGCAAAATCTTGGAGCAGATTCTCCTAGAAGAACATGTTGAAACACTGCTCTGGAGGACTGTCTACACTTTCCATAGGTCTTTGTTTAATTTGAAAAAAGTGGATGCAATTTTGTCTGTAAAGAAGGAAATGACAATGATGCTTGACTCTCAGTTTGAGCATCTTAAAGACAACTGATGTTAGCATGGGATAAAAGCAGCCCCTCAGAGATAAAACCTTGATACATTTGTTTACAAAAGATGAGACCATTCCCTCAACTCTTGAACAACCAAACAAAAGGGAGGCTTCGTTGGAAGAGTGGGGATCAATGTGTTATTACAGTTCATTGTAAAAATCCTAATCATATAGCTAGTTATAAAGTCTGTGACCTGCCATCATCATTTATTGTACTTAAGCTCCTCAAAAGAGTTGTAACTCTGAGAGATCTATTGCCATCATAATTTACACGAAAACCTGAGAGATTTACATGGTTTCATGGTAAATACAAACTTCTTCCTTGGGAAAGCAGGTTTCAGTATAGTTTGTGAGCAGATGGGCAAGGTAGTCCTTGAGATCATTACAAGTGGACAGAAATGTATCAGATGAGGTTTTGACCTTTGAACCACCTCTCAAGTTTTAGCAGTTTCAATTTAAAAAAAAAAAATAAAAAATAATGGTAAATGAGCAGAGTAAAAATTGCAAGATCAAACTCCCCAGTTTTTGTTGCCTGTTGTGAAGTGTTTGTGTTTATACTTTGTATTTAACTGTTTAAGGGCCTCTTTATGCAGCTAAGATTTTAGGGATAATGAGATACTTATAGTGATAAATATAGTTTACTAACATGTCTGAAGTGATAAACTCCTTTAAAATAAATGTGCCTGTGTTTACATGAAGTCAAGACGTTACATTACTCTCCTCTGCATGAATATAATGACTGTTAAAAGTCACAAACATCACAGGGAAATAAACTTGTAAAAAGAGTTTCTAATTAAAAGTAGATGAAGTAAGTAGATAAAAGCATATTCCTTTGAAATTGTGTATGATGTTAATATGCATCAAGGTAGAATGCTACCTCAAATAAGTAATTTTCGCTGCTTTTGAGGAAAGATTGCATTTCAGCAGATCCCTGTAAGATCTTGGGTTAATGAAGCTGAAGTTAGCATTCATATCTGAGGATCAGCTTCATTCCAATTGTTTTCTGCTTTAAATCTGGTTTAATTCACAATTACGTTCTATTTATGATTGCTTCATTTTTAGTGATGACTGATTGAAACTGAAACTACTTGCAGGTAGGGGTCAATTTTGACACATTTGCCAACTGGAAACGTTCAAAATTTTAGAGGAATGAAAGAGTAAAATACACATGATGAATTTCAAAAAGGAGCGTGACCAGCAGGTCGAGGGAGGTGATCCTGCCCCTCTACTCTGCTCTCGTGAGACCTCACTTGGAGTATTGTGTGCAGTTCTGGTGTCCTCAACATAAAAAGGACATGGAACTATTAGAACAAGTGCAGAGGAGGGCCATGAGGATGATCAGGGGACTGGAGCAGCTCCGTATGAAGATAGGCTGAGAAAGTTGGGGCTGTTCAGCCTGGAGAAGAGAAGGCTGCGTGGAGACCTCATAGCAGCCTTCCAATATCTGAAGGGGGCCTATAGGGATGCTGGGGAGGGACTTTTCATTAGGGACTGTAGTGAGAGGACAAGGGATAACGGGTTCAAATTTAAACAGGGGAGGTTTAGATTGGATCTGAGGAAGAAATTCTTTCCTGTAAGGGTGGTGAGGCCCTGGAATGGGTTGCCTGGGGAAGTTGTGAATGCTTCATCCCTGGCGACGTTCAGGGTGACGTTGGACATAGCCTTGGATGGCATGGTTTAGAGGGAGGTGTCCCTGCCCATGGCAGGGGGGTTGGAACTAGATGATCTTAAGATCCTTTCCAACCCTAACTATTCTATGATTCTATGATTCTGTGATTGCTTCCATGAGCTCTGGGAGACTCTTTCCCAGGTTGATATTTAGTGTTGCTTAGGAAATGCAAAGCAGTTCAAACATTCTGGTGCACTTAGCTTACTAGGGAGCTATTGAATTGCATCGCTAAAATCAGTGCACCTAAAATCTGAGCATGTACGTCATAGGAAATGACCAGGTTTTGGTGGTGGTGTAGGCACACACCCGGCTTTATAAAAACATCCCTGTGGGTGGTCACCTCTAGCCATCAAGAGGCAGGATGCATTAGATGCCCGAAGAAGCCTTTTTGGCACTGCTGGGGACTGCATATAGGGTCACAACCTGAAACATTGCTGGTCAAGGGAATCTAGAGTCTGGCTGACCATTATAGCTGCAATAGCTTAGCAGAGCTAAAGGAAGGAGAGTGACTCAGTGTGTTCATTGCCTTGATCCTTGGTGCACCCTGTTGTAGAAAATGGACTGCTTCCCACTGCTCTCTGCCTCAGCGCCACACAGATTTCCCCACTGTTTCCCAAGTCCTTCCCGTAGAAATAAGGAATAAAATTAGGTTTGGCTGCATATTTAAAGCTCTCATCATCCTTGTTTAGAACAGGAATTGTTTGTATGTAATGAAAGGGAATGGTGAAAGGTGCAAAATGAAATCAACAGAAGAAACTTCATTAGTGAAATTGACTTTTACTGTCTGTTTTGCTATTAAATATAAAGGAGAAATATTGATCTCTGGCTTGTTCTGCTTGTACAGATGTATACAACAGTCTCTGTGTGTATTTCCAATGGCACCAACTTCATGTTCCTTAAAGAGCTTAGCAGTTGCTTTAAGCAGTCTTTACCACAGGAGATGTGATAGCCATCAAATGGGATTTGAACCATGCTAAGGATCACGTCATTACTTTAATCTGCACTCATCTATGCTCAGTTTATTTGGGAGATAACACATAGTCATAGTCTGCCTTTCCCTGTATTGACTGGCCTAGCAGAACTCAAGAGCAGGTCTGGTTCCTTTTCTCTGGAAAGCAAAAACTGCAATTGATTTGAAAAATCTGATGGAGTGGATTATTTTTGTGTTTCTGTCCACCCAAGGAAATTTTCCATCTGCCCAGTTTCTGTGAGTAGCCATGGAGAGTGGATTCAGGACTAGGCAAAACAGATGCAGGGTGGGAAGCTTTGGTGGAAGACAGGAGTGCAAATGTACCCCTGAAAATAGATGAGCCACTTGTATGAGAGGTTTCTGTGGGATCAGCTGGCACTGCTTATCTCATCTGTGCAAGGGTTGTTCTGCTCTGGGCTCACATCATCCACCTCCCTCTCCTTCAGGTTTCTGGATGGAGACCTGAACCGGCTAGCTAGCTCTAACTAAAAGAAGCAGAAACAGTTATTGCTACCATTCTCCTTTGAAACAAAAACCAAACCAAAACAAAAAGCATTTTTTTCTTTTTTTCATCAGGTTTGATACTACCATAGGACCACTGCAGTATGCTGAGCAGTTTTTACAGCTATCCATCAAAGTACCTAGCATCAACATTTATGGTGTGGGAGAGCATGTGCATAAGCAGTACCGGCACGATGTTAACTGGAAAACCTGGCCCATGTTCAGCAGGGACACTGGCCCCTCTGCAGTAAGAACTGGTTTTATTACACCTCATTCTTCACAGATGAATTCTGTAATCCGAGCCTATTCTGCAGTAGACACATTAATAATATCTACTGTGTTTCTCCCAAAAGACTTTTCAGTCACTGCATGTTATTACTAAAAACTAGAGATGGTACTGATGAACGTTCTCCGATTTCTGATTTTTGTGTTGATGTACACCGGAAAACTGGTAGATAAATATTAAAATATCAGAGTATTCAGTTTCTACTCATGAAGAAAATAAACACCAATATGTCTTAATGCATAGCTGTGTGCAGCATTCAGTACAGATGATCATGATTCTTAGGTTAACATCCTTCTAACGTGGCAAATGATGGAAAAGTTCACCTTAACAGATGCCCCTTTACAAGATAAAATATGTCTGTCAGCAATTATTTGTTTCTGTTGTTTGACTGACTTCCTATGGAACAATTTTTGGGGTACCCATTTTTTGATAATTGTAAGAGTATTCGTTGCCATTATCTCAGTTTCGTAAAGCAGCAACTCATATGCTGTACTCTAAGAGAGCAGTTCAGTGTTTTCCTGAACTAGAAACTGGAGGGTGAGATCAGTATATGTAATTAATTAATAATTTGGAATTTTTACCCCTTGGCTTGAGATGCCTGTCTCCTCCCTTTTGAAGATCCTACCTGAACAGCTTTATTGAGTGTCGACTTATTAAGTTAAAGTAACAGTGAAGAGAATCAAGTTAGGCTAATTTCAAATTGCTCAAGTTCTGTTTCTCATTAAATTGTTCTGAGTTTTCTTTTACAGGGGAAGAAGCACATCTATTACAACAATTGTTAAAATTTCTAAGGTTTTTGTTGCTAGTAATAATGGAAAATAAAATAGAAAGGAAAATAAAAAATAAGCAAGTCACTCTCTTATTTCCATAGATCAGACATAAAAGCAATTACCTTGCAGGAATAACAGAAATAGTCAAAATATAGATTAGATGTAAAATCTAATCTATGGGAAAAGTGATGAAAGCACTCTTCAAGTTCTACTGTTTGTTTGATGTGCATAGATATTACCTAGAAATAGTACTGCTATACGCAGATTTGCCTGAAGATCCATCACATCTGCTTGCTTGTGTTACCTGTATATTTGGGGAAGCGTTTGTTTTAATGGAAAAAGTTCTCATAAAGGAGAAGAATGCCAGGAAGAAAAAAAAAAAACAGATCTGTAGGAAGGTGTCAGGATTTTTATTTTTATTGTTGGCTATATTTTGAGAAGTTTCAAGTTCTACCTGTGATACATTTTTAAATACCCCAGAACAGATGCCGTTATTAGATTTTAATCATCTTACTTTCCCTTTTTATTCTCTAAGTCAATGGATAACTTATATGGAGTTCAAACTTTCTTCCTGTGCTTGGAAGACAACACTGGAGCCTCCTTTGGTGTTTTCCTAATGAATAGCAATGCCATGGGTAAGAAATCTCTCTCTGTAACTCTGAGCACCTTTTTAAATGATTTGCAGAATTGGGTTCAAAATTGTAGTGTTTAGCGTATCAACATAAGCAGTAAGTAGTGCACAGTTAAGCTTCAGATTGCACTTGAAACCTGTGGGTCAGAACTATATCTTAAGCATGTGCAGCTTTGTGCAGCTGTTCAGGACTCTGGAATCAGAGCCTAAATTTGGAGTGAGCAACACTTGAAAGTAAATGCCCTTTAGTCTCTTTGGTAAGCACATATATATGCATCCTTTACAGAGCTCTTCACATCCCTTGAGTTTTGGAAAGTTGTACTAAAAATTCAAAGATAGAAGACTGAGCCACTGGATTCCTTCTGATACTCTTGTCTGTAGGATCTAAGGGAATGGAAATAGGGACATTTAAAAGAGTAATCTGGATATATTCCCTCTTTTTGCAAGTTTAATGGTTTGGGGTCCATTAAGTATTTTTGGTTTGTGTTTTTTTCTTAGTAAAATTTCTAATAATCACTTAGAAAATTTCAATGTTATTTTAGAATTCACTGGTATTCAGAATTGGTTTTGTGCACTCTTGTCTGGCAGAGTTTGTGGTGCAGCCTGCTCCAGCTGTGACCTACAGAACCATTGGTGGAATCCTTGATTTCTATATCTTCCTGGGGAACACTCCAGAGCAAGTAGTCCAGGAGTACCTGGAGGTACCTTTAGCTAAAGAGATTATGCATTGTAGATTTTTAAAAGTGCTTGGGATTTTTTGTTGTTGGGTTTTTTTCTACCTCTTTATATGACAGTATGTCTTCAACTATGTTATCTATTAACTGAAAATATGACTCAGTATGTATTTAACTAAGAATAACTGTTAGTATGTCCCTAATGGTAATGCTGTCCTTAGTAATCGCTAGCTGGGGTTAAGGTGGGATGTAGATATTTTTAGCTGGCCTGTTACAGGCAGCTGAAAACTAAGCACTACTTTTGCTGGAGATGCTAGAGCAGAGACCATGCAACAGCTTGAGACTGAAATTCATTCAAGCTGCTAAATTCATTAGTCTGTATGGTCTGACTGATTTACACAGTGGTCACTGGAGCTAGAGATGATCTACATGGAATAACTTATGCTTCCTTGCTGGGGCTTGCTATTGTTATAAGGACAAATTCCTGTTCATTATCAATATTATACAGTAGATATACTGTGCTTACAGGTATGGAATGATTTTATGGTCATAAGATGTCACTGATGTCTTTTGTACTTCTGGAGATCTGTTTAGGTTTTAGTGACGCTTTAATAAATGGGCATTACCCCAAAATAAAACAAACAAACAAAAAACAAAAACAAAAAAAACCCAAACCCAACGCACCGTAGAATAATACTACATTTGGGAGTGGCCTGCTGATTTCGCATATTAAAGCTTAGTGTATATTATTCAAATAGATTTGAGGAATATAGATCTAGTTAAATGGGCACTGAGGTGAAATACATGGTGTCCACTAATGATGTATGGGATTTTTGCTCTCCATCTGCAGCTTGTGGGACTGCCAATGCTGCCTTCCTACTGGAGCCTGGGCTTCCAGCTCAGCCGCTACAATTATGGGTCTCTGGATGAGGTGAAGACAGTTGTGGAGAGGAACAGGGAAACTGGACTCCCTTATGTAAGTATGGGGTTTGAGGAGGGCAAAAACCCTGCGAAGGCAGGCAGAGCTCTGCAGGAGAACTACCCAGAGATCCAGGCCACAGTGTTCTGCAACTGGTTCATTTCATATCAGTTTAAATTAGTGAATTCGTTATATATAGGCTTCTGGTGTCAAAGGAGTTTGTGCATTTTTAATGGTAGACCCATCCTCAGAGTGTGGGAAATGATGAGGTTTAAGCACTTTATTGTAGTATTTTTTCAGTTATACTTTCCTACTATATCCACTTATCTTCTTATGTTACCTAATTCATGAAGTATTTTTTTAATTATCATATGGACAATTACGGAATCATATATTATTTTTAATTCACAGTCAAAAGGAAAATACAATTAACTTTTCAAATTAGATTTCAGATTACATTAGCCTGAGGCTTAAATAGAATAAAAATACCCTCATGTTAAGCTAAGATTTGAGGAAGGAATATTTTTATTTCAACAGATAGCTCTTGAAGTCAGGCAACTGCAATGAAATAGCTACATGTCCAGGGGCTATTTGAAAGGATGCCAATATATACATTCATTTGAATTCTTCTAATGTTAAATGCAACTTTTTTCAGGCACAGAGATGTGCTTGATTTAATTATTATTTTTAATATATTATTTAAAATAATATAATAATTATTAATCATTAATAAAGGCTGTGGGGATGAGATGAGATACACATTGTTTGCAGGTGGTCCTGACAGCATACTTTTTCCCAGGCTGCAGTAAAGTCCCAACAGTTAATTCACTATAGAATTGTCAGATGAAATTGTGTTTGACTAACAGATAGTATCTTTACATATCACTTCTCATGTTAAAGCTGAACTCCCTTCTCCTTCAGGATGCGCAGGTCACAGATATTGACTATATGGAGGGATGGAAAGATTTTACTTATGATAAAGTGAATTTTAAAGATCTCCCTGATTTTGCAGCTTATATGCATGAATATGGACAAAAATATATTATCATACTGGTAAGCATTTAACTACTTATTTTTCCTTTGTAAATGTTATCATTATAACTGTTTATTATTATACTTTGCTTATTCTGTGTAACTTTTATATTTATTGCCTAACATTCTAGTGGTCTATAGTAACAGATGGAGCTTATGTATCCTGGTTTCTTCTTAGTTTTTGTTTCCTTTTTATTTTTAGGACCCTGCTATTAGCACACAAAGTCTATCTGATGGTAATCCATATGAAAGTTACACCAGGGGAGAGAGCAAAAAAGTCTGGGTTAATGAATCAGATGGAGTAACACCTTTAATTGGGGAGGTAATTACTGCTTTATGCAATTGAATTTGGTCTGTTGTCACTTATGGCTTATTTTAGATCAGGGGGCTCCTTTTTAAACTCTCATTTTCTAAGTTGCTTCTTTAGTAAAATTACCTGCGAGCAAGAACTGGGTCTATGAGGCCTCACTCAGGACATGATTCTTCTTAAGCTTTCTTTATTTTTTTTTTTCAACTTTTTGCATGGAACAGAAATGAAAACTAAGGTGGTTTGAAGGCTCAGGGGACTATTCATCAGCCACCTCACATGTATTTTTAATAGTGACTGAAAAGCCAGCTGCCACATTCTCTTTTTCATTTATAATTTTAACATTCATTGAGAAATTTTTCTGTTGTATATTGTTTCTTGCATGAGTTCTTCGAAGAAAAGCAATAGACAACACCAAAGTTAAGGGACTCATACTCTTTCTGCCTTCTTTATGCATGCAAGCTATTGTCACTCTCAGTTTGTTGTTCAAAAGTCTTGATTGGAACAATTAGCGCTGCCCTGAGGGCTAACTATGGGGGTCCTGGCTGAACATGAGTCAGCAGTTTGCCGTTACAGCAATGAAAATAGATCTCATCCTGGGCTTCATCCACAGGGGCACCACTAGCAGAGATATAAGTGTGATCATCCCACTCTACGCAGCGCTTGTCAGGCTGCACCTGGAGTAGTGTGTCCAATTCTCGTCCCCACAATTAAAAAAAAGATGTAGAGAGACTGGAGAGGATCCAAGAAAGGCCACAAAGATGATCGAATGGCTGGAGAACCTGCTCTATTAAGAAAGGAGTCAGGTCTTTTCTACTTAGAGAAGAGTAGGCTTGTGGGGGATATTCATCACAATATTCCAGTACTGAAAGGACAGCTACAAAGCAGACAGAGGTTCTCTTTTCACAAGGAGCAACATGGAGAATACAAGGGGAAATGGGTACAAGTTGCTCTTATGGTGAGAACAATGAATCACTGGAACAACTTCTTCAGAGACATGGTAGAGTCCCCATTGCTGGAGGTTTTCAAGATGCAATTGGACAGGCTGCTAGATGACCCCATCTAGGTTCCCTTTCCCAGGAGAGACGGGGCCAGATGATCTTTCAAAATCCCTTCCAATCTGGGCTGTTCTATGATTCTATGAACTCTTTTTAGTATCATTAAAAGTTTAATTAGTTATTTCCCTTTTAATATGGCAGGTGTGGCCAGGGGAAACTGTATTCCCAGACTTCACCAACCCAGACTGCACTAACTGGTGGGTGGAAGAATGCACACTCTTTTATAACACAGTACCATACGATGGCATCTGGATTGTAAGTAATTCAGAACTTTAATTTTCATTTTTATTTAAAAAATAGGTGAAGATAGATGTTTATCAAATTCAATTTGCATTGAATTTGAAAAGGATGTTTATTACTAACCTGAAATTGGTGAAGGATGTGTATGTCTTCTGCTGTTGAGTTTGCAATTCATATTTTAATTTAAAATTTTAAATTGAACCACTAATCACAACATTTGAATGATCAGTGTGCTGGATTTTGGATGTTCAGTGCTTCAATCTATGGACCATTGCTAAAAGCAAATGCTAGCACACTCCTGTACTCAATGATAATATGTGGAGACCTGCATACCTATTCAGTGAATGTGTGCTACATAGGTCCTGAATACAGGGCATAACACAAAATCTGTTTGTATGCTACAAGCAGCTCATGGAATTTCTCTTTAGTAAACCTGAAATTGCTATAAGGATTTGGAATTTGGATAAGGATTTGGAATAATCAGTTTCTTCCACAAAAGGACTAAAATATAGTTTGGCACAGTGGATTTTAGGTACAGTACGAGGAAATTGGGTGTGATTAAGAACCATTTTAACCAGATTACTTTTTTAAAGGAATATCCTGTAATAAAGTTTCTAAAAGTAGGGTGCATGAAGGAAATCTGTGTTTGAACTTCACTCCCTGTCTCAGCACCTTCTTTTCTTTATTCTTTTTGTGTTTTTTCTACTTCCTTTTACTTAAAGATATTAATTAAAAAAACTCTAAAAAACCCAACAATCTACTGAATATTTTACCATGTATTTTAAAAAGCTGTAGCAATTTTAAATTAACCTGTATGGCAAAATACAGTCCTTTAGCTGCTATGTGTGTGGTGGGTTGACCCTGGCTGGATATCATGTGCCCACCAAGCCTTTCTGTTACTCATCTCCTCAGCAGGATAGAGGAAAGAAAGTATAATGAAACGCTCATGGGTCACGACAAGGACAGGGAGAGATCATTCACCAATTACTGTCATGGGCAAAGCAGAGTTGACTTGGAGAAAAAGTTAATTTAATTTATTACTGATAAAAAACACCTTCTTCCCACCTCTCCATTACTCCTGGGCTGAACTTCAGTCCTGCATTCTCTGCCTCCGCCCCCAATGTGGCACAGGGGTATGCGGAGAAGGGGTTGAAATCAGTTAACCCTGCGTTGTCTCTGCTGCTCCTTCCTCCTCAGAGGAAGACTCCTCAAATTCTTCTCTGCTCTGGCATGGGGTCCTTCCCACAGGACACAGTCCTCCACCAATTTCTCCTGTCAGCAAACCCTCTCCAGTGTGGTCTTCTCTCTCCACAAGGCCACAGTTCCTGACAGGAGCCTGCTCCAGCACAGGCTTCCCACAGGGTCACAGACTCCTTCAGACATTCTCCTGCTCTAGCATGGACATCTCCCCAGACTACAGATGGAGATCTACTCTGCTGTGGACCTCCATGGGTTGCAGGGGCCAGCCTGCCTCACCGTGGGCTGCACCATGGGCTGCAGGGGAATCTCTGCTCCAGTACCTGGAGCACCTCCTCCTCTTCTTCTTCACCATGGTATCTGCAGAATTCTTTCTCTCACATATTCTCAGTTCTCTCTCCTGTTGCCATTGTGCAGGTTTTTACCCCCTTTTTAAACACATTATCCCAAAGCACTACCACCATTGCGATGTGGTCAGCCTTGGCCAGCTACAGGTCCATCCTGTAGCCAGCTGGCATTGCCTTCCTCAGACATGGGGGAAGCTTCTAGCATCTTCTGACAGAAGCCAACTCTGTAGCCCCCCTGTTATCAAAACCTTGCCACGCAAACCCAATACGATGTGATAGAATAAGATTTTCTGACTTACTTTTGCTGATTCTGTGGTTCCATCAAGTCAAGCAATGAAGTGTAAGGCTGCACAGCTCTCTGACACTAAGCAAATAATTTGATTGAAGCAAATTGTTCACTAGAACAGTGCCTTCGAGATAAATTTGATATCTTCTTTCAAGCATGCTTTCCTGAAGCACATTCAGGGATGCACATAGAAATGCACTTACAGCACTGCCAAATAATATAATCATGGAAGGAGACAGCAAAGTATGAAAGTATAATGGCTTGGGAAGCATTACAAAGGTCATGTTTAAGAATAGGCGCCTTGCGCATTTTGACAGAAAGTAATAATGTGCGTTGGTTGGTTCTGCATTTCTCTCCAAAACACGCTCCATACCAAAGACATTTCCTCGAGAGATGTGTGGAGTTGGTCATTGGTAGGGACAATGTATACATGAGCAATTCACGCAGTTCCTTTCTGTGGAGGAATAAGATGCAGCTCTTGAGACATGCCACTCACCTGCATATAGAAGTCTGTCCAACACTGTCACTGATATTAATATAGGAATAGACCAGCATCTGAGTTATATCATAACTCAGTATCTGAGTTATATCATTCTTGCTTAATTGATTGGTACTAATTCTAAGTAATTATTTCTTGAAGGATAAAGGAATAGAATGCTAGACTTTGTTAGGAAAATGTACTTTGGGAAACTTTATTACATTCTGCATCTTACCTTTTCAGGATATGAACGAAGTAGCCAACTTTGTTCAAGGCTCGAAAAATGGTTGTGAACAAAATGACTTAAACTATCCTCCTTTCACTCCAAGTGAGTTCATCTACTTTAACTAGAAAGCAAAATATCAAAAGGTTTATTAATTGCTGTGCAACTGGCTACAAGTGTGCAAAGTGATTGTAGCTTAGTTCTTACAGGTGGGGTTTGAACGTTACTATTGACAGGTAAAAGCCTCATCCTTGTAAGTTTTCAAGGCCAGGTTGCAAGGGGCTTTGACCAAACTGGTCCAGTAGAAGGTGTCCCTGCCTATGGCAGGGGGACTGGAACTAGATAATTAAGGTCTATTCCAACTTAATCCATTCTATAATTCTATGATGCTATGATTCTATGAAAATGATGATATACTTTGGCTCTCATCAAAGGCATAGTTTATTTAACTTTCTTTTTTCCCTTTTCAGATTATTACTGAATATTGTTGTTGCTTCAATTATGTCTAATAATGTAACCATCTTCTCTCACTATCAGTAGCTTTCAAGACGTATGCAAAACTAAAATGGATTTCATAGTTTGTATTAAGTAGTAAGTCTAAGTAACTATTGCCAACATGTTGTCAGATAATGACTGAGAAATTCAGGGCATAGTTCTCAGTTATTCTTTGCATGGGTGCGAAGCTCAGAAGTAGAAAATGTCACATAGCAAAGATTAATTAAACCAGCAGCCAAGAGTAGCATTTTGTTTTTGTAGTAGTAATACTGGCCTTAGTGCAACCTTAAAGACAAAAAAAGACTTGAATATCATGAATGTGCATTAAAGAAATTATTGGAAACATTCATAATAATAATGTGCTTTAAAAGAGATATTCGTATTCCTTTATTGAAGGTATTCTTGATAAGCTCATGTTTTCCAAGACGCTTTGTATGGATGCAGTACAGAAGTGGGGGAAGCAGTATGATGTCCACAGTCTTTATGGATATTCCATGTCCATATCAACACGGAAGTAAGAAATGCATTATAAAATCATTACAAAAAAGGTTTCAGAACAGTATTTGGCCTGCGTTTCCCAAAACAACAAGAGATTTCACTTCTACTGGAACCCAGTTCCTGGAAAATACTGTATTATATTTAAACAAATGAAGCTAAGGCAAAATCTACTAACTAAAGTTGGTAGTAAAAGCCACACATTGGTTGTCAAGGCTATATAGAAAGATTATTTAAAATTAATGTCTTGAACTTCGCTAAAGTATGCCTGGCTAACTATAAAGGAGTCCAAAGCCCTGAGATGAATAATTATTGTAAATCAGTCACTGTAAATCTGCCTTATATAAAACTAGTGATGTCTGAGTTCTCTTTTTCCTTTGGATAATTCCAGTCTCATTTCCTTTTAAGAGTCATTGAAGCACTGTTTCCTGGAAAACGAAGCTTCCTTATTTCAAGGTCTACTTTTGCTGGATCAGGAAAATACACAGGACACTGGCTGGGAGACAATGCAGCAACATGGGATCACATAAAATGGGCGATACCTGGAATGCTGGAATTTAACCTCTTTGGAATTCCTTATGTATGAAATTAGTTTGTGACATCCTTTCAAAACATATGGATAAACAGTAACTCTACCTCTGTAATAACAGATTATCTAATGAAATGTTACCTAGAGAACCATCTTAAATTTTCAGCTCCAAATTAATCCCATTTAGAAATCTGGTTTAAACTTTTTTTTAATTTATTTTTAATCCAATAACTGATTTTTGGTTTAGGCCACTTTTATTACTGTGACTGTGTGTGTACTGTGAGATAAATGTGGGTAACAAAATTGCTATCTAATATATCCCAATCTACCTGTTACATCTAGTAATTTTTAAACACCAGTGATAGATGTGAAAAACTTTATTGTTTTTCTTATAATTTCAAATGAGAGACATCCATTTAAAAGGGAAACAGCAAAATTCCTTTCCTTGTTTTAAACTTGTATGACTCTTGAGCTTTTTTCCCAGTGTATGCATATTAACAACAAACAGGAAGGTAAAGATTTGGAAGAAATGGAATGATGAGCAGTGTTAGCTAATAGTTTATTTTTTTCTGTACAACATAGTTGAATTTGAAAGAAGAAAGGTACAAATCTGTTGAATGGGTCAGTCGCGCTGGCTAGAAATTAAGGTTGAGTTAATTTGTCTTTGAAAACTCAAGTTTTGTGTAGAGATTAGAGGTGCAACATACTGTATAACCAACATATTATGTTTTAATTTGAAGATTGGAGCAGATATTTGTGGTTTCTCTGATGACACGACAGAAGAACTTTGCAGACGATGGATGCAAGTAGGAGCATTTTACCCATTTTCCAGGAATCACAATAGTATAGGATTCATAGTAAGTTGTGCTTTCTCTTACGAAATGCTTTGTGTTACAATACCATATTCCCTTTAATAGTATTACTAATAATCATTGCTCTGTCACGGATGATGATGTAGCTGACCAGTCTGAAGATGGAAGAACCTAAAACTCTCTATGAAATGCCAGATCTGAGAGGTTTAGCTTCATAAGGGTTCATTAGGACTACACTTATTTGGCAGCTGTTTCATCACTGTTGGTTGTGCCTACCACAAAGGGCAAGCACTCACTCCACAAGACCCATCTGACTGACTGTAGGAGCCCTTTAGCATGCACCTGACAGCACACCAGGATGAAAACTGGGCTAACCCTGATGTGCCCTCCTTACAGATGGGTGGGAGGGACATGCAATGCAAAACATGGGCAGCCAAGAGGAGTACCGCTGGAGAGGGCTGGAGCACCACTCTTATGAAGACAGGCTGAGAAACCTGGAGTTGTTAAGCTGGAGCAAAGAAGGCTCTGGGGAGACCTTAGAGCAGCTTTTCAGTACCTAAAGAGGCTACAAGAAATCTGGAGAGGAGAGTTTTACAAGTAATAGCACCAGGGGCAATGGCTTTAAACTACAGCAGGGTAGATTTAGATACTGTAAAGAAGTTCCTCGCTGTGAAGATGGTAAAGCACTGGAACAAGTTTCCAGAGAAGTTGTAGATGCCCCATCCTTGGAAGTGTTCAAGGACAGGGGCTTTAAGCAGCTTGGTCTAGTGGAAGGTATCCCTGCCCATGGCAGGAGAGTGGGACCTAGATGAACTTTAATGTCCCTTCCGACCCAAACTATTGTATGATTCTGTGATTTTATGATTCTATGATTAGGACCTTGGGTCACAGCAACAAAAAGGTGAACACCATGCAGCTGTGCACCTTTGTATTTCTGCCTGTATGAAACAGCACCCACTTATCACATTTGGCAGAGGGTTTTCTGCATGATGAAAATAATAATAAAACCAACCACAATAATAACAACATCACGATGTTTACTTTCAGTCTCAGGATCCGGCTGCATTTGGACCTGACTCAATGTTGGTGAAAACCTCTAAGTATTACTTGAACATTCGCTACACTTTGCTGCCCTACCTGTATACACTCTTTTATAATGCTCATACTCAAGGAGACACAGTTGTACGGCCACTTTTGCATGAGTAAGTTTACTCATTAGCCTTCGTGATAATCTTATGAGGAATAAAAAAATCAAACACATTAAACGTTGTTAGGGACTTTCTGAAGACTGTGAAAATGCACACTGGAATATATATAGACAACTAGAACAGGCTGCCAAGAGATGTGCCATCCCTGGAGACATTCAAGGCCAGGCTGGACGTAGTTCTGGGCAACCTAATCTAGGTGTGAATGTCCCTGCTCATTGCAGGGGGGTTGGACTAGATGATATTTGAGGGTCCTTTCCAGCCCAAACTATTCTGTGAATGGCTCAGTTCACGAAATACCATTTTGAAGTAATCTGAAACTACCTGTAATTTCTCCATCTATGCATGTGTTATTGTTAGTATCACTTGAAGCTGCTATGAGATGTTATCGTTATCTTATGAAATTATTCACCATAATAATATATATTAGATATTTAATTTATACTATATGATTATATAATATTAAATATGTTTAATCATTATCTATTCTATATGTATGCATATATAAATATACATATTAGAATATGTATAGTTTCTTTGCCTAGGAACTCTTAAATAAGCTATATCAAGGACACATGCACACCTACGCTTTCACACGTGTGTAAAGAATAACAACTAAGCTAGTGAAATCTTTTTTAAAAGGTAATTTTGATATGCCACTGTAGGGGCATGATTCTAGACAGTCACTGCCCTGAAATCTTGGGGTTGCTGATGATGGTATAGTTCCTAAACGTAGTTACTGCTATATCCTTTCCACTTGCCCAGGTTCTACTCTGATGAAGAGACATGGAATATCTATAAGCAGTTTCTGTGGGGTCCTGGGCTGCTTATTTCCCCTGTACTTGAC
This sequence comes from Amazona ochrocephala, assembly GCA_039720435.1. Taxonomy (NCBI): domain Eukaryota; kingdom Metazoa; phylum Chordata; class Aves; order Psittaciformes; family Psittacidae; genus Amazona; species Amazona ochrocephala. The sequence goes on along the minus strand of CM077884.1, from coordinate 39,716,546 downwards.
CCGGTAGGTTTGGCTGTTTTGGTATCTGTCTCCTAACCACTTCACAGGGCTCAGGGATATGTTGAGGCAGCAGCTTCAGCTCTTTTCTCCGGCAGGCAACTGCAGCATAAAATCCCAAAGTTACACTGTTCCTGTGATTCCTCTATTTCTCTGATTAGAAACCACCTTCGAGTTCTGAAACTTTGTTGTTTGGTCTTGTGACAATTCTGTTATTCAGCTGAAAGGTTATAGCTCCTCTACTATATATGCCTTTCCTGCTGAAATCACACTCCCCCTCCTTTTTAATGCTGAACAAGCTGAACCACAAAAGCTCCAAGGATCCCAGGAAATTTGCCCTGGTCCTACTCTAGTCTGAGTTCTTTGTCTTGACCAGACCTGTAAAGTCTTTTGGCAAAGTGACTGCAGAGGGCTTGTTCAATAGCATTAACACAGCTCTATCCCCAGTGCAAACAGGGTTTTTGCTAGATCCTTAGGTTGTATTTAGTTTTTTAACGAATACATCACATTACTGACTTAAGCCTGTAGATGGATTCTTAGCAAGCTTAAGTTTTCCTTTTTCGATTTTTTTGCCTGCTTCATTTATTACTTCCAGTGAGAGAGCCCACAGCACAGTTTTATCACTGCTGAAATGAAAAATCTTGCACTTTTTGCTATAAAATCCAGTTCCTACTTTCCAGTCCTCCATGGAGTTAAAATCATCTGGTCTGATATTCTGATTCACCTCGACTTTGTTTTATCCATGAATTTCCATCAAAATCAACTATTCTTGCTGATTTTCAGCTTGTCTGAGGTGCAACAAGGAAACAGATTGTGGCTTATTCTGTGGCAGAATCTTGTAACTTGTGACTGTTAATGCCAGTAACACATACACCATGGAGAAAACCAAAACATTTATTAAATACATAAAATGAAAGTAAGGATCTGAAAGATGCCAGCTCAAAAAAGGGGGAAATAAAGAAAAACACAGAGATACCTGTGGGTATGATATGAGCTACTGGATTTGAAGAGTTGTGACTTTGGGTTGCACTCAATGAGCTGCTGCATTGTAAAGTGTTGATTCAGTGACCTCCCAGCACCTTTGCAGAAATTGTGCTTAGATTGCTCTCTTCCTTTCTGGATATCATTTCTTTTTCATCTTTCAGGGTGTGGTTTCAATTCAAGCATATATTCCTGATGCAGTGTGGTATGAGTACGATACGGTAAGTAAATGCAAAGGAAACTGTGGGGAGATTTTGTAAATGGTGATGTGATGAAGTAAGATTTTCAGCCCTGCTTTGGTGAGAGACACCTAAAGTAAACCCTGCAGGAAGGAAATGGTGAGATAAGGGAAGAAAGGTGGTGGGTTAAGTGCATGAATCAATACCTTTATGTGCCCATTGGAAAGTAGATATTTACATAATTTGAGTCTTTTCTAAAAGGAAGCATTATGATAAAACTCAGGGCATAAGAAAACGTTCACAGCAGAGAGTAATGCAATGTACCCATTCTCTTTTCATTCCCTGCCAATAAGGGAGCAAAAATCTCAGTGAGAAAAGAATGGACTGATTTGTACCTGCCAGCAGACAAACTGGGACTCCATTTGCGAGGAGGCTATATCTACCCTACTCAACAACCAGCTAACACAACAGTTGCAAGGTATGCCTTAAAATTGAGTGGTTTTCTGAATTTTTTTTCCAAGACTGGCCTTGGGACTTTCAGGTTACAAACCAGTAGCAGCCCATTGTATTTATCATTTTCACCTTGAAATATGGGGGTAACTGTGAGCTGTACTTCACTTCCACACCTGTTTACATTACAGGTGCAGTGGTTAATTCCAGGTTTATTTGCATAGCATTTTGTAAACTTGCCATGTGTTTTAAGAAATTGGCATAGAAATGAAAGGCAGCCAAGGGCTAATCTAAGGTAATTCTCAAAGTATTGCAGCCCTGTTGAGTGTCACATTCTTAACATGAACATAAAGGATGCATTCGGACTGGTTTGATATTTGTTACAGATGTAAGACAGAAAATCTCTCTTTCAACAGCCGCAAGAATCCAATGGGACTTATAATTGCCCTAGATGACAATAATGCTGCTTCTGGTAACTTGTTCTGGGATGATGGAGAATCTACAGGTGAGCAGTTAACAATTGTATAATAAGTATTATTAGCAAAACTTTAATGCGCACAAGTTTCAATCATTCTGTTGATTTCATGGAGCAAGAATAAGACATTGTGAATATTGAAGCATCCCATTACTTTCTCACCACTTTTAATAGGGAAGCTGTAATTGTTACTAATTTAGTTTTCACTTGTTTAGGTATCCCTATGGCCATATGGACATATGGACATAAATGTTTGCTACATTACCATGCTGACTGGTGAACCATACAGTCAAGCCATATTCTGGCATACATAGAGATGGGTTTCAATGGGGGCAACAACGCACATAATTAGTGTTTGATGCTAAGAATCAGTAGAAGACTACAAACTAGTGCTAGTTTCTAACCACCTTCTGGAATTATTTAAATTGCTCATGAAAAGGGTAGAAATTTTGTTACCTCCATAGTATGGTGCTGGAGCCAACTTTTTGACGCCATGTGCATTTTTCAAAGCCACATCCATCCTGGTCTTGAACACTTCAGCAGCCACATCCTCTTGGGTCAATCTGTTACTGTTTTTCGCCACCCTCATTATAAAAAAAAATGTCACTATGAGGGTGGCTATAAACGGTAACAGATATTTCTTCCTAATATCTTAATCTACCCTCTTCTAGTTTAAAATCATTGTTCTTTTCCTATCATTTATAAAAAGTCCCTCTCCAGGTTTCTTGTTGGCCTCTTTATGTACTGTAAGGCTGCTCTAAGGTCTCCCTGGAGACTTTTCTTCTACAGGATGAACACCACCAACTCTCTCAGCATGTCCTTCTGGATAGGTGCTCCAGCCCTCATCCTTGTGGTCCTCCTAAGAATTTGCTCCAACAAGGCCATGTCCTTCTTATACTGGGGGTTCCAAAGCTGCATGCAGTTCTTTAGTGCAGAGTAGAGGGGGGAGCATCACCACCCTGAACTTGCTGGTCATACTCCTTTCAATGAAGTCCAATATACAGCTGGCTTTCTGGAGTGCAAGCACATGCTGCTGGGATATGCTTCTTGTCAATCAGCACCCCCAAGTCTGTCTCCTTAGGGCTGCTCTCAATCTAATCTCCACCCAGCCTGTATTTGCACTTGGGATTGCTCCAGCACAGGTGCGGGGCCTTGCACTTGGCTTTGTTGAACTTCATGAGGTTTGCACAGGCCCACCTCTCAAGCTTGTTAAAGATATTAAACAGTGCAAGTATCAATGCTGACCCCTGAGGAACACCATTTGTCAGTGGTCCACTTGGACATCAAACTATTGACTCCAACTCTGAGTGTGATCCTCCAGACAATTCCTTACCCACCAAGTGGCCAATCTGACAAATCCATGTCTCTTCTTTTCAGAGACAAGGATGTCATGTGAGACAGTGTCAAATGCTTTGTACAAGTCCAAGTAGGTGAGACATCAGTGGCTCTTCCTTATCCACCAACGCCGTCACTCCACACAGAAGCCCACTAAATATGTCAAGAACAATTTTGCCATGTTGGCTGTCATCAATCACATCCTTATTTTCCACGTGACTCAGCATAGTTTCCAGGAGGATCTGCTCCATGAACTTGCTGGGCACCAGGGTGAGACTGAGCAGCCTGGAGTCCCCTGGGTTTTCCTTTTTCCCCTTTTTAAAAATCAGGGATACGTTTCCTCTCTTCCAGCCTTCCCCATATTCTGGGTAACCATGCCTCCCGTTTCCTTCTGGAGAGGACCCACAGTTTGCCTAGTCCTCCTTTTATCACTGACTGTGCCTACAGAAGGTTTTTTTGTTGCCCTTGATATCCCTGATCAGATTTAATTCTGTGAGGACTTCAACTTTCTTAACCTGATCCATGGCTGCCCTATTTCTCAAAATTCCTCCCAGGCTATCTGAACTTGCTCCCACCCTCTGTAGGCTTCCTTCTTGTGCTGAAGTCTGTCCAGGGGCTCCTTCTTCATCCACATACACCTCCTGGTGTTTTTGCTTGGCTTCCATTTTGTGGGTATGCATCGTTCATTAGCTTGGAGGTGATCCTTGAATATTACCCATCTTTTCTCAACCTCTCTTCCCTCCAGGGTTTTGTCCCATGTTACTCTACCAAGCAGATCCCGGAGGAGGCTAAAGCCAGCCCTCTGGAATTCCAGGGTACTGAGCTTGCTGTGCACACTCCTTGCTGCCCTAAGCATCTTAAACTCCTCTATTTGATGTCTATGCAGCCAAGGCTGTCCTTGAGCTTTGCATTCCTCACTCGCCCCTCCCTGTTGGTGAGAACAAGGTCCAGCATTGCACCTATCTGCATTAGCTCCTCTATTACTTGGAGAAGGCAGTTATCACATTGAACTGGTGATGACAGCGCTTATCTCACCATTCATTTTTTTTCTTTCAAACAATTTACAACACACATTCCTTTTTTCTTACTCTAAGATTAGGGTCACTACTTAATTGAACTGAAGATAAAATTAAAACCAAACAAACAACACAAGGCTCTAATATGAGGCTATATTTATTCGTGGAATACATGCACATCTAAGGAAACCAGAGGTTATTCTCAAGCAATGGAAAAAAGCTTTTCCATTATATATCCATAGACATATACTTCATTCTAATCTTGAGATGAAGGAAATTTTGGAAAATGAAGTGTCTATACATAACCACTTTAGGCTGCTTTTCAACCTTCGTCTTCTATCAAACACTTTTTAGAAAAGTCAGCAAACAGTTCAAAGGGTTCATCTGAAGTGATTTTTAGAGAAGTTTACAAAATGCTCAGGCTTTTATAAAACGATTGAAGGACCTGTATTTTACAGAATTGATTGTTTTATTTGCAACAAACCATAGCATTCAGAGCTAAGGACTTCGGTTTATTGTGTATGCGACTTCATAGTGTTGCATTTCAAGTAGACCCAATCTCTTCTGATTCATGTATCAATGCTGTATCCATAGACTGCTGTCAGTGGCAAAAGTGCCAGAGTTTCCTTTAGATACATTGAAAAAAAGTGTAGTATGAAACTAGGAAATTGGCAACAATAAGAATGTACAGATAAAAATGAAGTTGGAGACATATTACCATTGAGGCAAAAATAAGTAACGCTTATATTTTTGCTAATGCAAATAATGACACACAATATTATGTGCGTTTAATTTATAATCCTGAAAATTCATTAAAGGTCCTGCAGGCAGTAATTCATAGAGGTATTTTATACACCAGGTGTCTGCCTACGCATGTGTGTTTTTGGGAGAGATATTAAGATGTTCAGGAGATGACAGAGATTGTCCCATACGAATTAACCTCACTGCTGTAAGTCCACAGCGGTATCTGAATTTGTACATTCTTACTTCAGATACAACTAACAGAAGACTAACATCTTCTGATACAACTAGCCACCTTCTTCTAGACACTTAAGTGGTCCAGTTTCTCTGGCTTATTCTCCATTTGCTAAAAGCTACCTTTATCCTTTGTCACAATATATTTGTTTCACTTGTGCAGGGCCCAGGGCTCCATCTCAGCTTCCATGAAAGCAGGCAGGTCTTGGCATTCAAAACTGCATTCCCATTTCCTAATTGCACAGCTACCTTGTTCTCTACAGTATGCACACAACCTGTGGATTTCTCATTTGTTATTTTCACTTTAACAGTCATATCACCCATTAAAATACTCAAGCCTCTATTTCTTTCTTTTTTTTTTTTTTTCTAATTTTGTGGAAGTTTGGGATGCTTTTAAGAAATAGAGCTGTGATTCAGCTGGTTATTGCTGCCATAAATATTGAAGGCCTTGGGTGGCTGCTATAGGTATGGGTGACAGCTCTATGTACTCCTTTGTCAAGGCCTAAAATAACAAAGCTATTATTGTCCTCACTTCTCTTAAGAAACAAAGCAATGAAACATCTTATGAGTTTATTTCCTGACTAAAACTTACAGGTTGCACTCTCTTCAAGGAAACTGTTTCCAGTTTGTTTGCAATGACAGTATTTTACCTTACGTGCATTGTGGAAAAAATGCCAGATTGACTCAACATTTGGATTTCTTTTCCCTGGGTGTGCATTATTTCCTCTCTTACGGTTCTGTGGTAGAGATTATTACTATTACTATTGTCATTTTTGCATGAAAAGCACTATTTAGGGTATTTTAAAGGATTAGCTTGAAGCCATTCATCTGCATCTAAGGCAAGGTAAGAAGGTGTAACAGTAAAATAAAAAAAAACCCAGTACATTTCAGAAAAGCTGGTTTCAATGAATTTTTGGGAAATGTGGAAAATAAGACATCATGGCAGACTGGCCTGAGGAAAAAAGTAAAAGTGTCATTTCTATTTCTCAAAGAAACATTAGTAAATATTTGAGATGCTCAGGGCAGTTTCTGAATGCAGTAATGGTAATAATTAGAAATATATTGGTCTCTAGTAGTGGCACAGTCCTGGTTTTAATGCTGTTCCTTTCCACACTGCAAGTGTAAACTTCTTTCTTTACCTTTTAGGTACAATTGACAGTGAAGCCTACATTTACTATGAGTTCACAGTTTCCAATGTAAGTATTTTATTTTAAAAGACCTTACAATAATTTTCAATGTTAGCAGTAGTACCTTCAAGGACTGTTCTTTTCTGCTTGTTCTCCTGTAAGATTTACTAAGAAGCAAAATATCTGGCAAAATCAAAGAGAAGTCATGTTCAAAGCACTGTCATTTTAACTGAGATTAAAATCTGCTGTTTATAATTTTTCTAGTTAACATGAGAATCTACAGAAATTCTATTTAATAATAATGAACTCATCAGCAACATTTATAGAACAAGAGGAATATAAAGCATCAGTGGTAGTTAAAACAGAGTCCAGAAGGCGATGAATGTAATCTTTGTGATTCTCAAAATACTGAGAAAAATCTTTGAGTATGGTAAAAATATAGCTGAATGTTTCCAAAGAGGGAGGGAGATGTACGCCTTGTTTGTATCCACAGAATCTACTTCAAGGCTATGTTTTAGGGTTTTGATTTTTTTTAAGCTGAAATGTCCTCGGCAGGGTTGATTTATGGCAGAGTGAAGTCCAACTAGCGTTTCTATTCAATAGTGACCCTAGATACCATATGACAAGGACTCCAAGTGATACTATGGCATATTTTTAGTATAATAATAGCAATAATTTCTGCTAAAAGTATTATTTCCTTTGCCATGGTGAAACACCAGAGCAGCAACTGAGAAAGGATGCATGAGAACATGGGATTGAAGCACATGCATTAGTGTTTTTTTAAATCATGTAATCCTCTGTAGACAGGAAACCTCAGTTACTGTTGGAGTTTGAGACTCTTGCAACAAAATCGTTAGTTGGCTGTAATGATGTTGAATTAAAAATTAACATAAACTTCAATGTGGAGAGTAATAAGGAAGTTACACACTGGCACATGTGCCAGCCACAGTACAGATCCGTTGTTTGGACTTTTAATATAATAAGAAACGGAATTGGCATGGAAGTGGTATTTTTGTATCTGGAAAAGTGGGTATGAACCTTCACTTTTTAGAACCCCACAAGATCACAATAGAGTAGAGGTAAACTGCCTGAAACAGACACCTGCCAGCCTTTTTTTATGTCTGAACCACGCAAAAAAAAGAAGGTGGAACACAACTATGAAGCATATTATACGCACGGTGAGAAGCATTATTGTGATAATAAGCAGGGTAACAATATGTTAGGGAAAAAACTACTGGCTTAGTGCTGTAACATAAGATTTTGAAAATGTTAAATCAGAAGTATTTTGACAGGTTTTTTTTAAATAAAAACGTCCTCACTATTTTTTTTTTTCAGAATGTTCTAACTATGACTGCTATAAGGAGCAATTATGCTGATCCAAACAACTTGATGTTTGAAGAAATCAAGATATTGGGATCCCTTCAGGAAATAACAGCAGTTACTGTATCTCAGAACAATGTTGTGGAAGATTTTCCATACAATATCATCTATTATCCTTCAGAAAAGGTAACACAAGAACAGGAAAACAGAAAGCAAACATCTATGAAATTGCATCACTTTATATATTGCAAAGACAGCACTCAGTCGTCATGTTATTTCAATGAAATCCGACATCTATTTTATTACAGAACAAAAGTAAAATTACATTCAACTCAGCTGCACAGAAAGTGCATCTACATTTTTCTCTCAGACCCTCGGTGCAACAGAAAGTTTTGTTATGGAGTTATTCATGCAGTAACATTTAACATCTAAGAGGATGAATAGTTTTTGTGGTTTCATGTTATATTGGAGGATGGTTACAAATATTTATGTTTTAATTGAATATTTATGCATTGATTTTGAAAACAAAATCACAGTGTTTAAACCTTCTTTATCATTTCATGCAGAATTTTTCACAAGGTGAATCTGGAAAAGAGCAACACGCTGCATTCATGTGCAAAGCAAGTGCGCTGTTGCTAGTGGGAATCTTTCATGCAAGTGCTTTCCCACGCTAAGGATAGTTCCATCATTGCTTTGAATTTGCATTGTACACCCTCCTTAATTATTGCAAGCACCTGAATTACCTGTTATCTCAGTTGGTGAATCAAAATAAAACTATTTTTTCTTACCTTTTGCATTCATATTTCTAAAAATTAAGGAGCTGTGACCTTACATTTATTCCTGCTTTATTCCAAGGAAGCTGTGCGATGAGCTCTTTTTTTTCTTTTTTTTATTCTTAATTTATTAGATTTTATCTGCAAGTAAATCAGTTGTGTGTGTTTGTAGAAGTGAGACTACATCAAATGTTACAAGTTTTGTTGTGAATTGACATGTAACAAAATGTGTTCTCTGCTGACTGAAGGGCAAATAGATGTGATGTGGGATTTATTAACTGTTTATTGTTTAATATTTACAGGTTGCTCACATAACAGGACTTCAGCTTGAACTAGGAAAATCTTACACAGTACAATGGACTCAAGAACTGAATGTCAATGAAAGGTTTGATTGTTATCCCAGTCCCAACCCAACACAAGAAAGATGTGAACAACTTGGCTGTGTCTGGGATGTAAGCAAAAATAATTTCTCTAAATTCATGAGACAGAAACATTTCCAGGATCATAGCTTTCTCTTTATATTTGTTACAGTAGAAAACAATAATAGTCCGTCAGATTTGTCAGATTTTTAAAATGGAAGCACAGACATCAGCTGTACTAGCAGATGTTATTTACTTCACTGAAACTAAGGTAGTTGCCAGCCATGTAAGTTCTTCTGAAGTCTTTCAGAAACTAAGCTAAAATGTGGCATTTTTTGAAAGACAGAAAAAAGTTATATTAGAGTTATGAAAAAATAGAATAGTATCCTCAGCTACCTCTTCTGTTTCACTGGCATTGTGACCTGCAAGGTGTATTGCCTTTGTTGCATCTTCATAGTCACTTGAGCATATTTTAAGTCAGACCAATTCCTCTGGATCTCTGTTTGGGAGAAAATCCTTAAATCCACCAAAAAATTTTGATTCTTATGTGAACTTAATTGCATATACCCATGTTGAGGAGCTATTTTGAAATCATAATCTGTGACATGCAGTTCTTTAACACATAGCTTCATTTATTAATATCCCATGGGATACTAATGGGATATTATACGGGAGCTGTGTGCCCTGATAGTGTTAAACTTTAGAGGGTCCCTCCAACTAAATTATTCCATGATCCTCTAAATCTAAACTTTACAGCCTGGACATGCATCCTAACCATGAAGACCAATATTTTTTGCTAACTCCTCTTGAACTAGGAACAGCTGAAGTGGCTGCTGGGCTGACCTGGTTTTGTTGCACTATTAGGAATATTTTTTTTTAAATTTTGGACATTTGGAAACGATTGTTCTTGCGAAATCAAACTCTGGTCCTGTTATGAGCTGAGTATGTTTTGAATGCTTGCTGAGGTTGAAAGGTGCTTTGATTTTGGTGAAACCAGATGAATAAATATTCATTAACAAAATGTTCAATTATCTGAAAATGCAGAGCAGACAGAGTTTTATGTGAACAACTAGGCAGGATTGATGGCAAACATCCAGAGGTGGAAGGCTAATGCATTAACATTCACCAGCTTATCTGACCTCAGAATACATAGTTTGAGTGTTTATGTTCAACAGTAGCAGGAAACTGAAAATAATTTTGATCTTGCTGTCAGGAGATCTTTGATAAACAGGATGTATTTCTCAGTGCATATTTTAAGGGTAACGTGAAAAAAAGCCAATGGAAAGGTTTCATCTGAACATCCAATGGGTTTTGGACACATTCCCTTGAAGATAGCCAGGGACCAGAGAGCAACGGGATTAAAAGGGAGGAAGCTTTAGGAATTCTAAAGAGGCCAAAACAGCAATGTTGTGGGATTGAGCTGAAGATCACAGATACAGGGGAAATTAAATTCACCTTCATAGTACGAGCATTCAGTTTCCTGACTGAACTATTTGTGCATCCTTCACCAGATTGTTTATGTCTGATTTAGTGTAGAGATAAATGGGTTCTGTTCACTAGTTGAATAAGTTTTTTGCACAAATTCTACATTTGATAGATATCTGATAAAAATGGGAACTTTGGATTCCATGCTAATAACTAAAAAAAAAATGCAGTAGGCCAGTGTAGCTCACTAACCTGCAACTTTCGTCTATTTGCATCAGGAAACATCAGGCCCGGATATTCCATCCTGCTATTACAGCTCTGACAATGCTTATTCTGTAGACCAAGTAGAATACACCTCATCAGGTTTGACAGCCAACCTCATCTTAAACAGTGCCAACACCAAAGCTAATGAGGATTACACTACCCCAATTAGTACACTATGCTTGGAGGTGAAATATCATCTTAACCACATGCTGCAATTTAAGGTAATGTCATTCCAGAATTTCTACAAGTATGCAATGTCCTGTTGTTAAAAACAGCCTTATTTATAGAAATTATAAGGGCTTTTTCTAGTTAGTTTTATATTACACAGACTGTAGCAGCCTTGCCTAGATATGTTTCTCCTTCTAATCAACTGTTACTGCTCTTAGCTTGCATATTTTTTTGTCCTAGAATTTTGTACTCAGTTTTACTAGGAAATTATATGAATCAAAGGTGTGTCAATGTATTTCTAAAATGTCAACCACAAACTCTGGAACTGAAGGCGTCTTATTAATATAAAGGTAAATTTATCTATAGACATTATCATTATCACAGTTGATTTTTAAGTTAATCATTTTACTTCTATTCTAAAATTTTTAATACACTATTGTTCAGACTATAATTTATTACTGTGAGTGTAATAACACTGAAATAATTGTGAAGCCTTAAAGCAGTCAGGCATAAAAAACTTAACTCCAGTCAGCTTTCAGAATACAGCAAACTTTAAAAAGAATCCCTCAAAGTTGTCTAAAAGATGAATTAGAAAGATATTCACTCCACATACATATATATAACTATATTTTAAATATAGGTATATATTTTAACTTCATATAAATAATTAGACAATCCATTCCTGATCCAAAATAAATCCTTTAGGTTTGAGTTTTTTCCCCAAACAAACTAATGTGAATGAATTGGTCAAAGAATACATATTGAAAGAAAACACTCATCTCATCAAGTGTTTTCAATAATTTTCTATCAGATCAGATTTCTATTACTATAGATAAGATTTCAAACAACTCATTCATTGAATTGAATTGACTTTTACTTTCTAGATCTATGATTATCAAAACACACGATATGAGGTTCCAGTACCACTAAATCTCCCGAGCTCCCCAACAAGCACAGATGAGGAACGGCTATATGAAGTATCAGTTCAGAAAAAACCATTTGGTATACAAGTTCGTCGCAGAAGCACAGGAATACTCATGTAAGCCATAGTAATTTTATTTTATTTCAGTTGGTTTAGTTAGCTCTTTTCAAGCCAAAGCATTTCCTGGTGTACTATGTTCTAAACACCTTAAGACTCGCTCTTGTACCCTTCCCATGAAATGGTTCTGTCTGCCAAATGTCAGATGCTGCTCCAGTGGAGGTTGTTTCACCATTGGCATTGTATGAGAACACTGACCAGGAACTTTTCAGAGAAAGTGCCCTAAGCAATATCCTGTTTTTTTCTCATAATTATCTAAGGTTTCTCCCTGGTCATTTCTTAGTCTGACACTTGCTAAAAATCCTTTACAACATGTTGAAGTATGGAACACAGACAACTCCAAAGTCCATTTCTTGTTCAGTTCCCAGTTGTCTGAGAAGCACAGCAATTTTCCACACTTCGTAAGTTTCTCCTCAGGTGATTATACCACTGATCATTAAGGACTGATCACTTGGTTTGGTTTTGAGGAATGGTTAGGAAAAAAAAATAGAAGTAGTGTCTTAACTGACTTGCAGATGGATTTTGGTGATATGACAGGCAATACATCTGATAGGAGCTTCATTTTTTTCCTTGACTAAGATGAATTTGGAGCTAGAAAACAGAACAATGATGTTAGCAGTTGTATGTGTTATGTTTTTTTATAAAAAAAATAAAATAAAAATCTTATGTAATTTTTTTAAAGTACCCAAAAGTTCACTGTAAGCTGAGTTCCTTTTTGCCAACAAGAGTAATCATTCAAACTACAAATCAGTATCTTGAAATGATGTAATTCTTTGGCAGAGCACCATCAGGGTGCAGTTTGTTTTCTGACTCTAAACATGCTGATTTACAACAAATACAGTTTCAGTGTAATCTGCACAAAAAGTCCAGTGAACTGTAAAAAGCACATTATTTACTATATACCATTTGGCACCAAGGATCAGTCTGAGAGGAAAATAGGATTATACTCTCCTGAAACATATTTTTTCACTAAATTGCCAAAATATGATGCAACTTTGCGTGCATGACGCCTGTGTATAATATATATGTCTGAGGGAGACACAGAGGACTTTGCGTTTCTAAACTGCTTATCAAATTCTTAGACATCCCCATTTCATATGCTTGAAGTTTTCTCCATAGCCATAACAGATATATTCCACCTTTACTGAAGAATGAGATTTTTCAGAGAAAAAAAATAGCCCAAAGAAAGTGTCAGCTAAGCACAGCCCTGAAAACATGACATTCTTGTTTTTATTTTCTACTTTCCATTTTAGCTGGGATTCGCAGCTGCCCACCTTCACATTCAGTGACATGTTCATTCAGATTTCTACCCGTTTACCATCCCAATATATATATGGACTTGGAGAAAATGAGCACACGACGTTTCGACGTAACATGAGCTGGCACTCCTGGGGAATGTTCACAAGGGATCAGCCTCCCACTGTGAGTGGAAGCAAATGTGGCTTTTGGACCAACTATTCTAATGTGTGGAAGTATCCAGCAGGACTTTAAAGTCCAGTGGATGTCTGCTGGTACTGGACACACATATTAGCTTTGATTGTATTTATCATGGTTTATAATTTGGATGGTGTCTAAATGGCAATGGTCTTCTCTAACCATATTCTTTGTGGCCAGTAAGGCCAGTGTGTGGAGATAAATGTCAGAAGACAACAAATGGCTTAGAAATAATAGCACATTCCTCCTTTTTCATTCTTCTCAGCTAATTATTCTGAAAGGTAGACATGAGTCAGGAGAACTCCTACTACTTTGTATAGAGGTAAATCAGAAATCTTGTGTTTATGTGTATACCTGTGTTATTTCCTATGAGAGAGCATAATGTTTGCAGTTTTGAGGGAATGACCAATGAAATAGCTGAATTTGCAGTTCAGATTTGAATATATTTTTGAGTAAATGAAAGTGAGTAGAATTCCACCAGCATCTTCTCCTGGGGAACCACTTTCTCATTAGCTAGTGTTAAAGGCAGTAATATCTTTGCTTTCCTTTCTGCCTGGTCAGTCTGAAGAAAACTGACTCAAATTGTGAAGTTGAAGGTGATGTTCTGTAGGTATGCTTTGTAGGTGTGTAGGGTTTAAGTATATAATTCTGGAGTTTACTTGTATGTTTGGCAGTCATGTCTCATCTTTTATTAAATTTATTAATAAATAGAAGTTAGTGAATGCTTGTGATATCTCCCTATTAAAATGTATTTTATGTCATTTGCAGTACGAGTTGAATTCCTATAGTCATCAGCCATTTTACATGGCTCTTGAAGAAGATAGCAATGCCCATGGAGTTCTATTCCTTAACAGCAATGCAATGGGTAAGAAAACCTTAGATTTATTATCTCAGTGTGTTTTCTTTTTATGACCACTATTTTGCAACAGTGGCAAGTTCAGGCAACCTTTTCTCATTTCACTTTCTCCATTTCCAGATGTGACATTACAGCCAACACCTGCTCTGACATACCGTACCATAGGAGGAATCCTCGATTTCTATATGGTTTTGGGCCCAACTCCAGAACTTGTTGTACAGGAGTACACTGCAGTAGGATTCTTACTCTGTTACAAACTAGTTTTTGTTTAGTTGGTTGGTTTGGTTTGTTCTACTCTTCTCATGTATTCACCACAAATATTCTTTCTTATTTTTAGCTGATTGGACGACCAGTCATGCCACCCTACTGGTCTTTGGGATTCCAGTTGTGCCGCTATGGATACGTGAATGACTCAGAAATTGCCCAGCTGGTGGAGGAGATGAAGGCAGCTGGGATTCCTTATGTAAGCTGGCAGCAGTTAACATCTGAACTCATGCCTGAACTTTTGGTTTCTTAGTATTAATAAAGACCATTTAAAAACACAAACCCCCCCACCATGGTAGAGTAGAGCAGCCTACTTTTATGCCAGAGCTGAACACAGAATCACAGAATAGTTTGGGTTGGAAGGGACCTTCAACAGTCATCTAGTCCAACCCCTGGCAATGAGCAGGGACATAGAATCGTAGAATCATAGAATAGTTAGGGTTGGAAAGGACCTTAAGATCATCTAGTTCCAATCCCCCTGCCATGGGCAGGGACACCTCCCACTAAACCATGCCATCCAAGGCTATGTCCAACCCCACCTTGAACACTGCCAGGGATGAAGCATTCACAACTTCCCTGGGCAACTCATTCTAGGGCCTCACCACCCTTACAGGAAAGAATTTCTTCCTCATATCCAATCTAAACTTCCCCTGTTTAAGTTTGAACGTGTTACCCCTTGTCCTCTCACTACAGTCCCTCATGAAGAGTCCCTCCCCAGCATCCCTATAGGCCCCCTTCAGATATTGGAAGGCTGCTATGAGGTCTCCAAGCAGCCTTCTCTTCTCCAGCCTGAACAGCCCCAATTTTCTCAGCCTATCTTCATACGGGAAGTGCTCCAGTCCCCTGATCGTCCTCGTGGCCCTCCTCTGCACTTGTTCTAACAGTTCCATGTCCTTTTTATGTTGAGGACATCAGAACTGCACACAATACTCCAAGTGAGGTCTCACAAGAGCAGAGTAGAGGGGCAGGATCACCTCCTTGGACCTGCTGGTCACGCTCCTTTTGATGCAGCCCAGGATACGGTTGGCTTTCTGGGCTGCAAGCACACACTGCCGGCTCATGTTCATTTTCTCATCAACCAACACCCCCAAGTCCTTCTCCACAGGGCTGCTCTGAATCTCTTCCCTGCCCAACCTGTAGCTGTGCCTGGCATTGCTCTGACCCAGGTGTAGGACCTTGCACTCGGCATGGTTAAACTTCATCAGGTTGGCATCAGCCCACCTCACAAGTGTGTCAAGGTCCCTCTGGATGGCATTCCTTTCCTCCAATGTATCAACCGAACCACACAGCTTGGTGTCGTCTTCATCTACATCAGGTTTTCCAGAACCACACCCAGCCTGGCCTTGAATATCTCCAGTGACGGCACACCTACCACCTCTCTGGGCAATCTGTGCCAGTATTTTACCACCCTCATTGTAAAGAATTCTTTCCTCACATACAGCCTGAATCTCCGTTTTTTTAGTTTAAAATTATTGCCCTCATATATCTCTGTAAATTCTAAGCCACGTTAAATATAAGACATAGGCTGCTGTAATTTCTTTATCATTCATACCAAAGCAGCACCC
Source organism: Amazona ochrocephala (assembly GCA_039720435.1). Lineage (NCBI taxonomy): Eukaryota > Metazoa > Chordata > Aves > Psittaciformes > Psittacidae > Amazona > Amazona ochrocephala. The sequence goes on along the minus strand of CM077884.1, from coordinate 39,700,544 downwards.
AGATTCCTTAGTCAGTCATGGGCTCTAGCCATGCTGGTTATTTAACGGCAATGGTCAACAAGTGAAACAAGGAAGAAAAAAAATGAATCAGCATCATTTCAGTGGTATGGTTCTATGATTCTATTGTATATTGCTCTGTGTCTTCTAAGCTATGATTTGGCATGGGTTGTTGCTGGGAAAGTTGGAATAGCACCTATACCTAACAAAATTATACTGTAAATTGAATATGACTCTTCATTTTAAATGTAATAAACATCACGCTTTCAATACAGAGCAACTGTTTCAACTGTTTCCTTACAGATATGTTAGCATATGTATAGTTTCTGTGTACATAACTGTATATACAAATCCAGGACGTTTTTCTTTGTCGTGTGTTAATTTCTACCCTTAGACTAGATGCAGTAGTGAAGGGTTTATTTTGTACTGGACTTGCTGATAGGGTGCATAATATTCATTTAATAGCTTTAGCTTAAAGTTACAGCTGCTTCCAATTTTACAGGTCGGAAATTTTGGCAGGTTTTCAATAAATTAGTATTTGGCAAAATGGATTTTTTTTTTTAATTTATTTATTTTTTTTTTTAATTGCAGGATGTCCAGTATGCAGATATTGACTATATGGAAAGGCAACTGGACTTCACCATTGGCACACGCTTTGCTGGATTACCAGCTCTGGTTAACAAAATAAAAGAAGAAGGAATGAGATTTATTATTATCCTGGTCAGTTTTGAATACTACTTCTAATTTTCAATATATCATTGCAGAATGCAGAATATATTCAACAGTGTTCTAAAATTGTTTTTTGAGCATATAGGTAAAAGTGTTTTTAATTATAGGATCCAACCATCTCTGGAAATGAAACTAACTATCCTACCTTCTCAAGAGGTGTGCAGGATGATGTCTTCATAAAGTGGCCTAATACCGATGACATTATATATTCCAAGGTACTGTTCTTAAAAAATGGTGATGGTAGAGGCATGCTGTATCCAAGTAAACACCATGTCAGCCTAGGCTTCAGTGCTATCCTTAGTGGAAAAGCCTGTTAGCAGCATGGTCATGCCTGGCTGTAAATGACACGTGTAATAAATACTACAAATTGAGTTGCCTTCAGTTTGTGTTGTCATTCACAGAGATATCAGGGAAGAATGGTTGTATCTGTCTATTGCTGATGCTCATTCAGTGTGGTTTGATTATTTTATAATAATGTCCTTTGTCATATTAGGTCTGGCCATTTCTTCCTGACGTGGAAGTTGATGAGTCACTACCTGAGGAAACCCAAATACAGGTAAATATTGCTATGGTTTGCTTACTGGCTGAAATATAGACAGAGCAGCACATGAATTAAGGAAAACAGAAGTAAACTAGTTGATGAATCTGGTGAGAAGAATAAGATGCTGAAACTTGCTACACTTCCTAACAGCCAAAAAAGTTAGTGAAGAAGTAACATATTTGTTTTTTTTTAAACAAATTCCAACATTGTAACAGGATGCTTTCAAACATGTATCTGTTTTGTTTTCCTACTATTTTTACAGCTCTATGGAGCACATGCTGCTTTCCCAGATTTCTTTCGCAATTCCACAGCAGAGTGGTGGAAGAGAGAAATCCTGGAGTTGTACAACAATCCCACCAACACCTCAAGAAGCCTCAAGTTTGATGGCTTGTGGATTGTAAGTGTAGAAATGCATTCAATTTCTGTTTTTGTTTTTGTTTTTGTTTTGTTTTTTTTGTTTGTTTTATTTTTTGTTTGGTTTTTTTTTTTTTTTTTTTTTTTTTTTTTCTCTGTCAGATACTAGCAGAGAAATCACACAGTGTATGTACTACTGATGAGGCTCAGAGGGTATCTGGTGTTGAATTGCCATTAGATAAAACAAAAAAAAAAAAGCTGAACGGAAAGCAATCAGAGCACCAGGCAGAACCTGATCCCTCAGCCAAAGGCGCCACTTTGGCTCTAGGTTGTACTCTTGCACCGCCTTGGTATATTCTGACTTTTTCCCTCCACTGTGACACTCTTTGCACAGGGGAAGCAGCCCAGACTCACAGTTCTTCCCTTGAAACACTTGGTGGCTCCTTGTCCCTGCACCATGCCGGGGGCTGTAGTGATAGGACAAGTGGTAATGGGTTTAAACTTAAACAGAGGAAGATCAGGTTAGATATAAGGAAGAAGTTCTTTACTGTGAGGATGGTGAGGTACTGGAACAGGTTGCCCAAAGAAGTGGTAAATGCTCCATCCCTGGCAGTGTTCAAAGCCAGGTTAGACAAAGCCTTGGGCCCTGGAATGGGTTGCCCAGGGTGTTTGTGAATGCTTCATCCCTGGCGGCATTCAAGGTGGGGTTGGACATAGCCTTGGATGGCATGGTTTAGTGGGAGGTGTCCCTGCCCATGGCAGGGGGGTTGGAACTCGATGATCTTGAGGTCCTTTCCAACCCTTACTATTCTATGATTCTATGATATGGTCTAGTGTGAGGCATCCCTGCCCATGGCAGACGGGCTGGAACTATATGATCTTAAGGTCCTTTCCAACTCTAATTATTCTGTGATTCTAAGATTCTGTGATTTTTGTCAAGAAAACATGGAATGGCAGACTGAAAATACAGTGGCAAGGGCTTCTTCTATAATGTTGTTTGCTTGTAATATAGAATTCAGTGTGTTTTGTAGGTTTGAAGCAAATACAATCAAGTTTTGCTCTATGTTTTCAGGACATGAATGAACCAGCAACTTTTCTGAATGGTGCCATTGGCGGCTGTAGAAATGAGCTCTTAAATATGCCACCATATGTGCCTCGTAAGTCTGATTACTCCTTAAAAGTTTTAGGTCGTTACGGTTATTATATAATTTCTGATATGGTGTATGTGGCATAAATACGTAGTTAGGTATATAAGACCACAGCTCCTAACTGAAAGTGGCCCTTTAGTTCTGAGAGTATGGGTACATTTTAACCCCACCTATTTCAGTGGGAGCTGTAACTGCATGGCATTTTCATAAAGTAATTCTTAGTTACATTCATATGGATTTTGATACCTATTTTATATCTAGTTGCTTTGCTTTAGGCATGGTGAAGAATGTAAGTTCTCTGTTTAGCAGTTTTATCAGATTAATAATGCAATTAATTAAAAATTTAGAAAATATTCTTGTGTCTCTTTTCATTACATTCAGCTAGAATAGATAATATATATGATATATATAGAGATAATATATATAATTATAATACATATATAAAATACAGCTAGAATAGATAATTACCGTTATCTATGCAGTCAAATACTTGAAATACTTAGCATTCTCAGCTTGGCTTTACATAAGTACTTGTGTGTAGTACTAATTAGTAATTGTTTATTAATGGTTTATTAACATATTCCTGTTGCTTACTCTTGTTTTCACTTACGAATAGTTTCTAAGAAATTGTAAGGAAGTTAATATTCAGACACAAACCATACTCCCTGCCACACCCATTTTCTCTGTATAAATGGATGATCTGATGATATTTACAAAGATTTGCAATGTCTTCTGAATTTGAATATACTTTGTACTCTTTGAGCCTCTTTAGTAAGAACACCTGTAACTGAGCTATTAAAATACTTAGAGAATCAGATGCCTAAATAGGAATATTAGAAATATTCTATTTTGGAAATGCTATTTTTATAATTATAAATAAATGACAGTGTACATGCCTAAAAGAGACTGAATGGCTATGAAATTATTGAAATTAAGGAAAAGTAACTCTAACCATTCACAAACATTTGAATGCTCATTTTTAAGTGTTTTTGTTCTGCTTCCGTTAGATTTGGGATATCGGTCAGAGGGATTAATTGTCAAAACTCCATGCATGGAAGGTCAACAATATCTTCCAGACGGTACCCCAGTTAGACACTACGATGTCCACTCTCTTTATGGATGGTCACAAACAAAACCTACCCTAGAGTAAGTGAAGCTTGCATACTTTCTTGTTGTCTCCAAAATGTGTTACATATAATTATTCCGTGCCTATATTCTTCGAGGCAAACTTTCATCAGCTTATTTAACATGCCTGAGAAATCCTTCTTTTCATTCCAATATCTTTGATTCTTCAGTTCAGCTACAAGTGGACTTTGATGTTCAAAAGTTTAAGCAGCAGTTCTTTATCTCTGGCAGTTGGGATTATTTTAGTCCCTCTACTGCCCGGTTAGCACAGTGATCTTGCCCATGGTGCAGGAAGGGTGATATGAACCTGAGCTGCTGGAAGGGATGTGCAGAAGGGGAAGTGGGTCTGCACAGTTCTAAGCTGAAGCTGTTCTTTTGTGATTTCACTACAATAAATACTTCCTGCAGCTGGAGCCAGCTAGAAGAAAAACCCCACACTTCCTCAAGCATATCTACACCTGCATCACTGACTGTCTCAGGACAAGCAGGCAAAGTCTTTGTTTTGAGGCTAGCGGCTTTAAAATCACTGACCCTGATCAGATACAGTTTTCAAGGTACATTTTAAAGACAGTCTGGTATTAAAGAAACTTACTGCTCACCCAGTTGGGGAGCAATTCTTGGTATACCTGTTCCAAGATCTTTACCCATATAAACATTATGTTGTGTAAGCTTGATTACTGACCTGGATTATGAAATAAGATGGCTACAGTGCTGTTTCTCATATAGTTTAATTTGGATGTAATTACTCGCCATCAAGTGTTTCCTTGTCCCAATGCATTCAAACACAATGTGTTGCCTTTTCAGCAGAGGTTTCTATTATGAGGCAGACGACGCTCTGCATTGTAAATGAGAGCAGTCAATCCAAAGACTCTGCTCGAGTATTCGTTCACAAGGCAGAATGGAGAACAGGTCTGAACATCTTGATCAGCTCTTGGGAACAGTAATTACTCCAGGATGGTCTCACACAATTATTGTAATTAAAATATAAACCACTTCCTGTTTCTAGGCTTGGCAGAAATAGCCTGGTTTACTCCTAGCGCTGCCACTGTTTTCACCTTACACTGTACATCCAGCGACGGAAAATGAATATAGCTTTTTAGGAATGTTAATTTAAGAAAGGCTTGATTATGTCCTCTATTTAAAATAAATTGAGTAATAGTGAGAGGGGAAAACAGTGTCTTTTAAATTGCAAACTGTGTGCATAAAGCTTGACTTTTCAGAATTTATTTTCTCACTTCCAAGGCAAATCTCATTACCTGTTCCTTTCTGAACAGTACCCCAGCCTGCTATAGATAACATCTGATCTGATGATAATATATCTGCTGTTTCATCTCCAGTTCAATGAGTAAGCAAGGAACAGTGTTTCTGTAGAGGGCTTAACAACTTTATAGTCCTTGCTACCTTTGATATTGCCAAAAAGAAATAAAATATTAAGGCTGCTTGAATTTTTGACTGAGTGGATGTTATACTTGACAGCATGACATTGCAGATCTGCCTGTCAAGGCAGAAGTGAAACTGCTGACAGGACAAGAAGGAATACCTGATACTTCTGCTGTCAGCCAAATCACATGCAATTTGGGCACTGGAAGTAAACAATAATTTGACAGTAACAGGAATATTACCAGCATTTCTCTGTATTAAGTATGAACACAAATGTAGTGAAATATGTCCTGTTTTGAAAGGTACCATAAGAGAAACTATTATAACTTACACATCTTTTACATATATTCTCACACTTGAAATTTATAGAAAATGTTATTTGCAAAGAATATATATATCAGTTTCAAATTTATTCTTTGGTAGTAACTGAAGGTGTACTTGTGCAACTGAATACGTGTAATTGCTTTTCATAGATACAGCTTTGGCTCACCCCTGGAGCACAGAGTTGGCACCTTGAGTCAGCAAAACACTCAGGCCATACTCATTCTTGAGCAGTTCTATGCATCATATACACTTCCTTTACGTTTGAAATTTTATCTGCAATTCCAAAGCACTGTTGAAGTAGAGTAGGCTAAGCAGAGGCTGAAAATGTTGGATAGCATGTTACAAAGAAATAAAAGATACGAGAAAACTTACAGTTTGTCTTGGAAGAGATAATTAGAGCACATTAGACTAGTTCAATTACTATGGTAATTAAAGTGACTTGTGCATTTCTTCTGTAATTATAGCATCACTAAAGCTGCAAAACCAGTAGAAAAATAAATAAATAGTGCCTTATTGAAGCAGCCGTTTCGACACTTACTGTGGAGCTAGCATTGAAAGCAGCGTGATTTAATCAGTGAAGCTTTCTGACTAGTATTGTGGTTTAGTACTTTGCTGTAATGATTCACAGTGGGTGCATGGCTGCAAATTGTGTGCAGTTCTGGTGTCCTCAACATAAAAATGACACTGAACTGTTGGAACAAGTCCAGAGGAGGCCATGAGGATGATCAGGGGGCTGGAGCACCTCCCGTATGAAGATAGGATGAGAAAGTTGGGGCTGTTCAGCCTGGAGAAGAGAAGGCTGTGTGGAGACCTCATAGCAGCCTTCCAGTATCTGAAGGGGGCCTATAGGGATGCTGGGGAGGGACTCTTCATGAGGGACTGTAGTGATGGGACAAGGGGTAATGGGTTCAAACTTAAACAGGGGAAGTTTAGATTGGATTTGAGGAAGAAATTCTTTCCTGTAAGGGTGGCGAGGCACTGGAATGGGTTGGCCAGGGAAGTTGTGAATGCTCCATCGCTGGCAGTATTCAAGGCCAGGTTGGACAGAGCCTTGGATGGCATGGTTTAGTGTGAGGTGTCCCTGCCCAATGCAGGGGGGTTGGAACTAGATGATCTTAAGGTCCTTTCCAACCCTAACTCTTCTATGATTCTATGATTCTAAGAAAGTGGAGCAGTAATGCATCCGTGCTAGTCACACAGCATAGACCAACAGCATATGCTATAGAGAAAGGTGCTTGTACCCTCAGTGGAAGAACCAGAAACCATAAATTCCCATGAACTCAGTGATTTTGGTGGTTCTTTATTCCCTAAGCTTACTTGGTTGCCTCTGCAGGTACTTTGTGGCAATGACCAAGGTTTTATTTAAGAAAATTAAATATTTTTTTTAAGTATTTGAGGAATGAGGTTACTTGGTTAATTGGTTCTCCATCCAGTTCATTCACATCCACACCTCCCAGACCTCAAGGGCTCTTCTGAGTCATCAGCATGCCGCAGCCTCCTCTTCCTGTAGCAATGGTCCTAAGCAAGGCCATAGCAGTTTAGTGCCAGAATATCCTTAGAAATACATGACAGCACTTTCCTGGTGCTAGCTATTTTTTATACCCCAAACCAAAGTGCCTGCAGGTCTCCCACCCTGTAGGGATTTGCCTGTAATTTGGGAAATAAAAATAAGTCCCACCATCCTCAAAAGTTGATTAACCTCAGACTAAAATCCCTTCTGCTTATGAGGAAGCCAAATGTGATCAGATCAAGAAGTCAGCTAATGCTAAGGTAGTTACACACATTGGTGTCACTCCTTCACTGTAAGACCTGTTACTTGCCACAAGAAGAAAACAACTGGTTTAGTATGTTGCTTCCAGACAAATCCATGCTGGTCATTCCATATTGATATCATGTCATCTTGGTATTTCTGAAGTTATTACAGATCCATTACTTGTTCTAATAACTTTTTGGCAACTGGAGTTATACTGGCAGGTCCAATAGTCCTGGCATCTCTATTTTGCACCTTATGATATTTTTGATAGGATTTTTGCTGAATTATTTTTAACTGCTGCTGCAAGTTTTCAAGCATGCTAAGAAAGGAATGAGGTCCCCTGGAACACACCATGGAGACCATAGGAAAAATGCAAATTAGACTGCATCCTCAAGCTGTGGAAGCTTCAACCCTGGAAGCGTTCAAAGCCATTTTGAACAGGGCTTTGTACAACCTGCTCTGGTAGAGGGTGTTGCTGCCCATGGCAAGGGGTTGAAACTAGATGATCTTTTCCCTTCTAACCCAAAACATTCAATAATTCTATGATTTTAACATGTCCTTGCCTGCCTGTTCTTTTTCCAGTTACAGACTAGCTGACACTGCTGAGCTACTGTTGATGTGTGAATCACAGTAAATCCCCACAAAAAAGCACATCTGCATTGGATGCATGCATATTCATGCATAGAGCAATGCCCTCCTTTGCTATGAAGACATAAGCCCTTTAATTTCACAGAATCTGGTATAATAAATTCCTGTGTAATATTTCTCATGCAATTTGGTTTTTGCTCTATTTTCAATGTCAGAGGTTTGCAGAGTGCCACCAAGGAGCGTGGAATCGTTATCGCCCGTTCCACTTATCCCACCAGTGGAAGATGGGGGGGACACTGGTTCGGTGATAACACTGCAGCTTGGGATCAGCTATCTACATCTATTATTGGTATGAGAAAGAAAAGTATCTGTAATCAATTTGCTCTATGCAGTTACTTCTCCTTAGGCTGCTTGCTTTCAGTATTCATGTAGTTTTATCTCATGTAAGCAATTTAACTGAGGAACCATAATAAGTGGTCAATTTCTTTTTTCACTTCTTTAGTTCTGCACCAGGTACTAGGAACTCTTTTATCCCCTTGTGACCAAACACCTTTGTGCCCTGTGTCCTGCCCTCATTTCTTTCTTTGCTCCTGACCAATCAGCTCACATCTCTCTGTAGCAGAAAAACATGGCACACTGGGATTAATGCTTGTGTTTTTTTATTCTCATTCATCATTACAATAAGTATTATCTATGTAAGCATTAGCATACCAAAGGGGGACAAAAAAACTCACTAAACAACAGCCAGTAATATTGAATTATTTTTCCTTTCAGCTTTGATGGAGTTCAGTCTCTTTGGAATATCTTATGTAAGCTAATGAGTTATTACCTTACATTTAATTATCTTGATGCTGTACATAATTTTATTGTATCCCAATTGGGTCATTTTGAAACTTTCAGACAGGAGCTGATATATGTGGCTTCTTCAAAGACTCAGAGTATGAGCTGTGTATTCGCTGGATGGAACTAGGCGCATTTTACCCATATTCAAGGAACCACAATCAGAAAGGAACAAGGGTGAGTCACAAGTTTTTTACAGTTGTTAACTGCTGGGCCTTTGCAACACAATGTAGAGACCAGCCAGAACATCGCACAAGCTCACCTGGCTCAAAAAATTACATTCCGAGCAAAATGGGCATGAAAAGATGTTTGGCTCTTTATCAAATAAAAATTGTCTTTATTTGTATGCTAGTTTACCTGTAAGGCTCCCCCTCACCTAGGAGGCTTCATGCCGCTCTGGGATTTGGACCCATTGCAGGAAGCATATTCTAAGTTTGCTTTGACTGAATCCACCTCCTATGTATTTTTCCCTGTGTATCATTTTTATTTAAACACACTATACCAGCAAGACTAAAATAGAGCACTTTGGTGGCAAATGCACTTAAAGGAGCAAAGCTGACCTTAGTGCTCTCAGCCCTAATTGACCGTAATTATACACCAAATGAGAAAATGGAACAATGTAATAAGATTTTGGAGTAAGACTCGGCAATTTCTGTACTCTGCACATTTGCCACCATCAGATATTGTATTTCTTTTAAGAGTAAAGGGAAATAACTGCCTAAGTGTCGGTCTGTGCTGGCTAAGGACTATATCGTAGAAAGCTGTAAAACAAGATAACTGGAAAAAAAATGGAAACAGCACTTCTATTCCAGTTAAAGCTTCAGGTCTAGAAGAGTAGAGCTATTTACATAGCATATATCTAATGGATTAAAGTCTCCTTTTCAGAAACTGTGTGCTTTATCTTGCAGCGACATACCTTTCGATAGGTCTTTTAAAGCCTTTAAAAAAATGCAGATTCAGGGTTATCATGTTGCTTCCAGTCTTGCCCAATTTGCCAAGGTATTGTTCAATACATTTAATAAAGACTGGAAGTGCTCCCTGACATCAGTCATTAGTGCTTCACTCTCTGCTTGCAAGTCCTAAGTGCTGCCCTGCAGAAAAGAGGGATAATAAATTATGTATACTAGGATGCGTCACGCCTTTGGGACACTTTGCATTAAACAGTTTTTATAGTAGTTCCCACAGGTTTTTCTCACCTTTCCAGTTCCCCTCTTAGGGCTGACAGTGGTACCTGCTGGTTTTAGTGTCACTTAATTCTTAATTGAAGCATAAATAAATGAAGGTGCTCTAATTTGGCAGAGAAATTTCCTTGTCTTTCTCTTGCTATGTTGATTTTGGGTGGTTTGGTTTTTTTTGTAGCTTTTCTGAGCAAACCCCAGCTGGACTAACAAAGGTCTCTTTCAGAGGCAAGATCCTGCTTCCTGGAATGCAACATTTGAGGAGATTTCCAGGAATGTGTTGAATATAAGATACACCTTGCTACCTTATTTCTACACATTAATGTATGAAGCCCATGCCCATGGCAGCACTGTGATCCGCCCCATGCTCCATGAGTAAGTGGGACTCCTATGCTCTTCTTATCAGGAATTTCCACTGAAAATTCTGTAGTTATGACCCTCCTAACACTAAAGTTTTCTTTTTAGTTACAGCAATTATTATTCAAAAAAACCCAAAACAATCGCAAGATTAAGAGTATGAGCTTTCAATATCAAGCCTCACTCGATTAGCACTAGCTCTTCATTTTTCAAAACTGCACATCTTAGTTTCTGGGAGTAAAATTTAAATTTTAAATCTCACCTTTAACCTCTTTTGGGGGAAGGAACAGAATGCCAGGTGTATGTAGAATGAAAAAAAAAGGAAAGAAAAAAAAGGAAAAAAAAAAAAAAAGGAAAAAAGGAGCTGGGTAAAAACTTTTAGAAAAAAGACGCAATTCTGCCATAAATCATGAGAGTTTTGCAGGGGAAGAACAGGCTTTTTTGTTATGTCCAAGCTTATATAGCAGATTTTTTTTTTTTTTTTTTTTTTTTTTTATTTATTTATTAATGCTGTTAGACGCACAAGCTTGCTTTGTTCCTTGTCAGGTGGGTCAGTACCTGCAAAAGCTTTTAACCTCTGTTGTGGAGTTAGGTGTGCTCTTCATCTACATGCATGTCATGTCTGAGGAACACTGAGTTGTTTGCATGTATTGACTTCCTCTTTTCAAAGCAACTGCCTAAGAAAAAAGTGGCACAAGTTAGAAAGTAGTTCCCAGTCTGTCCACTACCTAATCTTATTATTGCTAGTACTGGCCAAGCACAACAGACCTTCTGAGTTTTGTGAACTAAAGACACTGAAAAGCTGCTGCAAAGAAATGGAAAATAAAAAAAAAATAAAATAAAAAAAAAGTAAGCTAATAGCTTACATTTCTCTAATGAGTTTCACATTAAGACCTTTGTGCATTCCTGGCAAGCATTAACTGATTTATGAATTATTAATAGTAGAATAAAGATGAGGAAATATTAGGTACTAGGAACAGTACATTCAAATGCTGACAATAATGTTTTAAAGAAGGAACACTTTCGAGAAGTTCAGCATGCAATGTCTAATTATTCTGCCAACTTGCAGGTTTGTGGAAGACAGAACAACCTGGGAAATCTATGAGCAGTTCCTCTGGGGACCTGCACTGCTCATCAGTCCTGTGATGCAACAGGTACATTTTTAAGCAGTTACAAAAATGCTAATGTCACTTTAGCTTTCACTTTTCCCTGTCACTTCAGTTTTTCATTTAAGGTACCTAAACCAAGTATTTTTAATTCCAGAACGCTGTAACAGTGAATGCTTACTTACCCAATGCCCGCTGGTATGATTACCACACAGTAAGTAATTTTAAAAATTGCATTTTATATGTCTTCTTCACAATGCTGCTTAGACAGCAGTAAGGTGTCCTGAGAGTGGTGGTGAGGTGTGAACCTTTGCCCACCCTGTTACAATCTTCCATTCAGTATTGCTTCTTAGCAGTATAACAGCTACTTACTAATAAAAAAAAATTCCTTGATTCCTGTAATTATTATCCCACACTAATAGATAATAGCATGACCACAGAGTAAATTAATTTGAGGTTCTTCTATTGACTTTTTAAGCCTCAAATAATATACATAATGACTTTGTAAGAAATACTGGAATGGACAAAACACATTTAGCTGCATCATCTTTCACAGAAAATAAAAGATTTGGTGATTGGAAGACCAGGCATCACAGATCATTTCATTAATCACAAGTTTGTATTTCACCAGACTGGCCCCTTTAGTTTGGCTATTGTGACCTATATTCAAGGCAATCAATAGATCCTGCATTTCAGTTTCTCTTATAAGCATTAGGTAGTTACTTCTGCAGTAAAAAGTCCTACTTCATCAAGCTAGCAAAACATGATAATTTCATTACAAAAAAAAACCCAAACAAACCACTAAAGTGGGAGCAACTCAGTAGAGGATTTTTAAAATTTTTTATACATAGGATGAAGATGTTGGCTTTAGGGGACAGTTCAGACTTTTATCAGCTCCTTTGGAACATATCAATCTGCATATCCGGGGTGGATACATCCTTGCTTGGCAAAAGCCTGCTAATACAACTTTTTACAGGTAAGACTGACTGAAATTTAAAATCCAGTTTTGCACAAATACAAATAGATAAAATATTACCCGTCCTCAGAGAAGATAGAGGTCTGATGGCACTGGAGCCTTATGGTTGGCTTTTCTTTCCCCAAATGGCCTCCTTTAAATTTCATAGGATTGGTTTAAAAAGATGACTTTGGGAGATAAATTGAGTGGCATGTAATATTTTTTAAAACATTCTAATGTTTGAGAAATATGAAATGTGATTGATTACCTGAGGAAACTGAGAAAAAAATACTATGTTTTCTATAGCCGAAAAAACCCCATGGGACTCACTGTTGCTTTGAATGACGCTCTGATTGCAGAAGGACAGCTTTATTGGGATGATGGTGTTCGCATTGGTATGTATGATGCTTTTTGCCTCCATAAAATCCTTTTTGCTATGACAATGGGTGGTCAAGCTCTAAAACAGGTTGCCCAGAGAGGCTGTGGAGCCTCCACTCTGGAGATATTCAAAGCCCAGACTAAGACAGATAAAACAAAACCCACTGATATGAACTGGAGAGAAATGAAAGAAATTACATCAGTCCCTGAAACCCAAATAATGCTCAGCTGCTGATGTATGAGCTTTTTTTGTCTGTGGTTTTCAACAGTAACCCAGTTGTCAAAGTGGAAACTCCAAGCTGTAAGAAGCTGCATCTCTTAGCTTTTGCTTGGGGAAAGAAGTGCTGATGGTTACTTTTGCCTTAGGAGTCCTCAGTGCAGCATGGGGTACTGGGGGAGGAGCATTGAGAAGATGGAAATGATGGACTCTGACCAAAACAATCACATTTCTGGAGGACATATTTGAACATGCCTTCAAGAAGCAAAATTGAAATCATACCTTCAGAGTAGCACTACAGTTATTTTTTCCTGCTTTAAACTGCATAATGCTATGATTTATAGAATTAATGTGTTGTATGAAGGAAATTGTGCCCAGGATGGAAGGCAACGCAGGTAACAAGCATTTGTCCTCAAACCAATGGGAACCATAACTGTAGTTTATGTGGGAAACTTTAACTAATTTTGTCAACATTCCTGAATTTAAATCATCTTCAGATAAGAAATATTTAAAAGTCTTTTCCATCCAGTGTATTACCCTTTTAATAACAACAAGCTATCACCCGAGATTCCTGCAAGTAATGGCAGAAAATGGTGTTATTTTGCATAATGACGTGTAGGGAAGTTTGCATGACGCTGTTGGTGTATTTTTTGGTGCTTCACTTACACCACTGCCCATTAGCACTGGAATTCAGAAACAATGGCTAGGTTCATGGAAGTCTGATGACAGATGAAATTAGTACAGATTACAAGGTGCCTCTCACCAGGATGCCTGTGATCTAGTTTTGGTAAGGCAGAAAGGCAAGAACCTACAGTGCTCATGACTATCAGCATTACTTTAGTGACAGGACAAGGGTAATGGGTTTATAGTTCAACAGGGGAAGTTCAGATTAGATATAACGATGAAGTTCTTCGAGGGTTGTGTGGCACTGGAACAGGTTGCCCAAAATGCTCCATCTCTGGCAGTATTCAAGGTCAGGTTGGACAGAGCCTTGGGTGAAATGGTCTAGTGTGAGGCGTCCCTGTCCATGGCAGGGTTGTTGGAATTAGATGATCTTAAGGTCCTTTCCAACCATTCTATGATTCTATGATTTAGTGTTTAATAATAGGATTGGTAAAATATACAACAGCAATTTCTACCAATCATGGTTGTATCACTGGACGGTGAATAGGGTTGGATGTGGGAAATTACTTCATGCCTTCCTCAGCGAGAAACACTTTTTCTCTTTGTGGCCTTAATACCGTGGATTTTACTAATGCTGTTTGTTTGCATTCTTTTGTATCAGACCTCTAAAATGTTCTCACTTATTTAATTAGCACGCTGTCCTCTAATGAAAGTATTTTATGTTTAAAAGCGTATGTCTTCTGGAAATACAAAAGTTTATTCATATGTAGATACATACCATATGTTTGTGTAAAGTACATGGACACAATTTTTGAACTGAAATTTTGATAACATGTTGAGGTGAATAACGAACGCATTTTATTTTATTCTTTTTGTCAGATGCATATGAAGATGGTGTATATCTGCTAACATCATTTACTGCTAATCAGGTAAGTAATGTTAAGCTCATATTTCTTTTAATGATCAGTTTAGGTGATTACTATTATATTTTTAACTTTGGGCATTTTAATTTGGAACTTCATAACGTCTTGATATCTCACCCTAACATTAACTTGTACTCACAATGGAATAGACTACAGGTAATATGTTTAAACTGTATTTAAAACATCTTTAAGATTATTCTGAAGTTATCAATTATAGTGTATTGTTAAACAAAGTGTACATTTATGGCATTGTAATTTCTGATTAGTTCTGGAAGTGCAAGTTTATTTCATAAACTAGTTCTATACAGTGAAAATGCTTATCAGTGCCGAACCTCTGGAACAGGCAGAGGGGTCAGAACTGCTATGACAGGAAAACCAGCACTTGCCAATGAGAAGGAAGCTGGAGATTTCAGACAGGAGGCTTTAAGGTCAAAAGGCTTTGACACTGGCTTACAGATGCAGAGAAATACCAGTGCCCAGCAAAGAATTTGTTTTTTCTTCTCAAGAACGGGCATATAGAATTGTTCCCAATCCATTTTGCAAGTTCAGGGTCTTTGGTGTTCAGCTATGCTGCTGTTCCCAAAAGAAAGAAATGTTCATAGGGTCAGAAGGAGGGCATCTCTGTTAGCAGAGCACCATAGAATGTGATTTATTGTGTGCAATCTTAGTTCTGGGGAGAAGCAACAGAATATACAGTCATTGGCAACTACAAAATAAATCACTCTCTAAAATGGCAAAGAGGGGGGAACAAGACCTGTCCCATTAATGAGTTCTACTCATGCCCTCTCATTGATGACAAAGCCAAGATGTGTTTGTGGTTATGAGCTGTAAACCTGAGTCCTAGCTCTCCAAGCATCCTAGGATGTGTACATTGATCCCATTCTATAGAAACAGCTCAGTATCCTGTAGGAGGCAGTGGGTTTTGCTGCTGTAGCCACACTGCTCTGCCAAGCCTGCTGCTGTAGCCACACTGCTCTGCAAAGCCTGCAAGAAACAGCCTCATGGAGGAATGGAGAAAGTGATTTAGTGCCAGCACAGCTTTGCACAGTTCTGGTGTGGATCGCTGCCTCAGTTTGGTATTGCTTGTTCTCTTTATTCTTCAACACAGAAAATCTGGCATCTATTCCTGGGTAACGGACTCAATGAATGGGAGTGCTCATTTTAAGTACTGGCTTTTCTAGGATGTTTTGTTTCAGTTTTTATCATAACCAGTTGAATATCTGGAATTAAATTAGACTGTAATTATAACAACTTTTGGTTTAAAAGAAATGCTTTTCTATTGTAATAGAAAACACACTTTATTTCATTAGTTTCCCAGAGTGACAAAATGTCTTCTAATTTTCTTTCTTCTAATTTAATTCTGTCTTTGTCAAATAACTGGATGTTAATTGCTAAGGAAGAGAAGTTTGTTTTGCTAATATTCAGTACTTGCAGTTGCAAGGAGATTATAAAATAAATTCACATTTCCTTCTCCTAAGAGAAGCTGGTAAAGAAAAGCCTAATTAAAGAGGCCTTGAATCAACCAACAATGAAAAATACTCACACTAAAAGTAGTATCCTCTGAGCACTAAATATGCAGAATTGTATCACAGCACATCTGCATGGGTTCACACTTGGGCTGTGAATCAGCAGGCACCTCTCTGGGCTGCTCAACCCGGCATTTACTCTCTGGAGACCTACCGAACCTTGGGTACATCCCAAAGAAACCATGTGCCCATAATCTACCTAAAATCACAACCACTGAAATATGAGGGGACCTGCAAGGGCTGAGGGAGGTGATGGAGGGGTGGAGGAGCTGTTATGGGAGGGCATAATGCAGCAAGAGCAAGAGCCTGAATCAGTCTCACAGAAGCTAGGGAAAGAGTGGCAATTAAAGACACAGCAGAGCCCAGGATCTAGCCAGATCAATGTGAAGAAAATGGAAGCCTTCAACATTTGGAAAATAAGTAGCAACATATTGGTATTAAAAAAAAATAAAAAAGGCAAAAGAGAGCAAGTGAAAAGCTCAGGTGGATGTGTACCAGTCCAAAGTCAGACTCCAGTCTTTTTTTTTTTTTTTTTTTTTTCCCTTCCAGAATGTTTTAGATATTACGGTTTTGCATCACGGTTACTCTGATCCAAACAACCTGATGTTTACTGAAATAAAAGTCCTGGGGGTGCCGTTCAACGTTACACAGGTGACCATATTGCAGAATGGCGGGACAATTGCATCATCTCATGCTGTGGACTACAATGACACCAAGCAGGTGAGGTGCCATTTGCAGAGTAATGCCACCTTCATGGCTGCATATGTGGTCTTAGACCTTTAGAGATCCAGTTCTCAGCTGTAATACCATATTTAAAATGTATTTAACAAGATACATCAGGTGATGATTATACCATACACTCTTTATTATACCATACACCGATTATACCATACAGTACCTATTGTGCAGTAGGTATGGTAGAGCTTTTCAGCACAGCAGTTACTGTTAGGAACCCAAACTGCTTCCAACAGTGGAAAAGTGTGGATTTTAGGTTGTGCTTTATTTCCACTCTTCCCAATAGCTTACTTGCAACCTGTGAGATTTGAAGGAAGGAAAAGCAACTACAAGTATTTTCATCGCCTCAACATGACCCCATTGTTGTTAGTCTTGTCTGACAGCATTTTCATTTCCCAGCTCTGTTTGCCTAGAATCATTCCCTATTCTTTCATATCACATCTTGGCTGTAGGCACTGCAGCACAGGATTCTTTCTTAAATATGAGTCAAATCCCATTTCTAAAGTTGTCTGCACACTTTCTACCAACTTCGGAATCCTGGGACTTCCACGTGCATGGGTGACGTGAGTCCATATCATTTCCCCCTCACACCTCCCTGGACAATAAAGTCAGGCACTAATAAAGCAGCTGAAATAAATACATATAACTGTATTGCCATTTGAGATGGCACTTCTGTGGACCATCCTTCAGATATGAACAGAACGGCTGAGGCATTCAGTCTTCCCAGTTTTCTTAAAGAGGGAGTCAGCCTGAACTCTTCTATTGCTGGGATCTTACTACCCTTCCTTTGCAATTCAGTATTCTGTTAAGTCTTAGTTCTTTCTCGTTCACAAAAAGCTGGAACTATGTGAGTTTTCTACATAACAAAAAAGATGAGTTAAAAATGTAAAACTAAATGAAAATGTTTCATTCTGCTGTTGACTTTTGGATGGAAAAAAGGAGGAATTCATATGCCCAGCTGAATTACAGGATGTTCCAAATTTTGCTGCCTCTTTAAAATTTCTTAAAAAAAAAAAATAGTAACAGGAATGTCAACTCTGAAAGGGCCTCTGAATCAAGGGAGTGGATCAGAGCCTCACCATCAGAAATCCAGAAATCTATGCTGATTAAACTATGTTTATAGTGATACAAACACAAAAGCAAATGAAGAGGCATAAATTCCTCTTACTTAAGCCAAGAAGCCACTACCTCTGATGAATATAGAAAAAGCAGCGGATCTTCAGGGCAGAATTACTAATTACTCATTTTGTCTGTTTTATTCACAGCTCCTGACAATCACAAACCTTCAACTTGAATTAGGCGAAAGTTACACCGTGCAATGGAGCTAAAATGCCTGCAAAATAACATCATCCATACTGCTGAATCTTCTCACTATTTTAGAACTCTTTCAATTTTCCAACTTTCATACTGTCTCTGTATCATCTTAGAATACTTTTTATTATAAAAACATACTAGTTACAGTTAGTTCATATGCATGTATTATGGATACAAAGCAGTGACATTTCAGTATTGTTGAAGGCCAACTACAAGGTCTACATGCAGTGCAAAAATTTAAACAGCATGCACTTCTGTATAACTTCATCTTTCAAAACTCAGAACTGAATGTAAACCTCCATGTTTTTTCAGAATAGAATTTCTGGCTAACCTCATGCGTGCCAAATCTTTGTTTCATAAAAAAAAAAAAAGGATGCAGTTGGTGTTAGCTGCATGGACTTGGGGCCATAATTCTGCATATATTTAATTCATCTTAATTTTAATTCTGGCTATGTAAGTCACTACTACAGAGAAGTATTTAAGGCCAGCCAAAACAAACGTTTTCAGATTACTGATTTAGCATGAAATGATGTTTCAATTTGTTGATCTATAAAATATTAAGATACTTGCAGAAGTCACAGGGTTTCTTTTTTGCGGGGGTGTCAGCAGGGCTTTTGTATGACTTTAGCCAGACATTTGTGTTCCCCAGTGTTTTGATCTGAACATGTAAGATTAAACTTGAAGTTTCAAGGTCAACTAATAAATGTTGGTCTCTGAGTGTTCATGTAGCTGAAGGAAATGCTGTTGTATGTTTACTATAATAGTAATCCATACTAAAGACTCTTTGTATCCCAAGAGTGCAACATGTGATCTAAACAGATTGATAAAGCGTGTTTACAATTAAATTTGATGGGAATAAACTGCTGTCAAAGGTAATAGTAAACTCTAGTGACTGTGCTTAAAATTCATTTAAAGGATTCCCCTCTGCTTTGAAATTTTGTGGTAAAACAGATGAGTAGCAAACATCCCACAGTTGGATCAATGTAATTAATTTACTGAATTTATTGAAACTGAATTTATTGAAGCTTCCTTGTAAAATAATAATGAAATTAGCAATCCAGAGAAAATGATCATTTAAGTTACCATTTTGACAAATATTTTTGTCTGAAGGAACACACTACACTGTATCTCTGGAGCTAGTGGTGAACAGTTACTGAAGTAAGCTGACACAATGACTCGTCTTATCACCGCAGAGAGGGGAACTGCAGGTTACTGACCCTTCAACTTATTCCCTCTCATGTCACCTCCTACACCACTTTGCATCCACCTGATTTTCAGAATTTTTCTCATTAGATTTATTTGGGGAACCTCACTGTTCTGTTTTCTTGGCTTTGAGAGGCTCAGCACCTCAGCTGAGCTGTCTGTGCTTCTGCCACAGCGTGCAGCTTTTACCAAGTCTTCAGAATAATAATTCATGAGGAACTCACACAGGCTGAGAAATCACAGCTTCAGACATAGGCTGGCCACTTTAGGGAGTGCTCCCTGGAGTGTCTCTTCCCTCCTGCAGTTTTTACAAGCAGGGGCAGTCCAGCAGATCCTGGTCCCCACCACTCACTTCTGGAACGTCTGTGCAGCAGCGCTGTCCTTCTCTGGAGATCACAGAAGCAGAACACTGAACTTGGGGACATTTCAATGCAGGTTGGTAGTAGCCCTTCAGGTAATGCTTCTCTTTGGGTCTGATACCTACATGTGTTGGGAAACATCTCCTGCTGCATGACATCCCATGGAAGTCCACAAGCCATGCTGAGTAGTGGGCAGTTTTTCAACAGAAGGAAGTGAGCAGCAACAAGCATACTACATGTGTACAGGATGGGATTTTTTGACTACCACTCTCTCAGTAGTTTGACTTTCTAGCAGTTAAAAAAATTGCTCATAAAATAGCATAACACCACCAGAGGTTGACACAATCCTGCTGCCCACTGCAGAAGAAGATTCTCACTGAAGGCACAATACCTTCCCTGAAAGCCATGAAGTTCTGCTTTCAATATCCTTTTCCAGAACTTTATTGGCTGCTTCTCTGGGCAAAATAAATCCAAAGAAAACAGTATTTGCAAAAAGTCATATATTTGTTTGGTATATTAAATTTTTCAGCTAACTTTTCTCTAGTATTAAGATACTAGAGCAACATTATGAATAGTAGACTGTTGTGGGCTTGCCCCATAAGGCAGCAAGACAGTGTTACAGACCCAACAGACTGCTGAAAATGAGAGTGCATTGAAAACACTGCTTTACATGCATCCTGCTCTGAAACCAGTACTGAGCACAGCCAGAGGCAGGCACCACTAGATATAGCTTTCTGCACTGAGACAATATCCATTTCTTTGGATGGATGGACAAAAGGAAAGCTCACTTCATATGAGATATTCTGCCTTTTTAATTCCTGAACAAAATGAAAGTTTAAGCCTGACCACTTTCAGCAGGGTTCTTCATGTCGTATGTAAGCTGAAATTGGCCTTTGAAATAGACACATGGATATACTGTCAGTGTGTGTGTGTATACATACATACATACGTACATATATGAGCATTTTATAAACATATAGTGATATGTGTATATATATGCATGCACACGTATGTATACAGAAATGTGTGTATACACACCTTTTTATCCATGATATATATACACACATGAACATAATATATGCATATATATGTGCACATGTAACTACATGCATTTTATTTCATCATGTGTAAATGGAGCTCCTCTTTACAGAGACTTAAAAAAGTTAATAATGTTCAGGTTTTGGGGAAACTACCTCAGAGAACAGCCAGCTGCAAACAGGACCTTTCAAGTACATTTTTGTTTCTTCAAGAAATGTTCAAGTTTAAAGTAGCTCATCCCAGAGTAGACCCAAAGCTCACGGGAATCTGTGAGTTTCTGTCTGTGGGCTTTGAATCAACTCCTGACAGGTCTGCTTTTTAAAACCTGTGTCTCCCATCGTTGGCATGGGCAGAGATTAATTTACCAGAGCAAAAATGGTCTTCAAAAGCACTGTTGCAGACCAAAAGCGCAGCCTGGAAATTAAATCAAGGTCAAGTAATAGGTTAATGAACTTCGTAAAACTGTCTCACCTAGCCATGTAATTAGAAGTTTTAATTAAAAAAACTTGGCATTCCAGGCACTTGAACCTTGGCATGCAAAGGAAAACAGAAATGCATGGCAATTTCACTTAAAGGCTAATGGTGGTTGTGCAGATCCTTCCAGCTTTGGCTAACATACTTTCAGAAAGGCAAAGAAATGTGTTATGGCTATAAAAGAGCAGCAGATACAGAAAACATGTCCAAAGAATCCCTGTGTAGATGACAGCTCTTCAGGTACCAAAGGATAATCCCACCTGTTTTAAGGAATATACGTTTCTTTAGCCACATAAGGAATGACAAATGCTGCAGTTACTTATTGCTGCAGCAGTGAAGGTGCCGCACAAGCTGAGCTGTGCTCCAGCTCCCCAGGCTAGCCTGAATACAGGGCCACTGGCGAGCCAACAACAGGACAGCTGGAGACCAGGTCCATAACTCCATCACAAATTGCAAGGAAACCACACTTCCAGTGACAGGCAGCATGACCTCCAGTACCTCATAGCATAGGAGTACTTCATTGCCAATTATTATTAATTCATCAACCTGCCTAGCAAACACAGTAGCTAGCCTTGTGCACAGAGCCCACACAGCCGACCCAAAGGAGAACACGCTCTGATGAACTGTGGCATTTTGGATTGAAAGACCAAGGTGCGTTTTTTTGGTGAATTCCTACCTGGCCTCTGTGTCCTCTGCTAGGAAAGCTTTTCTTTTGGTCGTAAAAAGAGAGAAATCAGAAAAAATATAAAACTGTTTTTTCATTTCATTCCTTTTCACAAATAGTGAGTATATCAGACCTCTCTGCAGCCTTCTGCATCATTTAGCAATGGCTATAGCAGTATGTCGTATTCAGATTTAATTACCTTTCTCATGCTTCGTAAGTGGAAGGATCCAAGAATCCTTCCATACTACACCCACTTGGAGCACAAGCCTGCCTGCGAATAGCTAGAAGCTTGCTTTCTAGCAACCACAATGTGATGAACACCATCGAGGTACAGTTCTCAAAATTACCCCACCAGATGCATAGCTGGAGGACATTTCCAGAGAATTGTCCTGTAATAACCAGAGGGTGACTTACCTTGAACAGAATATGACTCAAAACCTGTGGAAACAATAATGACATACTGGAATTTCTAGGATGTTTTTGAGTTGGAACCCAGACCTCCAGGCCACAGGATTAATTCCTGCAGTATCACATCTGGTACTACTGCTACCTGGGAAGATGATGGAAACCACAGTTTTCAGCAATATCGTTACAGCATATTCTACAGAAATATTTTTTTTTAAATATTTCTGGTTCTCACAAACTAAGAAAATATCTGGAATGCTTGCATTCTTTGCCTTTTAGAAGATGCCAGATTGAGTAGCTCCAGAAAGGAAGCCTTCAACAGTACAGCGAGGGGAAACACAGCATCCACGACCCTCAGTTCTGAGCAGCGAGAGCCACTGAGGGAGCCTCAAGTCCTCAACAAGCCTTGCCCAGGAGCTGGCTATTCAGGCTGGAGAAGAGAAGGCTGCGTGGAGACCTCATAGCAGCCTTCCAGTATCTGAAGGGGGCCTATAAGGATGCTGGGGAGGGACTCTTTCTTTATTATGGACTGTACTAACAGGACAAGGGGTAACAGATTCAAACTTAAACAGGGGAAGTTTAGGTTAGATATAAGGAGGAAGTTCTTTAATGTGAGGGTGGTGAGGCACTGGAACGGGATGTCTCAGGGAGCTATGAATGCTCCATCCGTGGCAGTGTTCAAGGCTAGGTTGGATGGAGTCTTGGGTGACATTCCTGCCCATGGCAGAGGGGCTGGAACTAGATGATCTTAAGGTCCTTTCCAACCCTAACTATCCTATGATTCTATGCTGTTGTGTGATTATCCTTCCTCATGTCTCATGTTGTGGCTGAAGGGTATTAGCAGCAACCTGTTCAATAAAATTTCACCTCCCTAAGCTTAGCTCTTCCTGAGACTGCTGCAATTTGAAAACAGCTCTTTCACTGCTAAAAAGAAGTGCCCACTTAAAGGAAAACTGCCACTAATTGGCATGGGAAGGAAATTGCAAAGAATCAGCTCACATTTGGCTTCAGCGTTGACTCCAAAGATTTCCAAATGATGCACTTACTTACTTATGCTGAAGGACTTCTCTTGGGTATGATGTATATGAGTGAGTGGATGGGCTGTCTGGGCGTGGAGTACCTCTGTTGAACAGGAGCAGATACCACTGTGCTAAAGAGACATGATGGCCCTGAAATTACTATTCCGCTAATGTAAAAGATAAAACTGTGTCACACTTGGCTGTGCTTGTTCTAATGAAGCTGCCACACATGCATAGTTAATTGGATTTTTCCTCGGAGGCTGGAAGAAGCAGCTGGATGGCAACATCTGGCAAGGCAGTGGGAGTGTGGTCTGGCTTGCAAAACATGAGTGGGATTTCACTGTTCAGAAAAGCACAAGCAGGGTGTGAGGTCTACAAATGTCTTCTCTGCTGTGGCACATGGAGCATGTCCCCGCCAGGATGAGCTATTTCTTCATTCCTTACATTGTTATTTATCTCAGGGTGGTGAGCAAACTAACATGGTCATATGTTTTAAAGCTTATCCCAACACCAGTGACGGACACTAACATTTTAGTTCAACTTTATAAAAAATGCAAGGGTCTTCTGTACTATCAGATGATGAACTTTTGGTGTATATATATATTTATTTTATTTTTTTTTTTAGCCAATCCAGGAAATTTTGGTAAGAAGTTGCACCAGTACTGAAGAGTTTGTATGTTCCTCTTTACATATGCTAAAAATGCCAATCTTACATTGTTCTGAGGATTAAGTCAAGCTTGATGGTGTTTTCACTGCTATTAATAATATGAATACTGCAATAGGAATTTTTTGAATGACAATAAATTGAAATAGAAATGTTAAAAATGAATCCAATATGATATAACACTTCAAATTATCCTATGTGGCAAGGTTAAGTGTTTAAATACACATTAGGTATATGCTACATATACATAATACTTAAGTGCATATATAAGTGTGTACACTTAGACAATAAATATATTCTTTACATTAGTAATATTACAGTCTATTATGATGTAAAATAAGTGGGTTTTATTTATTATATTATTCTCAGTCATTTTAGATTAATGTTTAATGCACATGAGCCATTATGCACATTATAATAATTAGGCAATAAGCAATTTAGAAATGCTCTCTGACCGGTGGTTGCCTTTTAATAATCTCGCAAGACCCTTCAGGTGGATATAGTGCACCATTTACTCCCACTGCTATAAACCCTATATTCAGGGTCAGGTTGCAAAGCAGCTAATACTAATATACTCCAGATATTTGTAAAAAATGAAGCAATTTGCACTGAGCACTCATTGCAGGAAAGGCAAATAAAAGTGACATTCAGGTGGGATGGCAAAAAAGTATTTGCTAAAACATTTGCCACATATTGCCCCTTAAAAATACCCCTGGGAAGGAGCAAAGAATGTGGTCCAGATGACTCCCTCCAGGTCCACGGCATGCAAAGAACTGAGCTGGAAGATCTGCTATATAACACTGTGAATATTCAACCTCTATCTAGATCTGAATATCCAAATACAGCTACAGGAGATGGAATTAAATCAGCTGTGCACAGGACACTGTGCCTTGTATTGATTGTAATGTCTGAAATGAAGCCAGCAAATGGAAATTTGAGAAGCAGTTGGGTTTTTTCTTTAGTTTAACCTTTTTGCTTCACTAATACATTTTATTCTACTGGTTATTATTTTTAACAGATTCATAAGAAAGTAAACAGCATTTCTCAACAGTATTTATACTGCCAGATACAAATCTAATAAATGTTATATTTAATGACACCTTCTGTCGCCTCTGAAAAGACTGCACAGCTCAGTACATTCATTTCAAGAAACAGCTGCAAAATCTGTTTCCTCCTCTCTGTTGTTTCCTATTTGATCTATGCAATTCCTCGCACCATCCTGACACCTGTATTTATACTGCGATGTCTGGATTAGAACAGATAGAAAAAATAAATCTGTCCTGCTAGAAAACATGATTGGGTTTGCTGTTTTACTGTGACACTGTTATTGCTGCGCAAGGACTTGGGTGCCCCACTCACTCCCTTCCCATGCTGGGGAGGGGCAATGCCAAGAAGGGACTTGACTTGGCTAGCATTCACCAATCCAGATGCTGCCAAAGGGTAAAGCTAATGGAGGCAGGTAAAGGGAAAGGATTTCTTCCTGTGTTAATACCACTAAAAAACATCTCCTTGGGTAATAACATTATCACAATATTTGCAAATCCTAGGAGAAATATTAAAGTGATTCTCTAGGAGAAAAAGATTAAAATGATTCTTTAGCAACTCACAGTCAGTTCCAAAACTGCTTCTAGTTCAGGACATTTTTTTGCCTTTTCTTGTGCCTTTATCTCTGTGGTATTGGAAAGGACACATGCCTTTCCTGCCTCTTGTCTTAAGATGGCTTTTGGTTGTTCGTTTTGGACAGCAGAAGACTGAGTCCTCCACAGCCACAAATCAGGGATGCAGAGTTGGGTATTTTTCTGTAGCTGCTGCTAATTCACTCTTTCGAAAAAGGAGAGCAATCCACAGTCTACTCTAACCAGAGACCCTTTGCTGGCATACAAGAAGAGAGCTTTCCTCTCTTCCTCCTGTGCTGTATCATCCTGCTAACTCCTCTTTCCAGTTCACAGAGGTCCCTGGTATCCCAGCTCTCACCCTCATCCTCCTCAGCTGCAGGGTCCCTGCAGAGACCGAGGGAGTGTTACCAGCTGAACAGATCCCTTGTGTGGGGGCACACTGGGCAGCTCCATCCCAGGGTTGGCAGAAGCCCTGACATCCAATATCTAAACCACAGCCAAACACTTTCTTACAGCAGGGCATCAAAGGTTTTTCTGATGTTTCAAAATTATACATTCCCTCATATTAAATAATGAATGAAAATATAATTTCCTGCACTGCATATGCAAGTTGTTAGATTAATTTGTTCCTATCCAATATTCCTGGATTCATTTTCCATTGCAGCCGGCAGTAACACTTGGGAAGCATGTTTTGTTATTTTTCGTACCAGCCAGCTCTTGCTTCCTCGACAAGTTTCCATCTGATTCCTTTAATGAAATACCTCTCACAACTGTGCTAATCTCCCCCTCGGTTACTCCTTTTCTCATTTTCACTGCCAGCCTTTGCCTTCTGTTCAATGCTCTGGCTGCTACAAGGCTTGAGAAAACGCTTTTACTGTTTCGACCTATTTGATCTCTAACTTTAGAAAATGAAGTATTTTCATGCCACCTCTACACAACACAATTTTAAACAGATCTAATCAGTTCTGCCCTCTACCTTTTATAACTAGAAATGTTTTCAAATGAAAATTCAGATATCGCATCCTTCAGTGATCGCTTCATCTCACATTCTTTTCCCATATGTTTCAAGCAATTAAAAAAGGAAAAACAAAGTTTGCCTGACTTTGAGAACTTCTTACCCTCAGCACAAAAGCCTTTTCCAAGTTTTAATTGAAGCTAAACATCTATTTAGGTTACAAAGTCCTATCTTTAACTTGAATAGAATAATTCCTTTTCTTTTATTTAATCTTTGATCAGCTACCTGCCTTTGAGCTTTTGGATAACTACCCCCTTCTTGTTATCCTTGTCCCATTTCTTCCATAACCCTTGCGTAACAGCACCCTATAAATCAAAATAAAGTTCTCTTTGGTGAAATTACTTTTTTCTTTCCTTTTTTTTTTTTTTTTTTTTCCACAGAGACAGTTTCTGTCACTTTGTTTGTCCTTTTGTTTTTTGAATATAACCACAATAGTGATCTAGGATATAATGCTGTAAGATGTTTGCAGAGTTTTAGATTAAATTCAGTATAGCAAGAAAAAAATACATGAACCATGAAACTATTACCAATATTCCAGATTATGTCTGAAGAATCAACTTGTCTATGATGGCCTTCACCCTGCCTGCTCCATGGTCACTCACTGGATTCGCCTTCCTCCTCAACTCGCCCATCACCTGCAGAGATGGACCACAAGCAGAATGCCAACCTGCTTGGGTAGGACACAGGAGGGATAGCTCTCTACAAGGTGAGCTGAGGGAATGATCATTCTGCTGTTGCCTGTGCTTCTGGGTGCTCCCTCCAGGTGATGGATAGATAGTGGAGATGGATGCTCCACTTTCTTGCTAGGATTCAGAAAACTCAAAATACCATAAACCAGCAATACCAACTAAAAAGAAAGCAGTGATACACTGCTTTATTTGATAGGCACATTTTTCAGAATTACACCTCCTTACATCTGTCTTCTGCCTCCCTCCGATCACACAAATGGTCTCTGGCAATGTGGGAGGGAAGCAAGTGACAAGCGGGTTGTTTGGGGTTGCAGTAAGGCAGCATGCAACTCATTTTGCCCCTTAGTAACCTAACCTCTCATGTAGGTACCAACCCTAAGGTACATGTGCCTGGCACTTATGAGGGCTTCTGTTATGAAATTTTCAGTATTACATTTCAGAATATACGTAGTTGGAAATGTATCATCAAATCCTCCTATGTTACTAGTATCGCTCAAAAGAACATGTGTTTATATAAATAATAGCATTCTTTTAAAAATTAACATAAATCTAAAATTAACACCTTAAAAATTGTGGTATGGTCTGAATTTTTCTATTTCTATAATATTGGCAGTGTATGACTTAGAACATTCTAAACTATTAATTACCTTGGTTTAAAGGCTTGGATTAGATGACTTCTTGCTTCAGGACAGACACAGGTAACAATCTTCCTTATTAATACTGGTCTCCAAATCTATTCAGAACAGACAATGCAATTTCTGTACTTGTAGTGCATGAACTAGTAAACAGTTATCAATACCCTTCTCCTCAAATAGTTTCAAACTATTTAGATGTGAGTGATTTATAACTTTTATCGCTCTTGCAGACTTGGCACATGTGTAAATGTGGGCTTTTTCTTTTTCTTTTGAAATACCCTTTTTCATCACACATCCCACCTCACTTCTTTCACTATCATATCCCAAATGAAGAGTAAATATTTTCTTAGCTAGTGTGTGCATACAGATATAAATAAAAAGCTGATTATAAAATTAATAATGAATCCTTCCACATTGGGGGTCTTAAAAAATCAGAGAGTAGAGTTGCACACAAGGGCAAGATACCTGGAGGCTTGAAATGAAGTAGACTAAAACTAGTGACTGGGGTCTCAGTTCACAATCTAATTTGACACTGAATTTATTACAGGCAAGGCTAAATATTTAATTTCAAAAAGTACACTGAATATAGCTGGAGATACCACCATTCTTTCTGTGCATATCTTGCTTTTCCTCACTTACATGAATGCATAGTGGCCTCTGAAACACTCTCAAGTACAATTTATTGCCAGAGCATTTCTTTAGTGTAACATTAAGACACAGAGGCTTACTTCAGAGGTAGCAAACTTTGAAACAGGAACACGAAAAGTTTGGCTACTGAAATCAGCCAACAGCTTGGCTCATTTTGAAAACTATTTCCCCATAGAGTAACCTAATTTTTCCTCTATGGAGTAGCATGCTCCCAAAGAAACTGTAACATTAATGCACAATGGTAAGAGAGACAGCATTAGGGCACGGTTATTTACCATCAAGGAAAGCTGCACTGGCTCCTCACTGTCCAGTTTCCTTGGGATGCTCAGCTTCTTGTAGGCTCATCTCAGCATGTTCTGCGTGGCAGCACCTAGCAAATAAAGCAAAAAGAAATGGCTTTAATAAAATAATCTGGAATTAATAGATTTCTGAAACTAAAGGGTATTACCAAGATGAACATAAAGAAAGATCATCATATTGAAACTAAAAATCATGATAAATGATACTGCTGAGAGGGTAAGCGAGGCAATATTCAGAAGAGTCTGGGACTGCAAAGTCCAATTAAGTCCCTTTTCTGAGTGTCTTTATATTAGTTCTATTTGGCGTCAAAACATCAAAGCTTGCTCGTTCACGTGCCTTATTTCCCTGGGGGAACACCTCTGTGCCCAGGCAGCATTTTATAGCATGCTTTAAATTTGAATCAAGTACGCTAACATTGCTCAAGTATGGTAGCAGTGGGTGACACTTCAGTCATGTGGCTGTAGGCTGTAAAAAGTGCATAAGTGTGTGAGGAAAGCTGTTTTGCAGTTACAAAAATATCCATAGTTAAAATATTTTACCTGACCCAGTGATTTTTAGACCTACAGATATGCTTGTAAACATGATTTAGCCAGGCTTGTTTTAAACAAAAGTTACGTGCGAAGGAGAACCAGGCTGTAAGTCCCTGCGTATTATTTTATAACAGAATGCTTGAAGAGTAACTGGCATTTTTTCCTTTATTCTCTAAGATGAAAAATATGCTATTTAAAAGCTTTTTCTCTCAACTATGTGAATGCTCCAGGAAAAAGACAGGTCAAGAATGCTGATAAGGGGGATCTCCCATATGTCTGTTTGCATTACACCCCTATGCTAGGAGGGCTGTGGGCTGGCACTGACAGCCTGGCTGGCATGTGGAGGGTGACGCACTCCCTTTGAGGGGGTGGGGGTCACCTTGTAGAGACACATCTGGCCAGTGTCCCCATGAGCTGGTTATAGACATCAAGAGGTGGCTGCAGAGCATCGCCTATGGCTCTTGTATGAGGCAGCAAAAGTAGCAAAGGCATAGGTGATTCTGCTATGGATTCTCGAACCATGGATAACTAACCAACCCCAAAATAAGCTGCAGCACAGAGACATTCAACATATGAGAATAATTTATAGTGCTGGGTATTACATCCAGGAGAGAAAACAAACATTCCCATAGTTCAAACTAATGAGACAACCGAAGTTTCAGTGCATTTTATTTTGCTTTGATGTTTCCATTAAAAAACTAATTTGCAAATAATTTAAAAATATAATGCATATACATACACATACACACACATATATCCTACACTGATATACAAATATATCAATATTATTACACCACATAAATATTACACAACTATGCTGATGTGCATTTATATACCTGTTGCCAGAGTGAATAGCTGAATATTGTGGAAATAATTTCCTTTCCTTTCCTGCACTGGCAGAGGTGGAGGCAAAGACCTGGGGCAGGGTGCTCCAAAGAGTCGTTCAGAAACATCTGTGAGAAAAGTCAACAATCATGCACTAAAATTGACTCCCCAAATCCTCAGCAAGTTAAATTTTCCTGGTGTTACTGTCAGACCAGCTAAACACATCTCTTTCACGGGATCAGTAAAAATAATCACTGCATTTTCTCAGCATTTTTTTGACTTGGATTTTCTCTTTGGGTGTAAGTCAGGTAAGCCTTCACTGAAATTTCTGGAATTACACTGAAAAAAACCACCAGAAGATGCCCATGTCTTTTGCAGCAGTGGACTACTCTGACTGTTTCTCTAAGTTTGTAGTTTCTCATCTGTATACTGAAAACATGCTTCAGATCAGCATTCCCCTTACTAGATGTATATTATGTGCTGTTAAACTGACTTCCAACAAGCTTAATTTTATGGTATTCAGAAGTTTTTCTGGTTTTACACAACTTTCAAAAAAATTAATATTGCCATCAGCCAGGGCAGGCTTTTGCTGGCAGCACCACATGAATGACCAGAGTGATTATTTAAATACTCACTCAGTACCTAGAAAATAGATCCATTCATTAATATCTTATGAGAAGTATTTTGGGTCAGGCTTTTTGACTCTCATAATGCATTCTAATGCATTTCTTATTGAGTCTTCCATTACAGTTCTGGAGAGGTAATTCATACTTTCCTGCTATTCAATGTTCCCTTGCAAGGGAAGAACAGAGCTGGAACTCTCTACCTATTGCTAGATAATTCCTATGAGGTTTTTTTATTTATTACTAATATACGCTTGATAGGGAATATACTTTCCACCATACCATAAAGCATATTTATGAGAATACAAACATAGATACGGGTCGAAAAAGAAATTATTTTTTTACTTAAAAAAAGGGGGAGCAAAACCAAAAGCAGCTTTTTATTTAATGACTACACATTGAAAATGTCGAACTTTGAGGCTGTAAATTTACAACACAGATTGATTCAAAGTTCCTTTACATATTGAGTAATGAATCATAATATTCTTCTTGTTATTGCTGTTGTATAGAAACAACAACCTGGAGAGGAAATATTTTCAGCTTCTAGAAATGCTGCTTTCACATTCAGGTATAGCATATATTCTACACAGAATGTGTTTATTGTGATAAATATTTACACACACAGACATGCATTTCCATATTCTACCAAACTGATTATACTACCAGGAACTAAGTTAGCTGACAAAATGTACAGTTTTTCTCTTTTTTAATATATAATGTATATAAAAACTCCCAACATATATTGCAATGTTCTTTTCAGCATCTATGAAGAATACTGTTTTCATACTCAGTATGCTTCTTTTGGTTTTGTGAGATAATTTTAAATAATCACGAAATTTAATAAATCAGTACATCTGTAGTAGCAAGGCCTAAAATACTACATGTTTCATATTTTGGTAATTATCTTCAAGAATGATGACAAAATAAATATTTACTTTCTTAAACCTGATATTTTATCAGTTTTTAGATTTTATTTTTTTAATTAAAAATATTAAAAAATATTAAAAAATCTATTTGCTTCATTACCAAAACCAAACACACTTACTGCAAAATGTGTATGAGCACACCACTGTCACGCTTAGGTGCTTACCACAGATAGAGTTGGGTACCTGCTGTAAATGAAAATATGGTTGTGCTGCAGCAAATCTGCAGCATTTTTCAAACACACTGCAGCCAAACAGCAGACAGAACTATTGTACATGGTGAGAAAATGCTGCTGAGAAACTTTAATCCCTCAGTCCCTTTGCTGCAAGTATCATGCTTTTATTCTTATTTGCTTTATAGGCACTTTATAAATATTTAACTTTAACACGA
The DNA here is from genome assembly GCA_039720435.1 of Amazona ochrocephala. NCBI lineage: Eukaryota > Metazoa > Chordata > Aves > Psittaciformes > Psittacidae > Amazona > Amazona ochrocephala. Next base: position 39,668,431 of record CM077884.1, on the reverse strand, counting down.
CCCATGGAATAAAATAAGCTTTTAGCACAAGGTGATCGAGTGGCTATTTAGTTTAACTTTCAGGTACAATTAAAACTTTTATTGCCATTCTACTGGAGAAGCACAGACACAGTAAAATACACGAGATGAGGAAGTTCAGCCCAAGTGGAGCCCTCTGAAATCCTGAGTGCACCTTACAGTGGGGACGTGGCACTGCCCTGCACCCTGATACCTGCAGACAGCAGGTGAAAATTGTTTTTATTTCTAAGTCACATATTTTAACAATAGGAAAGAAGCCATCGCTGTTGAAACCAAACAATTTCAACTTCCCATTCTTTTTGTTGTTGCTGTTGTCAGCCTCAGAAGTCCCCAAAGCCTAACAACATTATTTCAAGACATTTGGTTTAAATGTACACCATATAATGAAAGACCATATTTTAAGAATATTTTCAGACACACAAAACCCCCCAGCAAGCCTACACAACTGACATTTTGACAAACAGCGCACAAAAAAAATCTGGTCAAAGAAATAAAGATGGTGGGGAGAGTGACACTTTCTCTCCCGCTAATTGACAACCTGGGAAACAAACACATGAAAAGAATTACCTTATGACATTACTCTAGCGAATACAGCCTGCCAGAAAATGCAGCCTGTTTATTAGTTTGAAATAAGCATCCATTTCGATCTCTGGCAGGGTACAGAGATGAGTTCTGGAAGCAGAAGGAACCTATCTGCAAGGGCTCACAGCACAATGTACTTGGAGAAACAATGAAGGCCCATTTGAAGGCCCATTAGACAGCAGAAAGAGAATCTGAAAAGGCAGCAATTTAAATATTTTTAGTGCTCTGCGGCTTCTTTCTTATATAACAGCTTAGCAGGGCTGCATATATTACAGGCAAGTTGGAAATAACTTCAAGATGGGAAGTTGAGAGAGTAGTATGTTAAAGATATCACTCAGCTGCTCAAATGACTCTGATTTAGGACAGTGTAATTCAAAAGAGAAGCCACCTCCAAGAGCTGTTTTTGGAGAAAAATCCAGAAGTCTGGCTTTAGATGTCTAGTATTTCAGACCCAATCATGTTACATCAAACTGTTCCTTGCCTGACTGTCCTGGTAGTCCTGTGGAAACATGGAGTTGGGAATCTCCCAAATCATCCCCAAAATTGCCAGGGGAAACAGAGTGCTGTTCACCTGAATAGCCCACGTTAGATGCAAGCATACCCCAAACCACTAAACTCCTGTATTTTGAATGTATTAGCCCCTGCCAATACATTCATCGTCAGCAGTTTTACTGTAATAAAATCCACCAGCTCTAAAAGTCCTCCCACTGCACCCATTTTTAAAGATAAGAAGCTGGGGAAAATGGAAAGAATGTAATAAATGTGACATCCCAAAACTTATTAATGAAACAGATAAAGTATTACTAGAAAATAGAAATGGGAAAGAAGGAAAAGAATATAGTAAGACTCTTTCAAAAGTGCAGAGAAGAAAGTATAACAATCAAACTTCAAGCATGGCCTAACAATTTTTGGACCACCCTCCCAACCCAAAGTCAAACATGCAGATTTTAGGGCATTCAGAACCCAATCAAATTCACTCCTAAATTCAATTTAATTAGCTACCTGGTTTGCAGACCCCTACTACAGTGGTCTACAGTGCAAATATAGCGAAAGGAGTGTGGAGGGTAAGGCTTTCTTTAGGTGAAAATGGTTTCCTGCTCCATGTTTCTCTCTTCCAGTTCTAAAAAAGACAATAAATGTAAAATGCAATATTAAAATGCTAAAAAAAATGCATTCTTTACTTTGTACATAGTTGATTGTGTATTTATATAAATGTGCAAAAGAATGAACAAAATTTCAATGTAATCGCCCTTTTCCTTTTTCTGCAAATATCCCCCCAGATGGGCGTGGTGAAACCTCAGCATTCCTGATGTCAGAAAACCTTTCTAGTGACTGAGTCCAGGATCTTTACTCCAGTTAAATGTCACTGTTTTTGTAACAAGCTTTTATTTTCAGGAAGTGAAAAATATTGTGAGATAATAATAATGCTATTAAAATAAGGTGTTTGAAATGAAGAAACTATATATGAATGTTTAGCCTTATTTTAAAAGGAACTGTATCAACTGCATTACTTTGGGAGCTGAGCTATACTTACAAGAAATTTAACACTAATCCGTAAAGAAATAAATAGCAAAATTTCTTTTTACTTTATTTGTCTATAATTGCATTCAAACAAACAAAAATACTGGGTTTCAACTGGTTGTTGTATTGCCTATGATGTCCTTAGTGGATATTCTTCTGCTGTTGGACTGCAGATTTACAGTATCTATATCTTGTCTGATTTTGAGAAATAATGGACAAAACCTGAACGGTGCATTGTTCATTTCTATACCATGATATTACAATTAAATGATAATGCTAACAAATATATTTTAAACTTTTTTTTTTTTTTTCTGATTTATTTTTCTTGGATAGTATTAAAATAGTACTGAAAGGAGGCACTTGGTTTATTTATGGACTTGTGAACACCTTCCATTTCCTTCAGCAATAACCTTTACTGTGATACTGCAGGATCTGATACACCTTAAAAAGAAAAATCTTCTCTTGACTTTCGTGCATGTTTACACAAGTTAATGGTGATATGCTCACCAAGCAAAGCATTGAAGTACAATGCTGCTTAAAACTAGATGCCTCTTATCAGAGAAGTCCATGCAAGAGAACGGTTTCATCTCTGTTTTCCAGCAGGCACTGCTTTACCACAAGTTATTTGCCTGGACAGGCTGACTTCCCACATTTTGAGGCTACTCAGACGACTATGGTGGATAGGCTAATTGATGAGCAGAGACTAAAGTGAAGTCTTGCTGAGCATGGCTTAGCAGAAATCAGTGCCATGGGCCTCCAGGGGTTGGAGGGATCACTGATAGCATGCGCTCATGGTCAGAGATGGCATGGAGCTATATCAGAGCCTTCCTTATCAGAAGAGAGCACAGACCAAATAACCAGTATCAATATGAGTGTACTTCAAAAATATATCTCTATTGTTAGATTGCCTTCTCTTTAAAATTTACACTTATTAGAAATCAGGACAGACAACAGTAAATGCCATTTCACTTGGCCCCTTTGACAGCCTAATGGCAAGACCATCCACAACAAAATTATAGTATAATTTAGGAACAGAGGTGAAGCTTTCTACAGGAATGAATGAAAACCATGTACATTTGATGGTAGCAAGTTGGTTTAGCCTCTCTAGATGAATATTGCACATCCTTCTGCCTCCATCAACCTTTTCCAAATAACTTCTTTTCTTTTGTGGGAATTTTCCACTTTTACTTTAATGGTATTTTCCACTGGCAAAGGAGGAAAAAATCATTCTATCACTGTTCCTTAATAAGTCCCGAGCACTGGCTAAGCACTAGCCTGCCTTGAGATACTCTATCCCTTTCTCACTTTTCTTTCCCAAATAACTTCTACAAAGTTAATAAATAACTCCAAATATCAGTGAACACTAAATATAGGAAAGAAAAATAAATAAAAAAGCCACACACATTATTGCAGAACAGTTTCAAATCCCTTATGTACACAAGTGAGGACCTGCGCTTAGCCCCTATAGCAAAATCCATTACACAGCCTGGCTGTCCTCAGGCATTTCTAATATGTGCAGGTAAATATTGCCTTATATACATCACATAAACTTCATTCAGAGTGCTGAAGATCCTCTGCCAATTCCCTGAAACTGCTGCAGAAAGGCCTGCTGGGCAGCCGCTGGGATGAAGAGTTGAGTAGTTCTCCTGGCCAAGTAAATTTGAATTTTTATCCATCCTATAGACCTTATATGTACAAAGCCTGTCACCAGAGTGCTTCACAAGAACACTTTTGTGCTCCTGCTCTGTTGCCTGACTTGCTTCTGCCATGAGATTGATAGCTCACTTGGCATATTGAGGGTCTTTGCTTGCACTGACATCATTCTCCTGGGGAAAAGTGTGATGTTTATTAGTCTGAGTGGAGAAAACCTATAAGCGAAAATCCCTTTTTTGAGCAGGAATGCGTGCAAGGTGTGAAGTTACACCATCAGTAATGACAGGGACTGTCCCTCACAGCCTCTTGCCACTGAGCAGCAGCATGTTTGCATAGATATTTGTGTACAGACCTTTCTGAATCAGGCTGCATTTTCTGCTCTTTTTGCATTTTCTCTCTTAAACTTTTTAATGAGCTAGATTTGTACAACTTCATCTTACAAGTAAGTAGTGTTGTGCTCTTCTGCATGCTTTTCCTTGAACTTAACAATAATACCTTGTCTGTCTGTACCGAGGGCTCTTAAAAATTTTATCTTCTACATGCAAGAACACTGGTCCAGTTGTGCTTTTTTTCTTACTTTCATTTCTCCCTACCACAGAACCAATCCTCCATAAACTTATCACTGCTGAACACAATAATAGAAAACAAAATGCACAGATTGAAACTTTAAAGCTAAATTTGAAGCTACAACCAACCCTTATGGATATGTTAGAAATGTTATAAAATACAACTTGTTTATGGGAAAGCTGACACATTATTTTTGTGCCTCTGACCTCTGTAGACCACAGCTGCACTGAGGAGTTTGATGATTGTCGTGGTTTAAGCCCCTCAGCCATGCAGTTTCCTCACTCCTCTCTCTTTCTTCCTCCTGCTCCCGGAGGGGTGGGAAGGAGAATCGAAAGAATGCAACTCCCACAGGTTGAGATAAGAACAGCCCAGTAACTAAGGTATAACACAAACCACTGCTGCTACCACCAATAATAATCATGACAAGGGAAATACAAGGAAAGAGAATACAACTGCTCGCCACCTGATACCCCTACCCTTCCGGGTCTCTGCTCTCCGTTTTCACATCCAGGGCATGACATACTGTGGTATAGAATACTTCTTTGGTCATTTTGGGTCAGGTGCCCTGTTTCTGCTTCCTCCCAGCTTCCCCTCCTCCCTGGCAGACCATGAGGCTCAGAAAGTCCTTGGTCAAACCAAAACATTCTAAGCAGTAACTAAAACCACTGGTGTTATCAGTGCTGTTCCCAGGCCGAAAGTCAAAACTACAGCGCTGCACCAGCCACCAAGAAGGAGAAAAATGACTGCTACTGCTGAACCCAAGACAATGATTTTGCCATGAGAGTTATGAGAAACCATGAGGAAAAAGCCACCAGATCATATACTTTGCATCCAAAAATGTTGTATGGAGCATTAAAGTTTGCCATGTACATTATCTGTTATAGCGATCACACAATTTGACAAATTACTAAAAACAAAGATAAGTGCATCTGAAGTTTTGGACATTTCCTTTGCAGGCTCAGCTATTTTGCATTTTATTTCACTTTGCAGAGAATTTTGTTTGGTCTACTGCAGAAATACTATCATCAAATATTAATAGTTTTTCCCTATTTATAGTCATGAGTGTTTGACTGCTTTCCATCGTTCTAATAAACAATTCTGAACGGAAAGAATTATGAATTGTCTTACATGATGAAGCAATATTACACTCACAGTTGAAAACCAAGTTCCATTTCTGAAAAGCACAATAATGAGCAAGTCTACATGACTGATGAAGAAATGCCAGGGCTCTCAACATACAAATGCAATTTGTCAATCTTTTTTTTTTTTTTTTTTTTTTAAGTACCAGAACACTTCAGATATTCTTGTAGCTTCTTCACACAATTCAAAACCCACTTGAACTTCTGTGGGAGGCAATTAACAATAATGAAAGCTAACTTCAGTGTTGAACACATTGTTTTTAAATGTCACCCACAGAAGTTCACGTAGATCTTGAATACTTTAGGTGAATAAAAACATCTATTTCAAAAAGATGGACAGAGTCTATCATGCACCAAGAACTTTGGTTTGCCTTCATTGCAAATTCAAAAACCTGCTATCAAAGCAGAAATCATGTTTGGCTTTGAGAAGGTGAACACAATGCACACAGACTCATTTCACTTAAAAGGACTAATTGTAACATGAACGGGAAGGAACTCAACCTCCATATTCATCTCAAATTCTGGGGCTACCTACCTACATCACACCTAGATTTCATGGCCTCTTATCTTTTTTACTTGGATGCATCTAAAGACAATGAGCAGAAGACACCCCTCACTTGCAGAGTGAAGCTTAAACAGATCTAATTTCTCACAAATGTCTATTTTTTTCTGCAATGCTTTTAATAAAAACTGCTTACAGAATAAAAGACAGTGTGAAAATGAAGATATTTTAGATCAAATTCATGATTTAGTAAGTGTAACTATTGCTGCTATTATGCTTCCACATCATTTCAGAAAAAGTAGATGGCTAAAAAAAAATTCAGAGCTACTACTAACAAAGACTGGTGTAACACATTTAACTACAAAACAACTAAAAAGCAATAGTTTGAAGAAGATAATACAACAAATGTAATGGTTTACTTTGCAGCTCAAACAGACAATGAAGTAACTAGATGCAATATATCTAGCAGTTAATGCACTCATCACTACATAAATAACAGATTACTGTAGTATAATTTAGCATGCTAATAAAAACTAATAGATGATGAGATTATGGCTCTTTTACTTACACCATTGGTTCCACTGGGTGCTATTCTTCCACTGAAATTAGTGAGGCTACTCCCATTAGCACGACAACAGCAAACTTGGGACCATTAGAGCTAAATATAAGCCAAAATGCTATTACTCTCCTTTGCACAGAATAACTGATTTTGTGGAAGGGGAGAGATGGTGAGGTCCTTTGGAATAGTGCACCAAATGTTTCCAGAGCACAGCATGTTTGCAGGTCCCGCAGGAGCCTCCCTGCCCAGCTGGGACAGCTTCGTCCTGGCAAGAGAAAGCTCCAGCCACTGCTCTCTGCCCTTACCCCTTGTCCCAGCCATCAGCACCTTGAATTTGGAAAGAGTTATCACAAAACAATGAACAAGGAGGTGAAGATAAACAGTCATCTAATGGCAGCAGTCAAGGCTTAGACTGAAATTAAACAAACTTGTATTTAAATGCTCTCTTTCTACTCACACTAAGAAAATCCTCTTGACATAATTTCATTACGTCTAAGAGGGCATTATACCACAGCATAAACAAGAAAATCTGAGAATACTGTGTCATAGCTGATGACATTATCTGAGTCACTTTTGATGGGATTAATGTAGTTTAAGTAAGATGAAGAGAATTTCACTGTACAAGAAGAGCAACAAAACAACAGGGCCAGAGGGTGAACAATCATAGAATCATAGAATAGTAAGGGTTGGAAAGGACCTCAAGATCATCGAGTTCCAACCCCCCTGCCATGGGCAGGGACACCTCACACTAAACCATGCCATCCAAGGCTATGTCCAACCCCACCTTGAACGCCGCCAGGGATGAAGCATTCACAACTTCCCTGGGCAACCCATTCCAGGGCCCCACCACCCTCACAGTAAAGAATTTCTTCCTCATATCCAATCTAAACCTCCCCTGTTTAAGTTTAAACCCATTACCCCTTGTCCTCTCACCACAGTCCCTCATGAAGAGTCCCTCCCCAGCATCCCTATAGGCCCCCTTCAGGTATTGGAAGGCTGCTATGAGGTCTCCACGCAGCCTTCTCTTCTGCAGACTGAACAGCCCCAATTTTCTCAGCCTGTCTTCATACGAGAGGTGCTCCAGTCCCCTGATCATCCTTGTGGCCCTCCTCTGGACTTGTTCTAACAGTTCCATGTCCTTTTTATGTTGAGGACACCGGAACTGCACACAATACTCCAAGTGAGGTCTCACGAGAGCAGAGTAAAGGGGCAGGATCACCTCCGTCGACCCTGCTGGTCACACTCCTTTTGATGCAGCCCAGGATACGGTTGGCCTTCTGGGCTGCAAGTGCACACTGCTGGCTCATGTTCATTTTTTCATCAACCCACACCCCCAAGTCCTTCTCCGCAGGGCTGCTCTGAATCTCCTCCCCACCCAATCTGTAGCTGTGCCTGGCATTGCTCCGACCCAGGTGGAGGACTTTGCATTTAGCATGGTTAAACTTCATTAGGTTGGCATCAGCCCACCTCACAAGCGTGTCAAGGTCCCTCTGGATGGCATTCCTTCCCTCCAATGTATCAACCGAACCACACAGCTTGGTGTCATCGGCAAACTTGCTGAGGGCACACTCAATCCCACTGTCCATGTCACCCACAAAGATGTTGAACAAGACCAGTCCCAACACCGATCCCTGGGGGACACCACTCGTTACTGGTCTCCAGCTGGACATTGAGCCACTGAGCACTACTCTTTGCGTGCGGCCATCCAGCCAGTTCTTTATCCACCGAGGGGTCCACCTATCAAATTGATGTCTCTCCAACTTAGAGACAAGGATGTCATGGGAGACAGTGTCAAAGGCTTTACATAAGTCCAGGTAGATGACATCAACTGCTCTGCCCCTGTCCATCAGTTCCGTAACCCCATCATAGAAGGTCACCAGATTGGTCAGGCAGGATTTCCCGAGTGAAGCCATGCTGGGTGTCACCAAGCACCTTGTTGGTTTTCATGTGCCTTAGCATGCCTTCCAGGAGAATCCGCTCCAAGATTTTGCCAGGCACAGAGGTGAGACTGACTGGTCTGTAATTCCCTGGCTCATCCATTTTCCCCTTCTTAAAAATGGGGGTTATATTTCCCTTTTTCCAGTCATCAGGAACTTCACCTGACTGCCATGATTTTTCAAATATGATGGACAGTGGCTTAGCAACTTCATTTGCCAGCTCCTTCAGGACCCGTGGATGGATTTCATCCGGTCCCATGGACTTGTATACATTCAGGTTCCTAAGGTGGTCCCGAACAAGATCCTTCCCCACAGTGGGCCCAGGGTTCCCACCCTCACCGTCCCCGCGTCTGCCTTCCAAGACTTGGGTGATGTGGTCAGAGTATTTGCCGGTAAAGACTGAGGCAAAGAAGTCATTAAGAACCTCAGCCTTCTCCAAATCCAGGGTAGCCAGTTCTCCCGATAGCTTCTGGAGAGGGCCCACATTGTCCCTAGCCTGCCTTTTATTGGCAATGTACCTATAAAATCCCTTCCTGTTATCCTTAACATCCCTAGCCAAGTTTAATTTTAAGTGGGCCTTAGCTGTCCTAACCTGGTCCCTAGCTTCCCGGACAACAATGCTGTTAAAGGCAAAGGTGGATAATTATGAAATGTAATTATACTTTGAGTTTCTCGGGGAAAAGAGCAAGACTTGATAAACATTTTAGCATACCCCTGCTGTTAAGAGAAAAAGATATCTTAAGGAAATTAAAAACCCAGGCCAGCAATTTTTGCAGCAAGAGTTTGAAATGCTGAATCCTGGGATTAGACAGGTCTTTTAAATATATGAAAGGAGAATTCATTTCATATAATCTATACCTATACAAATAAAAGTAACTAAGAGGTAACAGGAATATCATACAAATACATGCATATATGTGGATGATGAGAATGCAGAATCTAGAATTATTTATCAGCTAAACCTAACACACAGCCCTCTTCTCTTTGATGGTGGCTTGTCTTCTCCACCATGCTCAGAAGGAACCCTACCACTTCTCCAAAGGCAGTAGCTATGGAGTGGATAGAGCCTGGATGCTCGAAACTTTGCATAACATTCTGAACAAAATTAGATGGAAAAACTCATAAGAGAAAGGAACAGAGGTAAGGAATCAAATTCATTCTAATTCCCTACACCTTAGTACTAAAACGTGTGACATTGAATAGTTCACACTGACATTGCCCAACACAGGCTGAAATGGATTTTGCATGTCTTTTCTATTATAAAATGTGAAACAGACAGGAAAATAGGATGACAGTGGGTATGATTTCTAAAATAAAAAAAACACACATTACTGGGAAAAGCAACAAAATTTTTGTTCACTCTTTAGTTCATGGTGAATTCAAGTTTTTGCACATAGCATATCAGATAAAAAATTAATGATTTGCTCCCTCTCCATTTCAGCATGCAAAAAGAAAAAAAATGGGACGCAATTTACTGAGGACTCTTAAAGTTCAAAAAAGTTGTAAAAAGAAGTATTTTAATGGAAATATTTTTAAATAACTCTACTATTTGAGCAACATAGCTGAATTCCAAAAAATTTGACTCCTCAAAGCTGTTGCAAGACATGGCCTCAGCTGAACTAAAATTTTGCTATTTGGAACCACTTGCACAAAACTGCTGTTCTTTTTTGTGTTTATCTGATTTAGGACAGGTATTATGGGGCCAGAAATGTGTGATGGCTGCAGAAACAGATGTGCCAAGAAAATCTATAGCTGCTTTAACTATGATCCCTCATCCTGTTCAAATTAAGATATTCATGCATAGTTATGCATGACTTGGCGGTGTTCAAAGTGGGGTTGGACATAGCCTTGGATGGCATGGTTTAGTGGGAGGTGTCCCTGCCCATGGCAGGGGGGTTGGAACTCAATGATCTTAAGGTTCTTTCCAACCCTAACTATTCTATGATTCTATGACTTTGGCTATTTTGGCTATTTTGATGAATTTGTGTTTGACTATATTACATATATTGAAAAGAAATTCAGCATATAAAAATTTTCTAATAAAATCAGTGACAGATTAAAAATATGCTTTGTGAGGTTAACAGGAGTATGTGTGTATTTTCATCATTTGGTGTCCCCCTTAACAATAAAACCCCGTAAGCTGTCAAAATGTCAAGGTGTGTTGAATTCACAACAGGCAAAGAAAGAAAAACCTTAGGAAATAGCACAAGAATAGAAACACTGAAAGAGAAAAGAAAACTTTGAGTTACTGTACATTTTTCAAAATTTACTCAGATCATGTATCTTTCAGATCAAGTATCTAAAAATAAAAATGTCTACCTTTCCCACTAAATTAGTCTCAGCCAAAGTATGTTGTCAGATACATACATTATATAAAACCAAAATAAAAGGGTATTAAAAATAGAAGAAAATAAATAAATCAAATACCTTGCTTTGAAATAAGAGATTTGCTTTCACATACATAAATACAAATGATTCTTCACTCATGGCATATATACTCTTAATTAGAGGCTGATGTACAGGATTTTTCAAAAAACTACAGAGGTTTTCTCAACATACTTCACAATGTGCATCTGAATAGTCACTCTACATTAAACTACAGCGTGCAGCGATGTCTTTTGCAGAACGACATGGACGCTTGTTTATAGCAATATATTTATAACTTTTGTTTTTAAAAAAAATATTAAAAAATCAAAAAGTACAATCAATCCTGCAACTTGGTGCAGCATCTAAGCAGAAGTTAGTGATCTAAGCATCGCTACACATCCTGATTTGAGAACACAGTCCTACAACCAGAAGACTTGCAGAGTGCTGCAGAACATGCAGAGATATAGCACCTCTAATTTCAGCTACAGTGTTATTGCAGAGGATCTAGGGGGAAAATCAACCAATCATCCCAACTGACCAAACTAAACAAACCCAAACAAAATCAAACAACCAAACAAAAAAATAACAGGAAAAAAACAGAAGCCCAAGCAACCCTGATTACTTAGAGCTCCCATGACTTCAAATTTATAAGGTTGAAAGCACTGCCTGCCAAAGTTAGTAAGGAAAGCACACCCATACATTTGACTCAAACATTTTCCTGCCTTCTTGACACATTTTTTCAAGTAAAACTGGACATCTGAAGCTGCACCTCCACTGACTGCTTGAAAACTCAGGAATAAATCTAATGATCATCTAACAATCAGTGACTAATGTAACTATAAGCATGCAAGATGTTTCAGTATAAAATCACAAAGCATTGCTGTTAGAGCTCAGTGGGTGACCTTGCAAGAAAGAAAACAGAATCAAGCAAGAAGGGAAATCACTAGCAGTAAGAAAGAAAACCTTGGGTACAAAATATGATGGAAAATTATTTTCTTGTAAGTACTGTATAAGAAATCTAACACTTTGCTTGTATTAATTAAAAACTAATGGAAAAATGGAATCGCTTTCCACACTGATACTGGGAATGAAGAATACTTTTTGGACATTTAGAAATTTTCAGGATTTTATTTGCCTATTGAGATGTCTTCAAAATAACTTCTAATGTAAAGCTAACAGAAAAAGTAGAAACCAATTCACTAGCAGTGAACATCAAGATTTAGCAGTTGAGATATATTTATACAAACAATTATTAGAAGATCTCATCCACTAAAAGTAATATGCACGGTCTTGTAAACTCATGTGCCAGTCTCTGTGCTAGGCAGTATTCTTAACACTGCTAATGATGGACAAAGTGTTGGTCCAAGCACGTATTTTTGAAAAATGCAGATTCAGGTCAACAGAACTATTTATATCTAATTCTCAAGATTGCCTCATCTAAGAAAAATGTTTTAGTAGACATCAAAGTGGGTTTTTTTTGTTTTAACATTTCAAAGGAAATTTTTTCTATTTTTTACTTCCAATGTTTCATTGCAAAATACTTCTTTTTTTAAAGACAAAACCATAAAGACACTTTAAAGATTTTTGTTTTGTTAGGGAAGCTAATGAAAATAGTTCAGACTAACATAAAACAAGCCACTAGATGTCTGAGGCATTTCTGGCACACCTGGCAAAAAGTATCATTAACCACACAATTTCATAACTTCACAGTTAAGAAATTACATCCCACCACTCCATAAATAAAATACAGTCAAATGGTCATATCATAATGTGTATGTGTCCCCATTCCTCAAAGTACGCTATCAATAAAATCTTATTTCCTTTTCTTTTGTTTTGCAGATTTGGTATCAAATAAGTCAACAGAACTCCATGCAAAGAGCCTGCTGGTATATTCTGAAAGTTCAGAGCTTCTGGTGTGCTGTGTGTGTGCAGCTGCATGTGCTACTTGTCCATTGCATATTTCTTATTCCGTATGTGTATTATATATATATTTAAACATCCTTCATACAAACATTTTTATATAAAGACATTGAAGTACTGAGAATGAGTATGTGGTTTTGAAGCTTCTCTGGGGGGGGGGGTCACAGAAATCTCGTAGCATAGTTTCAGAGCTGAAATGTGGTTTTTTTTATTTCTCCTTTCATTTTATATATTTTTTTACCTTTAAGATTCTGTGACCTATTTGCTAAGGAAAGAGCTTACCTGCTGTTGGAAGGCGTCTGCCTGCCTCTCTGACTTGAACAAAGCCATCAGCTTGATCACAGGAGATGCAGCTGTTTTCCCCAGCTAGGCAGTATGTAAGAAACTCTATCATTGCATTGTTTCTAAACATTTACCTTGGAGACACAAATCCCATCATTCTTTACTTTTAAGGTATACACCACAAACCCAAGAATATTTGGGAAACAGAGCATATTTTAGAATTCTTACTTTTCATACAATGGAAACAAACCATTCAATCAGTCATCTCCATTCAGACAATTTCTCAATAAATGTCAGAGGAATTTATAAGGTACTACTACTAACCTTTTTTTTTTTTTTTTTCCTTCTTTCCCATCCTGATCACAATTTAAACATGCAGAGTTTGCTTTGAAGGCTTCACAAGCCTTGCAAAACACTAGGACAAAGCCTGGAAGATGTCACTCTGCCTGAACTCTAGCTAGTCATCAGCAGAGAAGCTACTGGGTAGAACTACTGTTTTCAACAGCTAAATGTTTCAAAATTATAGCAACTGTCATCAGATAGATTGATGCTTGTGACCTCTGCTTAACGACAGTTATAATTCCAAACCATTTCTCCAAACCTCATAAAGATAGTCTACTAGCATTATTCTCCAAAAAAAGCCTGGAACAAAGCTACACCCAAAGGATGCTTTTGTATTTTCAGTGACGGATTAGGAACTAACAGCAATGTTTTGTAACAAGCTCCTCTTGTTATGGGCTGGAAGTCAAACATGGGAAAAATGCATTCCTGCTAGAGGAAGGATAAATGCATTAAGGAGTGAGAACTCCATTCTAGGAAAAAACCCAGCCAACCTTAGAAAAACTAAGAAACAAATAAATATGCTTCACCAAATCTAGAAAACAAATTCCAGAGTGGTACAATCATTTTGAAAACATGAAATAGAAATAAAATTAACAGTAGACTGCACTAGAGAAGAAAAATGAAGCCATACACTTTCTTTCAAGCCTGTAAGATTCAGTCTAATATGTGAATTAGACTTTAAAAAAAACAACTAGGTCTTTACAGCAGGTCAAAGCCTCAAACCATACCTAAAGCATTTGTATGGAAAGCTTACACTGAGAAGGGGAAACCAGGCCAACAAAAGAACTCTTTGGGAAGAACATGTTTCCACATTGTTACTAACTTCACAAGGCAACACAATAAATCTTTTAACAGACCATAATAGGATTTCCATAACAGAATCTTCACATTCAGATATTCTGATTCAATTTCTCAAGTCACCGGGACATATTTCTCTGAGGGTCTCATAAAGCCCATTTTTCTTAACTGCTCTGGGACTCCAGCAGACAATAGTGCTGGGTAACAGATGGCATGCTCGCTGCTTTGTAATATCAAAAGAAGGCTTGCACTGCCTTTGTTTTCCAATTTGTTTAATTTTACAGATCTGTGGATACGCAAAATTAAATAAAACCTTCTTGCCCCTCAGCCTAATACATAGTTATGGTTTACATTCTAAATAGCCCCCAAAAATGTTCAAGGTCTCCAAGCAAGTCCTCAAATACATAACAAATGACAGTCTTTGTTTCAAACAGTTTGCAATTTGAACAGAAATAAAAAAATTATGAACAACTGGAACTGCTATTTTCTCATCCTAAAAGTGGCAAAAGATGCTTCTGGTTGAGCAAAAAAATGAAACTAAGAGTGCTGAGCATAGGTATGATAGCTCAATGACGCAATTACTTTTCCTTTCTTACTATAGCCACTTTACATAGAGGTAGCTGCAGGAAATAGATAAATTCACAGAGAACTAACTGTACACATCTAATTGCATATTTAAGCCTACAAGGGTAAAACATTCCAGAAAATCTGCAAGCCTCACACAACCCCGCTGCCACCAAGCTATAGCAGTGGGGCTTTCAGGATTGACAAAGATCTGGATGGGCGGAGTAGGAGCTTACTGAAACTCCAGCAATGCCACTTTATCATCTGGCTCCACTGTGCAATGAAGCAAAGATCCAAGTAGGGCCCTAGAATAAGCCAGTTATAACCAATACCCATTGATCCCCTGTAGACCAGCAGCACTGCTGAAGTGCTCAACAGCAGGCACTGGCTCAAGGTCTGCAGTATTGTCTTTGCCAGCCAGTGTGTTGCAACAGAGTAGTCTGGTAGAAGAGGCTGGTGAGAAGTTTAAAGTCTCTCTATTGAGATGAGATATATTTCCCCAGTTAACCCATGCTTTTCTGTTTTGATTTAATGTAAAGGAACACCTTTCTGAATAAGAATCATGTTAAGGCTTTCACTCCTCCCAGCCCTTCAGGAAACATGCCAGGGACAACAGCGCCCTGCTGCTGCAGTACAAATCATGCGGGAAGTGGCACCTCATGAAGAAGCAAAATTAGAATTAGACCTTAAAAAACCCCCCTGGGTCCTTACACTGTATCAGGCAATGACTCTCTGAGTGTCATTAGATGTATCTTGATACTGCCTCCAACTATTAGCCTAAGTTTATTAATATTTGTTATTGATCTGAGGGAAAGCAGTGAGGCAGACTCACTGGCCTTTTCGCTGTTTACAAAGCAGGCTGATGGGACAAGGTCAGTGCTGTCAGTTCCAAGCATTCAGCTGGGGAACCACAGCTCCCGGTGCAACTATCAGAGGTGGACGGTAATGGTCAGAACATGTGAAGCACAGAAGATGATGTCTGTGGTAGAGCAGGACAGTTTATCAGTTGATTTACCTAGACCCAGTGAAACTCCGACTTTGTTCTGAATAGCAAAGCCAGAGCTTGGAGTGCTGTTTTTGTGCTCTGCAATGTCTGGGTAGCAGAGACAACCTCTCTGCTTAATCAGGTACCTTAACCTCCAATATTTAAAAACAGTGAGAGCACTGCAAATATCAGCTACCCAAGAGGCATTCACAGAAAACACTGGCCTTAGCAACATAGTGTATATATCAGAGCAAACTTTGTGGGCACAGGATTTGAGGACCCCAACTCTACTGAGTTATGAACTCACTGCTCTGCAAGCACAAAACTGTGAACCTTGGCTGCGTCAGAAGAGGTGCTCCATCATCTTTCTAAACAGACCAGTATCAGCTCAAATGATGCAGATGAAGGATAGCAAAAACTGAAAAGGCTAGATTATATATGGGTATGTATGTGTGCATATATATGTACGTACACATATAAATATCTCACTTTAGCTCTCTCCCAAATGTGAGAACTAAACTAACTACGCTCTTCACAACTTTAATTAAAAGACTATGGTTTTGCTATTTTTCAGGAGCCTCTTCTTTTTTAAACGTTGGGAGAAAAGTATAGCATCTGATGTAACAAACTTCTGTGACTTAAGCAGTTCTGGAAATTGCAATAGCATACTTGAATTTGCTACTTATATCTTCTGAAAGTTTCTTCAAATTATGGCAGAAGTTGTAATGACCATGTACTGCACAGTAACCATTTACTGTAACCTCCTGCTCTGCTGGCTGGGCAGTAAATCACACTTCTTGTGCAGAATGACATGGAATTTTTCCCTTTTCAATACCCACCTAGGAAAGCCAGCTCATTTTTTTTCTACAAAACTCAGCTCCTCAACTTTTAAATTTCTCTCAAAGATGCAGAGTGATACCATAAGTCATCCAGAAGTGTATTTGGATTTAGGAAATGAATTTTGCCTGGACTGTCCTCAAATCCAGGCAATCCACATTAGGTTTATGGGGTATCTGCTCTGTGGAAAGCACAGAATTATATTAAGCACACAGGTTATTTCTCTTGCAAAGAAAGTTGAAGGAAACAAGCAAACAGAAATTGTTTAAAAGAAATGTCTTTTAGCTTCAGTTACAACTTATTCCTGCAATTAAAAAAATAAAAATAAAAATCTTATAATAACCTCGTGGGGGAAATGGCTTTCCTGATTAACAGATTCTTTATGTATCAGTGACAACAGGAATCATTTTATGCTGTGTACAGATGTAAATATTTGCAAAGGAAATGGCAAATTTCTAATCAGGATTCACCTGCTGCCAGACTCAGTGTGAGAATATACCAGTGACTGTCAACAAAGTGTCAAATGAAATTATGCAATGTGAGAAACAAATGTAGGCAAAGATCATTTGGGAGACATTAGTAATCATGTTAAATACACATAGCAATGCTAAAAGCCTGAATTTCAAAGGCCTGGAGGTGCCTGATGAGATAGTTGAAACTGCTTTTTTTAGCAGTACTGAAACATGTCAGAAGGTGGCTTTCTGCACCTACCTACATTTGAAATGATCCTTTGATGTTTCTGTTTTCAGATAGAAAAATACCTTTCTGAAGCTGTGGAAGGAACCAAGGCAACTCCAAGGAGCAATGCCATCTTAAGATTAAAGCAACAGTTAAAGGAGATGATTTCTGACACCAGGCAGCAGGGCAGAGAGCTAGTATCCTCTGAAGCCATATGCCCTATCACATTTCTAGGGTTCAGGTACTCCTTAACACATTACTGTGTTACTAAGAACAGGGTTCTGTAATTTTTTAGCTTGATCTAAAACAAGATGACTGTGCTGCACCTCGCAGAGTGGCTCTCAGCATGGGTCAAACAGCATGGAGTGTCACCAAGGAGTCTTGGGACAGATCTGGAGCACTATGTAGAGCCAGTCAATAAAAAAACATACAACAGAAAAAATCCTGGATTTTATTTTACTTTGAAAGAAGCCAAGCCTCACTGAGCAAAATCACAAATATTAACAGGTAAGTGCGGAGGACTGAGGCTTGAGACCAAACCAGGGAGCTAAGCTTTTGACAGCACAGACATACTTGTAATTTCAAACAACTCTATTTTTTTCCCTGCTTTTAAATTTGCTGTTTCCCTCTTAGTTCATAACAGAGATATATCCTCATAAAGATAAGGGTAAACATTGAATTTGAAAAATGCAGTAAAAATCCATTTGCCATTTTCCCCTGCAAAGAAAAAAAAAATCAAACTATTTGCATAGTGATGCCCAGGCTGTCCTTTTCATCCCCACCGGCAGGCTCTGATGCTTCAAAAACAGAAAGAGCAGAACACAATCAGCTACTACTTCCATAACATCCCATGATTTCAGCTGAGAGCAATTTACTTAAGATGTATTTCTTTGGCTACGAATACACAGCAGCAGTTCTCCTTATTGTCCTGGACATTTCACCCACAAAACCATTAGTTTCCTCTGAGGACAGAAGTAAATAGCACAACTTGTTCTTACGGAAGACTGTTTCTGAAATGTGAAGAAGCTCATAGCAAATTGGCAGAATGTTAGGAATAAATAAGAAAAATGGGGTAACAGAAATAAATCTTCTACAATGACTTCTCATTCATTTAAATGGGAAACAGTCTTTGCTGTTGCTTGCAGGAATCAAGACACAGCAAAGTTTGGATGTTCCAGAGAAAACATGTTTAGTTCATTCATGATTTTCCAAACAGATTTGAAATATAAACTTTAAAGAAAAACATGAAGACATGGACTTCCAAAAACAGCTAGCAATTTAAGAAAATCAGCAAGGGGAGAAAAGATGTATACAACAGCCATTTAAACAATAGATTGCTTTCAATATCTAAGCAAGCCAATAAAAATACAAAATCTTATCCTATTTTTCAGAAAACTGCTGCTACACCAAGGCAAGAATTAAATAGTACATATTGTACCTGATCTTACAAAAAAGTGTAATATTAGTCGCACTTCATAAGTCTCTGAAACTCCATCTACCAAAAGATTCACCTTTTCCAGGTGCTATTTCTTGCTTTTCTCTTGGCTATTGCAGTTTTCCCTCTGCAGTTTAATCTAAGTCTCTTCAGATGCTCAAGAGAATTAGATGAAAATGGTAAGCCATCTCTCTTGACGCTTTTCAAATTATCAGGAAGATTCAGTACAAGGGCATCTGCCGCAGCCAGATTTCATTGGGAATTTCCTGAGCAAAAGCAGAAGTAAGAGATCTCACTTGTCTGAATTCTTCCTGAATTTTCTGATGATATAGTGATCTAGCCAATTCTTCCCAGAAGACTTTCAAATGATCATACTTACTGGGGCAACACAAAGAGGAGTTATCATCAAAGCTGCGCAATCAGAGAGAAAGGAAAGAATTAGGCAAACAAAACCTTGCTTGGAAGCATTGGTTTCCAAGTACTTCTAGATTTTAGCTGAGGTAGAGGATGGCTCAGGTCAATTAGAATCACAGGTTTATCTAAAAAATTTAAAACTCAATCTCCTATCCCAGTGCCATTCCCTGTGCTGCCCCTTCCAGCAGATGTCTCATCCCTGTAAGGAGCACAGTGGCACCTACAACAGACAGCTCTGGTGTCCAAAGCAAATCTCTCATCCAAAACAGTCTTTTAATTTAGTTTTTTCCTATCCTTTTGGGCCAGAGAGGAATTAAAAGAAACTTTCATAATCCAGTGTGTCCAAAGAAGGCAGTCCTCAGAAACATTTTCTTTCAGTAACAAAAGTCCTTCCCAATCTGTCAACTGATTGATCATTCCTGTTATCTGTCTCAGAGCTTCCATGCTGAATTTTGAAGAGAAGTTACAGGGTAAAATAAATTCATAAGGTAAAGCGGTTGAAATTAGAAACCTTCAAATTTAAGACCAAATTACAACACTTCACCTTTTTCTCTAACTTTAAACCAGCGGAGATGTGAGCATTTTACAAGTGCAAAAGTGCCATGACTTGTACGCTGCAGAGCAGAGCAATGTGCAAATTACATTAAAAGTAACCAATTAAAAATTTCAAAGCATTTTACACTCAAATGCCCTAGCAACTATGCTCCTCCCTTTCATATTCAAGCAGAGTTAAATTTGGATCATTTTAGCATAAGAGGGCAAGAAAGGTTACTGTAAATATGGTTTTGTGTTGGTAAGAGTGCATCCACACCTGCCTATGAAAATGGAAGCTGACATCTCATACGCACCACGGGATTAGCGGAAGGCAAGAACAAAAGAGCTACTTCTGTTTAGATTCCCTTGAACATGGGTACAGTTAGGGATTTGGTCCATAAGCTTTAACAATTATTCAATTAATGTTACAATTAAAGTGTGTGTTTGGCATGAGCTCCATTAAAACTTTTGGCTGCAATAAATAATGTCACCGGCCAGGCACAGGAAAACACATCCTACGAGTCTCTGCAGACACCACATAGCTACAGCTAAAAATAGCTATTTTTGTGATAGTGATTGTCATGGGAAAAGAAATGCCATGTCACAACTGCAGTTTTCCAAATGCATTGAAATGCAGCCTCGTCATTAACAGACTTTTACAAACCTACAGGATCCTACACAAGGAAGACTGAGGATTTTCCTACCTCTGCATATGAACAATTTGCCTTTCCAGACTCTTACTGCCAACAAAGTGTCACTGAACACTAATACCAATACAGAAGACCTACACATTGGGTGTGAATGCATGGCGTTAACAAACAGCTTAGCATCAGGTTGTTCACCTACACTCACAGACCTGGACAACAGCACTTACAAGGATGCCGTCAGACAACTTGGGAAAAGATGAAGAAAGCATGATAACAGATAATTTGGTTTTCAAATGGGAATAAACACAGTTTTCAAGAAGCTGCAGACAGAGCAATACAGTAGCCTACAAAAAGTGTTTCACCTCTCTACCAAATCTTAAAAGTGGTAAGAAGAAAGCAAAAGGACCTCTGCAATGTGATTCTGGCTGTAGATGTGAGATATGGGAGGCCAGTCTAAGCTGAAGCTCAGATGAGCCATTTCAACCAAAATGCTGGGTGCAGCCGTGAGTTTTGTGGTGGTGGTGGTCACGGCACTTGTGTGAGCTCATGGGTTCAGATTCGGTAACAATCTCAGAAGCTATAAACAGAAAAGGTTTTATACATATCTACCAGCCCACACAACAAAATCTCCTACATAATTACCAGGAAAGCTTGGTCTCACACTCAGCCTTGGGGCTGAATAGTAAATGGAGTTTTCTACCTCTGACACCCAGAGGTGCCACCATTCTGCTTACATTTATTTCTTTTAGTCTCATACAAATGTATTAGTACCAAAATGCTAACAGAATCATAATTTTAAAAAGAATCAGTTAAAATAACTTTGCTCATGAAAACTGTAAATCAGGTTATTCAAACACAGGGAAGAACCTCTTTTAAAAGAGAGTGCTTCTCGATCAAACAAAAAGCACTGAAGAGAGGACATATCAGACATATGCAAGATGAACTAAGCTTAACAATAATTTTTCCTCCATATTAATAAAAACTCTGTGCACATAGAAAGTCTGTGATGTTTTACATTAACTTATAGCACTTGGATCTAACAAACTTGTCAAGCTCAAAAAAATAAAGTGCATGTAAACTATAGTCCCCTTTCTAGATTAATATTATTATTAGGCTACTGTGGTTTCCAAAGAAGACAGATTTTATTCAGGACTTTCATTCAGTAATGCATGTTGCAAATAGTTTAATATGCCAGCTATTGAGAGGATTTCACCTGAGCAAGATTCAAAGGTTAGGCCAATATGTTAACAGAGATACTTTGCTAATGCTGGTAAAATGGCTATATAAACACCAACAACAGAGTATCATGAAAAGCAACTTTAATAAATTGAAAACTTGGTTAGAAAGTGTTTATAAAATGCATTCAATTTCTCTGTGAGTCATTCAGCAAATAGAAGGAATTTGTTGCTGGAGTGGAAAGACCATGAAGCTGTTAAAAACGGCTATTTTGAAATCACAGCAAACACCCAGGCTCCACATAAAGTCTCCCCTGTAGTGATTTTCTGTCTTAATCATTAGTTTCCATGCCTGAAAGTTGTCTTGCATATTTTATTCTCATTTAGAATACCTGAGAACAATAAACTCCAAAAAAAGGAATAGATGCTGTGTAAATTCACCCAAAGTGATTAATATCTCTTAACTTCAATGCAACAATAGGACATGTCTGACCTACATCACTGAAAGAAATGATGAACAGACATGTAAATCTTTCTTAATTACCTCTCTTCGTAACGTGGAAAAAAATGGGTGGTAACTTGAAGAAGAAGTAATCAGTCAGTCAAATCACAGAGTAGTGGAAAGGTCAGATTCTTACAGCCTAAACATCGTGAATTGCAAGAAATATAAAGCATTAGAATTCCAAATGGCTTCTTTCTGACAGAGGTTTTAATGAGAATGGAAAAAGAGAAAGCAATCTGTCCTCACGACAAAAACTGTAATGAGAATATTCCCCTCCTCTTTAAAATCTCTCTAATGAGGGAAAATATGCTTCTGTAACAGGACCATGAAGGATTTGATTAATGTTTGTACATTTTACATTTCAAGAAATTTTGCATGATTGATGAACTGATTTGCCTGCCATTTCCCCATTCAAAAACAACTATGCTGAATCATCTGGCATGGCTTCCAACTGCCCTCTGCCTTGACTCCCATTTCCCACTTGGTTTGTAAACCACACATCCAGATTCCCTAGTGGGCAAGGAGTAATTAGGAAAGAAGCATAAACAATTACAAATAATAGCTAAGCAAGCCTATCTAAATTATGAGATTTTAAACTCACCATTAAAAGCATTCCCATTAGCAAAACTGTCAGAAGAACAAGATTTCATCTTTCCCCTGTAACACTCCAAAACACAGATCGCCCTTGGACAAAAATCCCCAGTTCAGTCCCATCCCTTCCTGCACAGGCACCACAGAGCCATGTACGGGCTACGCTGGGAGAGTGGCTCCGTTCCACCCCAGTGGTCGCCAATTGAGTGCTTAGCTGCCACTTACCAAACTGCAAGCACCAAAGCGACTTCTGCATCCTCCTTGCCCAGCTTTCAATGACCTCCACCAAGGACTTCCTGAGTCCCAAATGATATTTCTGTACTTAATAACCCTTTAAAAACGTGTCTAATGATTTTAATTCCATAAAGCTTTCAAGAAGGTCCTTACTGATGTACCTCTAATATGCCCAGGTGAACAGTGGCTCCCAAGTGTGAAAGTTATGTTTTCAGCTTCTTTGTTGCACATTTCATCAAGGACGCAAAGTAAGTTTGTTTTTCCATAACAAATAGAAAATAGACTTTTGTGTGGGATTGGCTGGCGTGTTTGTTTCTTTGGGGAAGGGCGGCAGTTATCAGTTTATCAGATTTTGGTAAGTGGCAAACAAAAAGCATGTGTTACTTCAAGGTGATTGCATCTGAGGCTAGGTTTAAAGGAGCCTCATACTGATGCCACCATTACCACTATGAGCAGGTATAACAAGTCCCCCCATTTCTATGTTTAAAAACTAATCATGGTATCGTGGTATTTTACCATTGAACTCCCTTCTTCTCTTGCTCTCTTACTACATGAAGCCCCACAGGAAGCAATCATTTCTATGCAAATGCTGTGTAATAGAAATATAATTTCTCCATAACCTGCCTTTCCTTGGGGAAACCAATCTGCTGTCTGTGTTTGGATATGTACAAAATAAAACCACTGTGGTTTCCAAGCAAAGCACTAAGCTGCAAAATTTTATGGTATTAATGGCCTTCTGCATCATTTACGTATTCATGTATTGCTTCTGACTTGTGCACACTTGATTATTTTTGAGGAGCAATAATAATCTCATTTACACAGTAACAGATTCAATAATCTGAAGTAACTGGTAAAAAAACCACATGGACCTTATCAGCCATGCCACCCCCTGTAGTATTATTTCACAAACCACTCTGAAAAAATAGAAGACGATGACAGTTAGGAGGGAGACCATTGGAAGGAACAACTAATTGCAAAGTGCTTCATATTCCCTGATCTCAGTGGGGAATCACAGAATAGTTAAGGTTGGAAAGGACCTTAAGATCATCTAGTTCCAACTCCCCTGACATGGGCAGGGATACCTCCTACTAAACCATGCCACCCAAGGCTCTGTCCAACCCAGCCTTGAACACCGCCAGTGATGGAGCATTCACAACTTCCCTGGGCAACCCATTCCAGTGCCTCACCACCCTCACAGTAAAGAATTTCTTCCTCATATCCAGTCTAAACTTCCCCTATTTAAATTTGAACCCGTTACCCCTTGTCCTCTTCACTACAGCTCCTAACGAAGAGTCCATCCCCAGCATCCCTATAGGCCCTCTTCAGATACTGGAAGGCTGCTATGAGGTCTCCACGCAGACTTCACTTCTCCAGCCTGAACAGCCCCAACTTTCTCATCCTATCTTCATACAGGAGATGCTCCAGTCCCCTCATCATCCTCATGGCCCTCCTTTGGACTTGTTCCAACAGTTCCATGTCCTTTTTATGTTGAGGACACCAGAACTGCACACAATACTCCAAGTGAGGTCTCACAAGAGCAGGTCAAGGTTGACATTTGGTGACCATTTTGGGTTAAAACACGAGAAATCGGCTTGTTCATAGTGAGGCATGCAGGAAGGCACTTTGCCTAAGGACTGCTTGTCTCCTCCTGCTCAGAGGTGAAAAAAATGGCAGATATGGGTAATAACAGAAAGGAATTACTAGCAGAGAGCACTTCTGTCATCTCCATCAATCTGCAACGCAGCTGGTAATCTCTTGAGTAAGTACAGTCTCACTGATGAAGCAGATAACATACTTCCTATAGATTGCATGACATGCTGCACCAAGGTTTGGGCTAAAAGGGCCAGATTTGTCCTTTTTGTCTGGAGCCCAAAATGTCATGCTGGGAATCTCACTGTGGGAAGGAAGAAGAGGCTCTGCCCAGCATTACACAAAGCCTTCAAGACTCCTCCTGAATGTGCAAGCTGTACTATATCAATTTCAGACCAGACACCAAAAATATCTTTGGCTTTCTAAAAAGATTGAACTTCCAATGAAAATTATAAACAGGCAGGAAATTTATTTATAAGAACCTCTGGATTAATACATGGGGTCCTTGGTGCTGATCTCAGTAGCACTGTTAATTTAAAAGCAAGTTGTACTATGCAGCCCTTTCATATTTGTGCCCCATTACTAAAAAGCAAATAAAAAAATAACAATGCAAGCCCTTTGCATAATATTAAAAGCATATGTACCAAGAGATATTTCCAGGCAGCCTGCAATATTTGCTCTTGCACATCTTATAGTCACATGGTGGATTTGATCTCTCCTGATCTTAAAAGGTCATGATATCAAGAAAGCAGGCTCCTAAGAGCCTTTCTCTAATCACTACTAGCATGTGTAACACCACCAATCTATCTTTTCAATTTAGTCTTTTGTGACTGCCCAAGGATGGGGAAGCTAGTCCTCACAGCAATCACTGCAAGCGTCAAGCAGGTTCTCAAATGTATCTGTGGAGTAAATTTGGGTATTTGGGTATATTTGCATTCACTTGGAGACACCACAAATTGCCACATTGCTTTACTGCATGGTCTTTTTGTACTTTGGAGAAAATAATGCCTGGAGAAAGGATTTCTTATATAAAAAGCCATGGCTCCAAAGTGGGCTTTGAATGGAGAGACGTGCTGAAGGGCACAACAGTGAAAGAGCTTCTGTCTAGCAAAGGTTAATCCAGAGAGGAATTTATGCTGTGAAATCTTAGTTACACAATTGGCAGCTCATTTGGAAAATGTTTTTGAACATGGACAGAATATCAGACTTGGTACCCTTCTGGCCAGGAGCTGCAGCTGTTGCTAGAAGCACATTTTCAAGACAAGAAAACATAACAAAAAAATATAGACAAGACCATTCCTGTGGATACCTCACGCAAACAAACATGTTTCCATCCACACCTCCAGCTGCAGAGCTCAGTCTCATAAACACCCATCTCCTTATCTCAGTAGTTAGGGACACAGCCACTTTGGACCACCAGCATCTCTCAAGTCTCAGTTTTCCAGCTGAAAAAAAAAAAAAAAAGAGGGAAAAAAAAATAGTGGCACACTCCTGCTTAACATGATTGTCTGGAGAGAATGTACAGAAGGTATGAAACCTTGCAGACAAATAGATAGAGGAGCTATATAAAACTAAATATACTTAAAAACCAAGCACTAGCCAGAGATCATGACAGGTTCTGAGCAGCAGGATGTTGTAAATGTAAAAAGAAGGCATGGTGAATTGCTACTCAGAAATAAAAGAATTAAATCCTCCACCTTTTTAAAAAATGTGCAAGATTGGAAACCAAAAAATCTGTTTGAAATATAACATTTCCTTCAAGTAAGAACTGCCCAAAGGTATTTGCATAGAAATTCCTATTCTCTGTAGTTTCAATGTGAAAATCGATAACTGCAGGCAAATTAGCAACTTAAAAAAATAAAACAACTCATAAAATAACTCATAAAGATCTAAAAATGTTCATATTTAATTTAGCAGACTTTTTGTCTCTTTTCATCAAAGCCCTTGGTTGTACTTCACCTGAACTTGTTCACCTTTCTAATCTCATCCGTGTGGAGGCAAATGAAACCAAATGCATTGTTTCTGGCTGATGAAGCATTTTAGCCTCCCTCTACAAGCTCATCTTTCCATTAATAACACAGTCTTACTTCTAACAAAGATTAGATTTTCAGAAGTGAAAACAAAGAAGAAAAAAATTAATGCATAGGTGACATTATTTGAGGAAGTAAATAGAAAAACCTTTTCCACTAATCAAATGGAAATAAAGCAAAGCAATGTGAGAGCAGTTTGGAGGCAAATCTCCACCCCTTTGTGGTTTCTGGTGCCTGCAAGTGACTCTTTCTGGTTTTACTGTTCTGGTTTTGGGTTCATTTTTTGTTGTATTTTGTTCCTCTTTTGTTTGGTTGGTTGGTTGGTTGGTTGGTTGGTTGGTTGGTGGGGTTTTTTTTCGTTGCTTTGGTTTTGCTTATTTTGATGTATTTCTGTGGCTAAATAAGACTCATTGCAGGCTCATGTGCTAAATCAGCATATTCTTCAACCTGGAGATGCCTTTTTTCCTGCTATTGGTACACAAGAGGACCATTTTAGGAAGAGCTGTGATCACTACTGGGTGCTGCAGGTGAATGCCACCCCTTATTCAAACTGGGAAGAATTGAGCCCTGGTCCATTTGTGTTTAAAATGGCTGGAAGTGTACATTTATAACCTCATGGGAATTTTCAAACATTAGCCCAACTAAGATTATTGTATTTTTTTTTTCAGGCTCTCCCTTTTATCCGCAGGATAGTGATTTTGTCTCATCAGTCCCAGAAGCGGACAGAAACAGTGACAGATTTATATAATGAGATTCTAAATGACTATGAAAGACTTTATATTGCTGTGAATCACCCATCTACAGTGCTGCATTATTCAGAAATTAATGCAACCCTATAAATGAATTATGACTTAAATGTGCTTTTAAAAACCATTAATGCTCAAGGATTTTTTCCTTCTCTAGATAATCAGAAAAGTGATTATGACTATGACTAGACCTATGTTCTTAATTTAACTTATGTAATGGTAATGTAGAAAAAGCCTTCTGACAACAATGAAAATTGAAAGATTTACAGGAAACTAGGTACGAGTTTGTAACCTTCAGAATTCTGTAGACAAATTCAGTCAACTTCAGATGAACTGACACCCAAAAAACCTCTTGAAAGGCTGCAGGGTCCAAAGACAAATGAATTATTGTCTTATTACTGAATAAGCTGATGAAAGAGATCCAGAATAGATTAGGATCTATGTCTAATAACTAAGAGTAATATGACCACAGCAAACATTTTGCTCGTTTTCTCATATTACTCTTTTTTTTTCTTAAACAAGTGATTAAGAGAATCATAAAACAAGGAGCCATATGAACAGTAGTAATAACACAAACTCATGTTCAAGCATTTATTTGAGGATGACCACCCATGCAGATTATCTGATGAACAAAATGGGGTGAATGCAACCACAGCCTTCATCACTGTGGGATCTATAAAAGGATTTCACTTCTCTATTTTGATTTCTACTTTTAGAAAACACTGACAGCTCGCTCACTTTGAGACAACATTGATAAACAGTTTCAAAACTGTGGAAGGGAGGGGGTTAACATATATAGAGAGGCAAATAGTTGTAGAGAGCAGTCATGTACATCTTCAGAAACCAGGTTAAAATCCAGTCAAATGTTACAGCACTGGTTTCAACACTTGTAATATTCAAATACACAAGCTGTCCCTTCAGCCATGATATGTCCTCAGTGTATACAGTACCTGTGATGCAGATGACATTTCCAATTCCAACCCTGTAAAGCTTGTTCTACTAGAATCACTAGAAGTTTTCTGATGTTTTTAGAAGGATGGAGGATGTGACCAAGATTAGAAATGGGTCTATGCATTTTACTGAACATGTGAACAATTTATAAACCACTTCTTTAGGCACATGTTTTAAATCAAAGGTTATATAAATTATTAAATGCTTTCCTGCTTAAGTCATAATATCAATTTTTCAGAAGCAGACCAAAGATGAGAAATTGCTCTTTTCACACTAAATCAAGTGAAACATAACAACTCTCTTTACCAAAAGTTATCGAACAGGGTTTCTTTTTTGTGCAATAATAGTATAAAGGACATATACTTAGTGTCTCATTGAAACTAGATACTTAAAATAATCTTTATCTATATAGTTTCAATAATGTCATCTCCCATTAAAGCTGCCTGATATTGTGCAAGTTCCTATTAAATTATTGTAAACTATTGATGCTATAAACGACATGAACTCTACTAAAGCTACAGTCACAGAGGTCCCCCTTATTAAAACTTTGTTAAAATCACTACCACTCACGCAGCAGAACTGAGTTTGTATCAAAGCTGCAGTGAAATATTGTTGCCAACCTATCAGACCAATGCTCCTTCTAGTTACTTGGAGTTTGATAAATTTACCAGTATGTACTTTTGTTACCAGCTAATTCTGCTGATAAACTGTCATCTCAACATTTTTGCCCACAAGTGATGCATTATGCTGAAAACAATATTGCCTGTCTTAATTTATCTTACCCAACGAGCCTCTAAAGGATTGGATGAGCATTGGGACTGTACTGTTATCTGATTCTTTGATATGAAGATAGGATGAGAAAGTTGGGGCTGTTCAGCCTGGAGAAGAGAAGGCTGCGTGGAGACCTCATAGCAGCCTTCCAATACCTGAAGGGGGTCTAGAGGGATGCTGGGGAGGGTCTCTTCATTAGGAACTGTAGTGATAGGACAAGGGGTAACGGGTTCAAACTTAAACAGGGGAAGTGTAGATTGGATATGAGGAAGAAATTCTTTCCTGTAAGGGTGGTGAGGCCCTGGAATGGGTTGCCCAGGGAAGTTGTGAATGCTCCATCACTGGTGGTGTTCAAGGCCAGGTTGGACAGAGCCTTGGATGGCATGGTTTAGTGGGAGGTGTCCCTGCCCATGGCAGGGGAATTGGAACTAGATGATCTTAAGGTCCTTTCCAACCCTAACTATTCTATGATTCTATGAGTCTATGATATGGGACCACCCTGCTTACCTTGAAAATCATTTCAGAGGTAACCCAAACAAATCTGTCTTACACTCACCCATACTAGCTACTTTCACAATAATGGAATGACACTGTCCTGCTCTATATCATATTTAATACCATAAGCAAAATTTTGACAATATTCAGGCACACTTTAATAATGACCATAACAGTTTCCTTTTCTGTTAGCCATCAAGCAATATTCCTATTTCTGTAATTTTATCACTTGTATTGAGTAAAACAAAATTTCTCAAGCTTCATGTCCAGCATTACACATTTTTCATAGGTGAAGAAAAGAGGCTAAAGTCCTCAGTATTTTATAGATTTAAAGGAAGATAAGATTTATTGACTCTGTTAGGTTTTTTCCCTTTACAAGAAGAAAATTTTGACCTGTGATAACTATTAGCCAGCTACTGAAAACCAAGTGACTCATTTTGATATTGGAGAGGATGGTTAGTGTCTCCTCTTACAGCTGAGTAAACAGCTAAGCCAATACCACCAAAATCAGGGGGGCTGCAACTTTCTAACTGATTCATAGACTCATAGAATAGTTAGGGTTGGAAAGGACCTTAAGATCATCTAGTTCCAACACCCCTGCCATGGGCAGGGACACCTCCCACTAAACCATGCCATCCAAGGCTATGTCCAACCCAGCCTTGAACACCGCCAGTGATGGATTCAATTTAATTATTATTTTTCTTCCCCTTCTCCCTTCCAATTCCTCCCCTCCCAGTGATTCTTTGCCTATTTTTTAATTACCAGGAATAGTTTCTGACTTTAGTACTCTCTTGAGCGAACTCATTAATTAGGAAAACTGCAAATTTCTACTATTGTCTAGAAATTGTTTTGGGGTTTATTCCAAAACCAAAACGCAGACTGATTCTTTTGGTATTCAGTATTAAGGAACTGAGTAAAAAAATCCTAACCTACCTCACATTCCACAACTGCATGTGTTTTCTCTGTTTTAAATAAACTCAGCACATGGATTAAACTAGGTGATATTCCACTTCACACAATTAACTCTGATGATTTGTATGTAAAGCATGCAAAATCTGGCTCTTTTCTGTTTTCAGGATAACTAGGAATATATCTATTACTTATATAAGCTCACACAGAAAAACACATGAGCAATAAGCAATTAATCCAACTCATTTTGTATTTCCTGGAGAGACACACAATTGGAATGTAACTCATTTATTTCCCTTTTACTGTCCTGACTGCCATCATCACAAGCTGCCAACCTTAAAATAGCTTCGTGTGACTTGTTTGTAAGAATTCCAGGTCCTAGTTCCTGAGATCTGATCTCAAAAGGTCTAGGAAATTCTTAATCTGGAACTTGTAACATTAAACAGCGATTTGCACAATTCATAAATTATTCTCTTTTTAATGTTTAAGACTTGATGAATGTGCCAACTTTTCATTTTAATAGGGAAATTCTCTGTAAGAGATGTATTTTAGTCAACTTCTGTTCTCCCGGTTTCACCTTGAGTTTCATCCTTTACATCAACCAAAGAAATAGACTCAACTTGTTCTCTCAGAAATCATCTGCTGTAGATAAAACATTTCATTTTACATGCGTACATTTATTCTGAAAGATGCCTTGAAATCCTCCTCAGTCTGGCAGGAAGACTCATCTCTCTTCTGAGATTCCTAAATGAACAGCTTCCAAAACAGGGGAGTTAAAAGATATGAACTCATGATCAGCCAGACACCTTCCAGAACTACTTCACCTTCCACCTCCTCTCTACCAATTCTGCCACTACATTCACAGAAATCTGCATCATGGACAGGACATTCAAAAGAGGGGCACAGAAATAATCAGGGAGGATTAAATAAATGAATTACGGTGAAAGTTTAAAGTTAAAAAAAAAATAATCTATAAAACATTTCTAAATTAATCACAGATTTTGAGAAGAAACAGAAAATACATTTTCATGGGAAGGACTTCAGACATTAAACTTTCATTACTCTTTGTCCGCATTTTTCTTCAAGACCCTGAGACACAGAAGTCATTGGATCTTCATGCAATAGCTTGCAAGTTTGCTTTAACTAGGGATTTATTATTATTGATTCATAATATAGTAGCCTAGGAGAAATACATCAAGTTGATTAAAATTACCCATTTTTATTGAATTCTTTTGTAATGACTTTTCCTCTAGCTGAACAGAAAGCACATTAATGCAATCCAAATTTCTCCTGTAATGAAGATTCAGAAGCAAAAAAATGCACGACTTAGTTGTCTGTTTTAATCTCAGCCATAATTGAAAAAATCATATTCCCCAAATTATATTAGATGTGCATAGTCTGAATGCACATACTGCTGTTAGTGCAATGCAGCAGCAATATCCATGCCATACATGATAACTTATATTATTCTAATATTATTAATTTTATAGTTATGGTTACACTTAGAGAGTCTCTTTTAGTGAGTTATGGAATAAGCAGTGACTGTGACTCTTAAATATGAACAGTAGTGCTTAAGACTGGTTCTAGAATTACAAAATTTTCAGACAAAACCCAAGTTTTAATACAGAAAAGAATAATAATAGAGAATTTGTTGAAAGGTTGTTATGAGCACACCGATGAATGCTATTCCTTTTCTTGACTGTGTAAAATTAGGTAGATTAGTTTCCAGGTATTGCACTTTTCCCTGACTTCCCTGTTTTTTGGTTTTCATAAATTATAATGCTTTGAAAATTTTTGAATTACTGCAGCTTGAGTTTTCTAAAACTTAGTGAGCAGTAAGTGACCTGACATTTAAAATTTGATTTATTATATTCCTGAATTACACACGCATTATTGTTACAACTGGCAAATAAACAAAGATTTAACAGAGCTTTTGTCACCCTGGGTCACTGTTTCATCAGGTATACTAGTGTATTTTCTAGAACCTACAGACAGCTAATTGAATATGTGCATATGAGAAATTAGTTGATATCGGTCTTTGCTAAAAATCTCTCTGTTGAAGAAATTATCATAGTTACTTAAAATAAAGAATTACCAAACTGGAGATCAAGAGATCGCTCCCTCAAACACTGAGTCAGGGATAGGTAAGCATGGACTAGGTAATGAATGAAGTCTAGAGAGTGTGACAAAGGGAACAGTGAAAGTCTTTTCAAAGGTTGTGGGGGATTGGATTTAGCCTTGTTTCCTCAATGAACAATACCTGAGTAAGTATTCTGATAACAGCTTTGGAGCTCATGGACCAACTTGAAGCAATTTGACAGCTAAGTAAGATCCAGTAACTATTTTCCTACATATTTTGTACTGTGGGTAGCTCAAGAAAAAAGAGAGTGCCTAAACTTGTCCCGTGCTCATGAGCAAATGTGACCTCAAACCTTACTTTTCCATTTAAACACAACTATTTTCCAAATAAATCTAAAACAGGTTTTGTAAAAATAAAAGCGTGGTTCTCTAGCCCAAATCCTTGATCTGACCGCCAACAATTTTCTTTATCTTAGTCATAAGCATTTCCTTTGCAATACTGTTACCCTTTAGGTAGATTTCAAGATTGCCCTGTGAACATCTCTGCATTATTTCTTCTTATTCTCACAGTCCTATAAATTCTATTGAAGGGTATACTCTTTATTTTACTTTCTTGTTCTTATTTATTTTATTTCATGGTATAGTTTATCAAGCTCATGACTATGTCTCCATGCTTTTCCCCCCAACAAAATACAAAAGATGCAGAGAAAAAAAATCATAGAACTAGGAGACTAGGTAAAAGAGAAACCAAGTTTTGAACAATTTTGTTCTAATAACTATTGATCCTAGCAGGGAATTTCTGCAGCAACCAGCATGTAACTGCCAAAATATTCAGCAAAAAGGGATTATAGGCATATGTAGAGATAATATGATCTTCATATAAATCAGTTAAATAGTCAATCAACCAAGAGACACATATCCATAGGAATACTGGCTTCACTGTGCACATATTTTTAAATGGTGCTCTAATCCTTTCAGATTTCAGAGGCAAAGCGGTTATGAGATTGAACTAGAATCTATTCCTTCTTATGCATCATTAAACAACAACTGAGTGAATTAATTGCATCTGATCAACCCACTGAAGGCAATGAGGCCAAGAAAGGTGCAAGTAAGGGGCTGCAAAACATTTATTACTGATGACAGGGCACCAAAAAGAAAACTCCGACTTTCAGATCCAAGTGTGAGCTAAATATCTAAGCTGGAGTTAGAAGGGCTGGTTTTAGTGAAATAACTCTTTTTAATCTATAAAGCAGTTGCATTTGAAGTGGACAAATGGAATACAGAATGCTGCGATGTTATTTTCATTTTTACAGTGCCATTCTGGAGCATGATACTACAATTTCATTTTGATGCTTCAGGCTTCACCACTGACCTCAATTCCTGTAGGACTATATTCAGCATACAAAAGAGCATATGAGCAGGATCTTAGAAGCTCTGAACCCATCCGGGTGATGATCTGAGAAGCGACTTGTGAACAGCAGAGGCCACAGTGACATTTGCTAATCACAGTCTCTTCAGTGACTTGCAGGCTGTCACTATATCCCCACCAGAAACTTGGTGGCTTTCACTCTCAGTACCAAAACCTCACAGATAATTACCGCAAGCCCTGTGGGCTGCAAAATGCATATTTCTGCAAGGAAAACAAAACTGTGAACAGGGTATTTAGATGACAGCACAGTTTTAGAGAGCTTCTCCCTTCCTTACTAATTGGATGAGACTGTATCTATTTTCTAGACTAATATAAGACCGAGATATCACTGCAGTGCTGAGACAGCTCTTACCCACAGCAGGAGACAGACCATGCAGGAATAATAGCAGATGATACATTTGATTTTCTCTGTAGGAACAGGGCTGGGCTCAAAGCTAGATTTAGCCAGCTAGCCATAAAACATGAGCCCCACAGGACAACTCGGGTGCCAGCACAAGTGGAATGTCACACAGTTCCATAAGGCTATCTGCATCCATCTCTCTCTCAAAGCAAAGCTTCCTTCTCTTTACCTGCGCTATAAATCCATCAAAGCTGGTATTCTTCATCCCCATGATCTATGTCCTGCCTTCACCTCTGAACACAAGGCCCCCTTGGCAAGCCAAGACCTCTTCCTGCTCAACACAGCAAACCTGAAACCTTTTCATCCCTCCAGATCCCAGGACTAGCAAGGAGTGCCCATGGGCCAGCGGTCCCACCAGGGCCACGTGGCCCTGCTCTAACCATTGCCTGGTTCTTTGTGGTGGCCCTTCTAGATGAATTTGCTTCTCAGCCTGCTGTGAATTTGCCACAGGAGAAGCCGGGGCTTTCTATGAGCACTACATCACCTTGCTGTTTCTGCTGTCAGGATACCAAATAAAACTCCATGCCCAGCGGAATGGTGTGGCCTGTCTCTCCTCCTGCTGCATATCAGCACCTGTAACCAGACATCAGCTCTGCAGTTACACAGTACAACTGCATTCATAAGCTTGCTAAATATATGAGTTAAAATATTGAGACGTTTACAATACCACAATCACTGGGAGACTGACAACTCTTTCTTCAGGCAATCAAAATTAATCTTCCTTCCAGTCTCTATTTACTTCCAACCCATTGGTTACCATGTCAGAAGCAGCATCATAATTTATGTTCTCCCAACTCTTAACCCTTTAAGGAATTTGCAGATAAAGGTCTTATCCCTTTTCACTTTTCATTTCAGTATGCTAAGCAAACCATAAATTAGGTTGTTTCCCCTGTCACCCTAACAGTTCTCTGTACACATTCCTATTTGAATTCACATTTTTTAACATAAACACACTGCATTTAGAAGGAAATTAACTAACAGCCTGAACTATATTTTGCATTAATACTATCACTGCACACCTGCACAAAGACTACATTGCGCGGCCCTAAAAGAGTGATCTGATAATACCTTAGATCTAGCAATTTGCACCTCTTCTCTGTCAAGACAGTAAAGCGAGCAAGAAAAATTATGATAAAGCAATTTTGTTGGGGTTTACTGACCTCTTCCATCACATGGAGATACTTCAGTGTCATTGATGCTGGCAGAGTTCACACTACAATTTATCTGACCAGCTCCCCAGCAGCGGTCCTGTCCCACCAATAAGCCAGCTCCAGCCACATGCTGCCCAGACTGCCTCGCCTTCCATAAGGATCTCCAAAATTGAGGTTTGTTCAGTCTGTAAATACAGGTACGCTTCAATATAACAATATTCTGTGCAAAACTGAATGTGCAAAAAATGGCTTGTCTTTCACGAGTTACTATGTTATCTGTCTATGACCCAGCGAGTGATGGAATACAGGCCGTGGACAAAATTATACACTGGACCTTCCATATATGCTATCTCAACTTATAACTTGAGAAAGTTATAGCCCGTTTTGGATAGTTCTGCTTGTATATTTTGCCAAACCTTCTTTAAAATAGTGAAATTGACAACATTTTTCTCAGCAATTTAAATGTGTCTATGAAAAAAAAAGTTCACTTTTTTCAGCAAGATATGTTACAGAATTAACAGAGCCTTTCTCTTTTTTACTCTCCATCTTCTGTCATAAAAAGACATTTAAGAAGTAGAGCCCTTAAACATATTTAGCACAGGTACCTAAAGTAGATTTTGCTAGTTTCAGTATTCCTAAAATATCTCTTCTGAAAAGACATGTAGCTGAAAGAAATACACTAGCATGCGGTACAGTTTTCTTTAGCATGACTCTTCAAGAAGGTATCAGTACAGATCATCTTTGCTATAATGTATTACGAAGTCTTCAAATTATGCTCAATAGGGCACTTCACATCATGTCACCTGGCACTGGCTATGTACAACACTCCTCAGAAGTCAGACCTGAAACCTTGTGTTCACTTTGCAGGATTGTAATAATTTAGGGAAGCTATCTCTATGTTATTTTTACACGCCTCATGAATTATTGTTGTAAGGATTAAAATTACTACACTGTTCAATGACTTAATGTAGATAAAGTCAGACATGTTTTGGTGCTTCAAAATCCCACGCATCCTCATCATGGCTGTTCTGGTTTTACAGCTCTGAATTGCAGAGGGAAGAAGTCTCTACACCTGGTGTAAGAATACTGACAAAGATACGTGAACCTACGGCTTATTTCATATATGTACGCTGTCTCACTGTAGAGCTGGGACAAGCAGAATAGAAAGAGATTTCCATCTCACAGAACGTTAGAGGTTGATATGAAGAGACACTGGAAAGAATAAATGTCTATTTCTTTATAACTGTTGGAGTCACAGATAACAAAACTGTCCTTCAAATCTTCGCTCGTCAGCAAGAGTGACAGGATGTGCACTGCTAACTGCAATTACAATTATTCAAAGACTTTCACCTCTTCAAGCGTCAAACGCCATGAAGTCAATGGTCCTCTTTCATGCCACTGATTACAACTGTGTGTGTTTTAAACTTGAACTCTTAATACAAATACAATTATAAATCAACAAGCACACATTCACAGGTTTCATCTGTTATCATATAATGCTTAAATCATAGAATCATAGAATCATAGAATAGTTAAGGTTGGAAAGGACCTTAAGATCATATAGTTCCAACCCCCCTGCCATGGGCAGGGACACCTCCCACTAAACCATGCCATCCAAGGCTATGTCCAATCCCACCTTGAACACCGCCAGGGATGAAGCATTCACAACTTCCCTGGGAAACCCATTCCAGGGCCTCACCACCCTTACAGTAAAGAATTTCTTCCTCAGATCCAATCTAAACCTCCCCTGTTTAAGTTTGAAACCATTACCCCTTGTCCTCTCACTACAGTCACTAATGAAGAGTCCCTCCCCAGCATCCCTATAGGCCCCCTTCAGGTATTGGAAGGCTGCTATGAGGTCTTCACGCAGCCTTCTCTTCTCCAGCCTGAACAGCCCCAATTTTCTCATCCTATCTTCATACGAGAGGTGCTCCAGTCCCCTGATCATCCTCGTAGACCTCCTCTGCACTTGTTCTAACACTTCCATGTCCTTTTTATGTTGAGGACACCAGAACTGCACACAATACTCCAAGTGAGGTCTCACGAGAGCAGAGTAAAGGGGCAGGAGCACCTCCCTCGACATGCTGGTCACGCTACTTTTGCTGCAGCCCAGGATATGGTTGGCTTTCTGGGCCGCAAGCGCACACTGCCGGCTCATGTTCATTTTCTCATCGACCAACACCCCCAAGTCCTTCTCCACAGGGCTGCCCTGAATCTCCTCCCTGCCCAATCTGTATGTGTGCCTGGCATTGCTCCGACCCAGGTGGAGGACCTTGCACTTGGCATGGTTAAACTTCATCAGGTTGGCATCAGCCCACCTCACAAGCGTGTCAAGGTCCCTCTGGATGGCATTCCTTCCCTCCAATGTATCAACCGAACCACACAGCTTGGTGTCATCGGCAAACTTGCTGAGGGCACACTCAATCCCACTGTCCATGTCACCCACAAAGATGTTGAACAAGACCGGCCCCAACACTGATCCCTGGGGGACACCACTCGTTACTGGTCTCCAGCTGGACACTGAGCCACTGAGCACTACTCTTTGCGTGCGGCCATCCAGCCAGTTCTTTATCCACTGAGAGGTCCACCTATCAAATTGATGTCTCTCCAACTTAGAGAGAAGGATGTCATGCAAGACAGTGTCAAAGGCTTTACATAAGTCCAGGTAGATGACATCAACTGCTCTACCACAGTCCATCAGTTCCGTAGCCCCTTCATAGAAGGCCACCAGATTGGTCAGGCAGGATTTCCCCTTAGTGAAGCCATGCTGGCTGTCCCCAAGCACCTTGTTGGTTTTCATGTGCCTCAGCATGCCTTCCAGGAGAATCCGCTCCAAGATTTTGCCAGCCACAGAGGTGAGACTGACTGGTCTGTACTTTCCCGGCTCATCCATTTTCTCCTTCTTAAAAATGGGGGTTATATTTCCCTTTTTCCAGTCATCAGGAACTTCACCTGACTGCCATGATTTTTCAAATATGATGGACAGTGGCTTAGCAACTTCATTTGCCAGCTCGTTCAGGACCCGCAGATGGATTTCATCAGCTCCCATGGACTTGTATACATTCGGGTTCCTAAGACAGTCTCGAACCAGATCCTCTCCTACAGTGGGCCCAGGGTCTTCATTCTCACTGTCCCTGCGTCTGCCTTCTAAGACTTGGGTGGTGTGGTCAGAGCATTTGCCGGTGAAGACTGAGGCAAAGAAGTCATTAAGAACCTCAGCCTTCTCTAAATGCAGGGTAGCCAGTTCTCCCGATAGCTTCTGGAAAGGACCCACATTGTCCCTAACCTGTCTTTTATTGGCAATGTACCTATAAAATCCCTTCCTGTTATCCTTAACATCCCTAGCCAAGTTTAATTCTAAGTGGGCCTTAGCTTTCCTAACCTGGTCCCTAGCTTCCCGGACAACATCCCTGTATTCTTCCCAGGTCGCCTGACCTTGCTTCCACCTTTTATAAGCCTCTTTTTTCTTTCGAAGTTTGCTCAGCAGGTCCTTATCCATCCAAGCAGGTCTCCTGGCCCTCCTGCTGAACTTCCTTCTAGTTGGGATGCATCGCTCCTGAGCCTGCAGCAGGTGATCCTTGAATATCAACCAACAGTCTTGGGCCCCCTTGTCCTCTAGGGCTGTATCCCATGGAACCTTACTGAGCACGTTCCTGAAGAGGCCAAAGTCTGCTCTCTTGAAGTCCAGGGCAGTGAGCTTACTGCACACTCTTCTCACTGTCCTGAGGATCTCAAATTCAACCATCTCATGATCGCTGCAATCAAGGCTGCCCTGGAGCGTCACATTTCCAACAAGCCCTTCCCTGTTGGTGAGGACAAGGTCAAGCATGGCACCTCTCCTTGTCGGCTCCTCTATTACTTGCAGAAGGAAGGTGTCTTCCACACAATCAAGAAACCGTACCATCCCTCCAACAGATATCAGGGTGGTTGAAGTTTCCCATGAGAACAAGGGCCTGCGAGCCTGAGGCTGCTCCTATCTGTCTATAGAGCGCTTCATCCACCAACTCCCCTTGGTCAGGCGGTCTGTAACAGATCCCCACAATAATGTCACCCATCGCTGTTCTCCCTTCAACCCTGACCCACAAACTCTCTGTCGACTGCTCACCTGTCCCCAGGCAGAGTTCCATACTCTCCAGCCTATCCCTAACATAAATGGCAACTCCCCCTCCCTGACTACTGGGCCTGTCTTTCCTAAAGAGCCTGTAACCTTCCATTCCATCACACCAGTCATAGGAGCCATCCCACCATGTTTCTGTGATGCCTATGATATCATACCCCCGCAGACGTGCACACATCTCTAATTCCTCTTGTTTGTTCCCCAGGCTACGGGCATTTGTGTAGAGGCACTTGAGGTGAGATCCAATTGAAGCCGGCTCATTGGCTGGAGCAGCTGGAATATCCCTGCATTGCTCCGAATGTTTACTATAGGTGCTACCAACCGACTGGGTGTGTTGGGATGGAATGATGCCCCCCTCCCCCAACACATCTCGTTTAAAGCATCCTTGACCAGTTTGGCAAGCCTCCTACCAAAACCGCTCTTCCCTTTCTTTGTCAGACCAGCTCCACCAGCCCCCAGTAGACCTGGCCTACTAAATTGAGTACCATGTTGAAGGTACCCAAACCCCTGACTATAGCACCACCCTTCTAACCATTTATTGACCTGGCCAATCCTCCTAGCCTTTTCGAGGTCCTGCCCTGTATCCTGGAGAATTGACAAAAAGACAATCTGAGCTCCAGAGCCCCTAACCACTCTCCCAGTGCTCTGTAGTCCTTCCTTATGGTCTCCGGGCTACTGCTATCTATATCAGTAGCACCCACATGTATTACCAGGAGTGGGTAATAGTCAGTGGGACCGACTAGAGCAGGCAGCTTCTCAGCCACATCCCGGATCCGAGCCCCTGGTAGGCAACACACCTCCCTTGAGCCTGGGTCAGGCCGACAGATGAGTGCCTCTGTGCCTTTCAGATTAGAGTCACCTACTACTACGGCCCGCCGCTTTTTCCTGGCAGCACCAGTAGTGATCTTCTTTAGCAGTGCACCAGCTGGTTGTTTTTGGTGGCAGCACTGTTGCTCACCAGCCCCCTGCAGGACAGCAAAGCGGTGCTCATCAGCCCCTTGCAGGACAGCAAAGCTGTTCTGGCTGGGGACAACAGATGTAGGAGGAAGCCCCTTGCTTTTAATTGCCCTCTTCCTCCTTTTTTTGTTGTTTTTTTTTCTGTTACCTTTTCCCAGCTTCCTGGGTTAGCAGCCTCCTTTTCTGCATGGGCAACAGTAGACACTCGAGGCCCCAGAACAGTTTGGTCCCGGAGCAAGCAGTGCTGCTCCCCCTCAGCTTCCCTGACACCTTTCAGCATGGTAACAGCTTCCTGCAGTTCAGCCACCGGCTGCAGGAGGACCTCCACCAGGGAGCACAGAGTGCAGCCCTGCCCATTGCTCACCCTCCTCCCAGGAGAGCAGTGCAGACACTCTCTACACCCCGAGCTCTGCACTGCAGCCTCCCTTCCCGTCGGCTCTGTCTGGGTGCCTACACTGGCCACCGCCGGGGCAGCCAGAGCCGAGCTCCCAGACCGAGCCTTGCTCGTACGGCGAGTATTCACCATCCCGCTCACCACCCTGCTTGCCTGCCCACTCGAACTGCCGCACAAACTGCCTCGAACCCGCCCTGTTTGCCGCGCTCCGGGTCGCTCGCGCTCCCTGGGGCAGGTTTTTAACCAGTCAGGTCTGCCGCCGCTCCTCCTGGTGCCGCCCCCTCTGAGTCAGCTGCTCGCCTCCGCTGAGCTGCAGGCTCCTGGGCAGGCCTTGTCGAGGACTTGAGGCTCCCTCGGTGCAAGTTGCTGCTCTGAAGTGAAGCTCGTAGACACCGCGCCTCATCCCGATTAGGCCCTGCAGGCATCCCCTCTCGAGACAGCCACCTCAGCAATCAAATGATGGCACCCTTGAAAATTCAGAAACACCAGAATTATACAAAACTGAAAACTGTAATTTCTTAAGTAGAACTAGATAAAACTATAACTAAAACTGGTTAGACGAGATTAAAAAAACCCCACAGATCTGGTTAAAACTAAGTTACCTATGCTTTCATTACAGAATGGAACTAGAAATAATTTCAAGACTGTGAAAGGACTGTAACTAATTCATTGTTACAGAATAGTAAACATTGAGCATTACTGCTTGCAGTGGAAACAGCTTACAGTCTTTGACTAAATCCATCATGCCCCTGCATTCATGTTAAGCTTGCTGAGTATCCTGGGTACGAAGCAGTAGGGATAAAGTCATTCAAAGCTAACCAATGTTCGGTGTAAAATAAATGTGATGATATCTACACCAAATCAAAAACTTGCAGTGGTAGGCAGTAAAGAGCAGCATGATAAAAAGGTTGCACATACCAAGTTATTAGATTTTCCACCAGAATGAAGTTGGCAGTTAGATCAGCAAGGAGATGGAAGGGACACAGCACCAGCAGAAGCACAGCCACTCCAACAGCAAGTCTGTCCACAACTGATGTTAACAGCAAGGCAGGGATGGAACCAAGTTTTAACAGTCAAGATGTAGGTACCTGATCACACAGAAGAGTCAAAAGCTACAGACAAAAAATACCTGCCAGATTTTACAAGACAGGCCAATGAAGTGCCTGGACGAATCTCCGCCCTGTCAGTTTTCTGAACACAACTCTGTGTTAAGAATCTGAAGGAAAAAAAAAAAAGTAAAAAAAATAGTACCTGTGTTAAATCTTCAAAAATATTATAACTGTAAATGACTACAGATCCTTCTAGTTCCTTTAATACAACTATTACTGGGTTTCGTTTAACTGATCTTGAATGTGTGCTGGCATGGTGCAACGTACATTGACTAGTCAGACTTTTTCCTGAGACAGAGAAAATTGGATTTTTTTTTTTCCCTGAGGCGAAGAGTTTTATTTATAGATGTTGGTGAAAAAAATAAAAAATTAACAGTTCCGTGGTTATTGTGTATGTGCTCACAGGGCTTCCTCTTACAAAAAAAAAAAAAAAGCAGCATTAATTAGTTAATCTTGTATGACCTGGATGTACCCCTGCTGTAGTTGTCTAAATAGGTGTTAATGACAAGGCATTTCAGTATTTTCTTGGGAAATCAATAGTTTCAAAGTAGAAACTGTGATTTTCTGCCAAAATTAATGAATCTGCTGCTCTAGAGGTCAGGATGCCATTTGTAATGTACTGAGCAGACTGTGAAAGAAATAATTTTTCTGTGCACTTATTCACATTGAATTGTAGCATTGGGTCCTGCATGAATATTAACAGATATATGAGCAAGAGGTTAGAAAGTACAGACTGGAATATAAGGCAGCAAATGCCTGAAGTCGGGATAGCTGAATTGAAAAAAAAAGACATTTATTTAAGTGTTTGTTGTAACAAGAGTAATGAAACGAAGTACATCGACCCCCCAGAGTGGTACTTTTTCTACGGCTAGCTCCCTAAGAAAGGTAAAGAGTTATGAAACAGCTCATTTCCCCAGCTTATTTCAAATGTTGTCCTCTTTCTCAAGTTGAAATAACTCCACTGAACCCTCCAGGCCTCTTCTGCTCCCAGATCTCATTTCCACGGCCTTCACTGGCACAATAATGCTGCTGTTCCAACATGTGAGAAACTGTCAGTTGTGTTATTTACTGGGACATGGTGCCCACACTGGAGGCTTAGGAAGCCATCTCCTGCTCCAGACTGTGAATCCATGTTCTTTAGTTACAACCTGAAATTACCCATGTTGCAAATCCCAGTGGTTTCATTCTGGAGTTACCTGGCGTATGATGAAAGAGGATCCAAAAATCTGGACTACATTACACAAGTGGATCATGATTTTGTAGTTGAGGTCTGCGTATTATTTTCTGACTTATTGCTGAGAGAATAGGCACGTACTTAACTGCAGTAATTTCCAGAGTCAGTGGCTACTTTAATTTGGATTTTAAATATATTCCTTCATTCTAAAGTATTCTTCAAACTTTCCATAAATAAAAGTTTCCCTTGTCCCTAGGCGTATTTTCCCAGAACTAATTTTTTGCTAAAGGTTTCACAGAACTAATTACAATGAACAATATCTTCCTGGTCTCTTGCTACATTGCTCAAAAATATAACAAAAAAAGATCTATTTTGAAAGTTTCTTTGAACTTCATAAGTCGATGATTTCATATATAATGCAATAAAAACCTCTGGGAAAGAACCTATTATGAGTACTGTGTCAGCAAGTTTAGCTTATTACAGATGGCTTGCTCCCCTTTCCACATAACTATGTAATGAATTTAAACAAAGAACTGTATAATTTCATTGGTGATAGCAGCTATGAGCTTTTACCAGGAGGTTTCTAAACTGAGATTATGGATCAATTTAGGAAAGGAATTTAATGAAGAAGGTAATTCTTAAATGCAGCTGAGCAGTGTTTCACTTCAGTCATTTCAGCAGGAACTCAGCACCAGACAACATATTCCAGAAGCTCTTTCAGGAACCCTATGATGCCTTTCAGTGCTACAGTAGTGTATGGAAGATGTGTTAAGATGTTGACTGTTGATACTCCAACACGAAGACAGCTGCTATGAGAACTGGGACAGTGACAGCAGCAGTGAGCAGCAGTGCAGGGCTGCTATGTAACACAACCATTCTCAAAGGCAAATATCTAAAAGTTCCATGTTTTCATATTTTCAGGTTGCTGTTAAGAGTTTCAGCTGTTAATGGTGAACCTCCAGGAGAAGGCACCAGACTGCATGATTCAAGCATACTAGCTATCAGATCTCAACAACTGGAGGTTTCCTTACTTTGTTGTTTTTAATTTCTTCTCTATTTTCCAGGCAATTATGCTTACAGTTTAAAGTAGTTACTGTAGGAAGTATTCTCTGTCCTCCCTTCACTCTGCTATGAAGCAATTGTTAGTGTTCCTTGTTAGAACAGCAGTTATTAATAAAACTATTTATAGTTTAGTGTGTGTCCATTTACTGTTCAAAGTTTAATTGTACTAAGAACTGTAAGTAGGATAAAACTAAAACATGGCAGCTCTCCATTACTCTCTCTGCCTCCCTCTCCCCACAAAAGAATCCCAAAATGTTTTGTATGGAAATTTTCTTTCTAGGATAGTAAAAAAAGCTGATGAAATAAACACAAAGCAAGGACGGAATAAGAGTGCAAAACTACTATATCAACACCATTCTTTTCTCTCATTACAATACCATCACAGGCTTTAGTACCAGTAGAGAAGACTGAGGTCTTTTTACAATGTGAATTGCAACCCTCTCCCTTTCAAAACAATTTTGATAATGAACAATAGCACGAAAGACAAAGTTTTGAAGGTTTAATGTCACTTCTTAGATTCT
The DNA here is from genome assembly GCA_039720435.1 of Amazona ochrocephala. Classification (NCBI taxonomy): domain Eukaryota; kingdom Metazoa; phylum Chordata; class Aves; order Psittaciformes; family Psittacidae; genus Amazona; species Amazona ochrocephala. The sequence continues at coordinate 39,623,763 of CM077884.1, read as the reverse complement.
CTTTTCTCAGCATGACTTTTGTATGGCACTGTTTCTGCACAAAAGTTTTGTACGAATTGCTGAAGATTTAATATTTGGTGCAAAGCATAAATTTACTATTGGTTAAAGACAAAGGAAATCTTGCATATTTAGGGTGACGTTATGCTTTTATGAACTTAAATTTTGTTTTTTTATAGCTTTGATATTTGTGGACCTGAAGGATCAAATCAGAAGTTCTAGTCATGTACATTTTGGTTCATACCCTACACTGACACTACACCAAAAGAATGATCCTTCTGCGAACTCATTCAAGGCAAATTTGCCATGATCTACTGACTCATCTTCCCATAACAGCCACATACATGGTATAACTGTTGGCATGAACTGTCTCAATACCAGAAAGCAATTTAAAGGTATGTTATCTGACTTACGGAATGAGAGAACGGATTTAATTGGCTGTGATGCTTTTGATTTGATTAGTACATAGGAAAAAAATCCTGAGCACTACTGAACTTAACTAGCTCTGCAGAGCTGTGGGAGGTTATACACAATGTCTGTGTACTCCAGGTTTCTAGAAATGCCCCTGTGACCAGGAAGGGATTTTAGAGAAGACAGAGGAACACGTCATGCCAGACTCAAACACCTATGGACATAAGTCAGAAAAAAAGGTTAAAGCAGAGGACTCAATACACACAAGTAGCGGTTTGCAGAAGAACTGTTTCTTTGTGCAACACAGCTGCTTTCCTAGGTATAATGATTTACTTGGATCTGTTGGACTCATAGTATCAAGAGGAAAAAAAATCTATATTAGTTGTAGGTAGCCAAATGTCATCTGTTACCCAGTCTGAAAGTGAACATTCACCACCTTCATGATTATGGTTTACCTTCCAGAGAAGGTATCACTGGGGTAAAAGCCCTGCTACAGAAATTATTGAGAGTTTTGCCACCCCCTACTGGTAAACTCTAGTTGTTGTAAATATGACAGATGTCCTTCATTTTTACTTGCACTGTTTAATTTTCTTTTCCATTTTATTGGGAAATCAGTCCATGACAAAAAAAAAAAAAAAAAAAAAGTGTTTTTCCAGCAAAAAATTGAAACTCAATCTCAGAAGGAAAAATTGCTTGACACCAATTTTTGTTCTGAAACTGGCTTTACCAGCATATGTTTATGGAAAGCATATCCAAGTTATAGGTTTGCAGCATTTGGCCACTACCCAAAAAAATAACCTGACTATGGTGAATCACAATGCATCAAAGAAGTTAGTTTTACTGTCTAGTATCTTCCAACTGCGCCCATAAACCATTATTATCTACTACTAACCATGTGAACATGTACTTGACACCTTAATTCTAACACTTTTTTCAACTATTGGCCTTTTGCAGCCTAAGCACTAGAACCTTGTCTTCAAGTAAAGCCGGATTATTAATACATAATTCAAGAAAGAAGCCTATGATACTCATGAAATTTTTGAGTTTGGTTGTTTTTTTTTGTTTGGTTTTTTTTTTTTTTTTATTATTATTTTTATTTAATTTCTAGGCTAAACTATGCAAGAGCATCAGAACGCTATGGCCAAATTCCAACATTTTTGCAAATAGATAACTAAAAGCAAATAAATAAATCCATAAACATTGACATTTTAATCACTTACATTCTAAAACAGTGCGGTAACAACTAGTAAAAAGCATGAGAGATTTCCTCAGCATCAGTATCATTAACTGCAAATATTGCTGCAGTAAGTCATCAAGCTAAGTTTTGATTGTTAAATATGTAATTAGAAAAGAAAACATAACATTCACCTAGGAAAACCTGAACAGATATTAAACATAAAATCTTACCTTGAGCCTGCATTCCAAAATCCAAGTGAAAGCCCATACCACTAACAACTTTAGAATTTGATTGTCTATTTACTATCTCCATAATCCTCCAGCAGTGGAAAACCAGATTAATCTGAACCAAAAGAATGCATTTTTATTTGCATAATAGCAGTCCTCAAAAAAAGTCCCCCAGACCATCAGGTATAGGATGAAACAGAAAATTAAACTAACATATACAATTTTTGGCAGTTTTTCAGCATTTTTGTGACTTACTTTCCCATATTTTTCTGAAGCTGCTGTAAGTATGTCTAGTAATACCTAAAACTAGACACAAAAAATCCTCAGAGTTTAAAACGAACAATTCCTTTTGGAAGAACTGATTCTCAAATACCAGGTAAGTCTCTATGACACTTAATATTTCTCATAGCTAGCACATCACTGTAACTTAATCCAGTTTCTATACTGAGAGTAGCATTTAGTGGTAGATGCATTACTAGGAAGATATTCTTAGGTCTGTGCGCATCTTTTCTCTCTTTATGGTATCTTTTACACCCTTTGTAACACCTCGGAACTTCAAAAACAACACATCTCCTTCAGGGCTTTCTACTAAAATAAGGGCTTTACCTGGTAAACTCAAGGTAAGACATATCTGTACAAGAAAATTGGAGAAAAATGAAGTTATAGTAAGTTTCTCTACTGAGCTGATCTTTAAAATGGCTCCTAATGGTCAAACTGTTTTTATCATGTTCTTAAAATACCAATTTAGAAACACTACCTTTTACATTACATTACAATATACCACAATTTCATTGATTACACATCAGTGATAAAATTCAGGCGCATATTAGGATGTGAGATAAAGAAATACATAGCCCTATTTACTGAATGCTTAGTGCAATAATTAGTACTGGAAAAGACCACACGGAAAGATGCTTCAGTAAGTATCTATAATTTCTTCCAGAAATGTGCCTATGTTGAAAATTGGGATGATATGATGCTTTATTTTTATCTGCATCACCACAGCCATTATTCTTTCCAGGTAAAGTGGTAGTTGAGTACCCAGTTCTACAATGTGGTTTTCCTAATATTAAAATTTAGCTTCAAACATTATTTCTGTATCTGCTCCTTCCCAGCCTGTCCATGACCTCTGCTGGGTTATCACTTTGCTGTATCTCCTCCAGCTGTGAAATTCTGCAGTTACTTCTCCCCCTGCATCTGATTCTTTACCTCAACCTTCCTGTTTTGGGATCACTTCTGGCTTTCTCCAGTGACTAGCCATGAGACTGCTGCATGACCACCTCTTATGACATGTCCATGGTCCTATGTTGAAAACAAAGCTGTGCAGAGGAAAGGGATGCTACAGCACAACCACTGTATAATGAAACTGAGTACGCTGAATGAAAAAGAATCTAAAAATATCATCTGTGCACACTGACTCATGAAAATACATGAAGGATTTCCCCTGATATACATTCAGACACAGATTGTGTTTACCTCTCTAGGATGTGAAGCTGATTATTCATCATCGGTATCTCACTAGTAACAGAAGTTTCAGTTTCCACCCACATGCAATGAAAATTATATTATGATCACATCAGCATATTTTATTATTACTGTTACACCAAATCATCCTCCCTAGGTACGTGTAAACATTTTTTTTTTTTTTTTCTTCCACTGAAATCGCTCACTGGGTGGCCTTTTTACAAAATAATGAAAAATAGAGGTGTTCACACAGATTTGTGTCAAAAATTATTCATCCTCCAAAGAATAAAATGAAACAGCATTTCTGTACACCTGCACTAAAATCTGCATGACTGTTCTGATATCACTAAACCCCTAATCAAATAAAAGGGAGATAGCAGCACTAAACAGAAACATCCTGAGAGGCAGTGATAGAACACATTCACCCTGTGTTCAACCCTTACAGATACACAGACACATAATTTTACACAATATTGGACAGAAGTTCTGACTTCCAAATTAAACTTAAAAATATCTGCAACACTAAGAAGCCCCTTCAAACATTTGGCAAAAATCAGTACAATTGTGGAATTTAACACAGTGACTGAATCTTCCCGTACTAATGATAATGGGAGCTTCAGATAGATTGTGTATGTATATGCAGCTACATAAAGTCACCAAGGTCCAAGCCCAAATTATTCCTTTACTTTAATTCAGGATCTCCAACACTCTTGAGTAATAGAGTTGCTGTGATGATGAAAGCCTACAAACAAAAGAGGGTTTTAGGACAGGGAATTCTGAGGCTTATAAATGCTTTCGAAAAGCTCATTAAGGAACTGAAATTTAGAAATCTCTTGACTAAGCTGATAACAGAAATTCAGACAGGTACTACTATCCCAAAGAGCACACTTGCCTCTTTTGATAACCTTCAAAGCAGAGACTCCAACCACTCCCTACCTTGAACTGTCTCACCAATTAACATAATCGAGCTTAAATTTCAAGACACTGTTCTGAATTAAATTAGCTCTATTGTTGCACCTACCTTCAGGGATGTTTCTTCAGCTCTGACAATCTCCAGTGAAGCACAGTCTTTAGCCACTGTCTGTAAACCATTTCTGTGCCTTTCACTACCCTGTTAGAAGCCTTTCTTCCTAATATTCAGTCAAGACTTTTATTATTATCATTATTATTATTATTACTACTGTTATTCTTCACTCTAACAGTGAGGGAGACTTTAGGTCCCTTCTAATACCTAAAGAGGTTGACAAGAAAGACAGAGAGAAACTTTTGACGAGGGAACATAGGGATAGGACAAGGGGGAATGGCTTTAGACTGAAAGACGGGAGATTTAGATTAGATATAAGGAAGAAATTCTTTACTATGAGGGTGGTGAGGCAGCCAGAAGAGGTTGGTGAGAGAATGCGTGGATGCCCCATCCCTGGTGGCATTCAAGGCCAGGCTGAATGGGGCTTTGAGCTACCTGGTCTAGTGGAAGGTGTCCCTGCCTATGACAGGGAGGTTGGAAGTAGATGGGCTCTAAGATCCCTTCAAACTCAAACCATTCTGTAATTTTATGAATGGATCAGTGTCTGCTTTTGTAAAAGCCCTTCATGCATTTGACAGCTTTCCCGCAACTTTCCTGAGAGGGACAACCCTTGGAATGTGCATTCAATACATGAAACACCCTCTGCCAACTAACACCCATCTGCTGTTCCTTTCCATGCATACATATGCAAGAATTTGCGTGCAAGCATACATCAGAGAGACTGAAAATGAAATAAATCTTGGTTTATGAAGCACACACTTGTGTTTAGACTGAGAATAATATTTCATTGTTGACATTCCAGATAACTTGAAGAGCTCAAGTATGAACAAGGCTAACAATACAATCCATGAAAGTGGAGAAAGCAAAACTCAGCACACGCTCAATGCTGTCACTTAGAAACTGCATCCACAAAATATGCAAAAACATTCCTGAGAAAAGTTTTCTGTTTGGACAGGAACACCAACTGGATGATCCACCATAATTTTTTTTTCTCATAACACCTATGATTTTTTAATTACCGCTTTATAGTCAAATGCAAATTCATTATTGCACCATCATTTTAATAATAAAACCAAATAAATCATGGTGGATTGTTTAGACTGTAACACCTAAACCATAGACTTGAAAATGTTATTCATCTAAAAAGTAATAAAAGCTTTCCCTATCTATAGCCATTTAGACTTTCTGGGAATGACAGTTACTGATAACTGGGTAAAGCTGCAAAACACAGAAATGAGTACTTTGCATTGATTGATAGAAAGGACTTTTCACTACCCATTTATCTGAATTCCGAGTGTAAATATGGCAATATATCACCCAATGCCATAAATGCAATTGATGATGTAATAAAGCAGAATTAAATCTTCAGCACAAATTTTAACTTGCTAAACCCATTTATTCCATTGTTTACTTCCTTAATCAGTTTCTAGTCCATGGAAGTCCACTCTTAGTGATTATTCTTAGTTTCGTTAATAGCCACTTCACTTTTTTAAAACCCAAAATAAAATATATATCACTTCTCAGTTATCTTTTAGTTTTGTTGACACCCTGAAGGAAAGAAAAATTTCCCTTGGGGAGTGCTGCAATTTGTCCTTATAATATGTTCATTACAACTCTACATTTATTTTTCAGCTACTTTACCAAGTACTGATGTAAGACCCACTAGTTTATAACCCCCAATCTCAACCCTAGCATGTATTTTAAAGGTAGTGAAAACATAGTTTTCCTTCTGGTTGTCCAGATTTTAACAATAAAGTAGTTCAACAAACTCACAGTTTAGTTTCTGGAGAAACCTTGAGAAACAGTTTCCTTCATTTCAGGAAATATACATGAATAACACCACCAGTTGTCTTTTGTAGTTTTAATCCGCTGAATCCCTTGTTGCACCAACAGCACAGAGCATAGGCAGTAGGGCTATATTCCTAGGAAGAAATGTGATTATTACGGAAGGATGCAGAATAGATTATCTGCATCTTTAATCAATAGTTTAAATGTTAAACAATGCATACATACCATTGAAACATGGAGTTTACTGTTTTATCCCTTGTGGAGTAGAATTAAATTTTATATACATGAAAGCAATTTCATGTGTCTGCATCAAGAGATACACTAGTGTAATATTCAAAATAATGATAAAATGCACAATGATCCAGACAGGATTTAAATGTTTTTAACAACTCTATGTTAAATAACACATCCTTTTATTAGTATTGAAAATTAAAACCAGGAGTTAGCTCAAGCGAAAGTGAAAGAGAGTTTGATTAAACCTCATGTCTCTTCACATTTCCTCTGGAGTAAATCTGTTCATTTCAGTGGGGCTAAATAAATCAAATATGTGATAAACTAAGTATATCTCTCTCTCCCATCCTCTAAGCACAGGATTTAAACTCATGTGACCCAAGGGTGCATGTTTACAGGGAGAACTGACTGTTCTTGCTTGCTTCCATACAGAAACCTGACGCATTTTGCTGCCTTGTTGCTTTATATGTGTGGCCTTTTGTAAGGTTTGGGTACATCTGGGACAAGGAAACCAATCACTAGGGAGATCCACCACTCTTTGTCCTCATGGAAGTCCACTGTGCTTTCAAGCCTCAAGCACAGAGGCAAAGCAAAACTCATGGATGTCTGTAGTGGAATAAGATTATGTTTGCTATTTTTAAAGTTATTCCTGTAGATTTTGTTACTAAAGTGTATGTAGGGAATGAAAATGTCCTGCATTCATACAAATGTCAAAAAAGAATACACTGCTGAATTCTCCTCCTTTCCCCTTCTCCACACAGCAGCATTACTTGTTCCTCTCCACACCTGCGCTCATCAGCCAGCCTTATGCAACTGCTGCAGGGTGGTCACTGCTTCCTTCCCCCCCTCTTTCCATAGCTGGGTCCAGATACAAAAAAATAAAGAATAAATATAGCCAAAGATATAAATATATATTTGTATAATTTTCATAATAGAGTTCTATAATGACTACGTGACCAGTTTTGATGTGCGATGTAAATCTGACATTAAAAGTAAAATTTTTCTCCAAAGTTAATTATGAACCATTAGAAAGACTGAAATACCGCTCATACCGCTTTCCTTTCAGCTTTTCTGAGCAAATATGGAAAATATAAATCACTTTAGGGAACTGCTACAATGTAACACACACTGTGTAACTCTGTTTTGTTTTGTTTTGTTTTTTTAACTAGTCTAGTGTCTCTAAATCACATGATTTTGTTGTTCCATCTGGAAGCACTACAAGCTAACAGATGTAAATTACCTTAGTGCCTACAAATATCTTCTGCTGAAGTGTATTAAAACTAACAGGTATATGAATAGACATTTCACAAGTGTGAGGAAAATGTGATACTTACATTGGAAAAGCATTAATAAGTTACAAAAAATCAAAATAGATACAGAAAAGTAAAATACCTCCTCCCAGATAGTAGCCCTTGGTAAATTTAAATTCAACTGCTTTGTAAGCTAACACATCTCCTTGGACTGTAGGAGGAAATTATCAATATTGCTGAAGCTACAGAAAATTCCCTTTTTTTAGCTCACATCTTCTGAAACCCAGAAAGGTACTGCTCTCTTCCCTCTCTCTTTTAAATCACTCAAGAGAGAAGAAGAGTATTTCAAAAGAACCAGGGGTTGGTTTGTTGGTGGATTTTTTAAAGAAAAGCCCAAGAAGGTAGAAATAGCAAATTACACTTCCCTCTATTTTCTTATCGCAGTAACTCAACTCAGATCTGTGAGGAAACTTTTTCAACCCTCAGCCTTGTCTCCTAATGCTTGAACACTTAATTTAAATTTTACAGTGGATGGAGAAATGGGAACAGAGAGAAAAGACAGTGGATAGAAGAAAGGGGGAAGAAAAATTGAAGGTATTTAAACTTCCGCAAACATACTAAATGAATAAATGGTAAATTGATACATCTCCATATACAGTGTCATCAGTAACTTGTGACATTCTTAGCCACAAATATCAGAGAGGGTGAGTCTTAAGGAATTTAGATTATTAATATCAATATTTAAATTAGAAGTCTAAAAGGGAGGTAAATAATTCATGAGAATATCCCTAAGTATGGAAATAATATAATGAGTGATATGCAGTCCACCAAAGACCAGCTGAGTCTGAGCTCCTCCCTCATAAGGATGCTGCTCCCTGACCATGATGGGCAGTGCTCCCTATTTCTGAGTGTTTCTGCAGGAAGGCAGAGGTATTACCGATGGGACTGTGTTGCCAGCACACACAGAAGCTCACAGAAACAAAACCACTGGATAAAGGCAGTACTTAATGCCAAGAGACACCACTACTTGCTTGCATTTATGGCAAAAGACACCACTTCTTGCCTATATTTACAAAACAAAAAAGCAGTATTTGCACAGAAACATCTGCGAACTATCACCTTCACAGTCTATACAATAGAGCAGGCAGCAGGCGGTGAACGAAACTCAAACATTTTAACTCCCCTCTTCCAACCCTTCCCTGTACTTCAGCAGTACCATATCAGAATTTAAGGCTGCTCTAGAATCAGCTCCTATCTAAAATACCCTCATATCACGGCTTTTAGAGCTGGAAAGACGTCATGTAGCAAAGTACCACAGCTGGTGGAGGTGATGCTCCACAGAGAGATTCCAAAAATTAGTCTTCAGGTGAAGAAGCTCGCTTATACGTGGACAGTGTGTGGTGAAGCATCAGTTTATCATTTTGCATGGCAAAGCACGCCCTGGTGCTTCAGCAGCCAACCTTTGCCCCACTGGGTAAGGCTCGACTGGGAACTTGCGAAGGCAGAAAACCTCTTTGCTGGTTCTCCTTCCAGCATTACGAGCACACACCAGGACTTAAAACATGCTGTTCCAAAAATGTAACCTGTACCCCCTCAAGTGTTGCAATTAACATAACTTGTCGACTGATTTCCCTTACCATGTACCTAAAGCAAAATTACTCTATTAAATATGCTTCACTAAGTACTTGTCTCACTCCTAGGATAAAATATCATTTTAATAACCTCAGCAGTAAACACGATACCTGCAAAAACCACATGATGTGGAAAGTGGTGCAGGATAAAAAGGATGCTGCACACTCCTTGGCGTGTACAACTTCGACCAAAACCACAGAAAGGTCAGGGAAGGGGATGTCTGACCCCAGCCATCTATGGGAAAGACTGAAGGGGCTCACTTGGGTACAACTGAACTCTTACACAGAGCCCATGAGCCAAGGGCCTGCTGTCATTCTTCACTAGCAGTGATTGAAGGGGCAGTTAATTAGATAAACTTGGAAGAAAGCTTTGGCTTCTGAAATCTAAATAAAATAGTTGCTCACCTGGGTTTCCCCGTTCCTTTATCCTGCTGCCCTCATCCCACTGGGCAGCGTCCCCAGCAGCTGTGGTTCCCTTCCAAACAGCCCAAAACCTTCAGCAATCTGCAAAGTCCCTTTGGGGAAGTACTGAGAATACAAGTCCTTGATTTTATTTAATGTTCAGCTCTATTAATTTATAATTGTCACACTGGGCTCTGTTATGCCACAAGATACTGTTCCTCTCTTTTTTTGTTTTTTAACCTCCTTGTGAGCTTTGTGGACTTGTTTCCCTGTTTTGTTTTTGTTCTGGTGCAATTGCTTTGACTTTAGCAGGATTGTTGCAACATAATGCAAACTGTGTTTTATTTACATTAAAACATTAGCCTTTCTTTTCTTAAGAATGCTGTACATTTGACCAGAGCACAGGCCTGCAGATTATACCATAAAGCATCCTGACATAAATGCAATGTAGATGCAACTCCTGTGAGGTTAGCTAGGAGCTAAGATATACTGACAATATTAACAGATATAGATCAGCCATTCTGGATTTCCTTAATTTCTCAGTCAGCTTCAAGCACAGCACAAGGATAAGTTAGACTGCTCTTTCCTTTGCCATTGTCAGTTCACATTTATTAATTCATAAGAAATAGTTTACCTTTATTTAAATGGAAATTACCTGCCTCAAAAATTACCTTCAATATGAGCCAAAAGCTGCTGTAGCTCCAGGAAAATTACAGTAACTTTATACACATTGCTGCTGCCTTTTACTTTTTTTTCCTTGGTATGGTACTTCTATGTAAAAAAAAAGGAAACCCAAACCTTAGCTGCCATGCTAACCACTGCTAATACAAGAAGGGCCTGAAATAGAAAATAGTTTTTTACTGGAATTTCTTTTTATCGTTTTGTAATACCTACTTTTTCCCCAGAGTAAATTACCTGCAGAGATTGTATTAAAGAATTTCTGGGCACTGTTTTGAAGAGTAATAATGGCAATTTCATAGTGATTGCACAGGATTAAGCATGCACCACACAAGAAAACTATCAAAGCAAAATCCAAATTTTTACTTTTCCAACACTGAATTTTACTTCTCTTATGTTTGCAATTAGTTATCACAGAAGTTTAATCAAAGTCTGTTTCTTCTTCCACTTTAAATGTAGCGCAGTCAGAATAAGACATAACCAATGAGTAAATTGGATTTGGCTTAGGACACAGGAAATTGAGGATAATTGAAAATCATTGTCCATTAGCAACTTTTATAATCATACAGTACTTTACTTTTAGAAGATATAATATTTAAACGTGATTAGAAAACAAAAGTATTTTTCAGGTCTGTTAGAATGATAAATTCTTTCACCTGCATGTAGCAATGGCTGCACTAGGATTCTAAGGGAAGCTTAGTGGAGATTGACCTGAAATGGAAAAATGTAAATGGGAAAGCATTACAAAACTACAGTATGGAAGAATAATGCAGAGTCTTTTCAAAAGAAGAAAAAACATCATGGATATAATGAGAATGTAAAGAGAAACACCTAAAGCTACATGGAAATTAAAGACTGATTTAGGTTCTTCAGACCCTAGAAGAGTGACTAGGACGGCTGAAAAGAATATTTCAAATAAAAATTATGCAGAAAATGCTAAGGCAATGTTTAGCTGGTTGTAGTTCTAACATTTCTTTGCAAAAAAGGAACCTGGATCAGCAGCCACATAATGATGCTCACAAGTGCTCTTCAATCAGTTCAAACCCTGCTCTGCAGGCAGAGAAGTCAAAAATTGAGGTGTAGCTGAAATATGTAAGACTTTTTTTGTCAGAAGGTATGAGAGTTGGAAAAGAGTCACTGAGTTAGGTGTTCTGTCAGGAAAGGATGCCGAGAGCTGTCTGAACTGCTGCTACTTAAATGAAGGAATCCAATATTCAGAAGGTAAATGTAGGACCTTGAAAGTTCCAGCCAGCACAACCTGCAAACTAGTGAGAAAAACGAAAAACCCTGGGAAAAACGATCTGTGCTCTCCCTCCACATGGCAGACCATTCAATCACTGCACTTTTAGAAACAGTTGTGCACAATCACCTACATTTTCTGCAGTGACAGCAATTGGAAAGAAAGCTGCTATAACCACAGGGAAGTTGGTCCTGACGACTGTGCTCAGTGAATGACTTGCAATGACATTAGACAATGTAAGAATGTTTTTCTTCTGCGTCACGTCTGTGCAGGTTTATGTGACAAGTTGTGTATACCACAACTGTCCTGGCATGCACAACAGAGTAATTCCAGGGCCCAAGAGAGCCTGAAAATCATAAGGAAGATAGCTAGTTTTGGTATATAAATGGTTACTGATGCATTGTGGGGCTAATGATTTTTGACTTGAACACTTCCAATTCCACCTTAGCTCTGCTTTAGGTATCCCCTCTTTATATTGACTGGAAACATACTGGATTGTGTTTTGTGGACTATCCACTCAGCCTTTGAGGAATGGCATTCTGTGGAAAAAAAATGGAAATATTTAATGAACATTTCCATAAAAAGTCTTTTGTGAGCTGTTTTGGTTGGCAGATGAAAAGACTATTCTTACATTTAGAGCTGCTAACTTGCATGCATATTTGCTCAATATGTATGAAACCAGACTGATTGTTATGGCGTTCTGCTATTTCAGTCCAATTCATCCCTATTTTCTCTTTGATTTCTCTTTTTTATTCAGTATATTATTTTTTATCTGAACGAGTCTGAGTTGTCATTTGGAGTTTCTATGCTACAACTTTGATTCATGTGATAAAATAGCAAATGCAGCAGACAACATCAAGAACTGTGAAAATGCTGATTTACTATTATACTGCTTTTATTCTAAAAAAGATACTGAAATAATGAATCTATGGTACACAGAGAAATCCTGGACTAGATTTTTAAAATGTTAGAACTTGGCTTACAATATAGTTTATGAACTTTCATCTTCAAGTACACAGGACACCTAGGATGTCTTTAAACAGAATTCATAACCAAGTCTAAAAAAATGATATAATATTGTGGCTGTGCTTCACCCACTGTCTTTCCCTGGATAAATAATCTGTAAGGAACTGAGGCCTAACTGCTAACTGAATTCCTGTATAAACATACGCAATTCAAACTAGGAACTAAATCTGGGGCATTCTGTGAAGTTATAAAAACAACGAATCAGTGTGCAGCTTACAGATGTCTATTTAACATAAAAATAGAAATATATTATTCATCATCAGTATGTACGAGTTACAAGGCTAGCTTTAAGCCTCTACGCACCAAAGGTGCAACAACAGTACGGTAGCAGCGAATTGTGCTGTTGCAGAAAGTCATACCTCATGGTCTTTTTATTATATTACCAGTTTAAGGGTAAAATTAGTTAATATGGCATTAGATACACACCAAATATATGAAAGATTAAGTGGACAGAATAGATTTCATTAACAAGTTCCAATGTAGTTTAAAATTAGACAAATAGGTAAGCTCGCAAAGACAGTATTTTAACTGATATTGCAAAGTCAAAGATAAAAACAGATGACCAGAAGCCTAAATTTTTGGGTTTGTTGCTTGTTGTAGCTTTGATACTGATATTTTTCACGTTATTATGACACTGACTCTACTTTTATTTCATGCAAAAAACACAGGTAGGATTTGTCATGATTATCCTGAAAAAATGAACACCAACTAAAAGAAGAAAGCTATTATTATAGCTCACTTGGTCAGCTGAGTTCGCAGTGTGGGAGGATATTGAGCCAATGCAATTGCAAACACTGAGAGAGGGAGAGAGAGTCCACAGTGTATTGTGCAAGACTGAACGCATCTGTTCTATGCAAAAACAATAAAAAGGAGAATTAAATGTAACACAGGCTTACTTCAGAAGGTGGTCAACAGAACAATACCAAGAGTTTTATTCCAGAAGTACCCAATATGCTCTTTGCCTTGGAATTGCAAGCCAGCATTTTTACATTTCCAGTTTAAAAATAACTACTGAAATGTCAGAGCTTGCAGGAGGACATAAAATCCAAATTTCACTCTGATGGTTTGAGGGTTATTTGCCGAGAAAGGTTAATTGTTCATGGGTATAAGAAGCCACGCTGGTACTGACAGTGATACCAGTATATGCATATCTAATCTCGCAGTTGGAGTCCATTAAAAAAGTGATAGATCCTTTATTAGCTGAGACACTTGTCTGATTTTAAGTCTTACATTGCTATAAAAACACCCTATACAAATGTTTGCCAACAATAGTTTGCACATGTGGGAACATGTATTTACACAGCATAATGGCTGGTCACTAGAGCACAGGATGATTGCTTTTTTTTTAGTTCATGCTCTACAGTAACGTGTTTTCATTTTAATAAAACAGTGTGTGTCCCTGAGCTATGATTAGCATATGCATTTTCCAAGGTAAACTTTCTTATTTGAAGAGAATCACTTAATAGCTTCCTCTATTTTATTATGCATTACCTTCTCTTCTGACACAACTGCTGTCTCCTCCACTGCATGATATAGGCAGTGGAAATAAAGCCAAGCAAAAAGTATCCTCATAAAAAAAAAACATTGCCACAAGGTATCAAACTCACTTTGAAAGCTGTTATCACCTATGTGAATACTCACACAAGTGACTTTGGAAAGAATATGCATAGAGGAAATCTAGATCTATACATGCACTAAAAAAAAAAAAGAAAGTTATAACCACCTAGAAAGGCTATAAAGCTTGACTTTTTGAAGTTTCAAAGTCATCAATATTGAGTCAGTGCACCACTGCAGAGATGGGGATGGGAAATCAGCAAGTAGCATGACCAGCAAATGGGTGAGGCAAACAAAATGTGCAGTGGCAAATGTGGGGAGCTCAGTCTTTGATATCAAACAACCTTGCATTTGAGTCCTTTTACTTGTCTGCCAGTTTATTTGATTGTATTCTGTGGGGTTTGAATACCTGAATGAAGCAGAGCTTGTAAACTATTTTGGTAGGAGGCCAGTGGTGCTACCGCCACTAAGAATTGCAGCATTATCACTGCTGAGTCTTTGATCAACTTGTTGCTTAACTTTGAGTGATCTGTCATTTCTTTCTAGCATGGAGATGGAGAGAATCTTAGCGAGAGTTAGCAGCTTGACAAGACTGTGACTAATGAATAAAGGAATCTGAAAAACGACTGAGTGCGCCTCTTTTCCTTGGCAGCTTTGCTCCACATTGGGTGATGCCAGTGGCTGTGAGCTAGGATGTGTCATGTTTTGTACGCTTGCTTCCTTTGTTGTGTGGAAGGGAACAACAAGAAGTCTGGAACAAAGCAACCGAGTGAGATATTCAGGTTTGGGAAGCACTGTAAAAGCATTTTGATGGACCAGCAGCACTCTCTATGCCTCAAAATACTGGAAGATGAGCACAAGAGGAAAAATAAACGTGAGGCAATTCCAAAAACATTGCATATTCAGTCAGTTCCAGGTCACCTGGTGAGCACCCTGCCCCCAGAGCGACCTGTAAGGATATATCTGAAATGAGAGGTTTTCAAGACATGGCTGAGGAGGGCCAAAAGGCGCAGTAGTAAGATGCTCATGTTTGCATGGGAGGGTCCCCTAGGCAGATAGGAATACCTCACAGTACCTGTGAGATGGCGTACTGCAAATGGCAATAGTATCAATGGGGACACAATGGCAGAGGAATGACGAACTATTTCTACAGAACTAAAAAAAAAACCAAAAACTTCTTAGCATAAATGGCTGTAAGATGACTTTAAGAGTAACTCTATCAGTAGGAGATTAATACTTAAATTACTTCTGTGGCAATATTTCAACTCTGATTAACAAAGAAAAGCAGAAGGTTAAACATCTGAACATGAAGTAATGGCAAGATGAGTGATTAAGTGGATGGGTTTGCTTTTGAAGCTATCAGTTTATTTGGCCAAACAGATACGGTATAATACAGATTCATTCATACTGAAAAACCTCCTAGGACACAGACTGCTTATAGACATATAAAGCCAAAACAGAGCTTGGTACAAATAATAGTTTCAGCAAGGAATGAACGAATAAGCCCATGACACACAAAATCGCAATGACAGAAAAGACCATACACTACTTCCATTGTACATCTTTCAGTTCTAGGAGCTTAGTTAATATGATCTTTTTTGTTTCCACTCAAGGAGTGTTTTTGACCTAGTTGGTTTTAGTAAATGCTGATGGAAAGTCTTTGTGGGAATAGTGAAGGTCACTGATTCACATTTATACATGTACAATTTAGGAAGGATCAGTGAGCCAAAAGGAAGAAGGAAATAGTGTAAGTTCTTCATGTCACAGTTCTGAAGAAAATGCCCGTAAGTACTTATGGAGGAATGTGTTAACACACGAGTACTTCGTAGATGCTGTTCTTTAGGACACCAAAACCCACAAAAGAACAGGAAAACCTTAATCACTAGTTTATAAACTAGTAGAAAGCTTTTGTTCTTAAACAGTACCAGAAAACCAGACTTAAGTAAATGAAGTAATATTTGCTTATAGAGTCAAAACACTGCAGTAATAGAAAAGAGAGAGACAAAAAATTTGTAGCCTGGAAACAAGAGGCCACTCATCTTAGCCTGGTGATATGCAAAGAGTTGAACAAAGGGCTGAGCTGGAAGTCTGGATGTCCAACTTCCTGCAATATCAAATATTGGATCTGAAGTATAAGATCTGTTTTAGGACTTTTTTTTTTTTTTTTTTTTTTTTGTAGTTTGACATATAATATGGTTCTGGCCATTATGAATGAAGCCTCAACCAGGAAGACATGCTTGTGATTTACTTTTTTAGACTGAAGTTGCAAGTGCCTTCAATAATAAATAAAATAGGCTCCATTAGAAAAACAAAACCTGAAAAAAATTATGCATAAAGAAGCTGGGGAAGTAAAAGCAACTGCATAGCATATGTGACAGTGAGAAGGGACTGGTAACCAATGTAATGAATTTGAAGCAGAAGTTGTATACATACATATATATCTATAAGCCTTCCCTATCAGCATGGAAAACTGATAGGGAAGGGTTATAGGATTAAGTCTCCGACCATCTATTAAACAAAAAATAGCTAAAACTACAATATCCTTCACAAAGTTCAGAAAACTCTGCAAGGCATGTTAGAGATGCAGGGATTTTGAGCAACAGAATTTCTCCATTACTAGATAAAAATGGTAGAAAATTTAATACAGATATATTCACTTACCTGTTATTTTGCTAAAAGCCAATAACTCAGTTCATGAGATAATGAGTCACTTCCTTTTCAAAAATTAATTGAAGGTGCCAAGCATGAGCTATAAATATAGGCATCATAAAATGAGGAGGCCCAATTACGCTACTTCTATTGGTTCAAACAAGTTTTATTTATTATCATTGACTTTCAATGCTCATGCAAAATTTCTAGCAAATTTCTGCATTCGTAAAAGAAATGCAATGTTTTGTCAACATATAAAGGAGGCAAACAGAATGACGAAGGAATTCTATAGGTATCAGTCTGGCAATGATTCCAGGCCAAGCAAAGGAATGACTGACGCAGAGCTCATTAAGTACAGAACTGAAAAAGTGTAATTAATGCCAATCAAACTCGAGTTTATAAAGACTAGATCATTGCCCAACTAATGAGGTGACTCTTTGCAAGATTAGAGGTTGATTAATTGAAGATGAAAACATAAGAAACATTTATTTTGGATTCTGAATGGTTCAGTTTAAAAAGTAAAGTTAGGAATGAACATGCTAAATAATAGAATTACTTTGGTTATATCCCAAGATTAGTAACTGCAAACAACCAGTGAGGATGTGACTGCTCAGCATGCACATCTGAGAGTGGCCATCACCATACACAAGGCAGCTTGAACTAACACAATGTACAATGCAACAGGAGTGGGAAGGGAACACACAACACAGTTCCTGCAACTAAGCTGGTGAACGGTAATTTATTTAGTCACTATAAATGGATCAACGTTTACCCATATTCATTTGCTCTCTATTTCACTTCTCCCCTTCCCTAAGATCCCTGAAGTTTATCTCCTATACCTGTCCCAGTTTCAGAAATGCATCTACATGTTCATCAATCATGTTCATCTGACAAGTCTTCCAATTTATTCATTTTTGAATTCTTTATCTTCCAATGTATAACACTGCAATTCATTCTCTTAGGTTTTAAACAGTTTCTACTTTTATTTGCCAAATGTCATTGAAGAACTTCTCTGTTATAATGCCACCTGCCTCGTTTTACAATATATTCCATTTTTTCAACCAATTCCACTAGCATTCTCCCATTTTTCTCTAAAGGACCAGTGAAAACATCAGATAAGATCAGCTCTTAGACTGATTCTTCAGAAATTCTGTATTTGAGCTTCAGAGTTCCTCGCAGTGCAAATCAAAACAAACTTAAAAGCCTACCAGAGACTACACGGTGAACAAGATTGGAAATGTATTATTCAGGCCATCAGAAAGAGATGGGATTCAGGTTTTGGGCACTGGTATAGAAAAATACATTTAAAACTACAGATATTTTTAAAACAGTGACTGGAAATAATTATGACGCTTTAGTGATTATTTAAAGCTGGGAATACTCTAATCCAGACTATTTTGTAAACAGCATGAGTTAATTTAAACCAGGAAATTAAGCCATAGCTGCTGGATTACATGGTAACAATAATTTTTTCATGGTTTATGATTTATTTAGAGTCCTAACTGATTGAAGAGGCAGAATTCCTGGTGGATTGAGAGCATAGCTACACCCCCTGCGTATACAGACTTTAAACATGGACATCCACACACAAGCTCCCGACAATTCTTCCCTTTTTCAGTCTCTCTCTCTCTTCTATAGAGTTATCTACAGCTTAGAATTGATTTTTAATTTTATATTTGCCTTCTAATCTTCCTTTTGATGCTGCATCAAGTTACGCAATTATGTTAATCACTGATTCCTCCACACTTATGGTCTTTTGGATTACTCTAAGCAGACACACTTCTATTTCTTTTGCCTTAGTTCATTTGACAAATTTGGCTAGAACCTGGCAAATTATTTATGGACAATTTTCAGAAAGGTTATGACTTCATTTCAGTTAGAGTTGTACACAAGCACCACCTTTAATAATTAGATTTAGGATTTCTGCAAAATATGTAACTGTCCAGTAAAATCAGCAACATCCATAAATCAGAACCTGAAGAAGTGTGCAATTCTATGTAACTTCCAACATCTATCATCATTTCATTATGCTTGCTGTTTCATGATAGAGTAATATTTTTTGACAAGTAACAGTTTGTTGTGGACAAGAAATTCCGCTAGCATACTTAGATCTCAAATACTATTGCTGTATCAGTCAGCATGTTTTTCCAAAGAAGGGGCCATGCTGTGGCATGGCATATGAAGCAGAGACATACTACAGAAAAACGGTTCAAACACTAGGAAGTTTGGATAAAGTAAGATTTGGGCAGCTCTATACCACATTTGCTTTTAAAATGCCAAAGCTTACTCTAGACAAAGCCAGGTATTAAAGATAACTTGAAGGCAGCAAAGAGTCAATTGCCAGAAACAAATGAGATACACGTATTTTAAAGTTCTGGTGATATTTCACACGTATTTTCCTGCTGAACTTTAAAACAGGATAAAAGAGGTCATGGGTATGGGTAGGCAATCCAGCACAATGAGGGCTGCAGAGGAAGACAAAATCCTTCTCACCCTTAATTATAAAATAAAAATGGAGCTATGAATCATCATAGCATAGACAAATCATCTGAGGCATCTTAAAACAGCTGCTTGACTGACTGCTGTAATATCACCTGTCATTCAATAAAAAGAACTGCAGTACATGCTAACAAGTAGATAGAAATGTGCCCAAAGCCAAATAGAAACCCTTGGCTTCATTAAAATAACACGATTTCAGAAATTTCTTAGTTAAAGCATTTGAAGCCCCCTCAGAACAGATGCAGTGACCTTCGCGAAAGCCAAGTGGCTACTGGCACAACAGCCAAAGGAACAGAGCTTACAGTGAAAGTGACCAGGAATGCATCAGGGACGGAGCTGCAAATAGGACACAGCATCTGCAAGGCTCCTGGGTCACTCACAAAACACTTCATTCAAAACTCCTGCCAAGTTTAAAAAGTTTAGGTTGGAAACAAACTGCAAAAGCACAGACTTATTGACAACGCATGCAACCCAGACTTCTCAGCTCAGAAAGCCAACACAGATAAAACACGCCAGCCACCACATCACAACCCATCCCAACCCATCTGGAGGCACACTGAATTTTGAAGTGTATCACTGTCCCAGCAGAAACATCGTAATGTATAATGCCCATAAATGAATTCCACCCTCTGAAAAAAACACAAGCTGTAAGAAAAGTTATACTCCCACGTAAGTGTATTTTTTTTTCCTATGGCAAATGTCCTCATCTCTGCAAAGACTTTTACCTGTGAAAACAAATATAGCTTCTACCAGAGAAGAATACTCTGTGGGAAGTCCAGATCACATCAGTACCCTTTTCTCCCTCATTTCAGAAATTCCACTATTAAGGCTAAAAACATCCACAAATGTAACCTTTTTTTTTTTTTTTTTTTTTTTGGGGGGGGGTGTGTTTTGGATTTTGAGGGGGTTTTTTTGCGTAAGTTTTGTTGTCAGTTTTGGTTTTCTGGTTTGGTATGGTTGGTTGGTTGCGCTTTTTTTTTTTTTTTGTAATAATGCGAATTCACAACTCTAAAAGAAATTACACTTAAATATCAAGGTACTGTACAATCTCGCTATCAACATCATAGAATAGTTAGGGTTGGAAAGGGCCTTAAGATCATCTAGTTCCAACCCCCCTGCTATGAGCAGCGATGCCTCACACTAGACCATGTCGCACAAGCTGGCCGTGATCACTGCCAGGGATGGAGAATTTACCACTTCTTTGGGAAACCTGTTCCAGTGCCTCACCACCCGCACAGTAAAAAACTTCTTCCTCGTATCTAAATCATCTTTACATGTACCAGTTTCTGGGGTTCTGTGATAGCAGAAAATTGAATTTCCATTACAACATTAAAAAATAAATTTACTTCAGTTCAATTAAGTAGGGACTCTTTGACAGAGCCAGCAGGTAATGAGAGCAACTGTGAGGCCCAATGCATACTGAAGTCAAATGAGATTTTAATTGTATGTAGATTTAGGATGAGATACTTAAATGATTTTCATGGTTACAAAGAATACTTAGCCAAGAGATCTGCAGCTGTCTCCTAGTTTATAACTTAGTCAAATATAAAAGCTCCAATGTAACATGACATTTTTTGTATTTAGAAAGACGTCCGGCATGTGCATGTGGCTGAAGATAGTACACGTTGCTCTTCTGTTGATTTCATGACTGTTCAGAGAATTCAGCTATAAGCATTTTTGTGTAAAGGTCTTTCCGGAGGATGAACATTCCTCTGAGTCTAACAAAAGCCCTGAAATAATTTTAGTATTTTATTTTCCTATTTGCCATCATAGGTTTACCCTGTAAGTCCCAAACTTTTTCCACAATGCATGCCTGTTTTTTGCAGTCTTTAAGACTATATACAAATACAAGGCTCTAATGGGGATGACACAATCACTGACCATATATTGTAAAAACTGCAGCAATATTCCACACTCATAGTCTTTACTTCTGTTAAATAATTTATTAAATATCTAAGAAAAGCATCCTTTGCCAGCAGCTCCAAAAATCAGGTCAGTAATATTTAAAAAAAATTAATTTTGCTACAAGGTTATATCCAGCATGGCCTAAACTTAAAATCTATTAGGAGCACTTTCTTTCTACTGCATCACGCACTGAGCCTGAATTCCAGAGTGTTGGGGGTTCTTTTGGCAGATGACGCAAAGAAGAGTGTGGGTGGGAAAGATCTTTCTGAATTAGATTGTCAACAGTTACTTTTATTTATGCTCTTTTTCAAGGATATGTCATATTTATATGTTTTACGATATTTACCATGAAGTATTAATTAATATTTTGCTAAGAAAGTTTTTGATAGAGCTATCATCTAAACTCCAGCTGAAGGCAACATTTCAAAACAGCTATGAAAACTGAAGACCATAAATTATTTGTAGCAAAAGGAACTTTACCTCCTTCTAATCCCTAACAAGTATGTGATAGCAGAGTTTTATGTGAGTCCTTCTCTGGAGTCGGCCAAGTGTGGTGCTGGGATCAGAGTTCACTTTTCACCAGGCTACAGAAGGCATCAGGAAGGCATCAGGCTGTGTTTGCAGTGGTGCTGATCCACCCCTGGCTGCCTGAGCATCCCTTAACTCCAAAACATCAGAGCACAGACCTGAGAGCTCGAGTTCTTGAATGCATGAGGATCCCTGTGTATCTCTGTGTGGGCCTGGACTGATGTTATGTCTCTGAGGTCTCTATCACTTACACCAACTCTCTAGTAAATAGTAACTACAGCGTCTTTCCAATTTTGTTTTCTCCCCAGAATAATCAAACTAAAGTATCCATTACTCCTTGTAATTTTTTTTTGTTGTTGTTTTGTTTTGTTTTAAACTTGGCATTTTCCTTTGGAAAGATATACTTCCTTTGTAATTCCTTTCAGGTTAGAAGAATATCCTTCATCACCTCTGCTGACCACAGTCTTCCTTCTTTTTCAGACTCACACGCTAGTGGTTCCACGACCACAGTGACTACCTATTTTCAAGGGAATTTTATCCGAGGTAAGTAGGCACTTTCAACCCAGCCTCCGCTTTTCCTTCCAACAGTTTGGAGGCATCCCCATGCTCATCCTCAATAAAACAGGATGGCACCCTCCAGTGGTGCCCACAGGCACCCCATCAGTCTCAATCTCAATTAAAACTGCTCCATTCAACCTTGCTAAATGATCATCCTCATCCAGTTTGAAAAAAAAAATCTTCATAATTCACATTTCAATGTGAATTTAATGTGGTTCCCTGACATTTTCAGCCCAAAACAGGCCCTTAGCACTATCCATGGAAAATGGATTCTTATGTTATGTGTCCATTGGCTTTATTCTCTCTTCCATTCTTTATCTACTGCTGCTGAAGTTGTTCGAGTCTCTGTCAGCAGTGGGCAGAACCACATCTTCTGAAAGTTACAGTTATCTGGGAGCACAGCCAATTTTTCCCCCTTCCTATTTCTTTATTCCTTATGAATGTTTACCTTTGTAATAAAAAGAATTATCAGTGGGAAGGGCATGGTTGTTATGTTTCTAGCTTCATAATTACACTGGAAGCATGAACAAAGTTTGGGTTTCAGGGTGACTGCATTGCCCTGAATATTGCCTCCAATGGGGGTCAGTTTTAATAGCAGGGACGTCACAGAGCCAATTTTCTTCTGTAAAAAAAAAATTATAATATCTTGCCTGTCATCAGACTGAGTACACGGCTGAGAAATGAAGTCTTTATGTGTCAGCTCTGCTTGTGTCAGTCAAAACCTATTAAGCTCACCAGTCACTTAGCATGTGATCTCATTCCACTCTTGTATTTCCTGTACACCCAATTTCATCACTACCACGAGCTTTCCATGACAGATAAAGATATTCAGAGACATTTAATTTCAACCCTTATGAAATGGTTTAACTGAACGTTATCATTCTCAGCTCTCAAGATACCTAAATGAGCATTTAATTGAAACTCAAAATAATTAAATTCACTCCACTCGAGACGATTCACACCCATACTATCTCAGCACCCAGCAGGCCCTGGGTAGCACAGCGCTCTATGGTGCAGAGCCTTTGTGCCACCAAAAGGCCTCTGTCCCTGCTCTGCAGAGGTGAGCATAGGAGGAAGATCACATAGGTGCCGTGGGACATTTGCTCAGGGGCTCAATTGCATGGAGGCTCTCAGGGAGAGACGAGCATTCTGAAGGCAGAGGCACATAATGGTGGTGCACTGGGTGGGAAGGGCAGAACAGTACTAATCCCTCCCATAAATCACTGTTTACATATTCCACTGAATCACAGAACGGTTTGTGTTGGAAGGAACCTTAAAGCTCATCTAGTTCCAGCCCTCCTGCCAAGGACAGGGACACCTTCCACTAGATCAGGTTGCTTCAAGCCCCGTCCAACCTGGCCTTGAACACTGCCAGGGATAAGGCAGTCACAACTTCTCTGGGCACTCTCACAGTGAAGAACTTTTTCCTAATATATAATCTAAACCTAACATCGCTCAGTTTAAAGCCATTGCACTTGTCCTATCATCACATACCCTCGTAAAAAGTATCTCTCCAACATTTTTGCTGGCACCTTTAGGTAATGGAAGCCTACTATAAGGTCTTCCTGAAGACCTCATATATTTATATTATACTTGTATTACACATTTTGTTACAGGTTCTTCATTTTTCAGTCTTGGCATGGGCTGCTGCATGACCGATGAGGCTCAGGAGGCCATTCGAATCAGTCAGGGAGCAAGCTATGTCTTCATGTATACTTAAATAGCTTAAATGCCAAAGTCCTCATGCAGATTCAGGGTTTTTAAACCCACCACCATGTCATCAACAACCAACCAAAACCATTTAATCAACAGCACAAGAAACAAGATAAATTTTAAACAGCAGGATATACAGATATACACACACATCAATCACATTATAAGACTTGTATGGAACAGGATGCCCTGCAATGCAGCATTTACCAGACAGCGCTTAACTTCACAAGCATATCTAAATGATACCTTTAATTACAAATGCTCTAAAATTATTTTTATTTACATATACACATATTATACACATTTTTATGTATCTATACACCTACCCATATACATTGTCAAAGATTTCTTCTCATTTTAGAAAAGCACTCATTAGTATTTAGAAACAGATTCTTTCTACCTTTACTGTGGGCCTTAAAACTGATCAACGGAGGATACAAAAAAATCTGAATTTTATTTTGAAGTAAAAAGGTCTCAGAAGCTAGCATACAAAAGCTATAAAAATCCCTAATTAAAACCCCAGAGACCCCACAAATCTCCAGAAAGCACTTATCTTCTCAGAAGGTATATCTCTGTTCCCAGTATATCTGTGCTCATAAACTGAAATAGGTGAACATACTTTCAGCTGCATAAATTATTGCCTAATATCCCATGCAACATGTACAGATATATCTTGTTACAATGAATTCTCTTTATCTTTTTTCAAATGTAAGAAACATTTCCTGGTTTTTGAAAGACAATTTTAAATGTTCTCTCTTTTACAAGCATAAATATATCCTGGATGCAGGATGTTTAGTGGTGGCAAAAGAGGTTTGGGGTTTTTTCTACCTGTTTACTACACTTTCTTTGAAATCAAATTAGTTGCAAATTCAACAAAAAAAGTTATAGGTAAGGAAAAAAAAAAGAACTTCTATAAAGAAAAAAAATCACAGCTGCTTCTTTTCTGTGGAGATGCTAATCTTCCTCTACATGACAAGGACTTTGAACTATATTTTTATGGTTGCTGGTGGGAAGTCAGTTTATTTCTCCTGTGTATTAAAGAGATTAATTTATCTTCCAAGAAAAAAAAAAAAAAACAACCAAAAAAGTGCATATGCAAATATTTATTCCAAATAAAAACATTCTATTAAAATTCACATTTGTGAATAGGGTAAATGCTGTGTAGCATGCAGTTGACAGCATTTGTACAAGCAAAATGCAGAATAACATGTTCCAAATTATCATTACATTAATTCAATTTTGCCTTTGCTAGGATGGTAGCACAATGACATTAGGTATTTTTCTCAAATATGTGTATTTTATTATTATTTCATCTACTGTCACTTCAGGCTATACCAATTTCATCATCTGTTTCTTATGAATTTTATAGACAAGATTTAACAAATTTATTTATGCAAAAACCTGCTAGTTTCTCTTTTACTTCCTTCAAAGGCTACAAATGTCAGCTTAGATAGAAAATGAAGATATGGTTTAATTCAGACATTTGTGTATCACTTTTAAGTTGAATTTTTCTTTTTTTTTTGGCTTGTTAACATAGAAATGGTGCTTGGCAACTCATCTCCACCCTTGGAGGTTTTCATGATTCAACAGACAAGAACACAGATGACCTGATCTATTGACAGTTCAAGCAGCGTACAGGCAGCCCAATGAGACAGTTTACTCAGAGGTCCCTTTCAATCAGCATTTCCACAATCTATCTTAACTTGGATAATTGTAACGTGATTATCACTAAAAAGCTTGAATTTCTAGACTTCATACTGCAAAGGATAGCATGGCTGCCCAACTAAAATGAAGATCCATTCCCTACTGACCACAGTTCTGGGAATTCTAAGAGGTTTTCTGAAGTTAGATTTCATCAGTGGCACTTCATCTCAGAGCCCACATCCATGAAGAAGCACTTGGTGCATCACTGAGATCTAACCATTTCACATGCCTCAGGCATGGGGTGTCCCATTCCTAAACCAGGAAGCTGTGTTCACACAAGCTGGCCTGCAGATGGGAGTGGGAGTTTTGGATTACAGGGAATTCTTTAGTTTAGACCAGAAAATTACCATAAAAAAATTTGTAACAACACATTTAATAGCTAAAACTGCTTAATGGTGTGCCTAATTTACTTTCCTAACTACAGACTATCTACATTTGTATTTCTGGACTTGAAGAAAAGGTCAAGCTAAGATATGTATTGACTATGTAATATTATTTCAGTATGCCCCTTGCTAGTATCTACTGGAACAGTTTGTTCAGAGAGAAGCCATAATAAATATACAGGAGCTGATCAGAGGTGAATATGCAATGGCTGGCATTCATGAGTCAGAATTCTAAATACTGGTACAGGTGTGTGCCAGTGTCCTTAAAGCATTAGCTTTAGCTATATCTAAGTCTTATACATAGCACTTTATAAAGGGTACCTGATGGCAATGTTTTCAAGGAATCAAAGATGGTGACATTTAGGAGTCAAGACTGGTTTGTGTCAGCTAAATTAATCCTAACAGCAATCCTTTATGCAAATTACAATGGGCACGCTGAAGTTCACAACAGATCAGTCAAAATAAATACAAAAGTCCAGAGGCTTAGAAAAGTAATGCTGAAACCAAAAGGCAAACTTGGTTAAATACTGAAAATCCATCCAGTCCTTCATGTGTAATCATATAGGTATTAAATTTTCATATTTACATACAATATTTAACTTTTCAAACTATAAATTACAGATGGGGCCTGAATCCTCATTCTGTGAATTAGTTTTTCACAGAACACTGAAAATAAAATTTGAACAATAAATTATATGAAAGTTCATTTTTAACTCCCATTTCCAGTTGGGTAAAAGTACTTTTACTAATATCCTTTCGGTAGATCCTTTTGCCACCAGAGGAGATTGTAACATTTACATCACTAAAGAAGGAAGAGAGCTACCAGGATGATTAAGGGCTTTCTTTCAGACAAATTTATTAATTATCACAGAACTTACTGCTATTTTACATGAAAATTAGAGAGCCATAAACTTTTTAAGATGCTCAAAATTCAATTTTACACTTGTGTTAATCACTGCAAATCAGTTCATCACACACACAAATTGCCATCTGCTCATCCATTTATTAAATTTCCAAACATGCACTCATTTTGCTACTTATGTACAGATATAGAGTGCCATGTGTGTAAGTGATTCACACATAACCAGCATGCAATCGTTTTCCGAGAAACCAAATACTGCAGATGTACTGGAACATCTCAGCTATCATAAACAATAGTGACACAGCAATAGTTGCATTGCAAACAATGGTGACAGTGATGTCACACATTCTAGTTACACAGCAGTCCCCAGAAACCACCTCAGTTCTTATTAATACAAGATTATTTTTTTTTTTTCACCTATCACTAATCATCTCTACAACCAAGCCAGGGATTGAAATGACTGGCACTTAAATCCATATTAAATTACTACTTCTCTAAATGTCAGAAATACTCACTGAAATGAATAAACTAATGGACTTTAACATCAGCTCACATGTTCAGGGCATAAGAAGGTATGACAGGACATCAAACAAGGCATGCATTTATGCTAAATGATCCAAAATATGCAAATTTATAAATGGCTGATTTCTAAGAATAAGGAAGGTCCTATCGCAGCTACAGATCAATTTCAAAATGGTAAGAGATAACCATTATATTAATTAGAAATCCTTAAATACACCGTCTTAAAAAAAAAGACTTCATTATAGTTAAAAATGAAGCTGTTTATGTATTTATGATACTTCTGTATAGAAGAAAGAAAACAAAAGTATCGGGCTATTTTATCTTCTGTATCTTATTTGTTAGTAGATATTGAGACACAAGCACCATGAATCTTCTCACAACATCTCAAGTCAAGTGTTGTCTTTAAGTATAAATCCACTTACCTTTTCTGGGTGAGTTTCTGGTTTAGGGTTAAGAAATGGTTTCTTTCCACTGCAGAAGTTAGGGTGGTGAGGCACTGGAACGGGTTTCCCAGGGAAGTTGTGAATGCTCCATACCTGGCGGTGATCAAGGCCAGGCTGGAAAGAGCCTTGGGCAACATGGTCTATGGTGAGTTGTCCCTGTCCATGGCAGGGGGGTTGGAACTAGATGATTTTAAGGTCCTTTCCAACCCTAACTATTCTATGACTCTATGATTCTAAGTATGAAACAATGAAATAAAAAAATTAATTTCAGCGCTCTGTTATGTATATTTAGATAACTCAAATTAGGTACTGACCAGTAAAATTAAGAAGGAAAACTAATATTTTTTCAATCAAGTATCTGCATAAAGTAATAGGTTCATGTATATTTGGTCTGTATTTTAATTTTGTAACATGATTTTACCGCTATCAGTCAACCTTGAATGAAATAAGTGCTATTCAGTTACCCTTGTGAGGACATATATCTCTGCATCCATGCTAATTCAGTTTCCTAAAATAATACTATGATCAAGTTTTCACTTTTCTTTTTCATTCATATTCTCCTTTGGATACTAAGTACTAAATTAAAATGATTGACTAAAACGCGATATCACCTAAAAATGATCAACTTACCTGTATGTTAATACTGATCAGTGTTACACTCATCTCAACTTCTGTTATGGCAGGATCAATACTGTTTATAGTACACTTACCATTTCAGTTTTCCTTCTGGCTCTTGAGATATAAGCTATTTTCAGAGGTTTAGAAACGGGAAATGTGAGGACAAAAATACAGTAATGACTATAGATGCTCTTGTCATTAGCTGGAAGTATATTGGTATAGTGAATCAAATAATTTTACCTAAATCATGGACAAAGCTAAAAATATAGATCACCAGCCTCTACAAGCAGGTGCTGAAGGCACTTGTTGACTTCAAATGGTCCCAAATGCTAATAAATAGCTACAAGGTTTAGAAATCCATGAAGAAGTTCACTGGAGTTTTATGACCAAACCTCTACTATTTGCTCTTCAAGCCAGAAAACCACCGTGCTAGAAGTCTTCCTGTTAAACAAGAAAATATATAGAAATTAAACAATTTAACAAAAGAAAAAGAAGATGCAAAAGGCCATACAAGACATCAAATACCCACCACAGCATGCATCTGCCAGGTAACCTAATGCTTTGGGCTCCTGGGGTGCTGTATAGGGCTAGTACAGAATATTTCTGTGAGGATTATTCTACTTAAATACTACAACCCTTACACTTGTAGAAAACATTCTGAACACCTGTAAATCGGGTTTATGGTACATGTAAACCCCTAGCAAAAGGAAAAAAAAAAAGTTTTTTAGATAGCAGCAAGCTCATAATGCTGTGACACATCTTTGTGATGGCCCTCTTTTTTGATGAATTGTTACTCATGACTCAAAATTCTGTCTTTAAAACCTTTATATAAGCATTTTATCAGGGAAGTGAACAACTGAAACTGATCTGTTTTAGGTTTCAGAACATTTTTCAGAATGTATTTTCCAGAAAGTAAATTCAGTACAGCTACCTGGACTTTTTTATTCAGTAATAAGTAATTTTAGCATATGCACATGAGAATACATACAATGAGAAATAGAGAAAAAGGAAATACCCCTTAGTTATTATAAAAGGGTTAAAAAAAAAAAAGATAATTGATGCCTCATCATAAAATTGAGTTAATGGGTGTAATGAATTTAATTTGTAAAAATTCAAATTGTAAACATATTCTCACAGTTAAAAAAAAATTCCATCCAGATGATTTTCCACCCGGTAACGAACTCAGAGCCAGAGATTCTCTCTCACAGGGACCCCATTAATACCCTGCTGAAACAAATCTGAATTTAATTCAAACTCAGTGGGTAACAATGCTGTTTGCTTTCCTCTCTAATGCTATGCTATAAAAACCCAGGAATTAGATTTAGGACTAGCCACCTGCTTTCACAACAGCCTGCCAAAACCTGAAAGCATTCTCTTTACTTTTTTATTATCCTTTCTTGGATTTATTATTGTTGCAGATAAAATTTCATGAAACTTTGCTGCTTTCTTAATAGGCAATGAATAGTAGGCAAAACTCTACATATCGTTTTCTTCAATCATAGGATACTCCTTAACTTGTCCCCCAAAAATCACTTTCCTATTTATCAGTCCTATACTATTTAATCAGTGAAGACAAAAGGTGCTAAGAATAAACACTGATGCCCAGACTTTCCAGTCTCATTAGCAGGTGAGGAAGCAATGCAAACCAGACTCAGAAAGAAATTAGAGAGGGTATTTGCATTGTTCCTAATTATCCCATGGGTTCCAATGCCACCATCAGTGCTGTCTCATCAAACCCCTCACACTCTCTGTTGCTGCCTGCTTGTGCCATTATCATTTCCTAACCTTGCTGCCCTTAACACAGAGCAGAAGAAGCAGGTGAAAGTCATTCCAATTGTGCTGAGGGTAGCTTTTGTTAACAAGCTGATAAACAATGCTGTAAATAGCCCAGAAAGGAGAATTTTAGCATGAACAAAATCTGCTACATAAAAACTTAAATTTATGTAGCTTTAGTGCATTTACCACTAATGTCTAGTTAAATTTTCTTTGAACACTTCCACGAGTCTGAAAGGCTTCTGTTAAACCTGATTTTTAATTACTATTACAAAATACTAATAATGTGTGCAAGAAGGATAAATGACGATACTGAGATCGGAGACACATTCTAACATTCCAAATGCAGTAACAGAAAGCACTGATACATCTGTTTGCTGATAATCTGAAAGCCTTTAGACACCCTGCATTTCAGTGGTCTAAAGCATAATCTTTAACAAAAGTGTCAAGATTTTAGTGACTTTCTCTCTGCAATGCTATAAAATTGCCAAGTGGGAAACCTATGCAAGAAAATGCTGCAGATTTTCAGAGTAAGTCAGAGTTAAACTGAAGTACCGCCAGAAGTATGACGTCTACCAACATGGAATATATTTTCAAACACCAAAAGGGCATTGACACAGAAATATGAAAGACACAAGTTTTAAAAAATAACTATGCCTAATTTTGTAGAACACCACTTAGTAAACCTTGCTTTAACCTTTATTCCCTATCCCATTCAATTACCACTTTGTCCTAGGAAAAAAAATGCATAAAAAAACTGAGACTAAAGAGGGATGTAAGCTAAACACAAATGGAAAAAATCAACTGCGTCTGGTAAGCATCTTAAAAAATGAACTTTGCTGGAATGGATTTAAATCCTCCCCATCAAAAATGCAAAACAAAGCAATAGCAACCCAGCCAAGCTCCATTTAAGATCTGGTTATTCCGGAAATCGTTCTGCTGAACAGAGATGTATATTGCCTTTGGCTGGCCCCACTTCCTCAGACCAATTAATCCCCAAGTATCACAAATATTCATTTCAGGCCAGGCATTTATGCAAAATCTCTGACCACTGAAGAGCAGCCCCAGATGCTCACCTCATCTTAATAGCTAAGCACATCAGCCAGAAGGCTCACATATTTGCTTTGGTGACTTGATCTGTCTCACACCAACATCTCGTTGTCTGCGACATGCTCAGATTGCTCAATGGAGGCTGTGACCTCAAATCTGAATCAGCAGCCAAATCTAGATTGCTTGACCAAAGCTATATAAGGGAAGAAAAAAATGATAGTATCACTTTCTCCCACTTCATTTAATGGTGCTGGCATGTGCAGCATCTTCACACCATAGGGATGACTTATCATTCCTCATGTCTCAGAAGTGAGCCGCAGCTTAACATTTTTTAGAAGTTGAACCTCAGTGTGCCAAAGACATTCTCGACATGACCAAGTAACAAATTTACAAGTGAATTAGCCAGTTTCTGGTGAATCCTCACAGCATTCAAACATATACAAAGTGCAGCTCTGTTGACTCTCATTTCAGGAAAAATTTTATTACCTTATCACTTCAGAAAGATACAACCATAGGAACAGCAATGTCAACACTAACTTTCAAGTCTAACAGCACAGATTTCTCTACTTCTTCACCTTAAATCTGAAGAATTCAGTAATTTTTGACAAACTACCTGCAGACTTCTAAAACAACCTTTTGTAGAGGAAAATAAAAGTACGTTTCAAGGTAAGCAGACAACCACTGGTAGTAATTTAATGATCATTTTCCCTTTCCCTCCTCCCCCTCTTTCCTTAAACAGCCTACACTGAAGGCAGGCTGTAAAATGTTGACTACAAAACAGCAAACAAATGGCTTGGCTTGGCTGTGAAATTCTTTCAACACTTTCTACTGAGATAAAAAGCTGTGATTCTATCATGGCTATCTCCACTATGATTTCTATGGAAATAAAATTTGGCTTGGAATTGCAAGCAAGCCCTTTTTGCAGGCAGGCAGAATTCATGCAAACAAAACTGAATGATAATTGAGATTTTTGAATAAATTCTATATTTGTCCTAGTCAATACCCCTCTGTGATTCCAATTCAGCTTGTCAAAAGGAAGGATTATTTCCTGCATGTTTAGATTACGCTGAATGTGAATGCTTACATAGGCACTTACACAGAAAATCCCTCACCTGGAATTTTTCTTTATTACAGACTATATAGAGTCAAACTCTGTTTCTAAAAATGCTCCTTACTAAAGCACAGATTGCTTGTACGGACCACACAAAACTATTGGTAGTTTCGCACATACTGCTCCCTCCAGCAAAGCCCCATGAGATAGGAAGGCAACCTGGAATTCAATGACCCAGCCGGTTTGCAGTAACCAGGGATGTACAAATGCTCCCACTTTACTTTACTGAAATGTAAATACAGGCAAAATATAATTTTAAAGCACCCTGAATTGTAAATGCTATTCCATAAAATGTTCTGTGAATTTACCTTAAAAGCGTAACATTGCAGTGGCATATGGAGGAAGCACTGTCATTGCCTCCTTGAAATGTAAAAAAACAGGATACTGGACCAGGTTCACCCCTCACTCTAAAAGAATGCTTAGATATTGATACCAAATCAGCCCACATAATTTTACTGATTCCAAAACTAAAGTCAATTCTATGACATATTTGGTTCAGCTTTCTTAATTCACATCAACCAAACTCTGGTTTACCTATTTACTAAGTTCTGTAATTTTAAAGAATCGGATCCAGGTACAATGGAGCCTCCCACTATCTACCACACCAGGTCTACCTCATCTGGTTTAGAGTTCATTGGTTCAGAGAAATGCGGTAAAGTAAAATAAACTGCCAAAAGACAATCACTGTCTTCTTTACAGTGTCTATAACATTTCTGTGATGGAGGATTTAGATCAGTCATTAGCAAGGTGCCGGCAACCTCAGGAAAAATGAGAAAGGAAATGAAATGTAGCTGCCAAAATGGAGTCGCTATCTGAATCTGGTCTTGCATTGGCTTCAATGTGTTTCTCTTTATGTTAGAAATGATTCATACTGGCAGAGGTATATACTGCTGCCAAAGGCTTTTGTCTGCTGAATGGTTTAAGTATTTTCTTATGTCATTCCTGGTATATATATTTTTAAATAAGTTGACCATCATCTTTTGTTTTCAACTTCTATTTAAAAACAGCAGGACAAGAGAGGTGATATTTCAATCTCTATAAACAAAATCCCAAACAAACCATCAATCTCTTTTCAATAAAGTTGGAGAAAGCCTGATGCAGTAAAAGGATGAGAGGAGCAAAGAGAGAGAAAAGGACTCAAAGCAATCACAAGGTTTGCATCACTGCCTGCAACCCCCTCGGCAGGGCAGCTCCCGCCCACCACCACGCTGGTGCCTTTGAGTGTGAGCAGCCTTGCCACCTGGTAGTGGAACAATTCTGTTACTTCTGCTGTACTATAATTTGCCATTCCTTTCATCCTTGGCATATTTGCAGCACTGTCCCTCTCCTCACATACTGAAGGAAACAGCTATCTTTATGCTGCACTAACACAGAAGGATGCAGAAATCCAGGTTCTCGTTTCTTCTCCATGCAGAAAAAGATGAGTCATTTACATACAGCACCACACATATCTCTTTCCAGAGGTGTATTCAGCTCTCACAGGCTAGCATGAAGGTCAGTATTCTGAAAATGTACTTGATAGTTCGAAAGATATGAAAATAACTTTCTACAGGCCACAGCTGTGCTGCACTTCTGTAGCCACTGGCCACAGCCATCATGTGAAGGACACTGTGAGGTGTTTCTGAAGGAGCTGCTGCAAGGACAAAAGACACATCATGCAAAATATCTTTGTACTAACCAAATTAATACTTGTAAAGTGTTTACATGTAATTGCAGAATATTAGAGTTTTCCTGGTCATAGAAAATAAGAGTCGTATTCTGGGCTTACAGAATTCTGTATTCAGAGAAGGCAACTTTTTACTTGAACAACTTTATAACAGATGCCAAACCATAATTCCTGAAAGAGCCTCACACAATATTTTCTGTACTTTGACATTATTCCATGTTGCAGGAATACACAAACGGGTGGAGAAAAGAAGCCCAGCAGCAGAAATTGAACCTCTGAAGTCTCAAAATACTGACAGAGCTGAGTTGGGGCCTAAGCTACCTATGCAGCTTCACCCACATCTACACAGAAAGTTCCGGGATAAATTGGGGGGGGGGGTGGGGGGTGGGGGGGAAGTATTCTTGAAGGCTGCTCACAAGTCTAAGGGAGAAAGTAAGCTTCCACGAGACTGGAATGTGTAAACCTCTGATATCATGCAGCGGGAAATGTGTATCTTCTGAACATTTGGAAAAACTGAGTTTTCCAGTCCAAAACAAAGACTAATGATTTTGTCTCATTTTCAGGCTAAAAATTTAAGACCTAGTTTCACCCCAGTATGCCTTCAGAGAGTAAATACAGAAGAAAAACTTGTACTGTCCTAAAGATGTATTTAGCTATTTTATGTTTCAGTGCTGAGAACAATAAAACAGGGCTTCTAAAAACTGCGGGCATTTTGTAATTAAACAAACTCTACCATCATGGCAAGATTGGACCACTATTCAGTAAAATAAAGAGGACAGAACCAGTAAATATACATAAACACACAAGCAAGTTCATCTTTTTAGATATTTCTTAAGAACAGCAGTGCTCCTGAAAGCCATTAAATCTTTCTGTGATTAGATAAAAAAAATCACAGCAGGTAGCCAAGAAGCGTAAGAGATGTGCAATCGCAATTAAACAAAACCAGGAAAAAATGTGTCAATGAGATAACATAGAGCAATATAAAACACAAGCTAATGCATCACCTTTGGAATCAGGGGAATATAGTGATAAGATTCAAGTGAAAAACCTAGGAACGCTCTCATAAAAAGCAATATGTTATCCATTTATCTTACAATCAAGGTTGGCAAAATCTTTTCCCTTCACTCTGAGATGAAAAGCATTCATTATCTGAGGTTTCTAAGAGTTGCTTAGCTGGAATCTGACCAGTCTTGAAGAGGCTGTTAAATGAAGATTACAGTCAGCTGTGTTTCAAACTGTATGAAATCATAGAAGGTAATCAAAGCATCGCTCTCAGCAGAAAGAAATTCCACAGAGATGCTTTGCTGTAATGGGGAGTACAGAGAGAACAAGCAGGATCTGCTGCTTCGGCATGAAGCAAACCATTGATTCCTAAACATCTGCTCCAACCCAAACACACTACTACCAAAGACTGGATCCAGGTCATAATACTTATTTTCAATTAGGATGGTAAACTATGAGCAATACCCATGGATCCAGCTGCAGCCTTGAAGCCAGCAGTACCAGCTGGTACT
Source organism: Amazona ochrocephala (assembly GCA_039720435.1). Taxonomy (NCBI): domain Eukaryota; kingdom Metazoa; phylum Chordata; class Aves; order Psittaciformes; family Psittacidae; genus Amazona; species Amazona ochrocephala. The sequence goes on along the minus strand of CM077884.1, from coordinate 39,588,165 downwards.
GCTCAGTCCAGGGTGATGGGATCAGGGCAGGCCCAGAAAGGCTGGGTTTTGGAGATGTTAAGTCACTGATGAGAGTGTTGTATAATATTAAAATAGTATTACCCATTATTATCAATATGACAGATTTAGAACTAGTCCTTATAATGGGAAAGAAATTTAGCCATTAACAACATAACATTTACCACAGGATTTAGAGATATTATTCCCTTTACTCAACAAAATCAGAACAAACTCAGTATCTTTAATAGCAATCTAGAGAAAAAACTAACCAGGAGGATGAACACTCTGAAATCATAGAGCACAAAAATCTTTCAGGAGAATTCATAGTGCAGGAAAATAGCAGAATGTTACTGAACACAAGCTTTTATTCTGAACAGTAAGCAATAATGTTTGTCTTTTTTGTTTTCATTTTCAATTATAAGCCTAGTACATTTTTTGTTATGTATTTAGCCTTCGGTATGAATTGTAGGTAATTACTAGATTGGACTAAATGATAAACTCTGCAATACTCTGTGCCACTGAGCATTCTACTAGTCTTGAATCTCCAATAACAAAAATCAAATTAAAAATCTCTAACTACACTGTGATTACCACTGAAATTTAACTTCTTGGTTGAGATAATCTTAATGTTGAAATAGCTAATTAATTCATGCTATATTTTAAATATACTAGACCAAGTATTAAAATGGACAATAAATGTAAGAACTAACATGAAACACTCTGCAAGTGGAGCATCACATTATATTGCACAATGGAGTCATAACTTACAAGTTACAGCAAACACAGATGTGTCTAAAATGAAATTTACACCTTAACAGTTCTAATTTACTTTTTTATCTAATAATAATAAAGTCTTTCTCATTAATAGCAGCTTTTCATATTTTTAACTGGTCATAGAGAGCACTTCCTTTTTTCATACGCTGCGCTATGAGTTTCCTTACTGACATTTAACAACGTCTCTTTATCAGTTTAATGTCTTTTCTACTTATGCTTTTGGCAATGTATGTTAAGGCTTTTCTACTGCAGGGCTTAGGATGACGGATAGCATTTTACTTCAAGGAAACATAGTGTCTTTATACAAGTGCCATGTTTTCAATTCCCTCCTTCATAATGCATTATCTTAACTGTATGCAGAATACAAAATTATTTGTATGCAAAAGACATGCTAAGTTATGTATTCTTTCTGCCCTTGAGCCTCTCAAGAAGAGCTAAGGTAAAACATCTCTATCTCCAGGTTTTGCATTACCTTCTTCCAAAAATTCTTATCAGATTTGAGTGTTTTATATCATTGCTTAAAATTCCTGTTACTTCATTTGAACAGCTTAATGCTGAAATTTAATTTTTCCCACATGTATGATCATAGTTTGCCGATACAGATATCAGTGGTTATTAATTTCCCAATTTCCATGTTACTATCTTTTAATGCACTACTTTTCACAGAACCACCTCTATGGAAAACAATAAACAAGGGGCACTCTTTAGAAATTCCTGACATCAAATGATAGCTTACAGTCTGAAATTTGATCTTGTGTGAAAATTGCTTTCCTACCCCAGTATTTACAGTGGTTGAGCCTAGAATACTGGCATCCTAACTAGCGTCCACATGTCAATATATTGTGGTAAATAAATAAAATGTGAATCATCACTTAGCTTGCATAGGCTATCAGATATACTTAGCATAATGATTTTAAAGTCACAGTGGCTCTCCAATTTTATTCTGCCCACCTTGGGGATAGATTTTCTGAGGAAAAAACCCATATATACCAAATCAGAAGTATTGCAGTTTGAGCTAGTTGTGCACTGAATGATGTGCATCCCTATGAAAAGGTTACAAGCTACGCTGCAAAGCATCATTTCTCTGCTAGCCTGCAACATCAGTGGTAAGCAGAGATAAGCAGGTTTGACTATAGAAATCAAATATTTAATGTGTCTTTTTAATTATTTTTTTTGGGGGGAGGGAGGTGTGAGAGGGAGAGGAGGGGGAATCTACTGATATATTTAAAGCAAATTCTGAAGTCTCATGAAAAACACCTGAGCTTTATTTTTACCCCCAGAAATAATCTTGGCTACTTGCCTCTCTTGGAACTAAACTTCTAAGAGAAAGTCCATTTTTCTGCATGCTGCCTTTTGCTTTGTTCCCAGCAAGTACTCACCTACATTTCCTTCTTGAGTGTGCTAAAAAACTTTTAAGACTACTCACATCTTAACTGCTCAAAATTCATCCTCTGTAACCCTTAAGAGTTGTTGACAGCCTGAACCTCTTCGGATTTCAAAGAAACTGTAGTAATTTCTATTGCATTTACTAATGTTTACATTCACTGACCTTTAGCTACTCCTGGGAAAACCAACAGGAGAAAAAATAATCATTTCACTGATTCTGAAAAATGAAGGGCCCCTGTGAGTTCCTGCTGGTTACCTAAAAATTCCTGGAAGGGGCTGAATCTTCAAGGTGCTCAGCCACACATGGGTTTTCTCTCCCAACTCAGCCTCGTGTGCAGTTCCTTTTCACACTGCTCACCACAGTCAGGAGGGTAACAGGACTTACGAGAAGCAAGGACAACCCAAGGTAGGGACTATGAGAGTGAGAAGGAGGCAACGGAGGAGGAAGCCACCACTTAACATGAAAGTGGTGCATATGAATGCCACTATTGACAACATAAGCCCTGTTACAACACTCTATGGAATACACCAAGATTTGTGGTCATTACACTATTGATGTCTTATTCCTTTCTGATTTGATGTCTACCAAAATTATAGATCAAACTAAGAGGAATGTGTTCTATTATGTAGTACAGTTTAATTATATGGCTGGATTCCCATAGCACTGAAAGTATCAAACAAAGAAAATGATTGAATTTTGGGGTTTCTTTGTAAAGTAATTTGTAATATAGCAATTATATTCCTGGAAGGCATGCATGCTAAGGCACATGAAAAACAACAAGGCGCTTGGTGACAGCCAGCATGGCTTCACTAAGGGGAAATCCTGCCTGACCAATCTGGTGGCCTTCTATGATGGGGCTACGGAACTGATGGACAGGGGTAGAGCACTTGATGTCATCTACCTGGACTTGGGCAAAGCGTTTGACACTGTCCCATATGACATCCTTTCCTCTAAGTTGGAGAGACATCAATTTGATAGGTGGACCACTCGGTGGATAAAGAACTGGCTGGATGGCCACATGCAAAGAGTAGTGCTCAGTGGCTCAATGTCCAGCTGGAGACCAGTAACAAGTGGTGTACCTCAGGGATCGGTGTTGGGACCGGTCTTGTTCAACATCTTTGTCGGTGACATGGACAGCGGGATTGAGCGCGCCCTCAGCAAGTTTCCCAATGACACCAAGCTGTGTGGTTCAGTTGATACATTGGAGGGAAGGAATGCCATCCAAAGGGACCTTGACACGCTTGTGAGGTGGGTTGATGCCAACCTGACGAAGTTTAACCATGCCAAGTGCAAGGTCCTACACCTGGGTCGGAGCAATGCCAGGCACAGCTACAGGTTGGGCAGGAAAGAGATTGAGAGCAGCCCTGTGGAGAAGGACTTGGGGGTGTTGGTTGATGAGAAAAAATGAACATGAGCCGGTGGTGTGCGCTTGCAGCCCAGAAAGCCAACTGTATCCTGGGCTGCATCAAAAGGAGTGTGACCAGCAGGTCGAAGGAGGTGATCCTGCCCCTTTACTCTGCTCTTGTGAGACCTCACTTGGAGTATTGTGTGCAGTTGTGGTGTCCTCAACATAAAAAGGACATGGAACTGTTAGAACAAGTGCAGAGGAGGGCCACGAGGATGATCAGGGGACTGGAGCACCTCTCGTATGAAGACAGGATGAGAAAGTTGGGGCTGTTCAGGCTGGAGAAGAGAAGGCTGCGTGAAGACTTCATAGCAGCCTTCCAATACCTGAAGGGGGCCTATAGGGATGCTGGGGAGGGGCTCTTTATGAGGGACTGTAGTGATAGGACACACTGTAATGGGTTCAAACTTCAACAAGGGAAGTTTAGATTGGATATGAGGAAGAAATTCTTTACTGTAAGGGTGGTGAGGCCCTGGAATGGGTTGCCCAGGGAAGTTGTGAATGCTCCTCCCTGGCGGTGTTCAAGGCCAGGCTGGACATAGCCTTGGATGGCATGGTTTAGTGCGAGGTGTCCCTGCCCATGGCGGGGAGATTGGAATTAGCTGATCTTCAGGTCCTTTCCAACCCTAACTATTCTATGATTCTATGATTCTATATACACATATAATATCCTTACCCCTAAACTTAATTATAAAGATCAGTGTGATGACCAAGCATGTGAGGTATAAATCCTCAATTATCCTGTTTAATTTTCAACAAGAATCTGTGAAAGCATGAAAACATTCACTGCTTCCTTCGGATTTCTCACATCATTCAGGTGGCCACTAAATATACCAGAGGAAAGATACTATTTGGGTCAAAGATCCTAATCCACTTGGCCAAAACATTCAAGAAGGGAAAAAAATATTTTGCTTAGCCTTCAGTGATGAGGAGCTAAGATTACTCTAGTATCCCAAGTATTAACTGCACATTTTAAAAGGTAGTATTTGGGGACAGTGCACCACAGTTGCATGCCTCTGAACAGAAATTTGCTATAAATTTTCTTTACAAGTTGAGCTCAATTCTGCCTCCTGTTAAGAGCCAGACTAGCTTAGCTTTTAGTAAGGATTTTTAGAGAATAAAAAGTACAGTGACAGAAATATGGAAAAAAAATGCACTGAGAGAGGAAAACAAAACTTGCACTCCAGCCATGTGATAAGAAGTTAGAAGAAAAAAATATGCATAATAAATGATTTAAATATAGCCTTCTTGGTTTGTAGCAAGAAAGAGCTGGAAAGGAAGGAAAGAAAGAATATCCTGATATTCATCCTAGGATGGATTTGCCCTGTGACCTGTGGAATAAATTAACACTAGGATAACTTCTTGAGTAATTAGGGTATTGATGGACCAGATTCCATACCTAGACTCTCAGGCAATCCACTCCTCTGCTAGATGAGTTACTGTTCAGTTTCCCATGATAGTGAAAGGAACCAGAAATCCTAACTGCAACAGAGGGTGCAATCAGAGCATGGTGTTGAAAACTAGGTGAGCAGAAAGTAACATGCATCCCAACGGGAGAAAACACCACTTTGTGCAATTAGAAGACAAGATTCATAAGTCTTCCTTGCTTGTGAATCTCCTTAAAAAGAGCAGGATTTTATTTGCTGATTAAGCAGGACTAACAATGACTGAATATATTTTAGGGGAATGTTTTTGTTTCAACTAAAAAAAAAAAAAAAAAAAAAAAAAGACCAAAGCTCCTAATAAACGAATCTAAGGAGCCAGCAGAGCTAGGAATTCACTTAATATACTACTGGTGAAAGTGAGATTGTTTATCTGCCTGGAAACCTCAGGGAAATAATGCTGCTCCTCCTCACCTTCCTCCTACGCATACCCTTGCTTTCTGTCAGGGAGATTATAACTTCTGAGAAAGTTAGAATCAGAGTTACTAAGGATTGTAATCAGTTAGAATCCCCGGAGTTACTGAGGATTTGTCACGATTTGCACTATTGCTTTTTTGTCTTTTCTTCTCTTTAGTTTAAATCTCTACATAAAATAAACTAGTTGGAAAGCAGCTGCATTTTACAGCTAACAAAGCATTTTATGCCCCTTTGACACTGTATCCTTAATGCCTAAAATTTCTGCAAACCACTGCAAGCTCACGAGTCCTAAGAAATAGAAAAGAAGAAAAAAGTAAGTCAGAGAGAACAAACTATACCATAGACTAAGAGGAGCAGCTTGCTTTTTTGATACAAAATGTCCTTAAACCTTCATGTGAAAGCCCTGCTCCACACTGTTTATGCCCACAGGCAATTGATCTGACCAAGTGAGGACAGCAACCAGAAAGTACTTTAGCTGGTCACACCCTAAAGAGCAGATACACTTAAAAATTTCGTGTAAGTAAAGAAAAGATTGCAGTCCTCTTCTGCTGCTTACAGGGCCCACAGAAGGATTCATTTCTGTTTGTGTTGTACTTTGCCTAGGGATGCTGACTGCCAAACAGTAAGAAATGAGATTGACTGTAATAACACAGTGCAGGCAGAAATAATTCACATAGCTGCCAATGAAAAAGCAAAAAAAGGAAAGGAAAAAGAAAAAAAAAATCACCCAAAAGGCACCAACGTGGAAATGGAAATCAGCAGCATGTGCTTATTCCAACTTAATACTTCAGGATTGTTAATGAAGGCTTCAACCACATGCAGCCCCCATCTTGCCTACCTTGTCAGCTTATTTAATGCAATGTGGTGCAAATTGCCTGAGGTCATAGGTTAGGCTCAGTACCTTACTCAAGCTCTGATAATTTTTTTCGTTGTTCTATTCCAAATGCCACTTTACGAAAGGAACTGCAATTGGTGTCAGTAATATATTTAATCAGTCTGAAACACAACCATAAAATAAGGGAAAGGACAAAGGCAACAACAGCTTGCTGCAAACCGCTGACCACATAAAATCTTGTGTTCTAAAGTTTTTGGTCTGCCAATAATCTCAAATCAGAGAATATCCCAAGTTGGAAGGGACTCATGCTGCCCTTCTAATATCAAATGCATGAACATGTCAATCCATGTACTAGAAACATATATGGCATCAAATTGGTAACAGTGAACACACCAAGCTTCCTACCACCCCTCTCCATGATTACATTTCACAAACAAAAACATAATCTAAATGGATGCTGCTTGGAGTGAATTGGAGCTTCTGGGTCACTCTGTGGATGCAAACACCTCAAACACTTCATTTTACGAAGACTACCTGCAGCTGACCAGATGTAAGATAGCAGTACATCCCTAATCTTCCCCTTTTCCTCTTCCCATCAAAATACAATTTCCATATTTATGCACAGAATTTCCCTCGACATTTGTAACCAACTGAATCTGAGGCATGGAAGTGAGCACATTACAGATGCACAGATAAAAAGGGAAATACTGCTGTGGGGACAGAGACCTTGGTTCAACAAGTCCAGTCTTAAAAATCCTAATTCTTCCCGACCACAATCTCCCTATCTCACTCTAAAAAGCCATTTCCATTATGGGGTAATACAGACCGTAAACACTTTTGTCTGCTTGTTTGGCTTCTCTTTTTTTAATACATTAGTAATTTTTGTGAAATGTACAGAGGGTGGAAGCAAGGACAGGGATCAGGTTAGGAAGGCTGAAGCTGTGATAGAATTAAATCTGGCCAGGAACATCAAAGGCAACAAGAGAAACTTCTATAGGTACGTCACTGATAAAATAAAGACTAAGGAAAATGAAGGACCTCTCTGGAAGGAAGCAGCAGATCTGGTTACCCAGGACATGGGGAAGGCTGAGGTACTCAACGACTTTTTTGCCTTGGTCTTCTCCAGTAAGTGCTCCAGCCACATTGCCCAAATCCCAGACAGAAAGGGGAGGTACTGGGAGAATGAAGAACTGCCCACTACAGAAGACCAGGATCAAGAACATGTAAGTCACTTGGAGGTGCACCTGATGAGATGCGTCAACAGGTCCTGAGGGAATTGGCAGATGAAGTTTCCAAGGCGCTATCCACCATGGTTTAGAAGTCGTGGCAGTCTGGTGAAGTTCTCACTAACTGAAAAAAAAGGAAATAAAAATTCCCATTTTTAAAAGGGAATAAAACAAAGACCCAATGAACTACAGGCTGCTCAGTCTCTCCTTGGTGCTCAGCAAGATCATGGAGCAAATACTCCTGGAAACTGTGATCAAGCACATGGAAAATAAGGAGGTGACTGGTGACAGCCAACATGGCTTCACTAAGGGAAAATCATGCCTGACAACTTTGGTGGCCTTCTATGATAGGGTTGGTGTTTGTCAGTAAGAGAAGAGCAACTGACATCACTTACGTGGACTTCTGCAAAGCATTTGAAAGTGTCTCATATGACAACCTGTCTCTAAATTGGAAAGGCATGGATTTGATAGTGGATAAGGAATTGGCTGGATGGTTGCATTCAAAGTGTTGCAGTTAACATCTTGATGTCCAAGTGGAGACCAATGACAAGTCGTGTCCCTCAGGGGGCAGTATTGGGACCAGCACTGTTCAACATCTTCATCAGAGATTGAATGCACCCTCAGCAAGTTTGCTTATGACGCTGAGGTATGTGGTGTGGTCAACACGCTGGAGGGAAGGGATGCCATCCAGAGGGACTGTGACAAGCTTGAGAGGTGGGCCTGTGCAAACCTCATGAAGTTCAACAAGATCAAGTGCAAGTACAAATACAGGCTGGGCACAGATCGCATTAAGAGCAGCCCTGAGGAGAAGGACATGGGTGTGCTGATTGACAAGAAGCTCAACACGAACCAGCAGTGTGCGCTTGCAGCCCAGAAAACCAAGTGTATCCTGGGCTGAATCAAGAGAAATATGTCTAGGCAGTGCAGGGAGTTCATTTTCCTCTTCTGCTCTCTCTCATGAGAACCCACCTGGAATGCTGCATCCACCTCTGGGGCCACCAGCATAAGAAGGACATGGGCCTGTTGGAGTGTGTCCAGATGAGGCCACAAAGATGCTCAGAGGACTGGAGCATGTCTTCTATGAAGACAGGCTGAGACAGCTGGTGTTGTTCAGCCTGGAGAAGAGAATGTCCCAGGGAGACCTTAGAGCAGCCTTCCAGTACCTAACAGGGACAAGAAATCTGCAGAGGGACTTTTTATAAATACAAGTACTGATAGGACAAGGGACAATAGCTTTAAACTAAGAAATGATAGACTTAGATTAGATATGAGGAAGAAATTCTTCACTGTGAGGGTGGTAAGACACTGGAACAGGTCACCCAGAGAAGCTGTGGCTGCCCCATCCATGGCAGTGTTCAAGGCCAGCCTGGATGGGGCTTCAAGCAACCTGATCTACTGGAAGGTGTCCCTGCCCTCCTGCATGGCAGTTGGAAATAGGTGATCTCCAAAGGCTCCTTCCAATCTAAACCATTTTATGATTCTCTTAGAAAATCCTATTTTGTAAAGATAAGCGCTGTTACATTCAAATTTCAAGTCACATTGTCTTCACCATACCTTTCTGCATTAGTAAGGGATAAATTTTTATTTTTTTTAATGAAAATTAAAGAACAAGTTTTGCTTGGCTTGCCTGGGCACACCATACATTTTAATGTATATTGATTTGTATAAATATCTCATTTAGATTGTATTTTTGTTAGCATTAATGGGTCTTGGACAGGTAAGATTATACCTCCTGTAATTTTGCCAGTCTCACTGGTCAAAGTTGAAGAACATATTGCTTTGTTCTGAGATGAAAAATGAAGACAGAGACAGCTCCTGAGACACGAATATCAAAGGATCAATGTCCTCAGCAGGAAGAGGCAGCTGCGGTCTGCATGAGACAGCACATAATTCTGCCTTGTATTGACTAAAAGTGGGGATTTTCTGTTTATTCTTGCTCATCAGTTATTTCCATTTTCCCATTTATTTCTATGGAATTCTGGATTGATTTTATCATAAAACGTATTTATGAAGCACTTTTGAAGGTGAGCTGGAATCCAGCAGGATTTTATTGCTATGCAGATGTATGGGCTCTGTTAGGCTACCTTTTGCAATATAGAATATATAAACTAGGAAGGTAGCAGTTCACATTTTCAATTCGAGATTTAAAAATACTTCTTGAACCCCCATTCTTGTAATAAAAGAGCAACAAAATATGATAATAACAAAAATGCAGTATATCTGCTAGTGTGTATTCTTTTTTCTACCTACAGGTTACTTATGTAATATCCATTCAGACATTAATGTATTGTAATGTCCTGCACATGGAAATCTAAATCATGTAAATACATGATCTCTCATGTAACCCAAATATAACCCAGAAACTTGTAGTAAGTTAAACCACACCCTTTTTCTATAGTCTAATGAGAGAATGAAAAAAAAATCAAAATAAAACACCAAATCCAGATCTAACCATCTACCTGTGGCTACTCTCTAGATGCCATCTTAGGTGATTTCCTACTTTCTTTTTCTTTTCTTCAGCCAACATCTTTTAACTTATGATGGCAAACAAAAACATTTCAACAGCTTAATAAGATTACACAATCCTGCCTACCGTGGGTATCATCTTCCAGCAGACTGACACTTTTGAAAACTGTGACTGATATTTCCCCAATATTTACAGTTGCTGTGAAAGCTGAAGTTTTTCCTTGTGGAGCAAGAAGCATCTTTCTTTCATTTCAGATTACAAAGTCCTCAGCATATGATGGGGAATCCCAGATCCAGATATCTTACAAGCTTTGTGAATGCCAGATAAATCCCTTTGTTTCTCCAGCAGATGAAACCCAGCAACCCTTTCAGGTTCACCTGAACTTCTCTAGGGATTTTGCTACTTGCAAATAGAACTGGTCAAATCCTGTTTTCAAAAAGTATCTTCATAGAACTACCCCTGCCTACCATAAAGATTCAAAAACATTCATGCTGAAGCAAATACATCCTGAACCATCTAGTACCGTCTGGGTCTGTTACCACTGTGAAATAATTTCATGGACAAATTGTCCATTTGCAACTTGATCTGTGTCTTTTGTTTCACCCATGCAATACAATTACAAATCAATTATGTTCTTTTTCTAGACCTCACTCCTTCACAAAACGGTAATGACCATCCATATACTTACGGCTATCTCTGGAAAGGCACCACTCCTTCTTTTGTAACAACAGATGCAGATCAGGACCACAGGGTATAGAAGTACAAGTAGAGGACAAGCAAGTACAAGTGGAATACAATGTTCTAGAAAGAAGAGAGAAAATCAGAGAAACTGGGATATGGCAACATTGTAATTTTCAAAGCATAAAGAAGTCAAAATGAGATCCGCAATGAAAACACAGGAAATTATTCAGCTGCAATACGAAAGGTAACAACAGAAACTTAACTGAATATAATAATTTTAAGAAAGACTTCTTATTTCACAAATTCATCCTGTAACCTGCAACATCCCTCACTCCTGGGTAATGTCCTCAGCCTGAGCCTCTGCAAACACTGAGGAAAGCCCTGCCCCTTGGAGCCACCTTGAAGGAGGGGGATAGTCACAGTTCTGGTCAATGTGCAGTAAAGCTGCACACTCTGACCTTGCTTTTTGCCCTGCAAAGACTGGTTGTGGGTTCAGGAGACCTCAGGCTAAAGCTTCACCACAGACAATACTACTCATACTCAACATTGAGACATTTCCACTTTTCACTCTACAAATCTATTCTTATTTTCCTATTTTTTTTTTTTAATTCGTTACAAAATTCAGCAGACAGGACAGGAATTACTCCCGCTCGTGGACATTCCACTGGCCAGAGGAGCGCTGCCACTGGCAGAGCCAATGTCAGAGTTGGCACCAGGCAGAGCTCTGGGGGGGGATACATAACGACAACGACACACAGAGAAAGGAACAAAACAAAATCAAGTTTATGCTTTATTTTACAGAAGGCATTTCACACCGTAAACTAATTTGTGGTTTTCTACCATGATTATGCCACTTCACCTTTTTGTTGGGTAATTGGTTTCTTCAAGTGCTGCTACTCCTAAATTTATTACCCCCACCAGCAGGTTGCTTTGCTTCTGGTCACAAAGCCAGTTTATTTAGCCCTAGCTAAAGCATCAGACTGCACAGTATTGCACTATGAGACAAACAATTAAAAGCCTGCCCTGCTCCAGCGCATTTCTGCAATGGGCTTCTGCAGAAGCATGACCCACCAAAAGAACTAAAAAATATGTATGAAACTGACCACAGATTTTAGGCTTTAATTTTTAGTCTATGATTTTTAACTGTGTATTTCAGATGTCTTTTGAAATACTGGCAAATTAAAAGTAATTAAGGAGGTAAAAAAAGGAGGTAATTACAATAGGCGTAAAAACCTACTGGTAAAACAAAGACCAGCACTTGAAGAAGATAATGCGTGAGGCTTGTCTGCTGGATTATGGAAAAGAAACATAACTATTTTAATATATTTACTACAAGGAAGAAATATTTAGAAAACTGCCTTCTGACAACAGGCAAACATAGTTCATAAGATAATGCCTAATGTATTAATGTGATTGACACCTGGATAGCCAAAGGATACAAGGGAAGCAAGATTTTTAGGAAAACTATCCTTTCAATCATATGAAATCATATGACATAGTATTAAAAAACAAAACAAAACAAAAAAAAAATCAACCTCATCCTAGAAAACATGACAACATCTAATTTGTGGATGAAAAGAGAATTTCTTATTTTTAATTCTTAATGATAACACAAAAAAATGTTCATTGGTATAAATCACATACATAAAGGTCAGCTTGGCTTTGGGGAACAGTGGTCCAGTGAAGCACAGCATTGGAACATATGCCTAATTCTAAGTATAATTGACTAAAGCAGATAAAATTGAGCACCTGCTTAAGTGCTTTCATGGCTTCATGCCTAATGAAAGATTAATTACAAATGGCAGAGAGCCATTACACCAAGAAAGTCTTATTTATACTGAATTGAATTATATAATAATTAAGGTGTATATATATATAATCAGCCATAGTCACAGTAGTAAGTCTGTCAGCATTCTCATCTGAATCAGCACATTTCAAGAGTGCTAAACCTACAGTGAAATATTCCCATTTCTAATTAACCTTGCTAGTGATTTTATTTTGTAAAGAAACTTGCAAAACACGCATAGTAGCACAGCAACTGCCATGCAGCAGCAATGCACACCAGGGACTAAGCTCACTGCTTTGGCTCACGGTGCCAGTCTGCAGGATCAGCAGTATATTAACAAATGAAAAACAGAAATAACTTAAAAACCTCAAAATGACAGAAGTATCAATTATGCAGTCCATGGGACTGACAGTAAAAATACACACTAAATGTATTTTTTACCCTCTCCAATCCTTCTACTGCTTAGTAAGATTCAAGGGGTGCAGAAATGGTTTTCAAGCCTAATTCATACTTACACCCTAAGATCATGGAAATTATTTGCTCAATTGACAACTGCCTTACTAGTCTCCTTTCAAGTCTGTCTAGTCTTCCCATTACTCAAGATAAAGGATGCAAGAAAGTTCTACAAGTTGTACATCTACGACTATTTTTTCTCTTTGAAAAAGAGCTATTTGGTCCAGACTTTGCCTGTGCATTCTTTAAAATGGTATGTAAGACAAAGCCACAGTGTTAACTGCTTTATAGAGGTGAATTGTTAGTGTGATGAGCAACAACAAAGTCAGAAATATATTTTTCTCACAATGTCAGTTTCCCAAGACAAGGGTAAATTGATATACTACTCCCCCCTTTTGAGTTTGCAAATATAAATAATTTTGAAAAGAAATAACTTTCCCTACATTTCCTAGAGATTAAAAAAAAAAAAAAATCAGAAAACCTATAAGAACAGAAACTACACTCAGATCTTTTTTTAAATCCTTCTTTAGTCAGTATCATATCAATTACTGCTCCTAAAGAACCAGATTAAAATGGGGGTGGTCATGCTGGGTTCTTGATTTATCAGATCGCAGTTAAAGGAGTCTTCTGTGAGATTTTAATACATCAAAATTTTTTTTAATTAGGTCTGAGCATCTTGCAAAAAAGAAAAAAAAAATAATATATTGCACTACAGTCAGATCAACCCAAATGAATGTTTGTCAAATGCTATTTGGCATTTCCTACCAAATAGGGACAGTTTTGCTCCATATTATTTTAGATGTGTGTAACCACTGCCTACCAAAGTAAAGACTGGTAAGAACTTGTATGCTCACTGTATTTTGAATAATCTACTCATTCATCTCATTCTGGCAGAACATTCTAGTTTAAACAGATGAGAGTCTGGGCAATATAGCCTTATTAAAACAAGCTTTCACTACACTACAAAAACCCAAACTCTTGCATAAGGATAATTGTCGATGTTACAGTTTTCAAGTGTTGACTGTTTTAGAAAAGGAAACAATACAGGACTAGTACCTGCATCTAATCACATTCCCACAGTAAACAACATCTTGGGGCAGAAGTGGTTGCATTTACATAACGTGATGCAGGTGCCCTGGGCTCTTTGTGGAATAAATCCACCCTGAGCAGACAATGATGCGGATCTGATGAATCAGCTGTCAAGCACTGACCAGTCAGGCTCAACTATGCTGAACTGGGTACAGTGAGACCAGGTACAGAATATGAATGTGCGGGGCACTGTCCGACTAGTGAATGGAAAATTTCCAGCTGGATTCAACAGTGATTTGTAACAGATGAGGCAAATCCAAGAAACACCTGTTAGCTTTAGGAAGAAGAAAAAGATGGCACCATAATGCTTCACCAAATGAGTCATCAGAATGTAAAGGAAGAAAGAGCATTAAAGGAAAAGAATGAATTTTACTTTCGTATCTTCAAGCTACATAAGAGTATTAAATATTTGTCACATTCTTTCTGGTGGGACAGTGACTCATTTAGATCAGGATTCTTTCATAATTCAGCTTCAAGTAAATTGCAAAAGGAGCTCTCAAAGAAAGACACATTAAAGATGAGTTTAAAAAAGACGATGCTCTAAAGGAGTAGTGCATGCTCCCTCTCACAGCGTCAGTCTGTGTATAAATATAACTTATAATGAGATGTTACCGGTGTAGTTTTGGGAACTGTAAGCGAGAACACCTTGGAGTTTAAAGGTATCTCTTCCAGACACAAAAGTGGGCTTCTGCAGTGTGGACCACAAAGCTGGCAGATGACCCTGCCGCGGCAGCCCAGGGCCAGCAAGAATGGGAGCAAGGTCTGCAGTGGAAACGGTCCTCATGGTGGATTTCAACGTTACAGACTTCACAGGTAAAGTACAAGATATCTAAAAGGAGTTTTCACTTCGTAAGTTTTCTTTTGTCTAAAATAATGCTATTTCAAGCCAAGGGAAGGCTTTGAGGTCCAACTTCTTAACAAATCTTATTTTTAACTACCCTAACAGTTTGAACCGTAAATAAAAACACTGGTTAAAACTACATAATCTTAAAAATCTAAAATATTTTCAAGTTGAAAGTCAGATTTTTGTTTTAATTTGCAACAAAGAAAGTTAAAATATTTGCTTTATAAACACTGATAGCATTCAGATTTTGTATTACCCAAGGAGTAACACAATTTTGCAGTACAAGTAATACAAGGAGTACTACTACAAGTTTAGACATCCAGCTGTGCGGAAGCTCCTGACCTACCTTAGATCATATGTCACATTTCAGAGCTTTCAGGTATCATCTAGAATAAAACAAGTCATAAATAAATGGTCAGGGAAACATTTAACATTGCTGCAAAATCAATTGAGCATGAATGAGAAGCCTTTTGGGAGGCCTAGCATTGCTGACGTGGAATTCCTGCTTTTATTCAAAATAAAAATGATGATCAACCAAAACAGTTTTCTCACACAGTAGGTTAATGAAGACCATCAATGCAAGGGTCAAAATACCTTGGACTCCTCTTGGCAGAAATCCTGAAAAAGGTAATGAATGAAATAGAAACGGCAATCCACCTCCAACCTACCATATGTCTGTTACATTTCTGCCACATCTGTGTTTATTCCAAACAAGTCCTCGCATGCACTGGATAGAGAGTTTTAAAGAATCTAGTTTGGATAATATTATTATTAGCAAAGGGGAAAATAGGCTTAATAATGTCATGTAGGTCATCAAAATACTCTGGTCTCTAGAGTATTGGCAGACATCCCTGACAAGAAAAGCTAATATGGATTATTTTAGGAACTCTATCAACTGTGGATACTTATGCCTGTATAAATTATGTTATTACAGGATTTAAAATACTAGCACCTCAGAAAAACTCAATACACTAAAACATCGGATGGGGAAAACAGCATGAACAGTGAGTGATTCAGTACCAGTAACATTGCCACCATACAGTTCTCATCACAGCACATCTCATCTGACTTGGAAAATTAATCTGGTTCTCAAACATGAATTATATTTACTTTTTACACATTTCTTTAGGAATGCTGTGATAAGAACTGTATACAACAGCAACTATCAGTTTGCTCTGCATTAATTTTCCCTGATGTTAAAACCACTGTTCTTCAGCCCAGCTGGGGTAAAATGAGTAGACAACGATATGCCATTTTCACATCACTTTTTCACAGTGAAATCTCCTTCATAAGTAAATGGAACAGTCACATTTACCTAAGTGAAATGAACAATTATTGAAGGGTTGCTCCCTACCTCAGTCATTTTCTTCCGCCCTGTGTCAGCTTCGGCTTGCTGCTGCCATTTGCCTGATGGTTTATACACTTCATCTCCCTGTCACTGGCTTCAGCAGGAGCTGCAGTCCCGCATTCCCTTTATACTTCTCACGCCTTCCAATACAACTACAGATGTTCCCATTATCCTTTCTGAACTCCACTAAGCTCTTGCCTTCACTGAACTCCCATGCGAATTAATTCCACAGGTTAAGTATGCATTTGTGTAAATACTTATTTTCTTTAATGGTTTTAATTCTGCTGCCTTTTGGTTTCATTATAAGTCCCCTGATTCTTGTATTATAAGAAAAGAAAAGTGTAAGTGCCAGATTTACTTTCTGTATATGCAATTCATTATTTGTATATCTCCATTGCGTGCCCTCTTTATGTCCCCTTTCTGCACTAAACCATCCCAGAGTTTTAATTCTTTCTTCACACAGAAGCCATTCAAGCCATTTGCCATAATTAAAACAATTAATTTCAAGAAAAATCCAGACTGCTACACAGAGAATTCAGAAAGGAATGAGGAGTAAGTTGAAAGAATGACTAAACTCCCTCCACCTACTGAGACTTCTTGCAAGCCTTACACTTCACACATTTCCATACAGAAGCCCACTGCTCTTAGGCTATCTAGGTAATAATATTTAAGTGATTTAATAATACAGTAAAGTGAAATTAATGTGTTTAATTTATTGTGAGTTTCTTCAGCAGCACTGCTGAGTTTAAATTCATGATTACTAGAATTTAAATTTGTGACAACAGTGAGCACTTACACTCCGCCTAAATTTAAGAGCTTGCTTTTCTCATTAGCAGTAAGTTGAGAAGAAGAAAATTAAAACTAAAATTTTCTTTATCCAAAAAAAATTTTATCCAAAAGTAATCTTTTGGACATACATAGCATTAAAAACCATATTGTTACTGATATTGAGATAAACACTTTATGTGGCCAAAATTTAGTCCATTAATACTTAACAGCATCAATATCTAATTAACATTTAAGCAGAGATGACCTTTCCAAGAAAAAGATATGGTTTCATATGTTTGGCTGATGATGATAAGGCATGGGTGGATTTTCTCCTTTTAGGAGAGACTTAACTAGAAGGAAATTTTTTAGGCCTTACAGTTTGTGGGGATGAGTTCCTTACTAGATTGTAAACTACTGAGGTAGGATATAGATTACATGTCAGTCAGTTCATTCTCTTCTTCACTCACAAAAATCTTGGGAGAAAATTGAAATTTCTAAAAGAGCATTTCACACTAAATTTCCTCAGTGCATCTGCTGATATGTGTATGTTGCAACTCTGGATACATCCCAGCCAATTCAGTAAAGCCACTAGACAATCTACTCAAGAAGCTGAAGCCATGATGACTCACAGTGACTACTTAGTTATGTTGCCCACTACAATAAAATAGTTACTGCAGCATTGTACAGCCTGTATGCTTCAGCCTGTACAAACTGAGGATGGTGTCTGTCTGAAGATCTAATTAATGTTAGGCTTTTAATAAGAAAATATGTGGTGCTGTATCTTCCATAAAGTGGCCTTTCTTGAAAACCTACTCATATATTATTTTTCTTTTGATCTCAGGAGAAGCAAGGTTGTGACAGAACATGGCTGTCCAACTCTTTCAGTGAGAAACAATACTGGCAGGTCAACATTCAGTCCTTTTCCTACTATAATTATGCCTCCCTTACTCTTTCTGTTTATTAAGAACAGACATGTATTTCTGAAGCTACAGCCATATAACTATTTTTTTTTTTTAAGTTGCATGGAACAGTATTTAGCAAGATTAATGAAAATAAACAGTGGCTTAGGAGGGGGAGTACCAGAGGGGTTACAGAATTTACATCCCCGCATATAGAAGGAGGCAGACCACCCAAACTAGAACGTCTGATTTCCCTCTCACTCTATTTGCTAAGTGAAAAGCCCAAAATAAAACACAGAAAACCCCTTGTTGATCTTCCTTGATAAATATAATCAATAAAGTCTACAGTCATGATACAAAGAGTTCTACTCTGGTTAATTAGTCTGGTAGCCAGGGGAAATTCCCAGAAGAATGCTTTGATACTTCTCTTTGATTACACTTAAAGGAAAGCAAGATGTTATTCTGTAAACCACATCTAAAGGACAAGTAATACATGTTTACCAGGCTCAGAGCCACCTACCACCCTGCAGTATCCTGATGATTCTTTTTATTAAGCCAAGCTCTTATCCAAAGCTCTGCGGAGGGGTTGGACACACTTTCCAATTTAAGTTCATGAGAAGTCTTAAAGCTTCTAAATACAGATCTGCTTCAGCTGAATGATGTTATTTATCTGTCTTACTTTGTAACTTAGTTTTACAAAACAGAAAAGTCTTTGCTTTACCCTTTGTTTAGACAAAATAAAGTTCATTAATTATTCCCTACCCTGGTCTGAAAATAACTAATTACTCTACATGAACCTAAGAGAAGGAGCACTTTCTTCTTGCAATGGCAACAAAACTACCCACTAAACAGCCAAGCATCCCTTCGAAATGCTTAACATGTAACAAGAAGAATGTGCTCCATAATTCACTTACTTTACACACAGTTGCACAAGGAGCAGTGACACTAAACAATCACTGTAGAGACCCATCTCTTCTGATGGGCAACAAGCAACACTCTTCAGGCTGTTCAAAGAAGGTGTGAAACAGTTAAAACTGCATCCTCTCTTCAAAGTATGTTTCATTTTAATGAGCTTTCTTTAAAAGACAAAATTGTGGCATAGAAAAGGAAAAAACCCCAAAGAGTCTCCAAAAGCAAGTCTGCATAATTTATGTGTTATCTAAGGTCTCTGTCACTGAAGTCAGATAAGAAATGAAGAATCTATATTTTATAAAAAGGATCTGATTTAATTACATGCAGAAACAATGTGTTCCTTCCCCCCCCTTTTTTTTTTTTTTTTTTTTTTTTTAGCATGAAGGATAATTGAACAAAATATTTTACATGATTGAGGAATAATTATATACCATGTCTGCACTTCCATCTCTTGCGGACAGGCTGTATCCTAAACTGTGAAAGCAGGTTCCTCCACACCCACACAGCGTAAGATCGGGAAAATCACCTAAAGCCAGAAGCCAGACTGTAGTATCTCACTGAGAGGTCAGCACTTGATCTTGCACTTCACTGAAAAGTTAACTTTTCTCCTGTATATTTTGATGACAGTAGTTGTTTAGCTGCCCAGCCTCTCAATTCAAGCTATAACCTTCTGGACAAAATGTTTAATACCATTGCTCTTGCCAAAAATTTCATTGCTTCCATTTGATGCATCAGAGACACAAGTGTTACCTGACGAATTTTTCCTTAACAGCGGCTTTATCTATCTTTCCTTCTTCACTAATATATCAACGTTACTGGACTGCAGATCCTACTGCCTGCTGTATCAGCACCTGCCTTTTAAGTCACCAGTACCTTGATTATTCTTTCTGAATATTGGAGCTCCTGATCTATGCAATAATGAAGCTCTCACAGTTGGTTTCTGATTTGTTTTGGGTTTGTTGGAGTTTTTTTGATGATTATTAAATGTTTAAGATGGTTCACACACAAAGTCAGACACCAGCCCAAATTTCAGACTAATCAAAGAGAAGGAAACAGACTACAACTGAACAGCAGAGCTTTGCATGAAGATAAGCGTATGTTTTCTTGAAAAATTAAAACCAATGAAGTGTAACAACTCTGATGGCAGCTGGGCACCTGCCCAAATTTAACAACACCAGCATACCTAAAGTTAGAAATACAGTTAACTGTCTTCTTAAATAAAATCTTCCTTTTTTCTTCCAAATTGAGTACCAATGTAAAGTGCTGGCCTAATTGCTCTTGTGAATATAACTATTAAGTCTTGGTTAAACCAAATACATCTTTCTGGTATTATTGCACTACGCATTCTGATTTGACACCAAAATGAAATGTGCACGTCTGTAATCTAACTGGCTTGCTTCTCCTGGGAAGGCTTCCTCAGTTTGTCATTACTGATGAAGATAAGAAAACTGATTATGATACAAAACTGAGATTTCTAAGGAATATAGGTGGGTTTGGAAAGAAATCAAATAGCAGATGATGTACTTCATCATGAAGGTCTTAAGACCAGTGTTACTCATGTTTGGTTATTCAAATCATGTTCAGCATTTGAGCTGAGAGATTGACTTCAAGCTTGTGTTTTGTGAGGTCAAACAAGAAGTGGCCAAAAACCTAACCCTCCCTTGAACCTGTGAATACTAACGGCACTAGTATGACATTTAAATAGATGAAATAAGTCTCTGCTGTAAGCAAGAATTTTCGATTTATCCAGCATATGCCGTCATAATTATGAAGTGTCAAGATCTGATCTGGATCACTGTCCAGCTGACAATAATGAGCAATTCCCTGCATAGCATACTATACAGCTCATGCTTGGCCCAGTCTATTTGCCACATACTTTAGTAAGATAAAAACCCAGGAGGCCATGTGTGCGTAAAACAATGCAATAGCCCCACAACAAACTTTAAAACATCATTATCATTTCTAGCTTCACTGAGAGTGCTGTCAGGCCACTGACCTGACTTTGAAGATTGAACGCTACCTTGGAGCTCTTCAATAGGTAGGACTACAGAATCATACTTGTAATCCAGTAGTTTTACACTGACAATTAAATTGCTCTCTCTTTGCAACCCCCACTTTAATACACAACTCCAGTACTTACATTTATATTTTAAAAATGAAACTTTTTTTAGTAGTAGTAGACAGTTTATATGGTACTTGAGGAGCTTCTTTGAGAGTTCTATCTTTAAGAACCTTTCAGCAGCACAAGTCTACCTCTGATTCCCAATGACAGCTATTTTCCTTTTTCAGCATAATGATTAAACAAACAAACAAACAAACAAACAAAAAGTATCTGAGTAGTTTCCGGGCTCAGGAAAATGTCATTAAGGTTTGCCCTTTGCTATTCACCTCCCTCTCCCACAAGATCAGAATGTACACAGGCAAGGCCCTTGTTGTTCCTGCCCACAAATCAATATTTACCGCAGCAGGGAAGGGAAGGAAACGAGAAACACAGGATAAAACAAGGGACAAAAGCAGCTCCATTTCCAATGATAATTCTCCTTCCTCACCCCTATTCTTTCAGGTGCTGTTTCTTAAGAGCAAGTGAACAACAAAATAACTAATGTCTAAGTTCTGTTGCCATAAGAACTTCAACAAACTAAACCTTGCTATTTGCTATTAAGTTCACCTACATAATCAGTCCCTTTGATTTTCTACAATTCAGGCCGCAGATTTGCAGGGATCTCAAACATTTCAGACATACAGTAGAGAAAGCATTTTTATCATTGTTTTTCTAACTGCTTTACATTCATTTACCCTTTGATCTCAGCTATAATTAAAGGGGGAAAAAATACAGTGAGAGGGTCAACAATGCCTTGAGTTCTAAAAATCAATGGTTCAAGTCAAAGGAAGGAACTTGCCTGTTCTTCCCTGGAAGACGCGAGGTTAAACTATATTTGCTGCTCGAGGTTGTGAGTTAAATAGTGTATTCAGTGGAACTACATAAGTGTGCTAGAGTTGAAGTCTTAGTCCACAAAACACCCCTAAACGAAGCACAAAGCCATCAGATGTCACTCACACTACCCACCAGGGGAGACTACCTTGTGAATAGTATTTATCTGTTTGGTTAACAGAAGCACTGACACTGACAATAATGACCCCAACCATCATCATTTCCACTCCAGCAGTTTCAACAGAAGTATTTCAAATGAGGATGAAGTTTTCTTTATTTCGCTAGTCCATTACCACACTACTTGAGTTCCCATATTCTTGCAAACAATTCAATATATTCATCCTGAAACAGTAAAGCTTATTTTCTTATAAGAATCCAACAGAAATACATATAATTTCAGTGCAAAAGAGAGTTCAACCCATTCACTGTAAGATCATTTTTCTAAGTTAATACATTAGTAATTTTCTATTCATCCTATTTTTCTTCTAAGCTATTTACTTTTTTTTTTTAAATAATAATTAACCTTTTAAACTTTTTACTCTTTCTTCTGTATTCTAATGGAAATCCCAAAACTCACTACTTATAATCTGCATTTATTTAAATTGTTCATTGCCTATTTTGCATTTCTCAAACCAATTATTCAAATGACTGCCAAACTCCATTTATCTTCCACTATCATTCTAGAATCAACTTTGTTGTCAACATTATCAGTGCCAGTAATAATTACATTACTCCTTCAAAATGTACCCTTGAACTCAGGCAAACAGGTACGTTAAGAACCGCTATAAGCCAGTTTTTAATATCCTTTTTTTTTGTGTCCGTTTCCTTAAGATACTATTATAATCTGTTTTGTGTTTTAACAAATTGCAATTACCTGGATATTAGAATATCATGACAAAAGTGTAACAGGAAAAAGTGGTAACATTTTGTCTAACACTGATTCATGCTAATAACAGACATAATTTACTTGCTTTATTAATGTTCTTGGCTGTGATTTTTACCCTGATATATTCCAACAGGCAGATGTCACAAACGAGTATCCCTATTAGCTGAGGACCAGCTAAACCACTGAAACAATTTCCATGGTCCAGTCCTTGTTCTACGGAGTCTTTTCTCATTTCAAAGTCTAATTCACTGTTCCTGAGCTTCTTCCTCATTAAATACTGCAATCCCAGACATGCACGCACACACAGCATGCACGATGTGGTGCAAGTAGAGAAGTATGCCATTACCATAGTTCTCATATTTATCTTTCTGTAGTTCCTAGGCAGAATCATACATTTAAGATTACAGGCCTCCACTTTCATCTTTTGCACCTTCTACATAAAAGTGCAGGCTCTGTGATCTCAGCAGTTTTATGTTCTCTCAGGACCCAAAAGTCTGATTTCTGACACTGACAAGCTTAACTTTTGTACACTAGGCAGTGCTCATAAGGCAAAGTACCTTAATTCAGAATGGAAGAAAAAAAAAAAAAAAACACAACCCCAAAAAAAAGCTCTGAAACTTAATCCTAAAGTAGGAAACAATTTATTAGGATGCCTCAAGTATTAAGTGGTAACTCATTTTCAGCATGAAGCAATTAGCTTCTTTAAAATATCTCTTCCCTAACCACAGAATCTATTTTTCCTTGGCCTTTCTAGTGCCTATCATGTCAGCACTATAATTTCAGGCAGTTTCAAATATTTTGTGACCTAGAGCTCTAGAACTAAGCTGAACAGCTGCCTGCCCCTGCTTTGTATGACTCAAAAGGCTTGCTAACCTTACAGTTTCAATACTGAGTATTTACATTCATTATCCCTTTGTTCCTTAATTTTGTAGAATATCTTAAATAAAAATATGCTTCACATTAGCCAATAAGTCAGCTTGTGCAGTACCCATAAAGCATATGCATGTTTGTAACATTAGAAAATCAGTTTCTGCGTGCTCCCAGTTTCATCACACCTGTTACAGTCACATCCCAGTTCTCACCTCTGAGCATTAGCAGGGAGAACTGAAACACTTTGAGTGTTTTCCTTTTTCGGCAGATAAACAAACCACACACATTCAATTTAATGAGTACCTCAAGGTTTTTCTATAGAAGAAATCTTGAGAATATTTAACAGTTGAGATAAACTAAGGTAAGAAGGTTGTAAAAGTATTCAGATCTCTTGAATACTGTCCTGGTGAACACCACATTGATTGTTTAAAAACAGTCACCCATAGAAAGGAAAGGAAAGAAACAAACAACTGACAGTACAGATGGTGGGGAAAAAAGATGTGGGCAAAGTGAAGGATTTCTGTGGGGGCAACTGAGGACAAGCTAGAACTTCTTTGCAGTGCATGGGGAAAACCAGGTATTTTTTTTAGACTCTCCAGCCTATATAGTGCTTCAGCCACAGGCCCCCTCTGAACTCTGGCCAGCAGCTGCTTACCTCCAATCGCAGCAAAAGAGAAGGGTCTCTTTGGTATACAGTCAGAGGTAAAAACTTGCAGCTGAAGACTTCTCAGAAAAAAGGGAGTTGTAACCTATTTTTAAGCTTAATCTTTATAGAACTTAAGAGTGGCTTCTTTGGTGTGATTATTGCTGCCAAATCTATCCATGTTTCTAGCATTAATACAGCGTCTACACTAAGAAAATCTAACATTCAGGTCAATGCATTAAAAAAAACACTTGACAAATCTCAAAGAACAGTGAAACTTTCAGAGTAACCAATGCTACAGAAAAGCCCGTCCTCTGTGACTGTGACTTTTATTGTATGAGCTGTGACGGCATGAAGATAATTTACAAGTTTTTTAAAATTCCCTTACCTCAACTGGTAACAAAAGCTAACTCACTGGCACAGAAGACAACTATGACCATATTACACGGGTTAGTATGTCTTGAGACAAAAATATTTTCAAGGAAGAAATTGTCGTCACAGCCTGTTTAGGGCAAGTGACTTTCATTAAAGGAAAAAAAGAAATCCTAAGTCAAAATACTCATTTAATCAGAAATTCCAGCTTAAATTTTAACTCTGTATATTTACTTCTTAGGATCAACTTTCACTTTTGAAGTTGCCTGACCACATACACAAAATAAACCACGCATCATTAGGAGTTTTAAAAAGTTGAGAACATTCAGAAATGCCACATTTTATACGACACACAAGGATGCAAGTGAGGCAAAATGCCAAAACAAGAATGTAATAAAAATAGCCAACAATATTTTTAATCTACAAAGCTTTTTATCTCCATTACCAGCTGAGCCATCTGTTCTGCAGTTGTTCAGGTCTGCAAAAATATGAGTGTATAAACTAAAATGTGTTGTGTCTTTTAGCTTAGACAATCTGCTGGGTAAAGTTTCTATATTTAAAAATAATAATCAACTTTTGTTTTTTAACAGTGTAGCCAAAATAAACCTGCAAAATGAATTTAAGATGAACATAAATAATTTGATAGCTGAAGGTACCTTCAAAAGGAAGTCTGAACTTTCTCCAGCCTAAAAGTATGTGGCAGAAAGAATGTATTGCTGATGCTGCCCTGTACGTCCTCTCACATTCCTCTGCACCAGCCCACTGCTAGGTCCTCAACTCATCTGCTGTCCCTTACTCCACAGCTACTCCTCACAGGAGAGAAAAGACAGAGCAGTCACTGCAGCACTAATCTTGCATCTTGAGACTTCGTTTTTGCACCTCCCCAACATAAACTTCATAATTTTCCAAAAGCCATTTATGCCTTCTGTGCCTTTGTCTCCTCAAACTGAGAGGACAAAAGGCACTGATAACTGCAAGCCCTAAGCCAGTGTGGATGACAACCAGGGAAGCACCACAGACAGACAGATAACGTCTCTGAGAGTATGCAGTTGAGCAGAAAGTTCACAAGACTGGATAAGGCCACATTCACCCTCAAAATAGTAATTTTACTAAATCAGTAGAACCACTTTACGAGCAAAGGCAGCGCTCAGTGAAACGTCACACCCAGCCGTTAGCTGGTGCAGTGTCAGAGTAATGCAGAGACACAGCAGATGCTACTACTCCAGATCTAGGAAGGTATTTCACCTGAACACAGGTAACCACACAAATGAGCCCATGCAGTTGTTACCAGGGCTTTACATAGATCTACTCACACACTCTTCTAGTGGGGTTTTATGCCATGTACCTGGACTAGCTGCCACGGACTCCAGTGTGAGTACAGCAATCACACTTTGAAAAATTATTTTACATACTTACTGACACCTTTAGGCTTCTGAACACCAGACCAAATCTGGCTTGTAAGACTTCCTGTTCAAAATTCCTGTTGACAGAACAGACCAGATGTTCAATAAAAACATTAGGATCTGGCAAACCATGAAGAAAAGTTGGGCTTGATAAAGTGCACCTGATAATGTGTTCAAATCCCATAAAATGGGCTTAAATACATACCATGTTTAAAGAAATTGGCTCAGTGACCTGAAACCAAGACATTCTGTAACATAAAATATATTTGTTTTCTTGACCTAGCATACCTGGCATACCTTATTGTTTTAATAGCTTGTTAAAGATCTTGGGCTATGTACTTTACACTTTCAAAGATGACGTAAATGGGACATTTGTACATATTTTTTCCTGCTGTCCAGCTAAAGCCAAAGGTAAACCTCTAAACCACAGGGAAAATGGAAAAGTCTTATGAAGCAAGAGCACAAAGTGCTGAAGGCTGAAGTCCAACTGGTACATCACTTTACCTGCCATCTTTTACATCAGCTTCCATATTTCTGATCTATTTTCCTGCATCATGTCATAAAAAAGGAAAAAAATATACAGCTGTCCACCCTTAACAGAACAAACTGCTGCGTTTTTGCATCAATCTGACAAGCAATCCAAGTGTTTGCCAGTCCACTGGTTTTCTTCCCCTTCCTTTCTCTTTCAGCAATATATATCCCTGAGCCCATGTGCAACACTTGTTGCAGGGACAACTGAAGGCACCATATTCCACTTTGGACCCTTCATCACTGTGACACAAGCAGTAACAACCACTGAGTCAAATCAGTTTTCAAACAGGACTCCGAAATTCTCAAAGCCAAGAGAGTTAAACAGGTAAACCACATTCATGATATATGATTTGATTTTGTCCATTTATTA
Organism: Amazona ochrocephala; assembly: GCA_039720435.1. Classification (NCBI taxonomy): domain Eukaryota; kingdom Metazoa; phylum Chordata; class Aves; order Psittaciformes; family Psittacidae; genus Amazona; species Amazona ochrocephala. Next base: position 39,561,425 of record CM077884.1, on the reverse strand, counting down.
TTCTCTAAGTCTGCAAGGCAGTTACTCCCCAGTTCCTAAATTTATCTCTCTTGGGATTTGATTTAATTTAATACTAATAATATACATTAACAATGCATATTTTGCTTTCCTTGTGAGATGCTGCTCCATAAGTCATTTACTGTTTCTGTTCTTTTAATACACTGTAGACAGCTGCTATGCAAGATACTGGTTTCACTACTCCAAAACATCTTCAAAAGGCATGCTGATACCTTTGATTTCCCTTTAAGGGATTTTTGGTAAAATTAATAATACACATTAATAATTCAAATGTTCCTTTTGCCTGATGGTGAATGAGTAGTTTTCACAGTGGCTGAAGAGTTTTCACACAATATTATCAATCTGCATTATTAATGCTTCCCTACCACCCCCTTGCTAGCTGGTTGAGGGGGAGGTTGCTTATGAAAGAATATGCTTTGATAATAGGTAGGTTTGATTTGCAGTGACTCAGAACCAGGACTGACTCATGATGTGTTGTAAATAGTCACTAAAGATAATATCTATCAACCTACTACAGTCTTGTCAAGAGGAGCACTGAAAGTATATACCTGCTGAGCACTCCTTTTAAGGCTTTTCAGTGCTGTCTAGGTAAACACTGGAAATGCTCCTTCTGATCAGTGGTCAGAATTTCTACCCCCATCTACTGGTAGAAATGCAATTTAATATCATTTCACACTCATAAGAGAGAAGGGGGGGGTGGGAGGGGGGTATCGGTGATAATCATTATATCGCTCTAATTTGTTAACAACAGGATCTAAAGGTTACAAAAAGAGCCCAAGAGGATCTGCAAGGACGAAATTTACATTCAACCCAAGGGCACTCTGAGCCTTAAGATTTTTTCTTTGGAATTCTATTAAAAATCCCTTTCCAGTCTTCCTCCCCCTGACACTTCTTTCTGGTTTACAAGAAACCTGTTTAGAAGTATTACCTGTACTTAATGGTTTCCTGGTTATTTTTTGTGCAGCGTTATAAGGCAGCATGTTGTAACAAAAGCATGTGATAGATTTAGGTATTGATTCTCTTTAAAGCTGTTTTCTCAGATGGGAGACAGATTTTTTTATTTCCCAGCCACCTTGGGGCCAGAGCTCTTTAGTACATTAATGATTATGAGTTTGATACTGTCCACTTCAAGAAGATATCAATATATTATTCTATATTTATAAAATACATTAAACTTAAATGCTGCTTAATTGCTTAATCTTTACAGCTGCTAGAGATGTTCAAAACATTTGAATGCATAAATGCACTAATTCCAAAAGGACAAAACAAAAATAAACAAGGAAGAGAAGAGAAGAGTTTTAACTGCCTTTGCAGTTTAACTTGAATTTATTTTTAGTTAATGATAACAGACCCAAAAAGTCCAAGCACTGAGCAATACCAGAAGTGTCACTCGGAACAGAGTTAAACACACTTATTACTATCATTAATCATGGCAAAAGTGACAGAAGAAAAATGAGCTGACTTGGTATATCTAATATATTAATTCTCCCTGCAGATTTGTTCAATGCATGAGCAAGTAAAAGCAGGTAAACCTTTGGAAAAATAGAAGAATGTCAGTATGAAGCTTTCTATTAGTAAGAAATAGTATGATTTTTCCTCAAAGAAAGACACAAAAATTAAAAAATCTAAATACACTGTTTTTAAATATGAGTGAATAATTACAATGAAAGAAATAGCTAAACTAAAGCAGCTTAACCCCATTTTCATGGTGTCTGAGCACATCCTCCTCCCCCCCCCAGCTCCCATGTTTCCTGCAAAGCAGGATTCATATTAGTTTGCTGGAGATCTGGATTACTTCCTCCCTTACAGCTACTCCAAAGCTGTGACTCTGTGACTTTTCCTCCACATTATTTCATTTTATTCCTGCTTCTTAGTTAATATTTACATAAACAAATCTTATTTGATGTTTTCTTATTTTTCCCACTTTTAATAAAATCACAGACATTCGAGATGATCTTTGCCTTCTGGTGAAACACATGCAAGGTAAGCAGAGGAAATGATGGGTAATTTTTTTCTTTAATTCAGGTGAAATTCAAAGGTGGTAAATTTCAGATCTGAACTTCAAATTCCTCTTTCTTTCCTGGTATGTTTTAGCAGTTATAGTGCACATATGGAGCCTTTTCTAAAATTATAAAATGGAGACCTACTTGCAGAACTGGCGACTTTGCTGACATGATGAAGAAACATTACTGTGCAACTTCTGAAATCCAGAAATAGTGAATTAGAATTCAAGGTTGATCCAAAGGCACAACGGGAACAAGAGCAAAATGAGGAAGTTAAATACATTATAAGGATTGTTTTCTCTCTGCTGGAAACGGAAATTTCTTACTCATTTTACTGAAGTTTTTATACACATTTATTTTACTGCATCAGATCATCGAATGATGCGCTCCTGGCAAAATCAAGAGCTGGATAACTTTGTAAGATTCACAGACTGCTCTCTCCAAGATATTTGTGTAATCCACCTGCAGCTCAGATCTTCCTTTCCTGGCCTGCTTTTCAGACTGCAGGTCACAGAAAGTATTTTACTGCTAAACAAAAAGTGCTAAAAGCAGGATGATGAAAAACAGGCACAGTAGTGTAATATAAACCCACAAACAATAAAAACATTTCAATTAGGAAAACTATAAAAGGCTTAGGGAAAAGTTCTGTCTGCACCTCCAGATTTGTGCATCCTGTGCTATATTGGTGCTGTCATCTTCTGGCATTGTTAAATGGCAGGCAATTTACTGATTGATTTTTGGATAGCATCTGTTCGCTACTCAGACATGGCAATGACAAAAACTATTTGGTGGGAGCAAAACAGAATCAAAAATGCTTCTAATGAAGACAGGAGGTACACACTGCATTTGGGCACCAACAGAAGTGGTGACAGGAACATTCCGAATGAAATATTCAGCAAACAACATAGAACCACATTTTTAGTTATTAGGAAAACCAAATTAAGTCACATTGAAATTACAAAGAGTGATGTGAAAAAATTATAATGAAACGATGGCAAAAATGGGAAGGATGCACTGCGGATGTCATATGATTCCAGCGGCACCTACATTTTAAAACCAAACAAGTTGAGACAGCTACTTTAAGGTTGATTTACAGCAAGCCTACAGCCCATCTGCTTTGTAGAGCCAAGACTCTAAAGATAATTTCACAATTAAACAGAAAGATAAACATTGATCAGGAGCACAGTTTTCTTTTTTAACCTGATAAAACTTTATTTTGCATCTTATCTACTAAATGGTAAATAAAGTGGAGAAAAGTAGATTAAAAGAATTTGTTGATTTAGTTAAAAAGTTATCTAAGCTATCATTTCAGTAACTAATAAAAGAAAAAATCAGCTTTACCAAAATTAATTTCATTACTATTGGGTGGAACCATGTAGTGGTTGCTCGGGTGAGAGGGGAAAAAATGTGTCAGTAGCTGCATTAGGCTTTTTTTTTGTTAAAGATCTATGTAAGTGCAGAACTGCGCTGTTCTCAGGGATAGCTTTAGAACTGCTGTATCTCAAATACATCTCTCTGAATCAGAATTTTCTTTCTGTTGGCCTGATACTGAAGGAAAACGTTAATAAATCTGGTGTCAGGATTTTTTTGTTTCTACAAATCATTTTAGTCAGAAAATGCTGACACTATCAAGCCAAAACTTTTTCCAAGACAGTTCTGACAAATTTCTCAGACTTTTTCTGTAAAATAACATTTCAATTTGGGAATCACACTAAGTATAGCAACTGAAGAAAGCCACTTGAGGAGATTTATTTCATTTTCAAATTTCTCCCCCCTCCCTATGAATTCAGTCTTTCATTCTGATTTGAGTTTTATTACTGATTTCCATATCCAGGAGGTGGTAATTCCAGGAAATCCAAGGCAAGTATGATATAGTGAACAAGAAAGGGAGATCAGCTCCAGTGGGCTGGAGTAGATTCTCAGACCATAGCAATCAATCACAAAGGTAAATGTCCACTTGACTTGCCATATGTGGGTTTCCAGTGTAAACATACGCTCTATGTGTTGTAGTATACTAGCTAGAAAATATGAGAAGTGGAACTACTTTTATCATGATTTTTATCAGATTACGCAGCTTATATTTTTCTTGCACCTCTTTATAGGCAGAGGACAGTCATGGTTTTCTTTATTCCCATGTAATGCAAAAGACTGTGCCAGCTGCACAGAATATACACAAAACTTCTAAGCTTCAAAGGTTCACCTTCAATTTCACCACAGAAATTTATTCTTTGTTTTCTGTTTCTTCTTGACTAAATAACTTCATTGAAACTGCAGACTGACTTGACATAGGTAAACAAACTTTTGTGTCTTCAATCAGCAGCAGTACCCAATTTATTCTAGATGTCTGGATACAGTATTTGATATTAGGTCTCAGAAGTAGAATAGCTGCATAATTTTGAGCCATTTTCAACTTAAAAATCATTTTAAAGGCAGGTGGATCATTGCAATTTAGCTCTGGATCTAACCTTTCCCGTCTGAGGAGGCTGTTGTGGATCCTGGATATAGGTTCATAGAGTGAAGAACAAGTGAAGAACAGATATACAAAACCTAGTTTGAAGGAAATTACATACCTGCATGTAACAGGTTTTAGTTCTTGAGCCTAAAACCTGTTATATGCAACTCCAAGGTCTTAACAGTGTAAAATAAATATGCAGATATTGTTAATACTTTTTTCTGTTATTTAACATTATGAGAGTCAAAATATAGTGTGGAAGTTCATTTTCATGCTCTTTAATCTGAGAGACCAAATACAGAAACTCTACACCACTGTCCCCAGACTATAAACCTTGCCATTTTGGACATCACTCAATGTATGAACACTAAGATAGCTACCAGTAGGTGTTGGAAAACAAACAACTCATAAAAGGAGCTCTGCATTACAAAATGCTTAATAAAAGTTTATAAATCTTAATTCATAGTTACCAAATCAGTGTAAAAACACTGGGTTAAAAAGTCACAAATAAATGGTAATTTAACCTTCTGGCACTTGACAAATACTTATCTTCTTCGTTCCCCATTTGTTCACTAGCTATTACATAACTTAGGAAAAAAACCAAACCAAACCAAACCACAAAAAACCATATATACGTCTTTGCCAATTAAGAACCATATTTGAAAAATTGCTCACTAGAATACATTGTTGCCTAAAATGAGATTAGTTACGTACTAAGTTATTTATTTGCTGTCACAACCATAGAGGAACGATCATTTTATCGTCAGTCTTACTCAAATGGAGTTTTTTTAAAGAGCATTTTGTTTCAATAAGGTCATTATGCTTATTAAATAATTTCCATAACAAAGGCTAAATTCTTACTTGATGTAGTAAAATGTATTTTTGTCCATCCTTGAAAAATAGATGAAGTACAAACGTGCGTTTCAAGAATAGTAAACAAAACACATTTATATACCTTTTGACACTTTCAATTGTTCACCCATATTTCACATTCACACCACTCAACAAGAGGTAAGGACTGTTTTAAATTAAGCCCCATTTATGCCTTTCAATTTCCAATAGATGCATCTATAGGTATAGCAATTGCTTAGATAGGTAACACAGCTGTGCCACACCCTAATATTGTAATCATCAGCACAGGATGTTAATTAGAGGTGATTTCACAGGTCACCTGATTTATAGACTTTCAAGCACAGAAAGATAACATAAGAACATAAGCTGTCCATACCTTCCTTTTACAGTGCACTTACGCATAACATTTAAAGTAACATTTCTGAGTTTTACTTTTCAAAATATTTTCCTCTTTCACACTGTTATTGACTAATGTATCAAAGAATACAGTTCCCTTAATGATGCATCAATTCAATGCATCATTACAAATGCACTACTATCCTGATGATGTATCACTCAATAACACAGTAGCAGCTGGCAAGAACTTCCACTCAATCGGATGATGCAAGTTTTATCCCATTTAATTTACATAGCTAAGAATAAGGATGAAGAGTTGTTAACAGGCAGAGAAAGCAAGTTCACATACAAAAAGTTACTAATTGTCTTTAATAGAAACTGACAACTGTGGTTTTGTAGTTTGGAAAAGCAGATGTTTCCAACTTCCCAGCAGTTTCTTAAAAATAAATAAATAAACAAACAAACAAACAAATAAATAAATAGAAAAAAAATCCCACACAAAACACAAAAAAAAAAAAAACGCAAAAAAAAAACCCACTATATCATAATCCAATATCATTCTTCTTTCTGATTTACTACTGCTACTACACTTTCAGTTTTTCAGTTTAGTACCTTAAACAGAGCTGCAAGTGATAAGCAAGCCACATGCTTACCACTGCCATCTGCAGCTTTTGTTCCAGACTGCTGTGTTGAAAGCAGCAGCTCCTACTGCTCCACCAGCCCGCTGCTGGCTATTAATTCATTTCTATTTCCTTTGCCAGGCCTAGGGTCCTTTAACAGTTTAAAAACTCTTTGATGTTTGTGCCCATCTAGGAAAGATTAAACAACCAACTTCGTCTGGTGGGCACAGAGTGAAGTCTCTACTCATAAGCCTGCCCTGTTCTGCCCTCATCTCTGCAACTATACCTGAGCATCCTATTTCCATGTCCCCTGTCTACATTTACCAAGCTGGCATTATTTGATTTAACAACATGAAGTCTGGAAGTGTAATATAAACTGAAAACTATACCTTATTTCCACATACTAATCACTCTTCTGCTAGTTTTGAAAAAACCTTAACTAACTGGAATTACTGCTTAACATCAAAGCAAAGCATCTCTATCTGGATGCTGTAGCACATTTTGCAATTGGGATAAAAAGGCACTTCCACAGCCCCACACTGTTAGATTGAATACCACTTGGGCTATTGTATATCTCTGAAAAGATAAAGTGGTTACATGGGTTACAAAGAAGAAAGAAGCAAAGGAATAAAAAGGCTGACAAATCAAAAAGAGGTTTGTGGTTCAGGCAGAATATGAGTTAGGAACAGCTACTGAAATTTTTCAGGGAGAAATACAGCATATTCATGAAGGAAGCTGAAGATGTAAGAAGCCATCAAAAGGAGTACAGAGAATGGATAATTTGGATAGACCACTGATGTTACTGTGCAACACTTTCAGTCTGAAGTGGTGATCAGCTATATAAAACCAGACATCAGAGGCAGCTGAAGTTGCAAGCTAGGCACACTAGGAAAAAAAAAAAAAAAAGATATAAAGATACCTAAGATTTGAGGATTTAGAAGGACTTCTTATTGAGGCACTTACTAGCTAGAAGAGCTTCTGATGGCAAAGGAGAAACAAAAGGTTAGGCAGCATTACAGTGGCTCTTTTCAAGCAGATTGTTTTGATGTGATCCAGGCCTGACTACAAGGGATGATGTTTACAGAAAAATCCATTTGTAACAGCAATAGCTTCATGGTTGAATGAATGAAAAGGTATTTTCTGCACTTAAGTGAAACTGAGATGTAGTACAATGTAACCAGGAAGCTAAATTCTACAAATGCCTTTAAAATAGAAAAACAAAAGAAATAAAAAGAGCACAAGGGGCAATAACCTTTACCTGTAAGACATTTTTTGATTTCTGGATTTTCATTTTCTTTACTGCTGTGGAAAAGTATTCCATGCCAAATTTTCTGCTGTGGTATCCATGAATTGGAAATGTAGGTTTATTGGAAACTGTCAAGTGCAGCACAGAACACTTGGATTTCATTCAATAAGCAATCTAATCATGGTGTTCAGGTAAAAAGCCAAAAACATGAGATCAAAAGACAAGCACATCCAAGGATGAACACAAGTTAACTAACTGGATGTCTCAATTGAAAATAAAGACCTGGAACCATATTCTGGAGCTAGAGATAGAACAGGCCAGAAATACTTCACAGAATACTCAAGCTACACAGGAAATCAAAGGGGAAAAAGACCCAAGGTCAGCTAGAATGTACCTCTATCTGTACCATGAAGATATCAGCTGATACATGTCTCCGCAGCTAAATCAACAAACCAAGTTTGGAGACAGCACAACTGGCGACTGTGAGCATATCATAAAGAGGAAAAAAGTTAAACCACAGTGGCCTGGTCTCACACAACATGCTTCACAGCTCTGCTCACTTATTCCATTACTTACTGCTAATGAATCGCACCAAGCATGGTCAGAGCAGGACAGAAATGCGAGCCTTGCAATCCCAAAGCAAGAGTCACTTTTCAGGGCTTTATTTCTCATGATGAAAAATGGTTGGTCTACAAGCTTCTCCTATGACACAAAAATCACAAAAAGAGGAAACTAAATTGCGAGAGTTCACCTTGCTCTTCCCTTACTCAATCCCTACACTGCCTTTTGTCTTTCCTTCCCACCTTCCAGCACTCCTACTACTGCTGATCATTGCTGACACTCCAGAAAGGGCTGCTGAATCACTCAGGAAAATACACCAATCTCCTGTAATTTGTATGGATTACAAATCTTTAACTTTTTTAAAAGACACATCAAGTTTACTAATTGGAACAGTGTATTTATCAAATCAATTCCAAGGTCACTGCAACTGCACCACAGTCTCAGTTCAAGAAACATGTATTTAGTGAGGATGTATTTTCCAATTGATAAAGAATAGTAATTTAAGAGGAACACTCGGAGCAGAAGTTTATTCAAGTAATTGCAAATACTTATTAAATAAATACTCTGCAGTTTGACAGAATAAAGAAATGAAAGTTTTTAGCATAAAAATTAAACATATAAAATAGAGAAATAAAATAGATCTATTTAATTTCTTTCACCATTTCTAGTGATAGTACATTTTGATGTTAACCCTACCTCTTTCTCGATCACTAGTAGTTTCTAGATTACTTATAAAACAACTTGTGGCCTTTCTATTGAAAGAGATTGATTTACAGAGACCTATTTAGAAGACAAGTGATGGATACCTATTCTTCAAGCATAGGTCATTTCCACTCCACACAGAAGACAACAGAGGCAATAATGTTAATCAGATTTTGATTAAATTTATTTTTGAGAATAACAGGACTCATAACTGTTAACAGAGATTTTTCAGAGAATTTGCAGGAGCAAACAAGCAGTTTATGGTTATGTTTATCTGACAAACCACAGCCACTGCATGGGAACTGCTATCTTAGCCTCAGTACATGGGTCAGCATTGCTGCAAAAATAAATACTTTCTACCTGAGCACCAGAAAGACTGAATTTTGCCCAGGTGAAAAATGTTTTGCAACTGAGGTATAACTAAATCGCATTTTAACCATGTTCCCTAATCATCCCTATTTTTACGCCTAAAATGTAACTTGACTCAGGGGCAGTGTTATAACATGCTACCCATCTACGCTAATAGACTAAATCACATTATCCATTTCAAGTGATGACAGTGCTCTAACTGGATTTGGTACTATAGAGGAACCCCAAATATTAAAGAGAAAAATCAGTATTAAAAGAAAAAACGTTTGTGTGAAAACAAGTACAGAACCACATAACCTGATGAATGGCAGAGATTTACTGTAGAGGAGGTGGGGGGCTAGGAAAAGAGGGAAGAGGGGGGAAAGGAAAGGAAATATTTTCTCTAGTCCCTCTAACTAGTTTATCATTCAAAACAAATTAAAAAAAGGTGGTGGGCCATCAGATGAGTCCTATTTTTACTTTCAAAAAAGCTGTATATGCTATGCAAGTATAAAGCAAAAGAACATGAATTTCCAAGGATAAACTGAAACATTCTTGTATTTAGGTGAGGCCAGAGATATTGGAAAACAGCAATATGTTACAGAGAAAATAAGCATCTAAAGGAAAGCTATTTGGGTCAGCATGTTGGAATTACCTGGTAGATATATGAGACAGAAGCGTTCTGTTTCCAGAACGACTACTTCTAACAAAAGCACAAAAATAGTAAAATACCACAGACTCACCAGATACACAGTGATTGAGTAGATTTGGTCTATGGGTGGACACAGACAGCTCAGTGTTGGCAAAAGCAAGGCAATCATCTGGGTACCAAAAATAAACATGGAAATCACTGCTGAATACAGAAATCATATGGGAGATCTTGTGGTGATTGCAAATAATAAAACCATCTGTCCAGTAATAAGAAGCACTACACTGGGCAAACAAAGGAACAAAGCATAAATCACAGAAAGGTACCCTGGCAGTGGGAAAGTTGCTACTGAAAGCTCGTCTGGAGAATTATGTGCAATTCTGATCATCACATAAAGTCACTGCAGAAATGAAGCAGGTGCAGGTCAGAGCTATCAATTCACACAGAATTTGGGTGAGTTTTAGCTATGCAGACCGATTTGCCAGGCTTAGTATCTCAATCTTAGAACAATGGAACCAAAGTAGGATTTTTTGCCAATATTTATGAGACCTTGATGACAGTAGGAGTTTTTAAAAGCAACCAATTAAGCCTATGCATCCCAAGGGGTGAAGGAAAAGAGCAGAAAGGAACAGCATTCACAAATTCACAGGAATTAACAGCTGTCCATACACAAAGGTTGATCTTAGTCCCATGCAGAGATCTTTCTCTCATTTTATTTATGCTTCAAGTATGTATTTCCAACAGCATTCTCATCCCCAAAATGTGGGGGACTATACATAAAGATAGGCACATAGACATGGATTACCAGAGACAGGTTTCCAGGGACTGAATCTGCAGCTTATTTTATTCTGTTTCTAAAAACAAGTTCAAATGGTCAGACAACCCAGAACTGGATCTTCCCCTACTGCATACCCTGGTTTGATTAACTTACCAAGAGTTGCACTAGGGTCCCACTCCCTAATGTCTTCTGACTTACCTGCCAATAGTGGGCAAAGATGGAAGAATACAGACCATGGCATGGCATATTCTGTGGTTTACATAGCAGATCCACAGATTATGGGATCGGGATGAATTTTGACAGAGAGAAGGAATACATTGCCTGCACTCTGAACAGGATGTATTTCATATAAGAAGGGCTCCAAATCTTCTTAAACTATAATTCAAAAAAGGAACTTCTATGCACATACTACTGCTGCAACTTAAAGTACATTTCAGGTTTCTGGAATTGTAAGGTTAAATAGTTGGTTTCTTTCAATTTATTGCTGCATTCTATTTCCAGAAGGGGTTGCAGCCTTGGAACAATCAGAGACCTTGGAACTGATTATCTCTAGGAAGAACACTTCGTCAATTTTACCCATCATATTTAAAATTTGGTTTCATCCACATGCTTAGTGTGACTTCACAGTTTCAATAATACATACAAAATAAAAAGCAAGATGCACAACCGTAAACAGGAACCATAAAACAAATCAGGTGAGGAAAAAAAATGTGTTGCTTATTTTTCTCTCGTATTTATGTTTGACTTAGATGATAGCAGTGACTTCTGAGAAGATGGAACAGCTGAAAGTACTTTAAAGGGTATAGCTGATAATGGAAGGATATACCTTTTCTTAATTTCTGCTAGTGTTGGTACTTCAATAACAATATTAGTCCTGTAAAAGCACACAGATGCTACGTAAAGCATTAAGAAAAATCTAATCATCATGCTATGATAAATAATTGTTTTAAAATCTGCATAGTTAAATAGAATAAAAAATATATAATCTTCCTATTATATTTAACTAAATTACAGATCTTTTTATTTTCAATAAACTGACTTTTGCCAGTGTGAAGAGGTTATTCAAACCTCATCCCACCTTTCTAACAAACAAAATAGATGCGAGAATACAAGAAACCTACAAAAAGAGAAGATACTCAAAGTAGCCTGAGCACCTAACAATAAGAACACAGAGAGCACTGCCAGGGCAGACAAGTTATGAAGAAGGCTAATGGTGGAAATGTGACTTCTTACATGCTCTCCATCTCTCCTGAAGCAGGGTACATACACATACAAATATATAAATTGTGATCTTCTTTTGATAATGTTTTTTAACACAAGTAGTATCAGTTTGCATATACCAATTAAAAAAATAACAGTGTTACAAGGTAAGTTGCTACTTCAGTTCGTATCTTAGAATCATAGAATCATAGAAGAGTTAGGGTTGGAAAGGACCTTAAGATCATCTAGTTCCAATCCCTCTGCCATGGGCAGGGACACCTCCCACTACACCATGCCATCCAAGGCTATGTCCAACCCCACCCTGAACACCGCCAGCGATGGAGTATTCACAACTTCCCTGGGCAACCTATTCCAGGGCCTCACCACCCTTACAGGAAAGAATTTCTTCCTTATATCCAATCTAAACTTCCCGCTGTTTAAGTTTGAACCTGTCACACTGTGTCCTCTCACTACAGTCCCTAATGAAGAGTCCATCCCCAGCATCCCTATAGGCCCCCTTCAGATACTGGAAGGCTGCTACGAGGCCTCCATGCAGCCTTCTCTTCTCCAGCCCCAACTTTCTCATCCTATCTTCACATGGGAGGTGCTCCAGTCCCCTGATCATACTTGTGGCCCTCCTTTGGACTTGTTCCAACAGTTCCATGTACTTTATGTTGAGGGCACCAGAGCTGCACACTTCCTGCATTTCCTTCAAAATGTTAGCACAGACATTGTTTTTTTCAATGATTCAGGATAAGTCACACATTACACAGGAAGTGATAACACTTAAATCTGCAGAAGGCTTCACTATTCCTATTCATTTCATAGTAAAGTATGAATCTTTAAAATTTTCCATTTTGCCTGCTTTTTATCTGTGAACAATCCTGGATAAGATTTACAAGTCTGTCAACTAAACTTAGAGCAACCTGGAAACTGAATCTTTCAGAGAAGCCCGCAAGATTTATGCCCTGCAGTAAAATAAAAAAAAAAATAATGTGGGAGTCAAATTGCCTAACAGTCACAGCTTCAAAACACAAAAGTTGACATGAAAGTTAAGAAGAAAACTTTATGAAACGAACATGCTACTTGTAAGAAAAACAGTTCTCAATATTTCTTGCATGAGTATAAAGCACTGGAACTTCAAGACACTGTCTCTTTAAATGACATGCAACAGTGAGTATTTCCATAGTAAAAAGTATCAAGCAAATTCACTGCTTTGAAGTTATATGAGAAGAGGGTAAGCTCTACTGTCCACATAAAAAGAGGATCTCTTCATCATTTATAGACAGACTGGTATTCCATGGGACACTTTTGTAATCTGGCTGGCAGGAAGTGATACATTAATGAAGATCAAAATGCAACTTCAAAAAAGTTGGTAAAAAAAATTTATTAAGTAACCTACCTACTATTTTTGAAGTGGGAAATACAGAACAACTACATCTCCCTAAAAGGCACATTTTCATTAACACAGGTGCACAGAATTTGTCCATTCTCATTCCACAGTATTCTTCCAAACAATTTAGCTAAAGTGAAAATGCACATATTTCAGGGTGGTAAAAGTGTATTTCCAACAGTTTGGCAAAGATAGAAAGAAACCAAGCAAAACCACAGGCTACAATCTGTAAAATGACAGTAACCTATATAGATGGAACCCTCTAAGTGATGCACAGAGCCCAAGTCACAGTTCCAGCTGCATCTACAGTCATATGACCTAAGATTTTTTTTGAAAATAATGAACTACCATTCTCTGCCTAGGTTCAGCATGTCATAACTTTCTTATCTGTACTCACAAAGCAGTGTCTCTGGGCCAAGCACCGTCTGCCTGGGCAAAGTCATGTCAAGAAATGCTGGCACAGTGGGACTCCCACTATAGCAGAGTCTGTGGACTTGCTGAAAGAAGTAATAATTGAAAATATATCCAAAACTTAAGAAATATATACAGATATTCCATATTACTGTAAAAATAGCTTTACAGCAAATTAGCTGATGAGAGGAGCAAAGGCAATGAAATAATACTGCTGTGCCATAACAAGCATTATAGCATCATAGAATCATAGAACAGTTAGGGTTGGAAAGGACCCTGAGATCATCTTATTCTAACCCCCGCCATGGGCAGGGACACCTCACCATAGACCATGTTGCCCAAGGCTCTGTCCATTAGAATTTTGCTTCAGAACCAGGTAGCCTCAAAAAGCAAATTAAATTGACATTTACAATATCTGGTAAAAAAAGATGAGGGTAGGTATAGAAGGTACAGGACAGAGCGGTTTAGGGAGGAAAATGTATCATAAAGGAAGTGGTAGAAAGCGCTTAACCTAACTGACTGAGGCATCCTAAAGATGTTAAAACAGAGCTGCTAAAAAAAAGCTTGCAAATTTAGAAAATGTATCGTATTGCTATGAATGTGCAGAGGCACAAACAATGTAAGTGCAGTGTCAATCTTTCTTTTTCATTTGCTTATTCTCCTTTTCCTTTCTAATGGAAGGAGTGTTTCTTTGTGGATGGTCTTGAGGCATATTCCTCAAGCACTTGGTAAATCTAAGACCTGTTCCAGAACTCTTCCAATATCACCTTTCTCTCTAAAGAACAAGGTGGACTTAACTGATACAGAAAGATTGAAGGGAAGGCAAAGACCAAACTCTAGTCTTCTACAATCCCTTAAAATATTAAAAAAAATAAAAGCTATGAATCCAAGTCCTAACTTTGTACTCTATGACCTCCTCAGCTATACACCTAAGATATAGCATAAGCTTGCATTAATAACATTTTCAGATGTTTTTATACCTTTTTAATAATGTATGTCAATTATATCTGGGTTTAGGAAGGATAGTATTCATTTATCGATCATGGTTCATTATCTCAAACCTGGAAATTTCTAAGCAGATTTCATCTCCTGTGCAATTCTAAATAATTCAGGATGCAATTTTAGTCAGGTTATTATGTTTCTATTTTTTTCCTATTAAATTTTTTTAAAATCAAAATAAAAGCTGACAGATGTACAGCAAAGCATCAAATGTCCAGCTCATACTACCCAAAAAGTCCCAGAGAAATCATCTTGAAAAGTCCCATGAGTGAGGATACTGTTATTTAATTCTTTGTTTTTAGAACATTGACCTATGTACCTACTGGATTTGTATTGTATTACATGTATATTTAATAATGATTATAATAACAGTAGCAAATAACTTTTGAGCTCCTGTTAAAAGGACATACATTGTCATTTCTTAAAAGCTATTTGTTCATTTTGCCTTAAGATAGGAACAATTCATCCCTGCCAACTCTCATCATGAAAACAGAAATTCTGCTCAGGTTTCTAAGTTGAAAAGTAAATCTAAATATGCAATAAATGATGACTAATTTGTACTGCAGATCTGCATTCACTCCAAAGGTGAATTCCTGAGCAAGATACTGACAAACTATGCAGCTTAGAGATTTACAGGCTTATCTGGGGAAGAGTTTAATATTAATGTATTTCCAGCAAAACAGATTTTTCTTTCCCTTCATAGAATTAGCAGAGAATAAACAGACACCATACTGACAATGAAAAATAAAAGGCAAAATAAAAAGGCAGATAGAATAAACAGTGTCTCAGAGAAGTTAATTAGGAACACTGCAGTTCCTAAAGAATTTGAATGGTCAGTTCAAGAGATATTATTATGATAAAGGGATTACTGTAGGATTCTACAAATCAATGGTCAAGGATTACGCCAGGTTTTAGGGAGAAAAGTTGTACCATGTGAAAAAAATTAAGAAGAGTATGTTTTCGTCATTACAATCAGAGAAGGCACAGAAACAAATCCTAGAGTCATACATCAGTGGAAGCAAATTAATCACCTTACAATAACTAATAGTCTCCTTTAGGACTTCTCAGATCATCAACTAAAGTGATGTTCTGAGTGCTTCTGTGATAAGAGAGGATTTAACAAGATGTAAAGTCATAAAACAACAACCCAAGAAGTTATTTGATTAGATGGCTGTGCAATTAGAAGCCCTGTTATTTTCTAACTCATGCCCACTCACTTAACTGGTGTCCCCTTTCATCTTCCCAGAAAGTCACTTGCACCAATTTTGACCACTATACATCAGGGCATTTGATGCGATCAAGCATAAAGAAATTTAATTAAATACGTATGTCATCATTCAACTGCACACCTATATATGGACTGGTATGACAATAGAAGAAAGCAGACATTCCCTGGCTAGTTTTAAGCTCCTTGATCAGGCACTGACAGAAGCACATATGTAGCAGCCTGGAGCTCAGTGAATGCTGCAAAGTTGACCTAAGCACCCGGCTTATACAAATGCCCTACACACCTCTGCCATGAACACATAACATAGTGTTCTTGTTTCATATTTTGAAATCTATTCCTTACAAAACTGCTGAATAGCTAAAACAATTCTGCTGTGTCAAACTATCTCTGAATTAAACTTCCCTGTCTTTCATACTATTTTCACACTTTGGACTCTTCCTTTGGCAAACTGACATGGCTAAAAGGCATTGCTGCTCCTACAAGGAATTCAAAAGCATCTACGCATTTCCATGATCTTCAGAATTGCCTGTCTACCTTAAATCAGCTGGAGTTGAAGCAGGCTCTGTGAGTGGTCGTTGCATCTATACAGTGATGGAAAACCTGCAAATATTCAATTCCCATCTTCCTCAGCATCTGAGTGAGCAGGAAGTTCAGATACAAACATACAGATATTCCAAAAAGAGAGCGTAACTCTGGAGAGATAAAAACTATGGCACAATTCAGTCTATCTGAAAGAAGAGCTTGGACACCTGCTAAAGCTGAGCTCTCCAGTTTCTTTCTTACTAAAGACAAACCCCAAGTGGTCACATTTTCAACACAAACAGTTTGTGTTGGGGAGCTGTGTGAAGGTCCAAAATCAAAGACAGAACTGGCAATCCCTTGTCATGAACAACATCCAAACCCACGCACATACAGAAACTCAAGCAGTGCTTTACAACTCCAAACAGCATCAGCAGCACTCAAATGTAAGCACTGAGGTTCTGGTTTCACAAGGCAGTACCTCTAGTCATAATGCTGCAAGAAAATTAGATTAGAAACAGTTGAAATCATGCTTATTCTGTTCTTGATTGTGTCTGGGAGCTCCAGCACACCAGTGAAGACCTATTAACAAAGTTTCTGTCCCAGAAATTCAATTATCAGTCCTGCTTCCATTTTCTACAGCAAAAGTCTGTTTACAGGATACCTTAATTGCTACACAAATCTGGGGAGAGCTTAAGCTGTCATTATCTCTCTAGCAGTGCAGTGCAATCCTCAGGGCAGAAATAACTTCTCATTGGCAGTAAAGCCAAATGACCTTTATGTGTTGACCACCTACCTGTAATGGAGCCTACAACTTCCAGGAGATGTTTTGCAAGGCCACAGAAAATCCTGGAGGCAGAGGAAGCCCACACATCCCTCACCAAGCAACACTTCCACAGTAACACTTATCATCCCCATCCACTGAGAACATGACACTGAAGCACTTCCTGCACCTAGGTGGCCCTGACATCCCTCAGCACATAGAGGAGATCTATATGATACATATTTTTTTTCAAATGCAAAAGGGATCTGTGCCTGTTGCAGACTTTTCAGATCCCATGCTGTTTGCTAGGGTGGGTGGAAAGAGGAAGGTAAGCAGGAAAGACTCTCCAACATTCAAGTTTGAAAGAAAGATAGCTCCAGAATTAAGACTAAGGCATTTCAGGGACTGTGCAACAGCTGAGCCTTTGCCCTGGGTAACCTCAAGGGACAAAGGAAACTATCAGAGAAGTACCTGATGTTGACCATAAGTTAAGGCAATGGTAGGGGCTTAACTTTCACTTGGATTTATGCTTAGACGGAACAGATAAAATTATAATCTCTGATTTTCTACCTGCAGGTGGTGAGGCACTGGAATGGGTTGCCCAAGGAAGCTGTGAATGCTCCATCATTGGTGGTATTCAACGCTAGGTTGGACAGAGCCTTGGATGGCATGGTTTAGTGGGAGGTGTCCCTGCCCATGGCAGGGGTGTTGGAACTAGATGATCTTAAGGCCCTTCCAACCCTAACTATTCTACGATTCTGTTTCCAGAGAGTAGTAAAGAACTTTGGTTCTACAAGATACAAATATTTTCACAGCTAAAATCTTTCCATAACTTATATTGACTTTAGTGGTACATCTGAAGACAGAGACCTTGCAGGATCAATGTCACTGCAAAGCATAGGTCACAGCAAATATGTATCATAATTCAGACTGTTTATGCCCAATCAAATTAGACGAAATTGAGAGGAAAGACATGGAGATGTGGACTATGAAGCAAAGAGATTTAGTATAGCAAAGATAATAAGCAACTGAAGAAACTAGTAAGTAGTATATATCTACATTTAGTCTAAACAAGACCATTCCACAGGACAAACAGATGCATGCAGGGTCCAGCAGCAGGCACCAGCTAATGCTGAGTGTCAGGGTCACCCTTTTGGATGCATTTGGAGTTTTCTCTTTAATATACCTGAAGGCTTTCTTGCCCACTAGTATTTGATGCTTTACTGGATTTATACAGATTCAGTTTCTCCCTCATTCTCCACTCTTTTTTTCAAGCAACAGAGTAGATGGGAACGCAAGCTGTGCAATCCTTTCAGGGGGAGAACAGGGAGCTGAAAAGGAAAATAAAAGGAAAAGAAAAATGCTGGTCAATGATATCTGGCAGGTGGTAAGTACACAGATTTCAGTAACTATTTTGCTATAGTACAATACAACAGGAAGTAATCATTATACGCAATGTTGCTGTACAATAGAAGAGAACAAGCAGGAAGACTTACTTTAATAAAAACACATTGTGATTTGTAATATACCAAACTTAGCAGAACATCCTCAGATGTAATCATCTTTTAAGATGCTATTTCTTCAGCAGAAACTATGCAATTATTTAGCCCACACCATAAAAGTCAGATTTTAAATTGCCCATGCATATGCCATCTGTCAAAAGAATTTTTAAAAACAAGCTGAAGTTTGTAAATTTATTTCACTGCTTATGGCATATGCAGGAGGACTGGGATCAGTATGGTGACAGCCTATATACAAAAAAACACTCAATTTAATTTCTCATTCAGAGTCTGGCCCTCGCAGATGAAAGATGAATGAAATAATCATCCTTAAAGAGCTTTGCCATCTAAAAGAAAATAATTTAAAGGGCACAAATTAGCAGTTACAAAAAATAAAACTGTTTTACTCTACTGTGTCTGTTTAAAACACTTTTAAAAACTACCAAGGATTTCTAAAATGGATCACAGAATTTCCTTCTGGAAGCTCAAGCTCTCTAAGTGCAATTCTTGGTTCATTTATTAAAGTGAAAGGAATCCAAAACCAATATATTTCTGGTTTTTACAAAATTAAGAAAAATAGGAGCTATTTGCATTGAACAAAAAAAAAAAAAAAAAAAAAAAAAAAAAGTACTAATCTGGGCTTCTTTACAGACGTCGGAAAGATCCTTCTACTTCTCCACATTGCCTTCAGGGGCATAGGGATTTCCATTTCTTGTCTTCCGGTCTTCACAGCATTCAGATGCCCCGCCCAGACTCAAAGTTAGAAATAATGCACAGGACCTTCTTTCTTGGTGATAATACGGATTCTAATTTCGCTGTTTATTTTCATAGAATCATAGAATAGTTAGGATTGGAAAGGACCTTAAGATCATCTAGTTCCAACTCCCCTGCATTGGGCAGGGACACCTCCCACTAAACCATGCCATCCAAGGCTATGTCCAACCCAGCCTTGAACACCGCCAGGGATGAAGCATCCACAACCTCCCTGGGCAACCCATTCCAGGGCCCCACCACCCTCACAAGAAAGAATTTCTTCCTCAGATCCAATCTAAACTTCCCCTGTTGAAGTTTGAACCCGTTACCCCTTGTCCTATCACTACAGTCGCTAATGAAGAGTCCCTCCCCAGCATCCCTATAGGCCCCCTTCAGGTACTGGAAGGCTGCTATGAGGTCTCCACGCAGCCTTCTCTTCTCCAGGCTGAACAGCCCCAATTTTCTCATCCTATCTTCATACGGGAGGTGCTCCAGTCCTCTGATCATCCTCGTGGCCCTCCTCTGCACTTGTTCCAACAGTTCCATGTCATTTTTCATGTTAAGATGTACAAGCTAATAGTAATTCCCTTTCAATATTTAATATCCATGAATCCAGTCTTCACACAGCCCAAGACAGCCCTCTCTGATGGGGGAGATGAAACAGGCAAGATGATTATGTAATTACTTGAGGTAGAAATGCATTTATTTTAGGAAAAGGGATTTAGGAAGGGAATTCTAATCTTCAGAAACACTCCACTGTCTCTCATCCTAGTTGTACCTCCAACCAGATGCCAAGGAGTTGTCCCCCATGTCCATGGACTTGCATTACTTCTGAGACACTATTTTAATTTTTCCATGCCTTGGTTAATATACACTGAGATTTACACCAGAATCTATGATAATCCACAAACAATCAAATATAACCTACATACATGCAAAAAGGAAAGTTCCAGCAGGAACTCAGAATAATGAAACATGCTTCATTTAATTCATAAACAGGCATAATAAAGCATATTATTGCTTTATTACTAATATTGCTCCAGCCATTTCTTAAAAGCTGCAGTGCAAAACAACTGTGAATTCTTTCCTCACTAGAAAATAAAGTGGCTCCATTTTATATCCAAGTATAAAAAAACAATTCCATAATCTTTAAAAATTAAACTATATACATATAAAATAGCACAGAAATGGGATCAAGTAGAAGGTGAAGATATTTGTATAAATTGATTATGACACTAATTTTAACTTGTGAACTCAGTTCCTAACTTTTAGTTAATTAATAGAAACATGTTGTTATATACACAAATACAATTCAGATACAGATGACAAATTAGGGAGAACACTGAACAGTGAACAATTAAAAGAATTTCAGCTCATTTTATTCCAAAGGAAATTTTGCTCCCAAGCTCTGAATAGCAAGGTTTCCATATGCAGAAACTACAGATCTCATTCTTACGTATGTGTTGTGCTCAGCTTCACTGAAAGAGGAAACAAAGGAAATTGCCAAAAAAATACATACATTTCTTTACTATTTTCCCATATAAGCACAGGACAGCATAAGAAAGCATTTGTCACAGATCACTTGAAAGACTGCCTGTTCAGCAAAGGAGGCATAAGCCTTCATTCACATGCAACAGAAATGTAGCCTAGGTAAACATGCAGTCCATCTCCCAAGACTCACCTCCCTTTGCACAGACTTGAGGGCACAACCACAATCTCAGACTTTCAATTCCTTATTTTGCATTTATGGAACAATATTTTCTGTTTCAGTTCTGTTCTAGGTGCAGAAGACCTTATACTACTTAGAGGCAGAGTACCTGAGATGAGCAGATGGATTGCAGAGGTGCTACTTGCTGCTGCTACGTCAAGTTTTAAAACAAACACGCACACACAAAACAAACAAAAAAACCTAGTAAGAAACCAAGAAAACCACAAATCACATACATATTCCCTGGGTACCCCCACCTTCAGGGTTTAACACTGATGCTTTCCATAATTCCATGAGAGCTCTCACTGACTGCTAAACACATACCTCCACAGAAGACAATTCTGTACATATTTAATACTTGGTATTTTAAATTTTATTGTTATTTCAGTGATTTAATATCAATTCTATCCATCACTTTACGTGAATGGAAATCCTACACAGTATGACTGAGCTGGGATTTTATTTTTTTTTTCCTTACTACAGTATTAACTATTCTAGCATCACTACATTTAATCTTTCTTTGCATATACAATCCATGTTTCTCTTGAGATGTCATTACACATTCCATTGCATTTGATTTAGAATATATATTTTATTCAAACTATCTGAATAAGTAATGAAGAAAAAAAAAGAAATTTAATCCATAATTATTAAGGAAGTCATATATCAGGTGGTTACATTAAGAGCTTGTATTTATTGCTCATCTTGCACTACGGACATGGTGGAAACTACTAAGCAGCTTCCTCCTCCTGTCAATACTCTAAATAATTCAGAAAGGAATCTCAACTGACTTTTCATCCATGCATATCCCATTTAAAATATGTGTGTACATATTTTTTCAGTATAATAGTATCAAAACTATGCAGTAGTTTCCTCAAATTTCCAACTTACTTTCCCAAATCACTGAATGAACACTGTATTATGATTTGGGAAAGTTTTTGCATGCTGTATCCCTTAAAATTCATGTTAAATAAGGGCATCTCAGTTACACTGGCAACTGTAACTTTCCTCTGTGGCACCCCTATGATTCTCCTCCCCATAACTCTGATTTGTGAGAGTTCGGGAGACATCTCTTGTTCCTGATGAACAACTTTCCAGATGAACTTTCACCTTACAGCTCTTGAAGCTCTCTTTTGATGACTTTTCTGTACCAGTCAGAAACAATGTGCAGAAGAGAACCTAATCCTGCCTCATTTCAGCTGTGCTCTCAACCTCCAAACCAGCATTTTCCTTAATAACATAAACCAAATAAGGGCACATTCTTGAAATGCTAAATATATAGTCAGGCAACATAAAATTTTAAATACAAAATTCATTAAGACTTGATTTGGCATTTTTAAACACATGGACAAGATGATATTGGGATCCTTGCCACCCTCCCTCCCAGTATTACAGTAGGAACACTGCTCTAGAGACAGAAATAAAGACGCTTGCAAATAATTAAACACTGCAGTTCCGTATAATAATTTAGTAATGAAGACAAAGTACCCTAGTGCCAGGACTTTTAAAATCTGTATTACTCTTATGACATAGTTGATCTTTCCATGCACCAACTAAAGATTATTTGTCTCCCCTTTAGCTACCAGCAATACTTACTACTTTCCTCTGCAAAACTTTGATGAGGTCTTTGCAGACCAACATTCCGGTTTCAGCAAAGCTCTTTCAGACCTTGTTGTTAATATCAGAAAGGAGGAGTTAGTCCTGCGTAACTGGGCTGAGGTGCAGCTAAAGCTGTATAACTAATTTAGCAGTACAACACAGGGGTGTCGGTATACAGCAATGATGAATTTCCCTGGTATGGAATGTGCCAACAGAGCAGGTCTTGCCACTTCAGAAGAGCCTGAGTTCAGGTTAATTCCCTGTTGTGCAGACTTTGGGGCTACTTAAAGTGCAGGGAGACCACCCAAAATGTCTTGCACATAACCCATGGAAAACACTGCTTAGTTTCACTGAGGAAGTGAGGGATATTTGCACCAAGGGGATGATAATACTTGCAGCAAAAGCGGGGAATGCTACAAGCAAACTGATTTCAGGATCACTTTGCATTTCTTACTTGTTTTCTTTGATGTTTTATATATTCAGTTGCCAGAAACAATATGGATCTGTTCCTTGTTTCGACATAACAATAGTACAGCACTAATGGCTGCTTAATCGCATTATTACAGAAACACATTACTTTACATTTCAAGCTTTACTTACTAGTTAAATTCTATTTTAGATACTTGTGTTTTCATTATTTAATGTTAGTTTCAATGGAATCCATGTACATAGCACCTAACAGTAAATTAAGTAAACTAATTTTCAAATCTCAAACACTTTGTAACACAAATAGAGTAAAACATTCGCTAGCAAATCATCTCGCTTCTTATTAGAATAACTTTGTTCTTTTTCGCACAACAGATAATTATCATTATCTGAGCAAAACTTATACCTATATTCCAGTTAAGTGTATTAGCATAAATATATAATATTTCTAATTATTTCCTTTGTGGATAAATTTTAACTTTAATTGCCAACCATTTCTCCATGATATAATGAACGAATATGCTCTTCCTGGGGCAAGGGAATTCTTTGAGACTCCATCAATCTTTGCAACTGAACATGTTCTACATATTTAATTGCAAAGAGCAGTAGTCAGCCCATCATCTCCTCTGCAGCTGCACACTTCAGCCAAGCTCCAGCACAACCGGCACAGTCCCATGCTCAAAGGAGCTACACCCCACTGAGATGTGGGAAGAAGAAACCCCTTGCAACACAGATGGCACAAGTGTTGTTCATTTTTTTTATCTGGTCATGACAACAAACTAGCATACTGGAAATTGCATTTGGAAGATTAAAAACCATGGCTGACGTATAGCATTTCTAAATGTGAAAGTGTATTTTCAACTTGGCCAATTTAAAATCCACTGAATTGCTAACATTTTGAAGAACATGGCACAGATTTGATTTCTTGTTAAAATGTTTGAGATGAACCAAAGGACAGCCTCAAAAAATTAACCTGAAGTTAAAAGGAAACATACTACAGAAATAAAGAATTTCCTTCATATCCTACAAGATCATTTCCTTATATTGCATGATACATGATTGTTGTGGAGACTTCACTTCCTCTGTAAAAGAGAACCTGAACAGGAATCATGGTGCCAGGAAAAAGTCTTTTGTAAGTATAAAGCCTCAGCATAGTCATCTGCAACTACTGTATTCACAGAAGCTGAGAAGCTGCAAGAGAAGTACTAAAGTGGGAAAATTAAGACAAAAAATCATTACACTCTAGCCAAGTTTTCAAGAGAAATAGTCGCACTGAGAAAGCACAAGACTGTGCATCTCCAAGGACTTAAGAGGACAATTTTTTAGTTCGTTCACTCAGAGACACATCAAAAACCCTGAAGTCCTGAAATGTTCAATTTGAAGTTTCATTTCTAAAACATGCAAGTGGGGTGTCTGCCTGTACAGGTCCCAACAAAACCAGTCATGCTTCCAAAGCTACTAGAAATTCACAGACACTCCATTGACCCAAGTGTCACTATACACAGTGGTGGTCATCACACCAACTATCATTTCTTTGTTTTGGGAGAAATTCATTTTTTACCAAGCCGACCCTGGGATTTCTATTTCAGGTTCTCCATGCAAAAGTACTTACCATCTGTGGTGCATTACAACACCCACTGTAACTAAACCATACTACCTAATGGCAGTTCTTTTTCCATCCCTTTTATACACAGGACTCTTCTCGCAGGCACAGGTAACACACTTTGAAAATGAGACATCTTGCTTCTGGTTGCATTATATGGACCTGACAGCACTGCAGACAACTGACATAGCTTCTCCTGCATATTTCTGCAGATATAAGTTTGAGGTTTCTACATCTCCCATACCACTCGCAAGAAATCTTATATCACATTTTGATAAACGCTTTTCCTGTTTTGTTCAGAATTTAACCTGAACACATACCTCATCGTTATAAGGGCTTGTTGCCTCCAATTTTGTTTTATGCTTTTATGGAAACTCTAAGCTCTACTATTAACTGGAAGTTACTCTTCAGTGCTGTTTTGAAAAGCACCACAACATCAGTTATCAGCAAACAGCTAAATGTACTACTGGCATCTGTTTGACATCTCTGTATCTGAGGAGCAGCTGAGTCTACAGACAAAAACCCTGCTGTTCAGCTTTCCTGTCAACTTATCACCAAAGAGCTCTCACTTAGCACATACCTTGCCAATGACTATAGAGTATGCATAATCTCCAAACTGTAAAATGCAGCACTGTAGCTCTGTCTGAAATTTATAAATGCTTAAGCAACTAAGATTCAGAATGCCTTGGTAGCACAACTGCTCTGTTTACACAGGCATGCCCCCCTCCCCCAACACGTCTAGTCAAGGATGCTTTAAACTAGATGTGTTGGGGAAGGGGGGCAGCATTCCATCCCAACATACCCAGTCAGTTGCCAGCACCTATAGTAAAACGTTTGGAGCAATGTAGAGATATTCCAGCTGCTCCAGCCAATAAGCTGGCTTCAATTGGATCTCACCTCAAATGCCTCTACACAAATGCCCATAGCATGGGGAACAAACAAGAGGAATTAGAGATGTGTGCACATCTACAGGGGTATGATAACATAGGCATCACAGAAACATGGTGGGATGGCTACTATGACTGGTGTGTTGGAATGGAAAGTTACAGGCACTTTAGGAAAGACAGGAACAGTAGGCGGGGAGGGGGAGTTGCTATTTATGTTAGGGATAGGCTGGAGAGTATGGAACTCTGTCTGGGGACAGGTGAGCACTGGAAAGAGAGTTTGTGGGTCAGGGTTAAAGGGAGAACAGCGATGGGAGACATTATTGTGGGGATCTGTTACAGACTACCTGACCAAGGGGACTCAGGGGATGAAGCGCTGCATAGGCAGATAGGAGCAGCCTCACGCTCACAGGCCCTTGTTCTCATGGGGGACTTCAACCACCCTGATATCTGTTGGAGGGATGGTACGGCCTGGCACAAGCAATTCAGAAGGTTCCTTGATTGTGTGGAAGACAACTTCCTTCTGCAAGTAATAAAGGAGCCAACAAGGAGAGGTGCCATGCTTGACCTCGTCCTCACCAACAGGGAAGGGCTGGTTGGAAATGTGACGCTCCAGGGCAGCCTTGACTGCAGCGACCATGAGATGGACGAATTCGAGATCCTCAAGACAGTGAGAAGAGTGTGCAGCAAGCTCACTGCCCTGGACTTCAAGAGAGCAGACTTTGGCCTCTTCAGGAACCAGCTCAGTAAAGTTCCATGAGATACAGCCCTAGAGGACAAGGGGGCCCAAGACTGTTGGTTGATATTCAAGGATCACCTGCTGCAAGCTGAGGAGCGATGCATCCCAACTAGAAGGAAGTTCAGCAGGAGGGCCAGGAGACCTCCTTGGATGGATAAGGACCTGCTGAGCAAAATTCGAAGGAAACAAGAGGCTTATAAAAGGTGGAAGCAAGGACAGGCGGCCTGGGAAGAATACAGGGATGTTGTCCAGGAAGCTAGGGACCAGTTAGAATTAAACTTGGCTAGGGATGTTAAAGATAACAGCAAGGGATTCTATAGGTACATTGCAAATACAAGACAGACTAGGGACAACGTGGGCCCTCTCCAGAAGCTATCAGGAGAACTGCCTACCCTGGATTTGGAGAAGGCTGAGATTCTTAATGACTTCTTTGCCTCAGTCTTCACTGGAAAATGCTCTGACCATACCACCCAAGTCTTGGAAGACAGACACAAGGACGGTGAGAATGAAGACCCTGGGCCCACTATAGGAGAGGATCTGGTTAGAGATCATCTCAAGAACCTGAACATATACAAGTCCATGGGATCTGATGAAATCCATCTGCGGGTCCTGAAGGAGCTGGCAAATGAAGTTGCTAAGTCACTGTCCATCATATTTCAAAAAATCATGGCAGTCATGTAAAGTTCCCGATGACTGGAAAAAGGGAAATATAACCCTCATATTCAAGAAGGGGAAAATGGATAAGCCAGGGAAATACAGACCAGTTAGTCTCACCTCTGTGCCTGGCAAAATCTTGGAGCGGATTCTCCTGGAAGGCATGCTGAAGCACATGAAAAACAACAAGGTGGTTGGTGAAAGCCAGCATGGCTTCACTTAGGGGAAATCCTGCCTGACCAATTTGGTGGCCTTCTATGATGGGGCTACAGAACTGATGGACAGGGGTAGAGCAGTTGATGTCATCTACCTGGACTTGAGCAAAGCCTTTGACACTGTCTCACATGACATCCTTTCCTCTAAGTTGGAGAGACACCAATTTGATAGGTGGACCAGTCGGTGGATAAAGAACTGGCTGGATGGCCACACGCAAAGAGTAGTGCTCAGTGGCTCAATGTCCAGCTGGAGACCAGTAACAAGTGGTGTACCTCAGGGATCAGTGTTGGGACCGGTCTTGTTCAACATCTTTGTGGGTGACATGGACAGTGGGATTGAGTGCGCCCTCAGCAAGTTTGCTGATGACACCAAGCTGTGTGGTTCGGTTGATAAGTTGGAGGGAAGGAATGCCATCCAGAGGGACCTTGACACGCTTGTGAGGTGGGCTGATGCCAACCTCATGAAGTTCAACCACGCTAAGTGCAAAGTCCTACACCTGAGTCAGAGCAATGCCAGGCACAGCTACAGGTTGGGCAGGGAGGAGATTCAGGGCAGCCCTGCGCAGAAGGACTTGGGGGTGTGGGTTGATGAGAAAATGAACATGAGCCGGCAGTGTGCGCTTGCAGCCCAGAAAGCCAACCGTATCCTGGGCTGCATCAAAAGGAGTGTGACCAGCAGGTCGAGGGAGGTGCTCCTGCACCTTTACTCTGCTCTCGTGAGACCTCACTTGGAGTATTGTGTGCAGTTGTGGTGTCCTCAACATAAAAAGGACATGGAACTGTTAGAACAAGTGCAGAGGAGGGCCACGAGGATGATCAGAGGACTGGAGCACCTCTAGTATCAAGATAGGCTGAGAAAATTGGGGCTGTTCAGCCTGGAGAAGAGAAGGCTGCATGGAGACCTCATAGCAGCCTTCCAATACCTGAAGGGGGCCTATAGGGATGCTGGGGAGGGACTCTTCATTAGGGACTGTGGTGAGAGGACAAGGGGTAATGGGTTTAAACTTAAACAGGGGAAGTTTAGATTGGATCTGAGGAAGAAATTCTTTACTGTAAGGGTGGTGGGGCCCTGGAATGGGTTGCCCAGGGAGGTTGTGGATGCCTCATCCCTGGCGGTGTTCAAGGTGGGGTTGGACATAGCCTTGGATGGCATGGTTTAGTGGGAGGTGTCCCTGCCCACGGCAGGGGGGTTGGAACTCGATGATCTTGAGGTCCTTTCCAACCCTTACTATTCTATGATTCTATGATTAAGGTCCTTTCCAACCCTAACTATTCTATGATTCTATGAAATAGGTGCTGAAAGTGGCTCCTTTTAATGAAACTTTTCTGTAGGTTGCAACTGATCTAATGAGCTTTTAAGCCTTCCCATCTATTGTATGATCTTATTTCTTGAAAAGTATTATGCTTGTTTGTGACTAAGCACCTATGGTCACTTTCAAATTTGCACCAACACTGAAATCTGCATGGTTTAAAGTCTCTCCAGAATGGTAAAACACAAAATACAGGTAGCAAGGAAGCAAGTAAACGCAGCTGTGTAAGCAATACCAGTAGTATTGTGAGTCACTGGCTCATTTTATACATGTGAGATCTAGAAAATACAAGTTCATTTCAGTACACTGGAGACATCCCTCTGGATTCAGGTGAGCAGAAATTGGCAGCTGTATATACTTCAGAATTCTCTAGCATTCTACATTGCATGAGAATGAATTCAGATTTTTTTTTAAGTTTTTGCCTGATCTCCTGTGACAAACATTGTTATTTTAAGAAGCCTGCGGCATTGCATTAAACTATCTAAATGTTCACTGAGAATGACAGCTTTATTTTTTTAAGTGACATCAAAGCTGATAATATGCACAACTATTAAAACCTGATCTTTATAAATTTCAGAAACAAGGGAACCACCTTATTGATTCCCTTCTCAGAACACTCATTTCATCCTGGATTTTATAATATCGGTTAAAAGGTTTAGGACCTAGCATAAAGAAAAGAAATGCAAGAGATCAAAGATGAATTATACATGGAAAAGTTAGAGATTTGCTTGAAGTTTTTAAGAAAATTTCCAATGTGACCTTCTCAAGAAATGGAGAAGTATCCCTAATAAATCTGAGCTAGTTCTTTCCCCATTTCCTCAGGGGACTGACTCCCTTACATGAAATGTTGTATACGCTAAACACCAAAGGCTCAGTGGTTTGCGATAACAGTAGGCTTTTTTGTCTACCTCTCCGCTTTTGGAATAATTTAATATGACCTAAATAGAACGATGCAGCCCAGCATTATTTTACTTCAGAAATCAATGCCATCCAATTATTTTACTTCTTGCATTCAACCCATTAATTTATTTTTTCCTAAGACACCTCTTTGTAAAATAAGGATTTTACAGATAAGGAGAGAGCCCTTATTTTATTTGAAATTTTGCAGTAAATGATTTCATCAGATCAACTGACTTAAAAAAAAAAAAGCCAAACCTGAAATAATAATTTATTTACTTTTCTAGTAGCTTCCACTTACACCTTCAGCTTGTTATTCACCTGGAGTTTCAAAAAAGTGCAGATTTAGCACTACTTTTACTACTACTGAAGTGAAACATTGCAAATAAATATTTTTCTTTAACTTTTTGTTTGGTTATTTTTTGGTTTGTTATTTTTTGTTGCTTTTGTTTTTAAGTCAGGGATAGCAATCAGAGGAGAAATCGGGAATGAGGGAGTCATTCACAATAAACAAACTCCTTCTTTTCAGGACTTCAGTGGGAGAAAGTTTTTCAACTTTTTGTTATTGGTAACACAGACTTTTGTTTCAGATTTGCTGACCAAACTGAGGTTCACCATGTCTGAAGTGCATGAAACAATAACTGACCAGGTATTAAACTCACCTTTAGGGTTTGTGCTGAAAGACTGGTGTTTTCCAAAAATTTGTTTTTAAGCCAAAAAATCAATTTAATTGAAAATTAGTTGTTAAGAGAAAGGTTGCTATTTTTGAGGTTTATTTAATACATTACTTACACGTTTCAAACCTTCACTTTAGGCAAAGTACCTGCAAGCCTGAAGTTCTTCATGTGCAAAATTACTTCAAAACCCCTATCAAATCTATGGGTTTGCTGTTCACTTGGGTAAGTTAATAAATTAAACATCTGTTACTTTGAAGGATATGAATAACTGAATCAGGTTCTATAAAATCAGTATAAAAGTACTATTTCAAAATATACTAATGTTAGTACTTGAACATTTTAACTTAGCATGACAGAAAAAAATATTTGAAAGATTTGATAAGATTGGGAGAGTTATACTTGCGTTATTGATTCAGAAACTGGCATACTAATACCTTATTATCTAAAAGTAGAAATAACTCTGCATAGAAGATAATCTACTTGTCTTATATTCTACATCTCCTACAAGGATTTTCTTGCTCATGCACAGATAGGGTCTTATCTAGTCCTTACTGAAGTCAATAGCAGGTTGCTTGTTTGGTTTTTAAATAGCAACTGCACCGGGTATCTACAGAGAATGAAAAAGTGAAAGGATTACAGTTTTGACCTGTTAAAATTGATTTATAAGAGGGAATTTTTCCCTCCTCCTATTATGTCCAAGTGATAAATTAGTCTTTCAGTCAAGGCTGTGTGAAAAACTGATTTGTCAATTATAGCCTGACCAAAAAAAAAATAGAAAATTACCCACTTCAATTAAAACATGTAATGATTTTGTGGTTTGTTCCTTCTCCACAGATATGGGGGGAAAAAAAAAAAAAAAAAAAAAAAAAAAAGGCATTTCTGGAATGTTTAATGGTGGGAAATAATAATAGAAAGACTGAGGAGGCACCATTTACAAAGCAAAGAAGGAACAGAGGACACATACTCAGACAGGAGAGCTGGGCAACATCTCATCTTCTGCTGCAAAGGGACCAAACGACTCCAGCAATCTCTCAGCACTGCTGGAAACAGTGCGGCATCAGACTTTTTCATAATCTACTGAAACACCCGTTAAAGGGTGGGGAAAAGTAGTTAGGAACTTCCACCACAGTGGGGTCACTAGATCTGAGGAGCATTCGCACATACTACACCTAGAGTTAGGGCAGTAATTTGAAGCCAAAACCAAATAGGACTCACCTACATAAGAAGAAATAGGAGGCAGCAAAAGCCCAAAACTGAGACATGTATCTCAAAATGTGTGTGCATATATATACATATACATGTATATATCAAATCCACACACAACAAAATCAAATTGTTCCTAGCAGTATTTTCCCACAGCTTTCTAACCCTATAAGATCATGTTTGTACCTAATCATAAATTCCAGGAAGCAACAAAGCATTCAAAGCTTCAGACGCTAAAAGAAAGGAAAGAAAAATATTTGAAAAAATATTTTCCAAGATCCAGACCTACAGATTAAAGCATCTCTCTAAGTTCCTGTTAGTCAAAGAAAACAAATTACAAAGTGAAGTCAGGTTGCATTTATATTTACCTGTAAAAAGAACTGAATGGGAAAAATTCATGCCCATGGCAGGGGGGCTGCAACTAGATGATCTTAAGATCCTTTCCAACCCTAACCATTCTATGATTCTATGATACTATGTTCTGTATGAAAGCAAAACTAAACTTGAAGCCTTTTGGTTCCAGCTCCTGGCCCTACAGCAAGGCATAGCATATGTAAAGCTGGCATTCATCATTACATTACTTGGAAAATTCTGTCTAGTACTTCAGCTGAAATTTGCAGGGCCCCATTTCCTAGGGTGGTGTAAGAATTAGGTTATGGCCTGGAAAGCTCCCACAGGATGCATATATACCTGCTGAGTACCTGCAGTAAGTAATAAAGGATGGGTAGCAGAATAGTAGGGTTTTACAAAGGTGTACCAGTATTATACGAAAGGAATTGAACTGCAGCCTGTACTACAGGAGCTGGGAATGCTTCAGACACCAAGAAAATTTGTCTTTGGGCAGAAGTAGGGAGTGACTTGCAGTCCAGTGTGTGCTGATACATCGAGGCTTTCACATACAGTTAATCACAGAGTAAAGCAAAACACTGACATAACTAGTTGCAACATAAAAAAATATCATTGAGGAGTCTAGGGAAGAAAAATTAGCAGTTTATATTTATCCATGTTTGGTATGGATGATGACACTCTTCCCAGTAACCCACAGAATGACAAGTGACAGGACCAACCCTCTGGGTGCCCAAGTGCCACATTGCAAGACATCTAGGCACACATGTTCCACGTGAGTCTGATTACGAGGGTGTAAGAGCAGTCCAAAGATAACAGCAAATAATACAGCTTACTTCATGAAGCTAGAATTTATTTAACAGCTGAAGAGCTCAAAATACCCTTTTATTTTAGCTGTCTAGCAGTATAACATTGTGAGATTTGTGACTATGCAGTGCGTTAATAAGAATTGACTTGCAGTATTCCCACCCAACCCATTCAACCCTCTCTAACCAAAGACCAGCATCACAAGCGAGATGTGCCTGCTAATGGCTCCAGTGTCCGTAGGACCACTTTACCTCAGCACCCACCTTTGGGTTTGTTACCAAACACTTGGCATGATCAAGTGAAGGGGTAATGGCCTTGCTGCTTCTAAACAATAGAGAAGTGTGAAGGCAAAAATGGGTTATGGAATAAAAGCTCTGATTTCATACCCCAAAAAAAGTAATTTGGAATAAAAATAAGCTCAGAATATTGGCTGCAAAAGCTATCAGTAGTGTTTAACCACAGCAACACTGAGAATGACACAGATGAGATGCTAACACTGAAAATCAGCACAGTCCCAGGTTTGCAAAGCCAGAGCTATCAGCACAGGACTTAGGTGACACCAGTCATGCAGTGCCCAAGGATACACACAGGAGTCTGCCCTTACCACAGGGCTTAGACTCACATTTTCAATGCTATGATTTCCAGCAAAACCTGGGCCCTCTTCACTTGGGCTTGGCAGACCCTCTGCTATTTTGAAATGATGGAAGGGCCACACTGAAGTCTTTTCTAACAAGACCCAACAGGCAGTGCCCGTACACAGCTGTCTGCCTGGTGGGTGGGTTAATGGTCCACTCTACCAGGTAGAGAGGGGAGGGTAAGCACAGGTTTGGAGACACCAAACAAACAGACCTGCAGCTGGCCTGAATAACACAAGCACCCTGTTGGAAATCTGACTGCTGTCTCCTGTCCTACGCTCCACCCAGGTGCACGCAGGCACCCCTTCAACCTGGCACCACTTCTCCCTCCTGTGCCATAGACCCACTGGGGCAGCAAACGGTTTATAAACGCGCTCAAACAATTTTCACTCATATCTGTTTGACTCCCGCGCAGATTTCAGTTCAGTACAACTGGTATTTTGCTTGCTGCATTTTTTCCTCCTCTTGTGATATATTTCATTTCAATAAATATGAATAATTTGAAATTAGTTCTGTCATCTTTAACAACAACAACTACTTAGAAGCACATTGAGAGGATTAATTCTGAAGTACTCCGAAATGTCAAGTGCTTGTTAATTGTAAGTTAATTGGAATTAGAATTACACTATGGTAAATAATAAGAAGTTAACATAGCTGATGGGCAAGAGGAAAGGAACAGATTTTGAATAGTATTGTTAAGATGCACTCTTTAACAAGCCTTTTGAAGAAGCAAAGTCTGACTGTTCAGTAAATTAACCTCTACAGAGTAGTCTCACATATGTGGAGAAACTAAAATTATTTCTTAATTTTCTTCACATGCCAACTTTGATGCACTCTCTGATCTATGGCTAAGCAAAAGGCCTCCATGACTTTTAGGAAAAGTACAAGGTTTAGCATCCATTCATCTCAGCTGAGAGCCTTTTAGAGAGTGCCAGATGGCTCACAAAGCATAAAGCATATATGGAAAACATCTTTATTCGTCAGTGGGAATAATAATAGACGTAGCAATTGTGAGGGTAGCATGGGTATAATAAACCAGTTGAGTGCCTAGAGGTGACTGGAATCGAAAAAATGAAACTGAAATATTTCCTCCGCAACTAAATCCCCATCTCAAGTTTCATCTGTGCTAAAAGGCTCCAGAGAGGAATCATAGAATCATAGAATAGTAAGGGTTGGAAAGGACCTCAAGATCATCGAGTTCCAACCCCCCCGCCATGGGCAGGGACACCTCCCACTAAACCATGCCATCCAAGGCTATGTCCAACCCCACCCTGAACGCCGCCAGGGATGAAGCATTCACAACTTCCCTGGGCAACCCATTCCAGGGCCCCACCACCCTCACAGGAAAGAATTTCTTCCTCAGATCCAATCTAAACCTCCCCTGTTTAAGTTTAAACCCATTACCCCTTGTCCTCTCACCACAATCCCTAATGAAGAGTCCCTCCCCAGCATCCCTATAGGCCCCCTTCAGGTATTGGAAGGCTGCTATGAGGTCTCCATACAGCCTTCTCTTCTCCAGGCTGAACAGCCCCAATTTTCTCAGCCTATCTTCATACGAGAGGTGCTCCAGTCCCCTGATCATCTTCGTGGCCCTCCTCTGCACTTGTTCTAACAGTTCCATGTCCTTTTTATATTGAGGACACCAGAACTGCACACAGTACTCCAAGTGAGGTCTCACGAGAGCAGAGTAAAAGGGCAGGAGCACCTCCCTCGACCTGCTGGTCACACTCCTTTTGATGCAGCCCAGGATACGGTTGGCCTTCTGGGCTGCAAGCGCACACTGCCGGCTCATGTTCATTTTTTCATCAACCCGCACCCCCAAGTCCTTCTCCGCAGTCATCTACATGCTCAAAATAACAATCATAGAATCATAGAATCAATCAGGGTAGAAAACACCTTTAAGCTCATCAAGTCCAAACTTACCCCAGTACTGCCAAGGCCATCACTAACCCATGTCACTGAGGGCCTCGCCTACATGGTGTGTGAGCACTTGCAGGGCCGGTGACCTCACCACTGCCCTGGGCAGCCTACACCAAAGCCTGAGCACCCTCTGGGGAAGGAATTGTTCCTTATTTCCATCTAAACCTCCCCTGGCACAGCTTCAGGCCATTTCCTCTTGTCCTGTCCCTTGTTCCTTGGGAGCAGAGACCAGCCCCGTCTTGGCTCCATCCTCCCGTGAGGCAGGACATATAAATGTGTCTATACTCCAACAAACTACTTGTAGCCAAATACAGCCAAGATCAGACGGTGCAAATAACTCCTTATCTTCTTCCAACTCCTCCATGCTCCTCTCCTACATTCCTTCACTGGAGCATTTCAGAGGTACCTCTAAACCCAGCAAGATTTCATCCAGTGTCTGCATAATCACATTCATGCCAGAAAAGGACTCGACACGGAGCAAAGGAAATCTGAGGGACCTTGAGCTCAAGCAAGGCTTCAAGAAGTCTCTCTTGCTCAGATCATTTTTCCTGCTTGAAAACAAAACCTACCCCTTTTGGTGTTCAGAAAAGCTTTAGTGGAAGACCATGTAATGAGATGAATAGCTGCTTCAGTAACTGCTTCCCATCTGCAAGGCTAAACACAGCTTATGATACTCCACCATTTCCTTTTCTCACCTTCCTATCTACGAGCATACAAACTACAAGAACCTCACTGCTGGAGAGGTAAATGCAGGAACCCCTCAACTTGGGAGGTAAAACAGAAGCTCTTGGGCTTTCCTATCAGCGAATCACAGAATCATAGAATAGTAAGGGTTGGAAAGGACCTCAAGATCATCGAGTTCCAACCCCCCCGCCATGGGCAGGGACACCTCCCACTAAACCATGCCATCCAAGGCTATGTCCAACCCCACCTTGAACGCCGCCAGGGATGAAGCATCCACAACCTCCCTGGGCAACGCATTCCAGGGCCCCACCACCCTCACAGTAAAGAATTTCTTCCTCAGATCCAATCTAAACTTCCCCTGTTTAAGTTTAAACCCATTACCCCTTGTCCTCTCACCACAATCCCTAATGAAGAGTCCCTCCCCAGCATCCCTATAGGCCCCCTTCAGGTATTGGAAGGCTGCTATGAGGTCTCCACGCAGACTTCTCTTCTCCAGGCTGAACAGCCCCAATTTTCTCAGCCTATCTTCATACGAGAGGTGCTCCAGTCCCCTGATCATCCTCGTGGCCCTCCTCTGCACTTGTTCTAACAGTTCCATGTCCTTTTTATGTTGAGGACACCAGAACTGCACGCAATACTCCAAGTGAGGTCTCACGAGAGCAGAGTAAAGGGGCAGGAGCACCTCCCTCGACCTGCTGGTCCCTGAAAGAAAAGTGAAAAGGAGCAACCTTGACTAGTATCAATATATTACCCATGAGGCTTTACCACCAGTAACAATTTCTCTTTTTCTCGTGAGACTGGTTTTTGCTGTTTCCTCACAGCAGTCACAGGGCCAGTGAATATTCAATGTGACACACACTTTCCTGACAAGAATGAAGCTGTCAGTCAAGCAGTTACTGCCATTTCCAAAGCTGCTTTGACCTCCCTCAACTAAGCTTTTTCTAGCTGACAGTCATCATCCAGGGGACTGTGCATCCCCCATCTGCAGCCTAGGGAATGATGAAATTCTCCCCAGCAGTTTTATTGCTGAAGGGGGGGGGAGGCTAAAAAGCTGGCAAAGGTATCAGTAATAGCCTCCAAGCAGTCATGTCAAAGAAAAACAGAGGTTTTCCATACTAAGAAAATCTCTATTCGTCCTTATTTTGGCTCATCTCCTTGAGGATGCTGACACAGTATTTCTCTGAACTGGGCCTTAACATTATTTCAGGGAACCTTTACTGAAATTTTAAATTATTTCAAATACACCTTGCCATTTTAGTTTGAGCATTAAGCGTGTCAACATATTACAGATCTGTTTTTCCCTTAATGTATTAATGAAAGTGGCAGTATTAAGATTGAAAGTCATAGAATCATTCAGGTTGGAAAAGACCTTTAAGATCATTGAGTTCAACCATTAACCTAGCACTGACAAGCCCACCACTAAACCATGTCCCTAAGTGCCACATCTACACATCTTTTAAATACCTCCAGGGGCGGTAACTCCACCACTTCCCCGGGCAGTCTGTTCTGGTGCTTGACAATTCTGTCAGTGAAGATATTTTTTCCTAATATCCAATCTATACCTCCCTTGGTGCAACTTCAGGCCATTTCAACTTGTCCTATCGCTTGGTACTTGGGAGAAGAGACCAACCCCCACCTCTCTACAACCTCTTTTCAGGTAGTTGCAGACAACGATAACATTCCCCCCTTGAGCCTTCTCTTCTCCAGACTAAACAACCCAGTTCCCTCAGCCATTCCTCATAAGACTTGTTCTCCGGACCTTTCACCAGCTTTGTTGCCCTTCTCTGGACACTCTTGAGCACCTCAATGTCTTTCTTGCAAGTGAGGGACCCAGCACTGAATATAAGGTTAGAAATGCTGCCTCACTACTTGCAAGTTCAAGAAGACAGTCACCACCACAGTCCTGCTGGCCATACTACCTCTGATACAAGACAGGATGCTGTTGGTATTCCTGGCTGCCCGGGCACAAGCTCGCTCATGTTCAGCTGTCTGTCAATCAACACCCCCAGGTCCTTTCCCTACAGCTAGTTTTCCTCAAGCCTGTAGCATTTCATGAGGTTGTTATGACTCAAGTCCATTAATCCACTAAGCGGATATATAACCTTCTCATAGAAGGATATCACGTTAGTCAAGGACCTCCTTTCATAACTTGTGCTTACCGTGCCTGATCACTGGGTTATCATGTACAGGCTGCATGATGGCACTCAAGGTGATCTGCTCCATCACCTTCCCCAGCACTGCGATAAGACTGACAGGCCTGTAGTTCCCCAGATCCTCCCTGTTAGCTCCTCTTGTAGATGGGAGTCACATTTGCTAACTTCCAGTCAAACAAGATGCCCCAGTGAGCTAGGACTGCTGGTAACTGATGGAAGTGGCTTATTGAGCATTTCCCATAAGCTCCCTCAGTACCCTTTGGTAGGCCCATCTAGCCCCATAGATTTGTGTGCGTCTGACTGATGTAGCAGGTAACTGACCATTTTCCCCTTGGGTTCTGGGGGGCTTCATTCTGCTCCTTGTCTTCCAGCTCAGGGAGCTGGGTACCTGGAGAATAGCTAGTCTTACTACTTACTAGTTATACTACTACTTACTACTGAGGGAAAGAACGTATCAAGCACCTCAGCATTTTCCTTATCTTGTGTCACTATGTTTCCTCTCACATCCAATAAAGGATGGAGATTATTCTTAGCTCTCTTTTTTGCTAATGCATTTATAGGAACATTTTTTATTGTCTTTTACAGCAGTAGCCAGATTAAGTTTTAGTTGGGCTTCTAGTTTTCTCCCTGCGTAACCTCATGATATCTTCACAATCTCCTAGTAACGTATTTTCAGGTCAAAGCTAGAATAAGAAACCTTCACGTTTCTACTAGACTTTTTCAAAGAAAGATAACATGGGCGCTAGGCTTCATATCTATCACAAATTGGGATTCACTGTTTTACAATTCCATGTAGATGGCAAAAGATTATACATTTATAATTTTGGGTAATACAGATTGAGTTTATTCTTCTTTATAAATGAGTACACAGGAATTTATTCCATTCAATGGGCTACCATCATTCAAGAGAAAAACAACTTTTTAAATCATTTGGCCTTACAAATCATACTTTAGTAAGAGATATTTTTTTTTATATTCTTTGTTGCCAGAGTTTTGTATCTTTAAGTTGCCAGTAGTTAAGCCTCTTAACTAAAACAAGAGAAAAGACCTTTTAAATCAGAAAGGTTATTGGTATTAATAGTCTAAATCACATTTTGAGACCATATGAACTATAAGCAAATGTTCTGACTGAGCCTACCAGCACATTTACATACAGTATTATGAGAGGAACTACTGTACTTACATTTTACAAACTGCTACTATTTTGTAAAGCTATTCTGAATAAGTCCTTAGGTGACTAAAATGTTCAGCTTTTTAAAATATAATTAAACAGAATGTATCAATAATATTAAAGGATTTTCTTTCTCTTTGTTTTTTTTTAATTTAAGACTGCAACAGAAAGAACCTTTCATTCTAATTCTTTCAGTTGTTAAAATAATCCCCTTGTTTATAAAGCATTACTGGCGGATTAATCCTAAATGTCTTTAAAGGACCAAACGAACAGTGCTGAAGTGAAAGGGAAAAAATTCCCTCAGGAGCACAGTTACAGTCTGCATTCTCCTGACTTTATTGCTGGACATGGACCTTTTTTCAAGTATTTCAGTGGTTTCTGCTATGGATGAATCACACTTCCACAGTTACAGCTCTAAGACCTATGGTCAAAGATTTAAATTATAGTACCTCCTGAAGAGATACTGTAATTTAAAACAAGTAATATCTCAAATGTTATAGTGATTTCCCTGATAAAGATCTTCTGCTTTATTTTCTCAACATCCTGTCTAAAATCCATACTTGCTCACTGTAATTCATGATCTAATCAGAGAAGTAACATGACATAAAAGCCTATTTCATGTGACATATGCAAATTACCTTGTGATTTTTTAAAAGTATAAATGCAATAGTTTACCAAACCACAAGTGACACAGTAGATTAATGCTTTAATATCAATGCATAATGCCCTCACCCCAGTAGTGTGAAATCAAAGGCAACTCACGAGAAATAACCAGAAGCCTTTTAACATGAAGGTTATAGGTGTTGTCTTCTAAAACAATGGATATATTAAAACCTGATAATGTTCTTTGAAAAGCACATGCAGTAACCTGGGAGAAAACCTATTGACACTACACAGAGAGAGGCAGCTACAGCCTAATTTAAAAATTTCTGGACATTAGCTTTCCAAGGCAGGAGGAGGGAAAAATCATTAGGCAACCGCCTTTGCAGTTCATCTGTCTCTAGCCTTGAAAGAAATGCCAGTAATATGTCAGTATATTAATTGATTGGTGCTTTCATAACTTGCATCAAACCCTCTGCTCTGCTCACTACCTTCATTATTGTAGCTGCATAATTAAAGGCCAAACAGTATAAAGGCGGTTGATAGCACAGAGAGATGTGTATGCCACAGAGACAAGGTATGAGGGCCAGGTGATATTATGAAGTTTCTTTCTGAGATGGTTTAAATCCAGCCAGTAACTCAGCACCATACAGCCCTTTGCTCACACCTCCTATCCCCCCCTCCAGGTGGGATGGGAAAGAGAATCCAAAAAAATGTAGAACACATGGGTTGAGACAAGAACAGCCCAATAACTAAAGTACAATATAATAATACTACTAATAATAATGATGATGATAAGGGAAAGAAGGGGAGAGTATATAAAACTAAAAGGGGAAAGGAAAAAAAGAAAACAAAAAAAAACAATAAACACAAGTGACGCACGGTACAATTGCTCACCATCCGTTACACTGGGCATGACGCGCTGTGGTATGGAACACCCCTTTGGCTAGTTTGGGTCAGGTGTCCTGTCTTTGCTTTATCTCTGCTTCTTGTGCCCCTCCTCACAGGCAGAGCGCAAGAAAGCAAAAAGTCCTTGATCAGAGTAAGCATTACTCACCAACAACTAAAACATCGGTGTGTTATCAGCGCTGTTCTCAGACTAAAGCCAAAACACAGCACTGCACCAGCTGCTAGGAAGGAGAAAAAATAGCAGTTATAGCTGAAACCAGGACATGAGACAAAATAAATAATTACGGCATGATATCTAAAATAATCTATCGCGAATTTAGCCTAGCCTTCTCAGTACTGCCTACTAGCATACCTGTCCTAATTTTTATTCAAAAGAAGTTCTCTATTCATGGACCTGAATTCTAATAGCACCTCTAAATCCTCACAATTGATTAGAACGTGTTATAGAAAGCACTACACAGACTGCACAAACCATGGTCCCTGTCCCACAGAGTAGCTTATAATTTATGGATTAGACAGAATGCAACAGGCAGATGCAGACAGGATTGCATGAGAAACCATGATAATATGTCTGTGGACAGCAATGGGAGCCCTCAGCTCCCTGCTGTAATTGCTGGTCATCTGTTATTGGCACCACTGCAACAGACAGTGCTAACAAGGCAGCTGAAGGACAGCACTGATGCTGACTAAAAGCATTTCTCTATAGACAAATTAAAATTAAAGATGTACCCCCAAAAGCTACAGAGAAACCAAAAATCCCAGTCACTAAGAAGAAAATAAATTATTCTTGATTGCACCAGTTGCTCACTATGTTTGCTGGCTGCTGTATGCTATCGGAATCACAATGCTTGACATCATCTTTGGGAAATGCAGATTCACACCAAAACTCTGTGCCACTCCCCAGCTGACACTTATGAACTTATTGAAAGAAACCTGAGGTCAGAATTGTTCAGCATTGGCCTTTTCTACTTCACACTGAAGATCAAGACTAAAAAAGAACTCTGGAAATTACATTTCAGATCTGTACCAGCCACACTGCAGAGGTGGGGGCACAAGCATAGGCAGTCTCAGAGTGTACAAGATTAGTCAAGCCTCACATACTGGGAAAGCTTTTCACAAGCAACTTTCATTTTCCAGCTGGGTTTACAACCAAGAGCAAATCTGAAGAGAGCACCAACACGTACACCACTGAAACGAAGGGAAATTATTAGAAGAGCCAAAGCCAGTAAAATAAGAAGCCATTCTTAAGTGAAGTCCCTAAACAGGGATTTTGTTTGAAACATTAACGATGTGCAATGATGTTGTTCTGGAAGTTTAATCTCAACAACAAAGTTTAAGTTTCATTTCTGGATACCAAGTCCTAGAAACCTTAAACTGATATTTTCAAAGTACGATTCCATTGCAATCCAGACCATGCTTTGCTTTTACCTATTAAAATAAACCCAATACTTGATTAGTAGTCTGCAATACAAATCATGGCAGAGGAGTTTTAAGTTGCTGGGTTTTGTTTGGTTTTTGTTGTTCCCCCACCACCTGCCCAAGTAGATATTAGTCATCCTTTTGCTGAAGTATCATCGCAAAGAAACAATGAAATATTCCAGAAGAGACCATAGGAAATCCCGCGCAGCCCCTCTTCAGCACAGTACTTGCAGAAAATGTTTTGTTGATATGGAGTACATGCCACAGCCCAAAGACTGGTCTCTAGCCTGGACTTTTACAATTGAAATTCTACAATTTGCTTACAATGTGTTGGCAAAATGAGACACCTAAATGTATTTGGAAGTGGCAAAATGAGACATCTAAATGTATATGGAAGTTATGTGGGGGAATATCCTACTTGTAGTTTACAACTAGCACAAAAACTGGCCAAGTGCTGTAATACTTTGTACTTCTCCAAACCCACAGAATACAAAACTGAACTGAACTATATAACTGTACAGCCTCAAAACCAAAACTTTCTTTGTAAGATAGTTAGGATCACTTTTTGCCATTGTTATAGAAAAATTACAAAAGGCACCATTGTTCTTACCTTTTCGAGAAATGAGACACTGGAGGCCTAAGTCCTATCCTGGATACCTTTTCTTTTTTCCTATTTTTTAACTTGATTTTACTAGGCTTGGAAAAATACTCTCACTCGTTACAGGCATTCAGCAGCAACAACAACAACAAAAAGTATCAAACTACTTTCCAAAGCTTAAAAGCAACAACAAAAATCAATACTATGCAAACAAATCCACTCAGTAAAACTCTGCAATGCTCTTGAAACACCACAAAAGAGTTATTATAGTCAAGAAGAGTCCCA
The DNA here is from genome assembly GCA_039720435.1 of Amazona ochrocephala. Lineage (NCBI taxonomy): Eukaryota > Metazoa > Chordata > Aves > Psittaciformes > Psittacidae > Amazona > Amazona ochrocephala. Next base: position 39,518,654 of record CM077884.1, on the reverse strand, counting down.
CTGCACAAGGTGAAGACACTGAGTAGCAGCAAACTTAGCATGGCCTGCTTTAAAGGCAAGCTTGTAGTGTCTAAAGAGGCTGACAAAAAAGCTGGAGAGGAGCTTTTTACAGAGGCAGGTAGGGAAAGAATAAGCGAGAATTGCTTTAAACTGACAGAAGACAGATTTAGATTAGATATGAGGAAGAAATTCTTCACTGTGAGGGCGCTGAGGCACTGGAACAGGTTGCTCAGAGAAGCTCTGGCTGCCCTACCTCTGAAGTGTTCAAGGTCAGGTAGGATGGGGCTTTGAGAAACCTGGCCCAGGGGGAAGTATCCCTGCCCCTGGTAGGGGGATTGGAGTTAGATGATCTTTAAGGTTCCTTCCAACCCAAACCGTTCCATGATACTGACTCAGAAGACTCCATCTCTCTCTGACCTACTGAAAAAGCACCAAGATCCCCATACCATTATTTCAATCAATGTTTCTTTTCATTGGTCTCTCAAACAAAATTACAGCATCAGTTTGTTCTTCCTGAGCTGACAACATTCTGAATTTTACAACTGGTGGCGTTACATTTGTGCCTGTAAAAAAAAAAAAAATGCCTTATTCATTAGTGCTTTTTGTTTAAAGTGAGTAATCCCATTCATCTTTCCCATCTGTTCAAGGATTTCTCTGAACACAAGAACGCACAAGTACAATATGCTGTGTAATCAGTCTGAGGTCTGCTCCACAACACGGTTGCAAGCGTTTCCTGTGTGCCCACTACAAGGCAACTGTGAAAGCCATGACAAAGCAGTGAATCTAATGTTAACACCAGGGTTTGACAACCCTGCAAATATCTTAGCCTCACAGGCAAAACTTCATCAGTTTGTGGAATTCAGCTATGAAACATGGATATGCTTCCAAAATATATTTGCAAGTTACACTAGGAAAATAAACGGTATCCATGGGGTATAACTTCCTGTACAAACAGACCACTTGGCCAAAAGTCTTCCTGAAGACAAACCAATGCTCCATTTTAAAATCCACCTTTTTCTCCAAATACCCAGAACAGTACAAGACCTCTTCTATTTTGCCACTTTGGAAGAAAATACTTCTCCACCACTTATTTGCTTCCACAGCCATAAAACCAAATATTCTTTGCATTTTTATACACATTTATGTCCTCAAACAGCCTAATGAGTGCCTACATGACATACCAAGTACCTACTTTACAACTCCTTCTGAAGTCAATGGACACTCTTGCACAAATGCTAATGCCTGGTTACATGGATTCGTAATGCTACAGCAGCTGCATGGAATTAAAAAAAAAAAAAAATAAAAAAATTACTCACCAGTTAGACAAAGAAGAAAAACTGCATAAGTGGGTTTATTTATTGATTTGGAGTCCTTCTGCTTAGGCAGACATTTTTTTATGGGAAGATAAAGTTTCTTGAGGTCACTGCATTACAACTACAATTTCCACCAGTGGCTAAACACCTCCATCCCAGGAGCTTGTCTGAATACTACTTGGGACATGTTGAAACTAGATAATCTTTAAGGTCCTTTCCAAACCAAACCATTCTATGACTTACCCTCTATGAATGCATGTTTTCATTCAGATGAGAATGAGGCAAGACGAGGAAGAAGTTTCTTCCACAGGTAAGATGATATTAAGTAAAATGTAACCTACAGCTTACAAAATCACCAAACTAAGTGGTGCTGTACTTGTTTCTGGTGACCTGCCCATCTCTAAATGCATACTTGAATATTTGCTGACTTCAGCCCTTCACCTCACTGAAAGCAATAAAAGTATTAAATGACCAGGTTTCTTGGTGTCTACATTTCCCTGTTCCTTTTCTTTCTAAAACAATTTCTATAAATAAAGACGAAATATGTAAGGAGTCCAACAGCAGGGATGTTTGTAAAATGGTGATTTTTGGTCTGTTTAAAAGATGCTCAAGGGGAATGAACTTGACATAAAGAATTCGCATCAAAAGGACAAACAGCTGATAGTGAGCATTTATGTCCTAGTTCCTCAAGACATGGGAAAAAGCAACATCTAGATTGAGGTGTAAGTCAGAGGAAGGAGTTTAGATACTCTGGTGATTTAAGTACTTACCCCAAACACCTTTGTATTAAACTACAATGATCTTCAGTCAGGGCCCTGACAGTGACTCCATCACTGCCACACTTTCACTCATTTCTGGGAAACTAGAGAATTTACCCATAGTTTCCATGTTCAGGGTACAATTTCTCCATTCTGCTTGCATAATTAAAATTCTTTCTCAAGTAGCAGCTAAGAAATTTGTGTGTGAAAGTCTAAGCAAATGGGATTTACCTATTCAGCAGAAAAACCTGCTTTTCCCAGCTATACCAATTTAACATATAACTTTGACTTCATTTAGCTAAAATGACTGTAAAAGAAAGTGATACCAGAAGGGAGACATGTCTTTTCAAAAGAAATTTGAGGTACCTGAGTCTGCAATATTAAGGTCATCCTAAAAAACAGGCAGCAGCTCTACATAACACAGTCTTCACCAAAACCCACAGGAAACCTGGGTGAGAGAGCAATCTACCTGAAACACTAGGGAAAGAACTCTCTCGCTTTTATCTAAAAAAAAAAAAAAAAAAAAAAAAAAAAAAAAAAAAAAAAAAAAAAAAAAATCCCAAACAACAAAACCAAACAAGTTGTATTAGCTCTATTCAATTAAACTAAATAAAAACCGATCAAAGGATTACATCAACCCAGAGACATCATAAACTTACACACAGTTGATCAGGCAAAGGCACATATTTGTAGCTTATTGGAACCCAAATGGAAAGGATCTAAACTGAATAACCAATAAAATATTCTTGGTTTATTTAACTCACAAGATGAGGTGTTAATGCCAGACCACTGCATGATTTATTTTGTGCTCATGCCATAAGCTTTGGAAATATGATCCAAGTTCAAGAACTAAGACACATTCTGGATGATATTCAAAACACTATCTGGTATTGACTGAAATACGTTATACACCAAGAAATACAGAAAAAAAAAATTTTGTCTAATATATCTCTTCCATGGTACTTATCCAGACTATTTCTTCTGCATGCTCAAAATTTACCACTCCATGGTTTTGCTTGCAATAGAAAGCAAATGGTACAATAATCTAGATTCTATTTTGAATTCAATAATTTAGTAATCAAATCTGCTCTGTACTTTCTTAATAATCTCTACAACAAAACCAAAGGGCAGAACACAAGCTGGTTCTTAATCACTATGTTAACACTGAATTCACTGTATATAAAATAATTTACAGTGTTGCAGCACTTTTCACGATGTATAGTTGCTCTTCTCTTGGTGAACAAAGGATACAGATGCTGGTACTCCCAAAAACCTGTATTAGACTCATAAGTGAGAACTGAAGATATATAAGCAAACCTAATTTAATACCCCTAATCAAGCCCAACACTTGCATCTGAAAACTGTTCCTATTGCCATTGGGTAGAAAGTGTGTAAACATGAGATGAGGGACAGAGGTACAACCAAATACCTGGTATGTGCCACACTGTTTTTCCTAAGCAAGCTGCAAAAGCTACCAATGGGCACAGACAGCAAATGGCAAGGGGGAAGTGTGCACAGGTGAAATGAAGGATCATGAATCTTTAAAGCTATTTTTGTAATTACAACAAAATTCTCCCTCTTAAGGAGTGATAAAAGCATGTTGCAAATCGAGAAATTCTCACCAGCTTCTGTTTTCTTACTGGTAACAGTGTAAGCCACTTATCTAACTACAAGAAACCGCACATGATGTCACATGCCATGATTCACGACTATTGCAACAAACGAATCATTAAAAGTTTTCCTTGTTTTTGTCACTATTATGACATCAATGGAGACAGGAGGAGACACTGATGGACAAATGATGTGCTTTGAACTTCCAAAAATACTTCAGTTTCCTTTTGTAAATCCTGATTTTTCTACTTGGATTGTCACAACGCTTTCAAGTCATGGTCTATTATGCTACACCTGTACAAAAACATTATACTGCTGTACTACATTTTTGTCAGCAAAAAGAATGAGCACTCAGTTCTTTCAAGTTTATACAGCTGTTAACAGCAACAGTTGTCATTACAGGATGAAGACCAAATCAAATAACCAGACCAAGTAATTCCTAACACAGACTACTATTAAGATGTGATGAGCCTAGAAAAGCAAACAAACAAGAGACAACATGCAGATATTTAGAACACCTTAAATATTTAGAAATTTAGGAGAGAGATTTGGAATCCTTCATACATAATCATGTCTTCCATGAAAGTCAATGCAAACTCTTCAACAGTGACCTAGCACTGTGTTTTACACAGCTATTTGCATAAGAATGATGGTAAAAAAAAAAACAAAACAACCCACATCATAGTAATAGTACTTTTATCTTCTAATATTTTAAGCTTGCCCTTGCTACTGGACAGACTTGCTCTGCTTGCTGCTTCATGTATTTCATGTGGACTTTTAACAATCCACTAAGGTCAATTTTGGTAAGTCATAGTAATATTAAAATGATGCCTAAAAATCCCTTATGAAGGCTGATATTCAAAAAACTGAACCAAACCTGAGATAATTCTAATTCACTTATAAATGCAAAACTCCTGCAATTCCATATTAGAAGTTATGTAAATTTTTACATTATAAATGGACCCACTTAGAGAGCTTCCAATCTACCTCACAAGTTTCATTCTATTTTTAGACCTGGTGACTTGATTAAACTATGCTGATAAAGGGACATTTTCTTATTTAGGCCCCAGTTCAAGATTTTACTTTGCACATATAAAAATCTTTGTGCATACTTGACTGACTTCCAACCAAACCCCACCCTGTTGACAAGTGTATTAGATCTGTTGTTAGTTGTCATGCATTTCTGTACCTAGAGACATAAATCTTTCAGACAGATCATTACGAAAACACACTAGTCCAAACACAATCAGTACAGGTGTGTGCAGGACCATGAGGTCCCTTAGAAGCTTCACATTTCTTCTGTCTATACCAAACTTGGAATGCAGCACGTCACTGTCACCTTTTGGTCCACTCTCCCACAGCCTATGTTCCAGAAGCCAATGAGGAGTCACACCAGATGATCCATCAGATCAATGCACTGATCATTTAACCTACATGCAGGACATTCATGTTGCTTTGACGCAGCAAACAGGGTCCTTCTTCCACCAGGAACTTAGGTGTGCATCCCCAACAAGTAGCTTTCGCAAAAAGACAGACCTGAGCCACTGTCGGGCCTCACAGGTGGCAAGATCTTGTTCTGCTGTGAGGAGTAACCTGAACTGGACAGATCCTCCATCCTTCAGAAACTAGAGCAAGGTTTGAAAATTGTTGACAAAAGAATCAGTTAATCCCACCATATTTTATCCAGCTTCCAAACCTTATCAGTTGCTGTGTGACTGCCTTTCTGTAGGGGCAAGGAAGTAGCCATCTTACAGCACCATCTTACAAAACTGAAGAAAAATTAATAACCTCACATCCTCATCACACTGAGGAGTGAAGTCCTCCAGTACATCTTCCAAGAAGTAACTGGGTCTAATGGCAAGCAGTTTAAATTTACATGTGTTGTACACGTTCTGGAGACTTGATGGGTAGATGTGGCACTTAGGGATGTGATTTACTGGAAGACTTCGCAGTGTTATGTTTATGGTTGGACTCAACAATCTTAAGGGACTTTTCCAACCAAAATGATTATATGATAATTATGTTGATGTATCTTGGCAGCCAACATTTGAAAATGCTTAAACATGAAGATACACTATCTTCTTATCTTGTTTACACTGTAAGAGAATGAAAAGCAATACATAATATAGTATATTTTCCTCCTCAAACATAATTAATGTTATGTTTACAGCAGAAATAGGAAAAAGATTCATGTATCACCTGATCAACAGTGTGAAGCATGTGTATCAATACCCACTTGCAAGTATTTTTCCTAGGCTTGAGTTCTGCCCACCCTGTCATGATAATACACTTATCTAGGTTTCTAGGTTTCTTTAATTCAGTGCTTTAGTAAACACTGGTGTCGTGGTTTAAATCTATAAACCCATACAGTCGCTCTCTCACTCAAACCTGAGTTTCCTGTTAATCGCAGAAATCTGCCTACAGCCATGGTTGACACGTCTTGTTTTCTACATTTTAGCAAGTAACAAATGTGAGAAAGTCAAATCAAATTCCATGTCACCCACAGAACTGTGGAGAGCTATTTGGCTGTGAATGGGCATGTGAGCAATCCAGACAATTGCTTGACAATTGTAAGGTAGTGACCCGCAGGCACTGAGGCCTCGCCTGGGGGTTACTAAAGTTCGTACGTGCAGAAGCCTTGAGAAAGTTAGCATGGAAAGCTACTGAGAGAGATGTGCAGGAGGGAACTGATAACTGTAACCTTGAAACATATGCTGTAATAGTTAACCAATCATTAAACTGTTGCTAGCACTCGGCTAAGTGAAGTTAACCAATCAAGTGTTATCGAATGTTCTACTGTTCTGAAACTTTCCTATAAAAGGCACGATTGCGCACAATAAATTGTCCAGCGTTTGATCACATTGATCTGTGTTGCGTTGTTCCTTATCCCCCGCACAGAACAACATCCTAAGAGGCTGGTCAGTGTAGGTTTCAGAGTATCAGCAATGAAGCAATCTCCTTCATAAAGCACAGACATTTGATTACACTAAGGAGCAGTGTGTAACAGCTAGGGAGTGCACTCCCAGCTCCTTCCCTACACAGCCTGCACAGGAAAGACTGCAAATGTTCACATATGTGGTTCTACTCACTGCAGCAGAAAAGCAAGTAAAACAAACCCTTTGTTCACAACAAGAGAGATGATGTCCTCTGCCAGTCCTTTCAATGCATTTGTTTATCATGTCATGAGGAGGAAAACCCTCAAATCTTTTCAGCAGTAGGGCACTTGGGAAAGTTTTACAAATTGCCAGTTGTCGCCATGATGCTAACTTTGAAATAATCAGTACATCAAATTAATTTTCTATCTTAGAGCTCAAAAATGAAATTTAAAAAAAGAAATCCAGATGGAAGGAGAATGATTCAGCTTTGTTATTATTTTCTAGAAACATACAAATAATCAGATAGTCTAACAAAGTCAGGGAGTTCTACTGCAGGAACTTCAAAGGAGAGTAAATCCCCATACCCAGAGATTACAGTGGCTTTGAAGTTCCTAAAACAATCTGTATCTCTTCCTATAAGTTTAAAAGAATATGTTCTAGAGAATAGGCATCCTTTGACAGAAAGCAATCTTAAAAAAATTTTACTGTATATGTATTTGTAATACAAGTTACATGTTAATATTTCAATAGCGAAAGCATTATTATTGTCAGTGCCAGATTAAGTGAAAACTATTTATAACAGAAACTCACACAGAAACTGAATTTGCAAATATTGTAGTTAACTGGTACAAGTTATCTTGTGTGACCATTAACCTCTGATTTCCAAATTAGTTCCAGATGGGTACAGCCTGACAATTATGTGAAGAAAATGCTAATGGCGATGTCCAAATATAAAGCAGAGCTTTAGAAATGTACTAATGTACATCCCTGCATGATTTATTGATATTTTCCACCCATCTGTCATTCGGTACTTTTTACTTTACAGTGAGAAAAACTTGCAGAAATCTCTACCTGCCTGGTTTGATGCATTCTTTTTATTTATAATGTCAGAAAATGCTGTGAACTTTCAAAACCACATGAAGGACAACAAGGTGTTACCTGACACTATGCATTTTACTACTGAGGAGTTTGCATTAAAATATTGTCTTTTTCCCCCATTTTCCACGTCAATGCTCCCAAGATTTGTCCCATGCAACAGTGCTAAATATACCCCTTGGAGACCATTGTGAACAAAAAAGCAGGTTGCGCTGTACCCACTTTCCTGAATTAAGCACTAGAAGCCTTCACTGTGCCACTGTGAGAATTGAAACACATGACAAAGTTACCTCCCTAGATGTTACAATAAGCACAGCCATTTTAAAACGACCATTAGACTGTTAAATTGGAGAGAGAGTACATACCTCAGAAACTAATAGGAAGATTGGAAATACAGAAATAGTGCTGCCACTGCTGTGCAGACTGCTACATCATTATATATATGCACTATTACATATATATATTACTTCTATATATTATTTTAAATAAGTATTATAAAAATATTTATCACATACACATTAAAACATTATAATCCAAGGGGGAGGAGGAAGTGACAAGATAAATACATTTTTTTCAAGCAGCTTTAAGGCACAGCTATTAATCTATTTTTTATGTAATAGAGCTAAACTTAATAGCTGTGTTTTAAAAAAAATTAATTTCCTGTCACGTGTCACTAATAAAGCATTAGTCTAACAAAACAATCTAACCTGGGGTTTTTTTTTCAACTCTTAATTTCTTTCTTATGCATCTATCACAAGCTTGAATAATAAGTCAATTCCTGAATATCCAGTCCTAGTCAATGAAATTCCACAGATTTTCTTTAAAAGGTAATTGCTTTGTTGGGTTGAGTCACATTTACGTACAGAAGACAAGCAAAGCTGTGCCTGAGAGCAATGCAGCTATACCTCTCTGAACTCACACCACAGAAGAGCAACAGAAAGCAGAAGTCCAACTATGAATTTGAGTTAGATCTCAAAGTAACTTAAAACCTTTTTCTTTCAAAAATGCTGTAGGTGTTTTACGCTGTTAATATCATAGTTAAAGCACTCACCCTGGAATACCTGGATTAAATTCCTCCCAGGGAGGCCCTCACATCTACATCATTTTTCTCATTGAGAGAAACTGCCCTGATTTTCCAACACAGGAATACACCAACATACCCTCCCTCTCTGCTTTGGAAGCCATGACATCAGACAGAAAGGAATTCAAAATGCAGCAAATATCAGAAAAGGAGCACCAGAGGAAAGAAAAAGAAAATCTACATCTTTAGGAATCATATTTAAATTATCCCTAATTGATCCTTATTAAGCTTAATCTTCAAGACAAAGTTACTAAGAGAATTTATCTAATGACCTAAAACCTACTGCCAGGATGCTGGGAACTTATCAACTTTGCCACAAAGTGTTTTATAAATGACTCACCAACCAAACCCATCAGTGACAGGTTTGACACCAAACTTTGATGTGTTGTGCTGCCTTTGAGCTGAGCTGAACAAATTTCCCAACATGAAATACTGTGCATGCTGTGAAGCTGAATATGGTTCAACTTACACCTCACACAAAGTAATTTTCTGGGAGGTCTCAGACTCTGAATTGCTCTTACAGTCCTACCAATTTCTTTCAAAACGAGAGACAGCCCCAAACCTGGATCTGTGACAAATCATGGATAGACCAGCCTTGGCGCTGCTCTGCTTCCTTGCCCATGGCAGAACTGCTGCCAACTGGCTAAATGGTGACAAACTCCAAGAGATGTGTCTTCATAACCCATTCCTGCTGATAAGAGCAGAGTACACTGTTGCTCTAGCCCCTTTAGTATGGTAGATTAAATTTACTGAGATGCGTTCATACTCTTGACCACCTTACCCCAACAAACAAGCGTCAATCAGAGTGACTTATGTGCTGCTACAGCCCAGAGACAGATATGACTGAGTTGGTGCAGAGACATGCTCCAGCACTCTCAGCTAGCATATGAGCTCTTAGCCTTTGCTTCAGGTTGAAGCACTCTTTAAAATTCCGTTTATAAACCTTAATGCCTGAAGTCCAGTTATTTAATTCTCCTTTTCTTTTTTAAGGAAATATAAATATATACACACTGACGTTTTATTCTCACTATAAAGGAGCTAACTTTCTACTGATTTGGCTAAAAGCTGAATCTGGTTATTCACCCAGTAATGCTGTGAGCACTGCAGGGACAACCACAGCCTCCTTCATCAACTCGCCCCAAGATGCTTTACGTCTTCTCTCCCAGTAAAGTATAGTCTTCAGTTCTCTCTTCAAAATGAGCCCCATAGAAACATCAAATTTCCCCACACAAGTTGTTGTTCTTTAAATGAAGTTGCAATATCAATTTTCCAATTTTATGGTCTACTGCCTCCCAAAAATTATAATCTGTGCAACTCCTTAGCAATCCAATTCCTGCATACATGCAACTTTCCTCATTCCACTAATACATTGATACAAACTCCAAATTAAATACCTACTTTAGGATAAAATACAGTTTAGAATTGCAGTACCTGGGCAGTAAACCTTAAAACAGATGGCACTCCATCTTACAGTAGAACACTCTTTAGGCTCCTTTTTCTTCACCATTACTTCTTAAACTCCATCAGAGTTTAAATCCATGAGTTCTGACCACTCCCAAAGTAGTTTCATTTGATGCTTCCAGATTACCTAATCCTTTCGTTATTTTTTGATCCTGCTTAAATCTCATACTTTTATGATATTTAAACATGCATTTTCTTCATGCTCCATTACTGATCCACAGATTTCATACCAGAAATTACATTTGACAATTAAGGTTAGTTTCTAACTTTCCTGAAATACAGATGCTGCCTTGGAAAAAAGCAATCTTGTTATCACTCCATTTTAATCTGTCAGATCACAATTCTGATAAATGAATCAAAGTGAATATACTGTGCTCTACCTACAAACTAAGTTTCACATTCTGCACTGATCAGTCTAGCCTTCGTATTTAATGTCAGTTTTAACTCTGCGGGAATGGCCCCATTTTAACCAAACCCTGACACATTTCTTTGTAATTGTTCAAATATCAATTTAATAGTTTTAGGTATTATTTTTTCATCAAGTTGTATTTTTTTTTTCCTACTGACAAAGCCATCATATTTCACCTCTCAGCAAGACCTGAACAACAAATTCCACCTGGTGGTTTGGTTTTGCTTTTAAAGCAGCATCATTTTCCCTTGCTCTCTGGCTCATTTTTAGCTTAATGCTCCCTCATCTTCCCTCTCATGACAAATTCCCATGTCTGAAGAAATATCTGGGCTTTCACTAGTGAGATTACACTAGGATTTTATATCTCCTCGTAGAACATCTCCCATACGTCCCTTAGCACAGATACTTGTATTACCAGAACAAATCCCCAGCAGACTCCTTCCTCCTTCCTTCTTTTGTCCTCCAAAGAACACAGGAGAAAAATCAGGAACAAGAAAAAGATTAAGAAAACCTGTTGCAGTGCCTTTATTTGTGTTAATGAAATCAAAACCTGCTTTCAAGAGGTTTCTTTCCTGCCTTTCTCAGCTTTTTCCAACTCATACTTCTCCAAAGGCCCATTTCTATCTCATTTTTCTAGAAGATGTATTGTCTTTGTCAACATGTTTGAGCTAAGAATGGGATTAAGCACTTTGAAATGCCTATTCATAAGGACCACAACACATGAGACTTTTTGCTTCTTAGAAGTAAACTCCAGAATGCCTGTAAAGGGTAGGTTTCCCTCCAAAGACCCTTACCACCCAGCAGTCTAAGTTACTTTTCTGTAAAAACGTGAAATAAACTGAATGCTGCACAAGTTACAGCACATACCCAAATTAACTGCAATCTATAACAAACTTGTTAATAAAAAGCATTTTGCACCATTCCCACTCTCTCCCTGCTCCCCACTTCAGCATTATTCCAAAGATCTTGGTTTTGCTCGAGACCCCAGAGCATTTGATAGCGCATAAGCAGTGAAATTGCTGCTTATTTCCTTCCCTTGTTTCCAACTCATGGTTCCCTGACATTTGCAATCGAGTCTCCTGCCCACTTCCTCCTCCTTTTATCCTCAGTGTAATGCTGAGCATCCTCACATCTGAAGAGCAATAAACTTATTTCCAAATTCACAAAGCTGTTATAAAGAATGCAATTATTTCTAGAACTGCCTTTGGCTATCTACTTATTTTCTTCCCTTGTGATCCTCTTTCAGTCAAAATTCTGTCTTTCATCCTAAAACTAGTTATTTATGTAATCAAGAAGTTTGACTCCTTCCCATAATTATTAGCCATGTAGTTATTATACAGTCCTGTAATAATTTTGTAACATGCGGATAAACTATGTAAAGGACTTGCCATCTGTCATTTCTCTGGTGTTTATTTTAAAAAGGTTTGGCTACACTGGGAATGACCAGCTATGAACACATTACTGGATGTTTAAGTAATTGCAGCTTTGAAGACAGTCCTCTTCCTGAGCCTTTTAGTGTTGAAGCCTTCACAACGCAGATGACAAGATATAAAGTTTGGTATTCCGTGAAACATCCTTAATGGTCTCCTCTCCTACCCACTGAATAGACCCCTCATCTTTCTTTAGACCATCCACCTCCTCCAAAATATTATAAAATTTGGCCAGATGCAGGTATTTCAATAAGTTTGGGTCATTTTTATGACCTTTATCTCATTTGTTTCAAATACTGTTACCTCTGGAAATTCCGATTTAGCGATGACTTTTGACGCTTGCCTTTAAAAAGACAGACAAAAAGTGTTTTTTAAGCAACATCTAAAAAATGTTCTGCCTTTTCTGAAGAAATGTCACTATTATTAAAAGGTCTGACACTTTTCTTTGCCAATTTGTTTATGGATGTAAAATATAATCTCTTTTAAATTCCCTCTTTGCTTGTATCTTGTAGCTTTATCTTTTCCACCATCTGGCCTGCTAGTTACTCTCCACTCATGCTAGATTTCTGTTCTTCTTCTGTACCTAGATGGTGGGTTTGGATTAAAACTGCCATAAAAATCAGTCAGTTGCTTAAAAACAAACAGAAGCAAGGAGGGGAAAAAAGCCCTGGAAGATTTTTTTGAGGTTTTGGAATTTTTTTTTTTTTTTTTTTTTTTGGGGGGGTGGGGGGTGGGGGTGGGGGGGTGGTTATGTAACTTCTCTAGATTGTCACATGCACTTTCTTATACATTTACTTTAATCATTTTCCTAAATGGCAGACAAGCATTAGACACTCATGCACCTCTGACAAAACCCTTTCTGTTGTGCCTGGGGTTTTGTTTGTTTGTTGGGGTTTGCTTTTGTTGAAGCTTTTAATGGAAGCACCATCTTATCCTTTTATACAATAGAGGGCTAAAACACCCCATGTGCATTAAGTCTGCCATCCAGTCTCCAACCTGTGCCTTTGACAGACAGGTAGCAGAAGCCATGGAGCAGAGTTAATTCATTTCAGGCAAGCGAATTGTCTTCAAAATACCAAGTGGCAGGTTTCAGATGACAATAAGGAAGTTTCTGCTTCATAACACAGAGAGTCACCAAAATTAAAAAAAAAAAAAAAAATTTAAAAAAATAAAAAAAAAATCACATAACTCGCTTGGAGAAAAAAAATAAAATAAAAAAAAATATCCTGATTTTTTCCTCAAAGGGATATAGACTAATGGAAATTTTGGGGCTCAAACCCCAAATACAAGTTCCTTGATGATTCGAGCATATTAGATTTCTCAAGATCCGTTTTCCGAACAAATGAACAACAGTAACAGGGAAATATTAACAAATACCTATCTACAGTTCCTCATGGAACCCCACTATAAAATTGCTATTCAAACAGAGTAGTAAGCAGATCGCCCTTCAGATCTGCATTTTTGCACTACTCTTTTCAAACAAGAAATTGCTTCTCTTCCTCAAACAGCCTTTGCTTATCTCTTCAAACAACCAACAATAACCACAAAAAAAAAAAAAAAAAAAAGGAAAGGAAAATACAGCAACCAGCTTGCAACTCAGAAATAACACTCGCTTCATCAGCTCCGACTACTACACATTTATCTCACTTCTCTTCTACTATCTGCTTTTTAAGCATTCTTGTTCATCTCAACTACATCTCTCTTGTGAGATACTGGCTGACCTGCAGACAGAAGATGCTATAGACCGGAATGTTGTAATCCACAGCCATGCTGATCATGACCTCCCCAAGCACAAGTCACTGCAAATTCCCTCTTTCAGTGATTCTCTTCAACTCTGAAGCCACTGCTCCTGTGACCAATCTCCTCGTCTTGTATCTCACGATAATGAAATTCTCCCACCACAAGACTGAAATTCCTTATCTGCTAGGACGTGTCAGAAGCTGAGGCATTTAGTTTTATGTACCAGGTTTGCCGGGAACAACCAAAACAATCTAACGAGTAACATGTATGTGGCCCTTCAACAATTTCTTCAGAACAAAGGTTAACAAAGGTTTCTTCCACAGCTATTTAAACCCTTAAGAATATTTTCAACAGAAATTTCACCCACTATTTTAACAGAACTGGTGTATTATCTGATCAATCATTAATATTCTTCCTCAGAGTCTTCCTTCTATTAACACGATTTGAAAAATACTAACACCTACTTACCCCAAATCAGAATTAAGACAACTGAAATGCAAGCTTTTTGTATGCTGTCTCATAATATGAATACTTTTTCTCAACGCCTAAGTTGTCAGCTTTATGACTACTTCAGGCTACTGGTAGCAGACAAGACTTACAAAAGCTTTTACTGTAGATTTTTAGAAAGATGGAAACTCATGCCCTGCTCTGGTCAGTTGCTGGGCAGGCAAGTACCCTATCAGATGGATGAATTTGCTTTTGCTATCTCTATTAACTTTCCAACTCCCTCATGAAATATTAAAAGAACTAGTTCTAGTGCCAGTTTTTCGATTCTAACAGAAAATTATTGTCAAAGAAAATTAAATCTTCCATGTTGAGACCCTGAAAAGTTGCAAAGCTGATCACTTGCGAACTACAATCTCTGCATGTGAGGAAATTTGTTCTCAGACTGAAGAAGTTCAGAGTACAACCTCTAACATTACCACTGCTGAGAAGGACATTAAAAACTATTCAGGCTAATTAAACAATAGATTTTTTGGCAATGTGAAAACCGCATCTCCAAGACTGCCAATTATACTAGGTTTTAAATGTAAACAATCTGAAGAATAGATTTTCCTAGAATCATAGAATAGTTAGGGTTGGAAAGGACCTCAAGATCATCGAGTTCCAACCCCCCTGCCATGGGCAGGGACACCTCCCATTAAACCATGCCATCCAAGGCTATGTCCAACCCCGCCTTGATCACCGCCAGCGATGGAGCATTCACAACCTCCCTGGGCAACCCATTCCAGGGCCTCACCACCCTCACAGGAAAGAATTTCTTCCTCATATCCAATCTAAACTTCCCCTGTTTAAGTTTGAACCCATTACCCCTTGTCCTCTCACCACAGTCCCTAATGAAGAGTCCCTCCCCAGCATCCCTATAGGCCCCCTTCAGGTATTGGAAGGCTGCTATGAGGTCTCCACGCAGCCTTCTCTTCTCCAGGCTGAACAGCCCCAATTTTCTCAGCCTATCTTCATACGGGAAGTGCTCCAGTCCCCTGATCATCCTCATGGCCCTCCTCTGCACTTGTTCTAACAGTTCCATGTCCTTTTTATGTTGAGGACACCACAACTGCACACAATACTCCAAGTGAAGTCTCACAAGAGCAGAGTAAAGGGGCAGGATCACCTCCCTCGACCTGCTGGTCACACTCCTTTTGATGCAGCCCAGGATACGGTTGGCTTTCTGGGCTGCAAGCGCACACTGCTGGCTCATGTTCATTTTTTCATCAACCCACACCCCCAAGTCCTTCTCCACAGGGCTGCCCTGAATCTCCTCCCCGCCCAACCTGTAGCTGTGCGTGGCATTGCTCTGACTCAGGTGTAGGAGTTTGCACTTAGCATGGTTGAACTTCATGAGGTTGGCATCAGCCCACCTCACAAGCGTGTCAAGGTCCCTCTGGATGGCATTCCTTCCCTCCAATGTATCAACCGAACCACACAGCTTGGTGTCATCGGCGAACTTGCTGAGGGCGCACTCTAAAGAGAACGATGCAAGAAACAGCTTCTGTAAAGTCTTTTTGGTAACACAAAGTCTTCTATAACATGAATCTCCAGATTCATCTGCTCTGATCTCTTTTACTGAAGCACACCTCTTCTTAATGCTTTTAATTGTTACCTTTCCCTTCCAAACACAAGGTCCCTTCTACTTTTCTTAAAGATATACTTGTCCTTTTGAAAAAGGGAGGAGAAATCTTAGAGACATGAAAGACAGTTTGGCAACTAAATAACTCCCCCACCTGCACAGCCTTCTCTCTGCCCCTCCTACTCACTCATTCGCATTGTGCTCAGTTGGAAATTAATTCCAAGTAAAATTTAAAGCAAGTACAGAAGAACTAGTATTGAAAATAGGCAGGAGTATTTTAGTATCCAGATTGTAGGAACAGATTTTCCCACAATGTGAACAATAAAGTCATGGAACTTCTTCAGATAAATCCTCATTTCAGTGATGCTCACTTTACAGCAGTCTAAAACATGCCCGAGTCCTGTAACAGTAAGATTTCTCCCAAACCTTTGAACAGATGATCATGCTCACAGCTCAAACAGAAGGAAACTCGAATCTGTCAAGGTGGGATTTTATTACTGTCTACTGATTATATAGGAAAAGACATAGATATCATCAGAAAGACTATAAGCAGGAAGCAACAGACCTCATCTTGGCAGAGATTTTGTCGTTTTGTTTGGGTTTTTGGGTTCTTTTTTTAACGCTTATGTGACACCACTGAAGAAGAGAAAATAAATAAATTAATTAATCAGTTAGAATCATAGAATTATAGAATAGTTAGGGTTGGAAAGGACCTCAAGATCATCGAGTTCCAACCCCCCTGCCATGGGCAGGGACACCTCACACTAAACCATGCCATCCAAGGCTATGTCCAACCCCACCTCGAATGCCACCAGGGATGAAGCATTCACAACTTCCCTGGGAAACCCATTCCAGGGTCTCACCACCCTCACAGGAAAGAATTTCTTCCTCATATCCAATCTAAACTTCCCCTGTTGAAGTTTGAACCCATTACCCCTTGTCTTCTCACTACAGTCCCTAATGAAGAGTCCCTCCCCAGCATCCCTATAGGCCCCCTTCAGGTATTGGAAAGCTGCTATAAGGTCTCCACGCAGCCTTCTCTTCTCCAGGCTGAACAGTCCCAACTTTCTCATCCTGTCTTCATACAGGGGGGTGCTCCAGTTCCCTGATCGTCCTTATGGCCCTCCTTTGGACTTGTTCCAATAGTTCCATGTCCTTTTTATATTGAGGACACCAGAACTGCACACAATACTCCAAGTGAGGTCTCACAAGAGCAGAGTAGAAGGGCAGGATCACCTCCCTCGACCTGCTGGTCACGCTCCTTTTGATGCGGCCCAGGATATGGTTGACTTTCTGGGCTGCAGGCACACACTGAAGCTGGCTCATGTTCATTTGCTCATTGACCAACATTCCCCACATCCTTCTCCACAGGGCTGCTCTGAATTTCTTCTCCACCCAACCTGTAGCTGTGCTTGGGATTGCCTCAACCCACGTGCAGGACCATGCACGTAGCTTGGTTGAACTTCATGCGGTTGGCATTGGCCCACCTCTCAAGCGTGTCAAACTCCCTCTGGATGCCATCCCTTTCCCCTTAGTGAAGCCATGTTGGCTGTCACCAAACACCTTGTTGATTTTCATGTGCCTTAGCATGCCTTCCAGGAGAATCCGCTCCAAGATTTTGCCAGGCACAGAGGTGAGACTGACTGGTCTGTAATCCCCTGGCTCATCCATTTTCCTCTTCTTGAAAAAGGGGGTTATATTTCCCTTTTTCAGTTATCGGAAACTTCACCTGACTGCCATGATTTTTCAAATATGATGGACAGCGACTTAGCAGCTTCATCCACCAGCTCCTTCAGGATCCATAGATGGACATCATCAGGTCCCATGGACTTGTGCACATTCAGTTTCTTAAGATGATCTCGAACCCGATCCTCTCTTACATTCTCACAGTGCCTGCATCTGCCTTCCAAGTGGCTAGAGCACTTGCCAGTGAAGACTGAGGCAAAGAAGTTATTGAGAACCTCAGCCTTCTCCAAATCCAGTGTAGCCAGCTCTCCTGCTTCCTTCCAGAGAAGGATATTCCACACGGGCTACAAAAAAGGGAAAAAATATTTTTTGACATATACTACTCAAGTGTGAAAGTAACCTTTAGCTTTAATGGCTTATTCAGGAACTATCCTGCAGTTTTTAATTAGCTAATGCTTCACTAAGATCTGCAGCCTCCAAAAGAATATAATAGTTCCATAAAATGGCTCTGTTTTAATTTCTCTAGCTTTAATGTAGCACACAATCTCCTATCCTACATCCCAACTGTAATTAGCATGGCTAATTACTGAATCATAGTGTCAGTTGCTATAATAAGTACATTTAGTGTATTCCAAAGTACATTACTGGTATTACAGAATTTGTTATGAAGACACAGTAAGAGGAAAACAGGATGCCAAAGCACTTGAGGGACTGGTGGAGGGATGTGGGGAGATGGAAGAGTTGTTCTTATGGAAATAGCAGATTTATTCAATGAATTAGATGATGTGCAGAGTCCCAAGTGGTATGAAATTTTTACATGAAAATCTACTCAAAAAAAAAAAAAAAAAAAAAAAAAGGAAAGAACACAACAAACGTCCTCAAACAACTGGTGGAACACAAATTTAAAACAACTGTCCTGAAAGTGAAGAAAAAAAAAAAAAAAAAAAAAAATCTTTAAAACACATCAACAATATTATTTCCTGACAGAGCCCACAAAGTCCAAAACCTATTAAAAATGGGTTTCACATCTTTTGAGATTCGATAATAAATTCCAAAGATATGAAAATCATTTTTAATAGGTTTTGGATATTAACAATAAGATTTCCTTATTGTAAAGATATAGATAAAGATGCTGAATTTACAGATCTCAAACAATTTTAGAATGAGTCAACCGGGCCCAATTCTCCTCACCCAGATCTGTGCAAGGGATGAATCCAGCAAACTGTCTAAATTTATCTTGCATTGATAAATATTAGCTGGTGTCAAAGGTCACTTACATGTCTAGTGGAATACTAACCCTACTTCTTTGCAGCTACATCATACAAACTATCCCAGAGAGAAACAAGCGTATCAATCTAGCTATACTTTGTTAAATGAATGTAAAAACAAAATTAGAAATACATCAGGCAATGCTACAGTATCTTGGGCCTCCTATAACCATATTCATGAATTACAGATACTCAGTTACACACCTCAAAACTTGTTTTTTCTTCAAACATTAAGCAACTTTAAGACATTACCATGGAAAGAACATGAACTTAGTATCAAAGTGTTTCAGTAAATACAAGTAAACAAATCATACCAACACAGATTCAGCTTTAAGTCACCAGTATTGAAAGATACATCTTCTGGCGAAGGAAAACCTTCAGAATAATTTGCAACAAAAAAAAAAAAAAAAAAAAAAAAAAATCACACAAAAAAAGACAAAGAAAGACACAAAAATCTACTGCAGCAACCTCTCCTCCAGTCACACCAGTTGCAAGAAAGACCTGGCTGACCTGGATAGCTGCAGTCTCAACACCAACCAAAGCCATGTGAAAAGCAGCAACTGCAGCTTCACCATATCACATCACCACTTCCTTAGGGGAGTGCTTAACAGCGGCAAAAGCAGGCACTTCTGGTCAGCGCGATGAAAAAACTTTGCAAACCCATAAAACAAGATTTCTGTTGAGAAAGGAATATGAAAAGTATCACATTCAGGAGTGTTGTGGTTTAAGCCCAGCTGGTAACTCAGTACCATGCAGCCATGCGCTCACTCCTCCCCCTTCCTCCCCCCGCTCCTGGAGGGATGGGGAGGAGAATTGAAAGAATGTAACTCCCATAGGTTGAGATAAGAACAGTCCACTAGCTAAGGTATAACACAAACCACTGCTGCTACCACCAATAATGATAAAGAAAATAACAAGGGAAGAGAATACAACTTCTCACCACCCGCCAACTGATACCCAGCCCGACCGAGCAGTGATCTAACCCTTCTGGGTAACTGCCCTCAGTTTATATAGTGGGCATGACGTGCTGTGGTATGGAATACCTCTTTGGTTAGTTTGGGTCAGGCACCCTGTCTCTGCTTCCTCCCAGCTTTTCCTCCTCCCTGGCAGAGCATGAGACTCAGAAAGTCCTTGGTCAGAGTAAACATTACTGAGTAGCAACTAAAAGCATCAGTGTTATCAGTGTTGTTCCCAGGCTGAAAGTCAAAAACACAGCACTGCACCGGCTACTAAGAAGGAGAAAAATGACTGCTACTGCTGAACCCAGGACACGGAGCAAACTAGAAATGGTAGTGGCTGCAACACAGGACATGAGCAAGGGTATGTCATTCAAAGGGTATTTTTAAATACTACTTGCATGGCTAGTTGGATGCATTCAAAAGCACCCTACTTCATTCACACACCTGCCCACTTTGCCCTCTGCAGTCACAGAGATGTGGATCACAATCTATTCCAAAATTAGCATTTTAATTTATTTTAAATGAAGCATGACAAAGAGAAAGATGAGCAAAGTCAAGAAACTACTAAAAAGCTTGGCCAACTTTTGAGTACCCCATGCTCCAAAGCAAGATTTTGAAGCAAGACAACCTTCTTCTGTAGGGAAAAGCTCCTCAAAGGAAAGGGGGGTGTGGGTGTGTGTGTGTGTAGAATCTTTCTCCCCCTGCCCCTCTCCCTTTGCTTTCCAAAACAAGAAGCCTCGCTTTTACTAATCCACAATTAAAGTGTGCACAGCGATGCTATTATATAAGTCTATGTGTATATGATAGAAGTAATTGCTTGCTACTCCATGATGCATGGTTGTCCTGTGTTCTAACTTGGAGGTAACAAGTAAGACAACTTAATTTTAACAGAACATGCTCACATCAAGCTTGCCTCTCTAATGACTTGGTGGAAAAAACAAAATAGCATTTTAGTTCAGCACTACCACACTGAACAGAGTATTTGCTTTTATTAACAAGTCACACAAAAATATTCCAGCCCAGCAGCAGTTACCTGTACATTGCTTTTATCTAACCAAGAGTAAATCCATTTCTCAGTCCTATAGAGATCTGCATCAGAAACTGTTGGTCCAGTTCAGCTTTTTTTTTTTTCTGCACTCCAGAACAGCAGAGCCCTAAAAGCAAATCGCAGCTCATGTCTTACAAGTAAATCTTGTCCTTATCTCCAAACGGCAAGAGTAAACCTGGCTCATCATCTGCACTACATTCCATATGGTCCCTTTCTGCTCATTATTGTAAAATATTTTTAATAGAAGGGAGGGGGAGTGAGGAAGATTATTACCACATTATAATGACTCTGTATCAAATTCTTATGCAAGCAGTCTTTTTCAAGAATCAGATGAAGCTATGCTTCGTTGGAGAATCCTTCAGGTATAATGCATGGTTAGAACTATGAAGTAGGGCTGCAAATTGTGACATTTAGGGTTAAGACGCTGATGTTATTAAACACTGATTTTTTTCAAGATGTCAGGCATGCAATATTTACTAATTTTCTTATCTAGTATGCCAATTAATAATTCTAATTGATGAACCATTATTAAGCTCATTATCAAAATTGAGATTCAAGTTGATGTGGAAATGTTAAAGATTGTACAGAGCCTCTGAAATTATTAAAGAAAAAATTCTATCAAATACAAATATTTAAAAGTTTAGCACAGAAGAAACAGAATGTGACTGAAGAACTGAAGCATATAAAACATGAGACATCAAATGCATAAATTCTTAATCTCTTTAAACTATTAGAAATATCTAATACATCCCAAAAATCTGTTAGTCCTCACACATGCTTCGGAGCACTCCTAATGCAAGTTACAGTTTCACCACTGATTTTAAATGATAAAGCTCATCCCTCCATTCAATCTATTTGGGGGATTCCCATCAATTCACAGCAATCCAATAGCAGTTTAAGTTCTGGGGCATGAAATATTCACAGCTAAATGCAAACTACATTGGTTTTACTACTACTACAATAGTGTAAGTGCCAGTTATCCCTGACATCTGGATTGTACTAAGACAGTTACTGAAACGGAAAATTGCGCTGGTATCTGGGATCCTACAATGTTACCTTATGCCTTCACTGGAAAAGAACAGACCTGCTTGTTGCCAAGCAAGCATATTAACTCTTGCAGTAACTCAGCCCCAGGATGGGATAATCATGGATGTGCCAATTCTAAAACCTTCCCACATATCCAGCAAAGTGTAGCACTGGGGAGGGCAGAAGTCAAAGATACACTTTATGACCTGCCACAAATCTATGGTCTTTAAGATGTGTTTTCTATTATTCCTGAGTGCATGCTGCTTTTATCTGGAAGATTAAACAGTCCTGCAACTCTGACGCTTTTTAGCTGCGGCATGTTGGCATGTCTTTGAAGACAGACCACATTGCGCCACATATTCCTGCAAGATCACTTGCTGATTCAGCAGAGCATCACTATCTGGGAGCTTTAGAATTGAACACCCCCTTTTATATGGGCCAAATCATAAAAGTGAGCTCTCCAAAAAGTAAATCACTAAGCAATAAACAACACACACACACACACACACACACACACACACACCAAACCTCTGTATAAACAGTATATAGCTGCAGTTCCTCTTCATGTCTTCTACTTCTGCCAAAAAAGTGTTTCATGAATTGGAGTATTTTATCCATTTGTATGAAAACAGCACAATGCCCTATATTAAATAGTAAGCAGGACTTCTCATACTATCCAGAATGAAGCATGGCCTAACTTGTTAGTACACACAGCAACAGAATAATCTACAGCAATTCTTCCACATCTGTATACACAGCTGTTTTCTCAGGTATCATTACATTGAAGCATCACTGAATCATTGCTCCTCCATCATTCAGATATCAGTCTGCATGAATGGATACAGCACAGGGCTGCCATGCTCCACACTGAAGCCTTGCACAGGAGTGTGCAGTGTGTCCAGCCATCTGCAGGAATCCATGCTCTGCAAACTGCACTTTCTATAGGTGTCAGTTCCTTTCCTTTCTGTTGCATTCAACTGATAGGAAATCAGAAAATGCCGTGAGACAACTTGCTTGCAGAAATATTCATTACTAATTTCATCTTTGATGACTATACTTTAAGAATCCATACTGTTCCTTATAGAGTCTGAAATTCTGATTTTTTTTTTCTGTCCTTAGCGGGGAACAGGAAGGTTTTTGTCTCTACAAACCTTTGCTTGTCACGCATTTCCCTGATGCTACAGTCTGGCCAGCATCAGTCATGCCATCTGCCACAATGCCACAGCAGTACCACCTTTACATTCAGACTGTGTTCACTTCTCTGTTAAAGGTGTGAGTTTCTGATAAGTGCAATCTCTTGACTAAAGCTCAAAATACCAACTCTGACTTCCTTCCTTAGTGTCTCAGATGGCAGATGAAGACAAACTGAATAAAACATGCTAATCTGCAGTTGCTGCTTTTGGCATCTGCATGAAAACTCTACGGAGTTATTTTTGTAAGAACTAAGTAATACACCATTTCCCTCCCGCCCTTAAGAGCTTCTTCTGAAATAGGATTCTATATTGTCAGGACAGCTAAATCAAGATTTTCCTAAATAGTCCACGCATCGCATGATTTTATAATACAGAATCACAAAACCTGATACAGAATCATGTTTCCACCAAAACACTTTTCCTACCAAGCCTCAAAGAATTTACAAGCCCCACAGTGTTATTGCAGAAACACTGAAGTACACAGAATGCACTGGTTTTTACTGCTTCTTTGAGTTCAGTAACAAAGTATTCCTTGGTAAATTACCCATGATGAAAAAGGGTCTTCTCATTTAAATAGTCAAAGGGTGAAGAGATTTAGAAGTACAGAGACTATGGTACTTAATTCAAAATTGCCTTCCTGGTTAATCAGTGGGTGTTAAGAGAATCAGTTTCTCAGCTCTCACAACTCTACAGACCAATTGAACTACTGACCTAACAATAAAGGCATAAACATATTAATTGTTCTTTTCAGAAAACAAAATTGCTAATGATAAAAATACTGAAGTAGCTTGTTTTAGCTAGTGTCTTATTGACAGGCCTCTCTTCACTATTGCAGCTGACAAGCTTTTCTCATGAGCCAGACTCTTAAGTGCCACATTAAAGAAGGGAGAATGACATTTCAGGAGTTAGCACCAGTTTGCATAGAAAAAACTACAGGTTCAGAAAGACTGAACATACTTTGCATGGATATTTGCTGATACTAACTGCCTGCTACAATTGCCAGGAATTACTGAAAGCCTTTATGACAATGCACGTTGGGCATTTCTCAGTATCTTCTTCTGTTTCAGAGCTTTGTATAATAGACCAGCAGCAACCTATAGAAATAGCAACATTTTCATACAGTGCGACAGCTTTTTAGTAGTTTATGACTACTTACGCCTTCCTAGCATATCACAGGCTAGGATTTTTTTTTTCCCATTATTGTTTGAACAGTTAATCTGAGTACCACAAACTGTGAAATCCGCAGAGCACAATTCACATTCTGTTCTGGCATTTCTTTCAAACATCCTCCAGATTCAGGAAGAGCCTGTCTTCAGAAGGCTGAGCCACCATGAAGGGCAGATTCTGATCATAGGTCTGCCTCTGCTGATCTTTCTGCAGCTAACTGCCATAGATCAGCCATTGTGTATTGTCTCATGAGGAAATTTACACCTGTGCACAGCATTTCCAGCTCACAGGTGCCTTGCCATCCCCCTGCTTCTCACCTGCCTCCAAACAGAAAGCTCATATCAGCACAAATAAATAAGAAAGCATAGAAAAAAAAATAATAATCCCCAGCCTTATGCTGACCCTTCTGACACAGTATGCAAATTCTTCTAATTTTTCCAGTGTCATTTTTTCCCTGAGCAGCCAAGTTATATCCATTCCTGTCAGCATACGAAAGCCTCGCCTTTTATGATTTTTTAAAATAAAACACACTCTAACCAGCTGACAGTGGAAATTTCAAAGTGACAGTACACACCACCAGCATTTAAAACCCACTATCCTTAAAAGTCATCCATTTGTTTTGTGGAAACAAATGAAAGCAGATCTACTAGCTGTGTAATTCCACGTGGTTTTCACACCCACTGTGGGTTTTGTAAGTTCCTTTAGTTATGAAACTCAGACTTGAGTTTTCTCAGAGCCTACCTATGTCAAAGAGAATTTTTCCAATTACTTAGATAGGCAGCGGTTTAGGCTCCACACGGGACACAAATTAACAGAGCCTGATTAACAGCAGTGCTGCACTTGAACCTGGTCTTGTGCTGGTGTTGATACTTCACAGGCAGTAGTTCTTCAGCAAAAAGCACAGCTGCTAAAGAGGGCAATAGCCAAAGAGCAATTTCCCCCACAATACAACCTGTGAGGAAAAAAAAATAAAAAAAAAAAATCATGGAAGAGATCAGCTTTCCATGAATTCGTTCTGTCTCCACTGCAACACACAGAGGAAAAACCAACTGAGAACATGATCTCTTTATCAATTCACCTTTGAACATTTGCTACCCTAAAATAGATTACTACTGTTTTATGGGGAAATACGGGTATGTCTGGTTGGAAGGACTACATATTAAAAAGGTAATTTAATTAATTTACTAGTATACATTTTCTTTTTTAACTTCAGACATGAAACTGACTTAGATTTAAAAAATAATTTAAGATGCCAGTCTATTTTAACAATAAATGTTATAGCCAGCATCTGAGAAGCTGCTCATCCCCCCACACTGTCAGGCTCCAATCTGGCAGAGGTCTATAAATGTACTTGTGTGCACTATGAGTAATTTCACTGATTCACAGGGGTGGCTCAGACAATATTGCTAAACAGATGCACAGATTCGGGGCCTTAAAATACACATCCCTTTGGTAGCTCAGAGACAGTTTGAGCTTGTTCATATTTCAACATTTGAGTGTTCCTAGCTGGTTTAAAAACTGCAGTGACAACTTTGCTAACATCAGTGAAATGCATGAGGAAAATATGTACGTGAGCCCCAGTTGGGCAAGAGGTATAAGGGCACAGACCTGGAATAAAAAAAACCACCTGAAGAGCCAGCCATGTGGGACCATCATAGACTCATAGAATAGTTAGGGTTGGAAAGGACCTTAAGATCACCTAGTTCCAACCTCCCTGCCATGGGCAGGGACACCTCACACTAAACCATGCCACCCAAGGCTATGTCCAACCCAGCCTTGAACACCGCCAGCGATGGAGCATTCACAACATCCCTGGGCAGCCCATTCCAGGACCTCACCGCCCTTACAGGAAAGAATTTCTTCCTCATATCCAATCTAAACTTCCCCTGTTGAAGTTTGAACCCGTTACCCCTTGTCCTCTCACTACAGTCCCTAATGAAGAGTCCCTCCCCAGCATCCCTATAGGCCCCCTTCAGATACTGGAAGGCTGCTATGAGGTCTCCACGCAGACTTCTCTTCTTCAGGCTGAACAGCCCCAACTTTCTCAGCCTATCTTCATACGAGAGGTGCTCCAGTCCCCTGATCATCCTCGTGGCCCTCCTTTGGACTTGTTCCAATAGTTCCATGTCCTTTTTATGCTGAGGATACCAGAACTGCACACAATACTCCAAGTGAGGTCTCACGAGAGCAGAGTAAAGGGGCAGGAGCACCTCCCTCGACCTGCTGGTCACACTCCTTTTGATGCAGCCCAGGATACGGTTGGCTTTCTGGGCTGCAAGCGCACACTGCCGGCTCATGTTCATTTTTTCATCGACCAACACCCCCAAGTCCTTCTGCGCAGGGCTGCCCTGAATCTCTTCCCGGCCCAACCTGTAGCTGTGCCTGGGATTGTTCTGACCCAGGTGTAGGACCTTGCACTTGGCGTGGTTAAATTTCATGAGGCTGGCATCAGCCCACCTCACAAACGTGTCAAGGTCCCTCTGGATGGCATTCCTTACCTCCAACATATCAACCGAACCACAGAGCATGTCCCTTTCCACTGCACAAAGATTTCTATCACAGTCCTCCCCTCGCTAAGACCACCAGGATATACCCAGAGGAGGTCATGAAGATGTTCAGAGGGCTGGAGAACCTCTCCTATGGAGACAGACAATGTTGGGCTTGTTTAGCCTGAAGAAGGAGAGGCCCCGGGGAGATCACAGAGCAGCCTCCCAGTACACTAAAGGGGCTATAAAGAAACCTGGAGAAGTGTTTTTTACAAGGTTAGGTAGGGACAGAACAAGAATGAATGGCTTTAAACTGACAAAGGGAACAATTCGATTAGATATTAGGAAGATCTTCCCTGTGAGGGTAGCGAGGCACTGGCACAGGTTGCCTGGAGAAGCTGTGGCTGCCCCATCCCTGAAAGCATTCAAGGCCAGGATGGACGGGGCTTTGAGCACCCTGGTCTAGTGGAAGGTGTCCCTGCCCATGGTAGGGAGGGTTGAAATAGATGAGGTTTAAGGTCTCATCCAACCAAAACCATTCTATGACTTAGTAAAAATAAAAAATAACCAATATTCTCCCTCCTCACAGACTTTGTTATCCTGATGAGACCAGTTCAATGATCCCACCACAGTGTCTTCATCAGGTCTTGCAGCCTCCCAAACACTTCCTTGGGTCTGAGCCCCTGAAACCTTTCACTGAAGACAGAATAAATACTTAGTGGTAAAATGTTTGCAACAAGAACATTTCCATCAAGAGGATTACAAGAAGAAGCTATTTGTTTTCCACAGACCATGACTACTTGACATGCATTAGGGATGATGATGTTTACTAAAATGCTGTTTCCATAACACTAGTGTTTAGCCCCTTTTGCCATGCCTGCTTGCACATGTAGTTAACCTCACCCAGTGATAACAACTGCTTTTAAAGAAATAATTTTCTGTATTATTTTGTATATTGCATCATTTACAGTCATGAGGGAGATCATAATCCTGGAATTGCTGAAATAAGTTTAGTTTTTTTTCTGAAAAATTTAAGGTTCAAGTTATTTGCAAAAGGAACCAAACAGAAATACTGACTGATTAATGCAAGCGTTTAAGGTAAGTAAACAGAACAAATTATGTATCTCCCCCTACCTGTGGATTCAGATTTTTACTTCATTTGCTTCACTAAGTGGTTTTCTCTGTAATAAACAGCAAATAGCCAAGGTGGCTTACAGGGAGAATTTCAATATATGTGTTTGCTGGAGAGTGTAATCACATCAGAGTCTGAACTACGTGAAAGCGATATTTCTATGGGTCACAGACCATTCTGCAGCTATGTTACTTCACATAAATTCAGTTTATGAAATACCTCCAATGGGGCTAGAGCAGTAAGACTTTGACAAAGGCTGCAAATACACATTGTCCATAACCCTGAGGGTGTTTTATACAAAATCTGCAGAGATACGTGAAGTTCTGATAACCTGAGGAATTCCTTCATGACCAGCAGAACCACTTACCTTTCTCTTTTTGATTGTGCATGGTCATAGTAACCATGAAATCTGTGTTGGACTTCTTAAAAAGTATTAGGAAAAATCTAAAGGGATCATCTCTATTTTTGTATTAGACATTCAAGTAATTAGTTACTTTTTAGAGTCCACAAAAAGTTGAAAAAAGTTGCACTGAAATGTAACTAAGAGCTAAATAAAATGCCATCAATCTTCTACATGGTTCACTAAAATGAACCTCCTGATAACACAGTTAAAATTTTAAAGTATCACACACCTTTTTAATATAAAATGCACTGGCATTTAAATTTCAATTTTTACCTCCTATAAATGGTGAAATTTCTTTACCTTGGAAGAGAATGGTTAAAACCTGAAATGTGAGCACTGCAGATTTGGAAGGGAGCACTGCATTCTAAAGGAGGTGAGAGAATGAACATAGTGCATTAAATAATGTGAGTAGTAACGAGGGTTCATACAAATCAAACTGTGTGTTAGGTAAATGAAACGTTGCTTTGTGGCAAACCACCTGTCAGGAAGCACTTTCAGTTAAAGCTACGGTGCCTCCAGATGATTTCTAATTAATGTAAACTTCACTGGCATGGAATAAACATATTAAAAAAGTACCTGGGGGTTGGTTTGTTGTTTTGCTTGTGTTTTTATTTGTTTTGTTTTGTTTTCCCTGTAGCTTCTTTCACCCTTCTCCTAGCACTGTAAAAAAGCTCTTTTACAGTGAGTACTAAGAGAAGCCTACCACACTCATCTAAGGAAAATGACAGTCCTTCAAACAGGTGAAGAAAAGCTGAGCTCTGGAAAAGCCAATTCCTAAAAAGATTTAAGTTTGTCACCAAATCACAGAATATAAAACTTAATTTCAAAAGTTTAAAACGGCACACACCTCTGACACTAACATGAAAGGGCCCCATGCCAATAACCATCATTAATGTTTTCTGGGGGTTGTTTTTCAAGATACCAAACATTTTTAAGTGATGGATGTTCTAATAACAGAACAGCCTCAAATCAAAACCTCCACCCCCTCAAAAAAAACAAGGTACTGTAAAATGCAACGATGAGTAACTGAGGGTAGTCCTTCCTGCCTCATTCACAGAAGAACAACCTACACGACCACAGTGCCATATCCATGAACCTGGAGAAGGCAAAAGCCATATGCTGGCACACACACCATCCCCTTTCAAGAAGAAAAGGAACTGTGAGGAAGCAGTAAGTCTATATTTAAAACTTAACAAGTGTACCTCCTGACATACAATTTTATAGCTTCGGTCTTCTAGCAGTTTGCTTCCTTTATTCCATACCTGGTTACAAAAACAAACAAAAAAACAAACAAAAAAAAACAACAACAAACTCAGGTTACAGCAGTGGCCCCCTCTACCTGCCCCATGCTGCTTACTGCTGAGCTGCCAGGCTGCTGCCGAAGAGCTGCTAGCATTCTCAACAACTGATTTCATAGCAGCAGGATCTTCATTAGCCCATTGACCAAAGAAACATGGATTATATGCCCCCAATTTTGGTTTGTTGTTTTCTGAAGTATTTGCAGGAGTCTGGAGCACCCTGGTACTTTGAAAATCAATAAATCTTTCTTCAAAATCTATACATGTTATGCAAAAAAAAAAAAAAAAAACCTGAAAATACACACACACTCCTAAGCAAACAGACAAAACAAAAGGGCAAAGGAGTTGAGCTGATGGGATAACAAGGTCCAGTATACCAAACCAAAGAAAAAAGACTGCCAAAAGGCCATGGAAGGTACATTCAAACAAGTGCTCTTCAACAAGGAATCTTCAGGTTGGATGCAACCTGAAAACTCTTGGTTTTATTAAAAAAAATAGAAAACCAAAATCTACAAATAGAACATTCTCTACCTTGGAGCTCAGAGGAGAGATTTAAAACACTGGATAGAGTTTATTTTTTTTTTTTTTTAGTAACTGAAAACACACCTAGAAATACAAAGATATTTGGATAAAACAGAATCCTGTATGACCGTTCATTCATGTTTGAAGCCATCTAAGCCTGTCTGCTGTGCTATTGAAGCACATCTAACACTTCTTTTGTATTCTGCAGTACTTCCTTGTTAAGAATAAAATAATAAAAAAAAGGATTAACAACTAGAGTCTAGGAGAACAGCTGTTCTAATGAAGCTTTCAGACGCAGCAAAATTGGAAAGCAGAAGTCTTTCAAGAAACTTGAATATGTCAAGTTCACCTCTTTTTTATTGTTAAAGAAGAATGATAGCATGAACTTTAGTTTTTACTGAGTTTAATCAGTGCGGTAAGAAAAATAATTTTGCTCAAGCTTACCCATTTTATCTTGATGTCACTTAGCAGAATAACAATCAGATGCCATCAGATTATTTACTGGGTTATTCAAGTAATACTGCTCATAATTACAAAAAGCCCAAATTCCTTGAGTCTGTCTAATCTACCTTACCTCTGAGCACAGAGACAGCTAGCTAGCAGTAGGTAACTAGCTGAGGCATAACAAAAGTTGTCTGAGTTTTTCTTCATCCCTGGAAAGCAATCAAGATGTGTGTATGCTATAAGTTTTTCCAGAATGATTGGTTATGTTCATTAACTTAAGCTACACAGAGAGTATCTTTCAGTCAATTAATCTCAAAGCATGGGGACAGTACTCGTGAATCATCTTGTCATTTCTCATTGCTTGGTTAGCCATAATTTTGTGCTCCACTACTGCTCACTGTTCAGAGAAGTTAAAACAATGATGAATGGCAGCAACTCGCATTACGACTACTTTGGCATTCTTGCAGCAACCTAAAATAGGGTCTTTCTAATTAAAGCTCAAGAAAGTAAAGCTTCTCTAGTAATAATAGATGTTGTGTGCTCTGGCAAATAGCTAAATCTGCTCTAAGTTAAGTTTGAACCTGTATTTCTCAGAAAACAGACTATTAAATTATTTTAATAGGTCAGCATGTAAGTTCCCACCTCCCCAGATACCTCACTTGGAGAATTTGACTCTATTTTGAATTGGTACCTCTCTCACCCCCCAGGAAATAAAAAGTGAGCATCTGTGCTATACATAAAATGCAACGTAACAGCAAGTAGAAGCAGATCTCTGGTTCTGTAAGTATGAGAGCTGTAATATTGAACCAAAGGAAAAATACAGTGTCACTGCTTTTAATTCCATAAGAGACAGTAAAAGCTGTCACAGAGATCAGGTCAACCACCATGCTGGAATTGTGCCAGTCACCTTCCCCATTCCAGCATCTTTCTTCAGTCAAGAGGCCGACTTTTTCTAGGTACGCAGGTGACAGGGTGGAAAAGGAAAGTACTATTTAGTATAGCATCCAAAGAACATATAGCAAGAAATATGAAACATCCACTTGAACAGACCTACTTATATTTCAAGAAATTAAATACTAAAATGGAAGCTCTCTGCA
The DNA here is from genome assembly GCA_039720435.1 of Amazona ochrocephala. Lineage (NCBI taxonomy): Eukaryota > Metazoa > Chordata > Aves > Psittaciformes > Psittacidae > Amazona > Amazona ochrocephala. The sequence goes on along the minus strand of CM077884.1, from coordinate 39,487,083 downwards.
AGTCCCACCCTCACGCTCATTTTTTTATGCTTTAAAATTGGAATCGCATGAAGTAGAAAGTTGGGGATATTTTCCTTTTTTTCAAGTTAGGTGCTGATCTCTTTAGTCAAAAGTTTCACTTCAGAACACAAGAACTGCCAGCAAAAGGTCTGTCCACAGGGCCTCTACATCAACCTACAACAAGTACCATCACAAACTAAATTGATCTGAAATAAAATACTCTTTTTTGTCTATTTACACATTGATTATGACTGATAACATCATTATAATTCTTGTTTTGTGACATAACAACTGTGGATTTGCTTGTGGCCTTTTCTTTTAAAAAAACAAGATTAAAGCTTCAACCACACAAAATTACTTACGTCATGCCCAAATTTCAGGTGTAGTAATGCATTTCAGCTATTTGAATTGGTTCAAGGAATCTGCATTTGTGCAGTGCTTCAAGGTCATGCAGTGGCCTGGAGTTCTTGGAACAAGCAAGTTGTCCTCACCGTCTTTATACACAATCTCACTCCCTACAAAGTATCACAGCCCAAATATGCAGGAGTAGAAATACAAATACTAGAAAAGTGGAATAGTAGGAATAAAGATGACAGCTGTTAATCTCTTCAAGAAAACTTTTAAAATAAACTATTCCACCTACTACATAAACCAGCACAAGCTTGGCTCTAAGAAGAACCTGATTACGAATTTTAAACATTTTCAGCCTGCTTAATTTTTACAGAAAATTATTTATAAGCTCTACAAATTAACCAATCCAAACAGCAGCTGGTAATATTTCCCTGCTCATAGGTAATAGCTCTATTTTACCTAGAAAGATGAGAAGAGGTAGGTATGCATAAACTGCTGCCATCTATTGCAGAGCAGTGATTTGCACACCTAAGTGTGACAACACCTGAAAACATCCTGGCCCAGGGGCACTGCTTATTTGGTGGTACTACCAAGGCCAGGGCACTTTCCCAGGCACAGCCTGGGCACCCCAGGCAGCTTCAGGAAGCTCATCCACAAGTTATGATGGCATTGTGGTGCCAGGATACTGCTGCAAACCCAACAGGAGAGATCCACAGATGAAGCACAGCTCTTAGCAACCCAGATCTGCATATGACCACAGCAGTAGTTCCTAGACACAGCTAAGGTTTCCTCACTGCAGGAGACAACTTTGATCCTCAGCAGCAGATAAGGCAAATACCAGGATCCCTGAAAATAGTTTTGCAGATTCCCCACCACAGAGTCAAGTAAGAAGAGGAATGAGCCAGACACAGGTTGACAATGACAGCTGGATATAGAGGTTATAGTTTAAAAACTTATATTGGTACCTCTCAGGGTCTATTTAGTTAAGGATGGAAACAGACATAGAGCCCAGTTCCTCACCTGGCACAAACATCCACTGAAGCCAGTGATTTGCAGAAACCGTTTCTGCCCTGCTTTTCCACACATACTTTTCTTGTGGAGCTGCTAAGATCCAGACTGTAATTTTGCCTGACACTCGGCTTCAGCCCACGCATGAGGAAGTTATTCACTTCAGAGAAGACAACAATAAACAGAAGGGACTGGTTTTTTACAACAACATTTCATTTGCCGAGGTTACACAGGAAAACACTGCTATGATATCACAAGCTGATGAGAAAATGGTATTTGAAATTATTCAACATGTTGTGCCAGGAACTCTTAGCTAAGAGGGACAACACAACCCAGTGTGAAGATTAAAACCTCCACTCAATAGCACTGAGTTTGTCTTGGTCAGTATTTAAGACAGTCTGTTGATATTTTGGGATATGATCCCCTTCCCAGAAATTTGTGGTGTTCCAGGTATGCAAACTTTAAGATATAAGGCTCAAACCAAAACCAAACATTTGCCAGATTTAGAAAATGCATTCAATCCCTTCTTCACATCATTCCATCAACGGCTGGAGACACTGCCATCAGTGTTCATTTTAAAGGTCTCAGTCAGGTCTATCACAAAGGGACAGGTGCAAGAAGCATCTTTCCAAGGGACTCAGGAAGCATGTCACTACAGACAGGAGCACAAGAGGTTCTTGGTGCCAGAGACACAGGCGCAGACCAGGCAGAAAAATTACACAGAATGTAGCTTGAAGGCACCAGCTATTAAGCAGCAACAGCTCCCTCCACCTTCTGAAACAAAGGCCATGAGATAATTGTGGATTTTCTGGAAACCCAATGATGTTGCACAGAATGTAAACAGCTTTGCATTATACAGTTCTGATTTACCTTGTGGCACCTGCCACATGCACTACTGCTTTAAGGGGTAAAGCTGGGACATGAGGCGGGAAGCAAGACAAGAGCCTAGGAGAGAAGAGCATGCCTTTTGCAGGCAGCTCAAATTATGTGAAAAATCTCCCAAGTTCCGGTAAACCCGTTATGTCTTTATCCTTTGTACTTCCCATTCGTAGTGTACAGGGAAAAAAAATAAAAATAAAAAAAAAAATTAAAATCAACCTCTGCAGAATTATCATGAGCTCAAATATCTTAAGCTTTTAATCTACACACAGGAATCAGTACAAGACACAGAACACATTTGCCACATAGAACACATTTGCCACATACGCTGCATTACAAAAAGCCAGCAGAGATTGAGAAACAAGGGTAAAATAATACAAAACTTTAAAATTCCAAGAGGTACAACAGATACCACTATCAGAAGCTACCATATTTTTTTTTAAGATGACATCTTGAGCAGAACAGCATCCATGTAACAAATGCAAAGTGAGGGGGATGTACCTTGTTCCTTATTTAACATCTCAAACTCTTCACAGTGACGTGTAAATGACACACGCTGAACCATCCTTCCTCAAAAATACATCTTGCTAAGTTTTGAAACACAGATAGCACAATGATAGGACACTTTTCAGACAGAGAGCGATAAAGTGATATGAATGAGGAAAATCTGAAAGAAATCCACGGCCCTTTTCCATTCAGCTGCCAACTTTGTGCAGAGTAAGACAATGTGCAATATCCACTGCCTAGCAGGGGAGGCAAGGAGAAAGAAGGTTGTGTGTAAAGCAGGGAATTTGGTATCAGACGAAGAATCCTCCCGAAGCCCTTATGAAGCTAGAGGACAAAACTTCAGGAGAAAAACAAATGTGTTCCTCAAGTGATTTAAAAACCAAGAAAACAAAAATCCCCGAACTTTTCCTGTAACCACAAGCCAACCTCCTGTTTCTCCACATGAATGAGAAAGAATGAGAAACCAGAACGAGACTTCCACTACAACACTGAAACTTAGGGGTGTAGTAATATACATTTTTAAAAGCTCAGACTCAAATTAAGGTGCATTTCTCTCCTGCAAATAAAGTTACTTATTAAGCTTTCATTTTTGTTACAAACCTGCATACATTACATAACATACTCTATTTCACAACAGCTAGCAGTTATCTATTTAGTGCCTACCCAAGCTAAAAACACAATCTTTACAGCAGGATGTGCTTTTTCTATAACATCCAGCACACAGGGCTTAAATAGGGGGCTGCTGTTTCCAGAGTGACAATAAAATTTGGATTTAGGACAGAACTGTCAGAAAACCAATACACCATATATAAGTGTCAGATTTGGAAAAGAACCATAAGCAATACCAAATACCTTGCAAGCACCTGAGCAAATTCTTTAGCCTTTTACTTGTCGTGATACAGATCTATGCATAGACTTTTCACCACAGCCAACAAGCCAAAAGTATATTTTGAAACATGGATTAAAATACTATTTGGGAAAAAAAAAAAAAAAAAAAAAAAAAGAAAAAAAGAGGAATATAGGAATATATTCAAGTACTGAAAATATGAAGAATTACCAACAATGATGCAATGATTACCTTCTAGTACATATCCCTCCCATGCTTGCGTTGCCAATAAACACCATTAGCTGCGACCTAGTTCTCAACTTCTATGCTTTGTACAGTTTTCTTGTCTGGGATGTCATTCATTTTCTACTGTATGGCTCTTTCACCATATCCAATGGTCACAATTTACAAAAGTTACACAGTTTGCTTGTCTGGCCAGGCTTCTGTTTTCTTATAACTCTAATGCGAACCATGTATACATGGTACAAAACACACAAAGAAAACACAAAAAAAACCAACAACAGTTGCAAAGTCCAAGCCACTCTGCTTTCACCATTTAATTTGCTCAGAATTAAGCCATTAATTGTATTTTTTTACATTACTTACATTACAAACAACATATTTTTACATTGTTTTTAGGTAATTACTTCCTCTACAAAGATTTCCTAGCACAACATTTGTTAATAAAACATTTCTGAAATAACATCAAATAAAAAAAAAAAAAGTAATTATTTCTACCTTGTGAGATTTTTACTGTAACACAATTCTTCATACATGACTGGGAAGAAGAGGGATTTTTTCAAGTTATCATCTGTAAAACCCTGTGCACTACAGGATAACCTCTTAAGTGTTTAGTTTTTCATAGCCTTCACAGTACCCTTTGAAAATTTACCTTTCAATATGCCCTGCTGGTCTCCAAGCAGCATAAACAGAGTGACACTCCAAGACGTCCTTAGTGTCTCTCTTCAAGCTCATGTGCAATTTAGGCTTCAGATTTCAGTCTGTCTTACTCCTACCTACCCAGATTCAGGATTTGATTTGATTTAATTCAGTTAACTCCTTTTGCTTACTTCTATGGAGCAAGAAACAGCCACATGCATATTCTGCTGGAATCAGGAAGAAAGGAACACCAGTGGCTTAAAACAAACCAGCAAGTACTGTGGCATCTTGGAAAAATAATTTATATTCTGTGGCTATGTAATTACAGCCAACAAGCTCCCTGCTAATATCAATAAAACAGTCTGCACCTCGGTAAAGTGTGTGAGAGATGGTCCAGCATCACTTTTCCTATTGTTCATGTTTATAAGCCTGTCTTCAGATTTGCATTTATTTTCCTGCCTCTGGAAAATATGGGCTAGATTTAAACACACTCAGCAAGCCATCCCAGTGCTTGAAGCATATCATTCCTTCACACATGTCCCTGGGGTCCTTCAGCTACTGTTTTCACTGCCCAGTTCATGCAACGGTCTGCACTCTTCGGCACCCAACATCAACACATAAGCTACAGCTGGTGGCATTCAGGTGTATTTTCCTGAAATTGCATCTTGCTCCTTATGCCCCACCTACAGCACTGCTTAAAGCCCGGAACTTCTAGAGAAACAGGACATATCCAGCAGGAGCTGAAAAATCTGTGGGGTTTGATGCCATCTGTGAGCATTAAAGATAAAATATTATATATACTTTGGTGACCTGCACCAAATTAAGGAAGTCAGCATTTAAATGTCAAGCTGCAAAATAACAGACACAAAGAGGTTTCAGAAACAATTCAAGAGGAAAGGAAAGCTACGGATTTCTGTGTTTCTTGTCAAGACAGATCACTTCCACACACTCACACACTGTTTCTCTGGCCCAAAACTCAAAATATTTTGTGATATCTTCATTTTGTGGCAGATCTATTTTTCATCCAACACACATCTGAGAAGATACAAGACTGACAGTCTGTGGTTTGCATCATCTCACAGCACTGAAAATTTCTCCTGACTTTTGCAATGATGTGATTTATATACAAGATTCAGTCTTAACTACAGAGAACATGTTATAAATTATACACATTTCCTAACCCACTTTGTCTTTATTCTGCAAGGGAAGGTCATCTCATTCATTTACGTCAGGGAGAGCAAAGTCACAGTGGGAAAAAGACAACCCTGTGTGTACACACAGTCTTAATTTCATTTGTAACCATGTATACACTTAAACCACTTTTTATTAATTTCTACTTTTATACTTTTCAGGGAATAAGAGGAGACATACTGCATAGCGCCTATAATTCCATGTCCTCTGTAATGCCAGAAAGAATACACATTTCAAGATACATTAAGCAGCTTGCTACTGAGACATACTAACACATTAGCAAAACCATTATACTACAATTACACTGAACAACACTGGAAAAATCACTAAATTCACACTGAAAAAAAGAAGAACAGGATCCGTAAAAGTCCTCCACACAGTGATTGTTCATGTCATTTAAAAATAACTCTCATCTCTCATAGACCTGAAATATACCATTATAGCTTGAGAGGGCAATACACAACTCAGAATTTTGCTGTCCTGAAGTAGCAGCTACGCCGTAGCGAAGACAACCTTGGACATGAGCTGAAGAAGGTTGGAGAACTTTCCAACTCACTTTGGTGAGTGCTGGGTAAAACCTATATAGGAATGAGCTCTACAGGGCTTAAGCTCAAACAGAACCTTATGGAGACAAAGGCAGCAGATGCTTCCTCCTACCCTTTATTTACCCAAAACATAGTTTGCCCTATAACCGTGCTGACCTTTCCCTTCTCCGTGCTGACCATTCTCTAACTACCATCAAAGCCTTTAGGCCTCTTCAAAACTCAGTACTCCTCCTCCCCAACCGGCAAAAGCACAGATTATTTCATACTATTATTATTCACAAAACCTCTACAGCAGCTCTGCTATATATTGCAGAATGAAATTTGAAATAAGATTATTAACCCCCACACCACGTTTAACTGATTGCACTTAAATTCTTTACTGTAAGGGCGGTGAGGCCCTGGAATGGGTTGCTCAGGGAGGTTGTGGATGCTTCATCCCTGGCGGCGTTCAAGGTGGGGTTGGACATAGCCTTGGATGGCATGGTTTAGTGGGAGGTGTCCCTGCCCATGGCAGGGGGTTGGAACTAGATGATCTTAAGGTCCTTTCCAACCCTAACTATCCTACGATTCTATGATTCTATGATTCAGATCAGATGCTGCATCAGCATATTTACCAACATACAGAAACTGAGATATCACAGAGAGGCTTAAAACTTCTTTCAAAGACAAAGGTGAACAAAAAATCCCAGTTTTAAACTCAAAGAAAAAAATAAATAAAAAAGTTGTTCTGAAAAAGAATTCTTTCCCTTAGATTGGTCCAACCTGGGCATCTCACTTAAAAAGACATTACCTAAACCTTGACCATCTGATACATGACATCTGAATGTATTATTATTTTAAAAAGCATAAAAAGGAGTGTCTGTGCCACGTGTTTAATGGCATCTCACCAAGGACAACTGTGGCATTACCCTGCAGATGAATCACTTAATTAAATGAAACAAGACGTACCAGGAATTGAAGATGAAGGGACAGTTTCTTTCCTCAGCCACAAATTCAGACAGAACTTCACCAAAATAAAATGCAATCAGAACGTTGTAACCCTGGAGAGGCTGCTTGTAAATAGTCATGCACAACTGAATTAGAATACCTATTTCAGTACCAAATGAAGTTTATGCTCATTGCACAGCAAGTTGTTTACTCTTTCACTTTGGCTTTGTATGATAAGGCTTAGATTAAAGCATACGGTAAATTCTTGCACTTAAAACACAGTTTTAATTATTTAGTATTGGACTTCCCACTGCCCCAACAATAAACACTGAATTTTCTTACCAGCTGCATACCACAACAGTTCAAATCATCTTCTCTCAACATAAACATTTCTTTTCATTGATCAGAATGCAAACACCCTTATCTTGAAACCACATGTTCTACCTTTGCTTAACCCCAAACTAACTCACCCACCAAAGCCAATACAAGTTTTCTCACAAACGTCCTTGGCCTTTTGAAAAGGCTTTTACTTCTTCACCACACAAGGCAAGACCTTATTTCTGTATCCTTGATGTGCATTTGAATTTCTTCTTAAATTCATGAGATTATTATTTCTGAAGGGCTACTTTGTTAAGACTGCATTACAAAGCCACCTGTTGTGGTAAAAAATAAAGAGAAATCCTGCTTAACAGGTTTCATTGTATTACATTCAAATTATAAACTAAGAGGGCTTATGAATATTTCCTTTTGAATTACAATAACAGTTTCCCATGTGAAATGCAGTTCATGATAATTCAAAGTTTATCTAAACAGTTTGATGGCTTTGTCCTTCCTTAGATAAATAGCCTGCATATCACATCAGTGATACTGTCCTTTGACTTATACAGGAATAAATCGCCTCCCCTCACTGTTTTATTGTTGCCTTCCCTTCAAATTTTCATATCAGATGGAACAGAGGTATTTAACCACAAAAAAAGCAAGCAAACAATCCTTGCCACAATGCTTGTACATTTTAACTCACAGCTTTGATCTGCAGCTAGTTTTGAAACTCCATGCACAAGCGCTTTCCTCTGGCAATCTGTCCATGGGCATTTGAGACAAGCCATGTGTGCACTCCTATACAGCACAGTCTCACCAATACTAGACCAAGTCTCATATTTTCACCATGAGGGTGCTGAGGCAGTGGCAGAGGCTGCCCAGAGAAGCTGTAGCTGCCCCATCCCTGGCAGTGCTCAAGGGATGGTTGGACAGGGCTTTAAACACATCAGTCTGGTGGAAGGTGCCCCTGCCCATGGCAGGAGGGTTGGAATTAGGTGATCATTAAGGTCCCTTCCAACACAAACCATTGTAATTCTATGTTTTTGAAGTGAGAGCTCAGATGCAAAAGCCTAAGAGTACAAACACTATTTAAACACAGTAGGCTCAGCACTGGTTTTGGCTGTTTTCATTGATGCAACGCCATCAAAACTGCTACCCTTCTTAGCAACTCAGCTTCAGGAAACCATTTCTCTTTTCTCCAGGAACTTTGGGCAAGATCTCCATCTCTGTGAGAGAGTCTCTTGCTCTATACATGCAGTAACAGTATTTCCATTACAAGTTTTCCAACAGTACTCAACAAAGAAACAATAAAACACATTAAGAACTTCAGTTTCCCACATTCTTCCTGGATCAAAAAGGAGTCACTGCTGACTGAAATGAAAGGACCAGGCACACCCTTTGTGCAAGAACAAAACTGCTTTTCTCCATACATAAGTTTCATGCATCTGTCTCTTAATCTCCGGTAGCTCAAAGAACATAATTCCTTCTTTAACCTCTGTAGGGATCATGGTTATTCTTTGATAAAACAACTCTTTCTTTGTATTCAACTGTTTTCTACTGCACTAACATCATAGCTAGACAACTCATGTCACACCTCCTTTCCATAAAATACCAGTCTACATAATTTCCAAGCCATCTTCTGTTTATAAAAGTGCTTTGTAGCCCTTATGGAAAACACAGTGCTACCCGTCACTCACCTTTCTTTCCCAGCTAAACTGTTTCTCAGCAGCCAAATGATGTTTCCTCTTGGTTGGTTTTGGCCATGCTACTCCTCATATGTTAAGCCCTCATATTAACCTTGTATATCAGACTAATCCTCTCAAGGAACTCTTAATTACCTAATTAGCAGTATTCAAAGTCCTATAACTACCACATGGTCTCTGGTTACACAACAGTAACAAAGATCAAAATAAGATAATTGAAGGAAAAGGGACTGTAGTGACAGGACAAGGGGTAATGGGTTTAAATTTAAACAAAGGATGTTCAGGTTAGACATAAGAAAGAAGTTCTTCCCCGTGAGGGTGCTGAGGCACTGGAACAGGTTGTCCACAGAAGTGGTAAATGCTCCATCCCTGGCAGTGCTCAAGGCCAGGTTGGACAGAGCCTTGGGCAACATGGTCTATGGTGAGGCGTCCTTGCCCATGGCAGGGGGGTCGGAACTAGATGATCTTAAGGACTTTTCCAACACTAACTATTCTATGATTCCAAGACAAATAACAGGACTGTTACTTTGATTTGTCATTCAGCTCACATGGATGGCTTAGATTTGCCTATATGAAGTACAATATAGAGAAGGCCACATTTCCCCCCCCCCCCCCTTCAATATTTGACATTATACCTTCTCCTCTAGGTTCTCTCAGGCAGCTGAAAATATATCAAAATAACATCTTGCAAGTAAATTGAAAAGCTACAAGGAGCAACATGTGGAGATCTGAGTAACAAACAATGAGCAGCTCTGCAGGAAAATGAATTTAAAGTTACACAGACTCTTAGTCTCGGAAAACTATAAATCTGAAAAATCATTTGCCTTTCAATTAAGCTTTTATTTGTTTTTTATCTCTCTGAAATGACAAGTCCCCTCTGACCAAGTTTTCCAATATTGAGCAATTAGGAGAAATACATAACACAGGCCTGCAAAATATTTCACATAAGAAAATTTCAGAGAAGCCTACAGGCCTCATGAGTCTCATAAGAGCCAAGCAATTCCTTTTTTAAAGTTAAAAGTACAGATGTATCAAATGGAAATATTTCAAGACAGTGTCTGTGTTATGAGTAATACTCTGAGGAAGACTCACATCACCTAACTCTCACTTCTTATATAATCACTGGGAAAAAGTTTCCATTCAGAGAATTTTTTAGAACATCTGAATTAGACGCCTGATCTGAACTGCACTCTTGTCCCCCCTTTCTCCATCATTTCTGGAGCCTGCAGAGACTCCCCTCGTAGCCTGGCTGCCTCATCTCTTCTGCAGGAGACACACTGCAACATATCAAAGGACCAGAATGAGTGAAAATGATGATACTGCCTGCAGAGTAATTTATTTCTATGAACAAGTTTTGGACAATCACATTCAGTTGCTTTCTGAATATTCACACAAGCCAGGAGATCATGACTCCCTGCAGCAGCAGCTCTGAGATTTCTTCACTGCTGCACGCTGGTGGGAAAGCTTGTTGTACAGGGCATACCCAAGTTAACTTTGCTGTGTCCAAGTGGAGCTTCTGCTGTTCAAGTACTCTCACTGATTTTCCTAGAAGTCATTTACTACTTCCTCTCATCCCACTGACACCACAACTTGTAAGGAGCTAGGCTGAATGCCTGATTTCAAATTATGGAAGTCCAAATATTTCCCCTTCACACCACGCTAGTGACAGGAGAGGGCTCATAATGTGAGGAACAGCTGCAATTAACAGTCTGTTACTCTGTGTGCACTCACAAAACACTGCATTAATTCCAGTGAGAGGAATCAAGGGCTCATACTCTCTACTGTTAAGATTTTTCAAAGTTGTTTTGTGGTAATCATACACAGTAGAAACAGCCGTTAGAATTCACAGATGTGGTATTCACAGTATTCTGGTAGATCTGCTGTTTTCCCAAAAATGAGCTTGAATGAAATCAAAGCTAATGTGAAGGTTCTCAGTTTTTCCCCTAGGCAAAACTCCCACGGAGCTCAGCAAGAACTGAATCATACTCATGAAAGGTTTAACTCCACTGGTTTTATTTGAAAGCAGGGATCCAATCCTATGATTAAGCTGTGCGCACACACAAAAAAAACCACACACTCCACTTGACCTGGCAGCAAGTTATTCACTCAGGAATACAATGTTGTCTCTAAAAAAAGCTTCAAAGAGTGGAGAGGAATAGATATTTCACTGCATTCACCTCTCTAACAATGGTAAGAGTAAGTGGGAATGATACGTGCAAAAGTTTCAGTAAACCACCACCAAAGCCATCTTTCCCTGCAGAAAATTTTGAGCTGCACAGCCTTTTAGAAATCTCACTTTATCACAAGTGAGGACCATTTATTAAACAGGGAAGCAGTTTGAATATTTGTGATTTCCTTCCCTCCTCCATATTCTTCGGTCAAAAAAAATGACTACAGGAGTTCAAGAGACAACAGTTGTTACTGGGTGTCTTCATCAGGTTTGCACAAGTGCCAGACCCTCACCACGCACTGGAAATCCTCATTAAGTTAGTTTTTAAGAGCAGACTGGATCTATAATTAAGTTTGGAGCAGTGTGCTAATTCTTGGCTTAAAGGCATGAGACACACAGAAGGGAGCAGGGGGAATACTTTTTCCAAGTAATTACCCATAAGAAGGGGGGGGGAGGGGAGAAGCAGCAACATTCCCCCCGACTTCAATGGAAATAAGCAAGAACTGTGAAAATGTGTAGGTAAACAAGTTTTTCTTTATTTCTGTTATAGCACCATGTATGTTTACAAAGCAGTACCCTGAAAGTTGAGATTTCACCTGATTTTCAGCTAGCATAACAAAAACCTTGACACTGTCTCATCAGAATGATGTTAAAACTTTGCACTTCTAAGATTTATATATATTAGAGGAGATGTCATTTTCTTATTTGTATCATCGCTTATTTCGCTAGGATGCAAAGCTCTTATATAGCTCCTGTCAGCTCTACAGAAAGATTCCCCAGTAGAGCAGGGAAGTTGGAATGCTGTGTAGTATATACTGCCATAGGTCCTCAAAAAGGCACAATATAGGTTCACCTTTTATCCGCAACAGAACTCATCAAACAGGATGAGATAGAAGAGATAACTGTTTTAGACAGAAGAATTACATACATGTTACATCCAGAGTAAGTACACTTAGCAGAATGAATTGCTGCTTCAAACACAGGGACTGCCTGAGCAAGTGATTCATTGTACTGTATTAGTGATTTGACATACAGCCTCAAGTCATTATATATGCTTCAATTTATTTATCTGAAGAGTTATCTATCTGCCTCAGAATGCTGCAGAGACATTGTGGCAATAAGAATATATTCATTTTCTAGGGTCTGGTCTAAACAGAAACTGCACAGTAACCTCACTTTCCTCTCCTAATCTTTGACAAGCTAAGTTAAAATAAATAAGCAAACAAATTAATACATACATTCTTTTAACAAATGCTTGATCCGACATCCCTGTGATGTTCGCACTGCTAAATATAATAGAATACAGTTTATCAGAGGATATGCTGTTCTTAAGCGTTTATCTGCACAACAACTTTGTGTAGGCTGTTGGGTATAGTTCATTAGCAACCCAAGATGCCCACGATCAGTCCATGCTCAGCATGCTATACATTTTGACTAACAATTAATCAGAACTCCATACTGCATCTGGATTATACTTACAGCCAAAGAATGAACTGGGTTGAAAAAGCATCTGAAAGGATAATACTTCAACCTGATGACTTTGGAGTTGGGTTATGTTTTCCTGGAAGGAATCTGCTAACATATCATGTTTGAGAAACTCAACAGACATTGAATTTATGAGCCTTTAGGTAGATAAAATATATGGTATTTGCTACGCTCCATCTATCGAGTAATCAGTCATTTTGCAAGAAATACACAATAAAATTTGGCCAGTTCCTCAAGACATAACATCTGAGATCAATTACAGACTTAATTTAGACAAATTTTTCATGGCAACTTTTTTCTTTCCATTACATTATCTTCCTTGTTCCAGGAAGCTTTTATTAACTCCTGTGGAAAACAAGACCTGGATTCTTCAAAACATAATTCACTAAGGGGAAATCCTGCCTGACCAATTTGGTGGCCTTCTATGATGGGGCTACGGAACTGATGGACAGGGGTAGAGCAGTTGATGTCGTCTACCTGGACTTGGGCAAAGTGTTTTGACACTGTCTCACATGACATCCTTCTCTCTAAGTTGGAGAGACATCAATTTGATAGGTGGACCACTCGGTGGATAAAGAACTGGCTGGATGGCCACACGCAAAGACTTGTGCTCAATGGCTCAATGTCCAGCTGGAGACCAGTAACTAGTGGTGTCCCCCAGGGATTGGTGTTGGGACCGGTCTCGTTCAACATCTTTGTCAGTGACATGGGCCGTGGGATTGAGTGTGCCCTCAGCAAGTTTGCCGATGACACCAAGCTGTGTGGTTCGGTTGATATGTTGGAGGGAAGGAACACCATCCAGAGGGACCTTGAGACGCTTGTGAGGTGGGCTGATGCCAACCTCACGAAGTTTAAGCATGACAAATGCAAGGTCCTACACCTGGGGCAGAGCAATCCCAGGTACAGCTACAGGTTGGGCAGGGAAGAGATTCAGAGCAGCCCTGAAGAGAAGGACTTGGGGGTGTTGGTTGATGAGAAAAAATGAACATGAGCCGGCAGTGTGCGCTTGCAGCCCAGAAAGCCAACCGTATCCTGGGCTGCATCAAAAGGAACATGACCAGCAGGTCGAAGGAGGTGATCTTGCCCCTCTACGCTGCTCTTGTGAGACCTCACTTGGAGTATTGTGTGCAGTTCTGGTGTCCTCAACATAAAAAGGACATGGAACTGTTGGAGTAAGTCCAAAGGAGGGCCATGAGGATGATCAGGGGACTGGAGCACCTCCTGTATGAAGACAGGATGAGAAAGTTGGGGCTGTTCAGCCTGGAGAAGTGAAGTCTGCGTGGAGACCTCATAGCAGCCTTCCAGTATCTGAAGGGGACCTATAGGGATGATGGGGAGGGACTGTAGTGAGAGGACAAGGGGTAACGGGTTCAAACTTCAACAGGGGAAGTTTAGATTGGATATGAGGAAGAAATTCTTTCCTGTAAGGGTGGTGAGGCCCTGGAATGGGTTGCCCAGGGAAGTTATGAATGCTCCATCGCTGGCGGTGATCAAGGCTGGGTTGGATAGAGCCTTGGGTGGCATGGTTTAGCGTGAGGTGCCCCTGCCCATGGCAGGGGGGTTGGAACTAGATGATCTTAACGTCCTTTCCAACCTTAACTATTCTATGATTCTATGGATGTAAAATTCAAAAAAGTGAGTTTAGAGTATGAAATGATGGATTAATCTGAGACACTGACCAGTAATAGCTCCAAGTTGTTCTGTTTGTAATTATATTGCCAACCCTGACTTAAAGAAAAAAAAAAAAAAAACCACAACAAATTATATGCTGAAGATTGTTATTTTGTTATTCTTTTAAATAGAGCTTTTCAGAAGAGTTTCCTCTTCCCAGGTCTCCATCCTAGAGCAACACCTACAAGCAAGTCCACCCTGAACTCACTGTTACTGAAGGCAGATCAGGATCAGTGCTAGTCCCTGGGCTTTGGACACCTCCCTGCACTGAGACAGCCACAAGCTTAATTATATAAATGGTGTGGCACAGCTACAAAGGAATTCTTTACAGAAACTAAAACAGAATTCTCAGCATAGTCATTTTCCTCCAATTTTTAATCACATCCGAAATCTTTAGGGGACAAGGGAAAGGCAGTGAAAAACAAAGAGAAGAAAACAGGTAAATGATCACTGTACTTTGGTTCTGCTCCAGGGAATGCCAAGCATTGAAATGCCACTTACAGTAAGCACCTAAATCCTTCCCATTTTCAGAAATGGCTGCCACACTACAAGGTCACTGATTTTGTGGTGCTAAGACAATGAATATCCAGTTTTTCCATGCACATAGTAAAAATCTTCAGAAGGCAAAACTGAGAAAACTTCTCTATGAACCTTCTGATCAGATTAACATCTTGGGGGACACTGAGGACCATACTTGAGTGCAGGTGAATATTCTGAGCACTGAGATTTGGGAGGGCAGAGGGACTTGGTGAAGGCAACAATGACATCTCAGATACACCCAGACTGGCCCAGCAAGGATTGCATAGGAAGTAATGGTGCACCCAGACAAGCAGCTCTTAGATCCCAGAAGCCATGTATTAGAGGAACCTCTCCAAAGGCCAAGAGGCAAAAAAGAGAGGTTTAAAAACACAGGAATTTTACAAGCATGTTCAACAACATCAAGCCATTCAGGATCAAGCAGCAACTGGCTACAAGTCTGAACACAACAGAGATTACTGCAGAATTCTCTGGAGATTCACGCTGCCCACTTGAAGGGTTCAGCAGGATTTGTGTCTTTTGTGAGCCTGTCCTCAAAGCTCCAAGGATTTATATGTCGAGCTGGAAAAATCTGTTGAATGAGCTTTTCCATACTCATTTCCTCCATGATTAAGCACCTTACAGAATCAAGACAGCTAAATTTATTACTGACAGACGTTAAATAAGGGTGATGACTTGGCAGCCATGCAGAGTTGAGTATGTATTAATAGGTCCAGAAAATATTTAAAACTCCTATGAAGTAACTCACCTCTATTCCACAGTACATGTTCCTCAGACCTTCTCTTTAAATCCCTGCAGTGCTGAAGCAGGCTTCCAGCTGTAGAATTCTCCAAGAGTTTACATGAGGTCCAGACAGCATTTCCCCATCCAGCATGCACTGGAAGCCCAACACATAACAGTTTAACTGTACTGCGCCATGTCAGACCAGTTAATGTTTTTCTGCAAGAATTAGCAACCAGCTGTTGCTTTGTACATACATCTCTGCTTCCATTTCCAGCACAAAACCAGATTGCTTAATATCAGTTTCATTTACTACCAAGATGTAGATTGTTGCAAATTAAAGATTTGAAAAATAAATTTTAGCATTTTAACTTTGAGATCAGACTCTACAACTGCTGTAATCTGTGTAACACAGTATGCTGCTAAGAGGTCTCTATAAAGCAAATTAGAGCAAATTATTTCTTTGTTCAGCTCAACTATGCTTAGAAGATGGTTTCTACATTATGTTAAATCTAGGTAATTTAGCATTCATACTTCAGTAACATGAGTTGGGGCCACAGGAAAATCCCTGATAATCTACTCAAATCAAGGTTTAATCCTAGTTTTATTGTAACAAACTTTCCTTAGAATAGTGCTTCACTAAATAATATTTTCTGACAAACAAGTATTTGATTTCCAACACAGTGTTCAGGACTTTGGGAGTAAAGGATTACTATTAAATACTGCATTTGATGCACAAGTACCACCGACAAACAGAACTAGTTTTATATATTGTGGTGTTGGGTTTTTGTTTCTTTGGGGGAGGAGGAGAGAGATGGTGGTGTTTTTCAAACATTCATTGGCTCATTTACAGTGTCTACCATTCTGCAGAGATTCATATACTCACTTATATTTTAAAATTAGGTTCAAATGCTTAATACAGAAAATCTATATTTCAATATATGCAGTCTGCGAGCTTGACATAAAAGATAAGAAACAGATGTAGGTCCAGATGAAGAAGTGTGCCTATTGTGAAGCTTAAGGGGCAATTTGGCACAAAAATAACTGAAGTCAATATGCAGAAGGAAAATCTGTCAGCAAATTTCAATGCTTGACTGAAGCACAGAAAAATAAAAAAAAAAAAAAAGTGAGCTGCATGTGGTCTAAGGGTTTAAATGAATTAGTACTACAATGGAATTCATCCACTTCAGCCAAAGTATTCACTCTTAATACAAAAAGCACTTTTTGAATTTGAACCACAGATCTCTTAATAAAGCTTTAATTTATTGAGTTGCTGAACCTGACTTACCAGCAAGAACACTGTTGCCAGAACCAGACCTTGCAGAAGCCCTTCCACAGAATTCAGCAGACACGCAAGATACATGTACTCATAAATGTGACCCAAAATGGGGGGTCCAAACAATTTTCTACCCAGAAAACTTTACAATATTGCCTTGAAATTTCATAAAGATTCTGAGAGGCCATATTTATCCTAAGTTTTACTCAATAATGTCTTTCTATAATCTTTGATTAAAAGCCTCCTACCTTCCTCCATCCTAACTACAAGTTCTAAAAAACCTAAAAAGTTAACAGCAACCAGAAGGCAAATATGGAAAGCTAAATACTGATTTGAATAGTTCCTCATCTAGACCAAAGGATTTTTTTAATTATCTTTATTTTTAATCTTTTAATTCTTTATACTATGGCCTGAAATGGAATTTTCAAAGACACAAGAATCCAAGTGACCAATCCTTTACCATGTTAACAGAATTAATCAAAAAACATCCTGATGAATAGCCCTTATTCAAAATTTGTCATAGTACCATCTCATTACTTCCTAGTCGCCCTGCTTTCAGTTGTAACAGGGTTTTTTTGTTGTTTTTTTGTGTGTGTTTTTTTTTTTTTTTTTTTTTTTTTTTGTTCTTTTGTTTTCTTTTTTCCTCCTTCCTAGTAGCTGGTACAGTGCTGTGTTTCGGCTTTAGTCTAAAAACAATGCTGATAACACACCCATGTTTTAGTTCTTGCTAAATAGTGTCTACTCTGATCAAGGACTTTTCAGTCTCTCATACTCTGCCAGTGAAGAGGGGTACAAGAAGCCAGGAAGAAGCATAGACAGGACACCTGACCCAAACTAGCCAAAGGGGTATTCCGTACCACAGCACATCATGCCCAGTACAGAAACTGGGAGGAGTTACCAAGAAGGGCAGATCACTGCTCTGGTCAGACGGGGTATCAGTCAGCAAGTGGTGAGCAATTCTATCATTTGGCCTCTCAGAATCTTTATGAAATTGCAAGGCAATATTGCAAACAAATCATTTGTGTTTATTGTTTGGTTTGGTTTTCGTTTTTTTTTTTTTTTTTTTTCCTTTCCTCTTTTAGTTTTATATTCTCTCCCCTTGTTATTTACCTTAGTAGTGGTAGTAGTAGTAGTTTTATATTATACCTTAGTTACTAAAATGCTGTTATCTCAGCCGCGGGGTTTACATTCTTTCGATTCTCCTCCCCATCCTGCCTGGAAGGATGGGAAAGGAGAGGGGTGAGCAAACGGCCGCATGGTACTGAGTTATCAGCTGGGCTTAAGCCACAACACTAGTAAATATGAAAGCTTTATTTAAATGTCTTTAACATTTTTATTATTTGGATGTATTTATTCATAATTTATTCCCAGGTCTGTTTTAACAATCCCATTCTGCTTTTCTAAAAGACATCAAATATTGTCTGTTATTCAGACAGCAGAATCAGTGTGTCTGCAATATG
The DNA here is from genome assembly GCA_039720435.1 of Amazona ochrocephala. Classification (NCBI taxonomy): domain Eukaryota; kingdom Metazoa; phylum Chordata; class Aves; order Psittaciformes; family Psittacidae; genus Amazona; species Amazona ochrocephala. Next base: position 39,468,630 of record CM077884.1, on the reverse strand, counting down.
TGACACTATAGATGGAAAACAGTGATTTTGATTACCCTGTTCTTTAGGACTAATTCCATTTACTCATGGCTTGGCAAGGAATGGCTCATCCTCTGAGTAAAAACTCTATCCATTCACTGCTTCTGTAATAAATGAAACAGTCCAGAGAGAAACTACTGATTTTTTTGAACTCACAGGTGCTATGACTATCTTACTGCTTATTAAGTTTAAGATGTGAGGAGGAAGCCTGCTTCCTTACCTACGGGAAGCAGCTTTATGAAGGAAGTTAAAACAGGTTTGATGGATGCTCAGCATTTGAGCACAGTGCGAAAGTGTGAAAGATACAGATGGCAATCTTGATTTGAACTATGCCTAAGGCAGGGGAAAAAACAAGAAAATACCAGAGAAGTAAGCCTGAGAATGACCACCCACTATTACTAATGGATAAACAACATCTGGGAAGTAGCCACAAAAATACAAGATCATGGGGTACTTCTGTTCAGTGCCAGTTCCACAGAAATTAAGAATAAGTCAAGAAGAGGTGACCATGACATAAGAAAGATGCTTATTTTTGGAAGGACATATGCCTCACTCCCTTAATGCACGTTGAATTGCATGTTATTAGGTTTACCTTACAATAGCATGCTTGGATAAAGGAAAAAACCAAAACCAAAAAAAAAAAAAAACAAAAAAACACACAGCAAACATATATACCTTGTCTGTGATGGGCAAGATAAACACCCATAACCTTGACTATAGATTTGAACAGCACATTTAAACACCTCATTTAATAAACAAAAAGAGACAAAGTATTGTAAAACAAATCTGCCTTTTCAAGTTCATAGTTTTTCTTACTTTTTGCTTGGAAACAGGAATTAGCCTTGGTGTTGGAGTGTTTCTTGTTGAGAGTGAACATGTGAGCAATCCAGCCTTTGACTTAGCCTCACTCGAGTAGTGATCGGAGGGCTTCATAGGCTACTGAAAGGGTTAACAAAGGATGCCTACTTGCCGACATGAAGAGGACGTTGCCTTGGGGAGGCACTGAGCAGGCTTACCACAAAGGCACTGAGCACCGCAATCAGGTTACCACAAAGGCACTGAGCACCCGCAATCAGGTTACCACAAAGGCACTGAGCACCGCAATCAGGTTACCACAAAGGCACTGAGCAGGATGTCGGCGCCAGATCAGGTTACCACAAAGCAAACCTTGCTTGCAAAACAGGAGCCTGTGGCTATGGACGTTTCACAAGTTAACCAATCAGATGTTATCAACTGTTCCAGTACTTTGTAACTTTTCTATAAAAGGTGGTGCTTGCGTTTAATAAATTATCAACGTTTGATCACACTGGTCATTGCTGCGTTGTCCATGATGACCTCCCGCCGCACCTTGGCTGCTTTTTTATTTTTGTAATACCAGTTCAAGGAGAATTCCAGATCATTCCCTGCTGCTTGAAGCAATTCCAAACAAGGTCACACATATTTAACAGAATTCTAGTTAACTTTGTTCTTATGAGTGGTGAACTTGTTTCAGTTCCATTATATACATGTTATTTGTTATCTTAAGGAATAATGAACTTGTAAAAGCAATGGTTGCCTGACATCTATTTAAAACACCCCCTAACTATTTTTAGGCAGAGTGAGGATTAAAATAATTGCGGTTTTGAAATTATTTTTAATTATCATTCCTATGTTACATTTATATTTAATTATTTATATTATCTGTAGAGTATTGTTTTCCATGTAATCACACCTGCAACAAAGTGCCTGGAGTTCTAAGAGTGGCAGGGCAGAGATTTTTGTTCTGTTTCTGCAATGCCATCTTTCACTTTATAACACAGATATCACATGTGTGTATGTGCATATATAAAGCTCAAAAGCCAATATAATGAAGCACTGTCTTCCACATTTTTTAATTGCTGGGCCACCTTTACTCCCAGTAGCTAAAGTTTCAACATTTACAGCAGTAGCACATAGAGCACATTTCCAGAGGGTCACCAAAACACAGTTCTAGCTCTTTAGGAACTCAGCTAGGTTCCTGCACTGCAACGCACAGTGCACAGCCAAGTCTGCAGTCAGACAGGCTAGAAAAAGAAAAAAATTCTGATAATACCAGAATTCTACATACAGTACCTATGTGAAACCAACTGCAAAACAACAATGACTGGTAAAAAAAAAAAGTACAGAAGCAATTTTCCCTCTTACAGCTGGTAGCCTGTCATGGCTTAAGCCCAGCTGGTAACAGTACCATGCAGCCATTCACTCACTCCTCCCCCTTCCTCCCCTGAGCTCCCAGAGGGACAGGGAGGAGAATCGAAAGAATGTTACTCCCACGGGTTGAGATAAGAACAGTCCAGTAACTAAGGTATAACACAAACCACTGCTGCTGTCAGCAATAATAATAATGATAAAGAAAATAACAAGGGAAGAGAATACACCCGCTCACCACCTGCCAACCAATACCCAGCCTGACCAAGCAGTGATCTAACCCTTCCGGGTAACTGCCTCCAGTTTATATAGTGGGCAGGATGTGCTGTGGTATGGAATACCTCTTTGGTTAGTTTGGGTCACGCATCCTGTCTCTGCTTCCTCTGGCTTCCCCTCCTCCCTGGCAGAGCATGAGATTCAGTCCTTGGTCAGAGTAAACATAACTGAGCAGCAACTAAAAACATCAGCATTATCAGCACTGTTCCCAGGCTGAAAGTCAAAACCACAGCACTGTACCAGCTACTAAGAAGGAGAAAAATGACCGCTACTGCTGAACCCAGGACACAGCCTCAAAGTTGATTTCCTAAATTCTGGGAAAAAAACAGACTGAAGATGTTGAAAACTTCAGAAGTTTGAAAGCGAGCTTCATATGAGCCCCTTCAACCCCACGCATCCACAAGGGCCATTCACTGGGCATCATGGTAGAAAAATGCAACTACTTTCCAATGTCATAATTACTCCCTTCTACCACAAGTCAACTGCTCTTCTACACATCTTTTTACTGGTAATTATCAAGACATCCCTATGACAGCTACATGAGGAACAATTATTTACCATCATTTTTTGTTCACCCCCAAGAAGTCACAGAATAATCAACCATCAGAAAACTAACACAAGACTGCAGTATTCAGAAAGACATAGCACCTAGAAATGAACTACTGTAAGTTCTCCAGGATTTTATTGGATCCTGGAAGAGAGTATGAAAAGCAGTAATCCCAGAGTCTCAATATTAGATACTCCTTTCAATAGCTGTGGTGATAACACAGTAAAAGCACATATTTTAAGTGAAGAAAAGAAAATTATACCTGAAACAATACAATAGCTGAAGAATTCAGAGCCAGCCCTGACTTAGAATTAGCTCTTTTTTGTATAATTTGGCAAGCCCCAGGAAGCCTTGGAAGAACAACTGCATTTGCCTGAACCAATCTGGATGAACCTGACCTGATTTAAGCACAAAAAAAATCCCCACAACCAAATACACGCACAAAAAAAAAAAAAAAAGTAAACAAACAAACAAACACACTAAAAAACAAATACACAACTGGACTTCAAAAGAGCAGACTTTGGCCTCTTCAGGAACCTGCTCAGTAAGGTTCCATGGGATACAGCCCTAGAGGGCAGGGGGGCCCAAGACTGTTGGTTGATATTCAAGGATCACCTGGTGCAAGCTCAGGAGCGATGCATCCCAACTAGAAGGAAGTTCAGCAGGAGGGCCAGGAGACCTCCTTGGATGGATAAGGAGCTGCTGAGCAAAATTCGAAAGAAAAAAGAGGCTTATAAAAGGTGGAAGCAAGGTCAGGCGGCCTGGGGAGAATACAGGGATGTTGTCCGGGAAGCTAGGGACCAGGTTAGGAAAGCTAAGGCCCACTTGGAATTAAACTTGGCTAGGGATGTTAAGGATAACAGGAAGGGATTTTATAGGTACATTGCCGATAAGAGACAGGTTAGGGACACCGTGGGCCCTCTCCAGAAGCTATCGGGAGAACTGACTACCCTGGATTTGGAGAAGGCTGAGGTTCTTAATGACTTCTTTGCCTCAGTCTTCACCGGCAAATGCTCTGACCGCACCACCCAAGTCTTGGAAGGCAGACGCGGGGACGGTGAGGGTGGGGACCCTGGGCCCACTGTGGGGGAGGATCTTGTTCGGGACCACCTTAGGAACCTGAATGTATACAAGTCCATGGGACCGGATGAAATCCATCCAAGGGTCCTGAAGGAGCTGGCAAATGAAGTTGCTAAGCCACTGTCCATCATATTTGAAAAATCATGGCAGTCAGGTGAAGTTCCCGATGACTGGAAAAAGGGAAATATAACCCCCATTTTTAAGAAGGGAAAAATGGATGAGCCAGGGAATTACAGACCAGTCAGTCTCACCTCTGTGCCTGGCAAAATCTTGGAGCGGATTCTCCTGGAAGCCATGCTAAGGCACATGAAAACCAACAAGGTTGTTGGTGACAGCCAGCATGGCTTCACTAAGGGGAAATCCTGCCTGACCAATCTGGTGGCCTTCTATGAAGGGGCTACGGAACTGATGGACAGGGGCAGAGCAGTTGATGTCATCTACCTGGACTTGTGTAAAGCCTTTGACACTGTCTCCCATGACATCCTTCTCTCTAAGTTGGACAGACATCAATTTGATAGGTGGACCACTCGGTGGATAAAGAACTGGCTGGATGGCCACACGCAAAGAGTAGTGCTCAGTGGCTCAGTGTCCAGCTGGAGACCAGTAACGAGTGGTGTCCCCCAGGGATCGGTGTTGGGACCGGTCTTGTTCAACATCTTTGTGGGTGACATGGACAGTGGGATTGAGTGCGCCCTCAGCAAGTTTGCCGATGACACCAAGCTGTGTGGTTCGGTTGATACATTGGAGGGAAGGAATGCCATCCAGAGGGACCTTGACACGCTTGTGAGGTGGGCTGATGCCAACCTGATGAAGTTCAACCATGCTAAGTGCAAAGTCCTCCACCTGGGTCGGAGCAATGCCAGGCACACCTACAGGTTGGGCGGGGAGGAGATTGAGAGCAGCCCTGTGGAGAAGGACTTGGGGGTGTGGGTTGATGAAAAAATGAACATGAGCCGGCAGTGTGCGCTTGCAGCCCAGAAGGCCAACCGTATCCTGGGCTGCATCAAAAGGAGTGTGACCAGCAGGTCGAGGGAGGTGATCCTGCCCCTCTACTCTGCTCTCGTGAGACCTCACTTGGAGTATTGTGTGCAGTTCTGGTGTCCTCAACATAAAAAGGACATGGAAGTGTTAGAACAAGTCCAGAGGAGGGCCACGAGGATGATCAGGGGACTGGAGCACCTCTCGTATGAAGATAGGCTGAGAAAATTGGGGCTGTTCAGCCTGGAGAAGAGAAGGCTGCGTGGAGACCTCATAGCAGCCTTCCAATACCTGAAGGGGGCCTATAGGGATGCTGGGGAGGGACTCTTCATTAGGGACTGTGGTGAGAGGACAAGGGGTAATGGGTTTAAACTTAAACAGGGGAGGTTTAGATTGGATCTGAGGAAGAAGTTCTATACTGTGAGGGTGGTGGGGCCCTGGAATGGGTTGCCCAGGGAAGTTGTGAATGCTTCATCCCTGGCGGCGTTCAAGGTGGGGTTGGACATAGCCTTAGATGGCATGGTTTAGTGGGAGGTGTCCCTGCCCATGGCGGGGGGGTTGGAACTCGATGATCTTGAGGTCCTTTCCAGCCCTTACTATTCTGTGATTCTGTGATTTATGCTCTTGGAATTAATTCTTCTTCCTACTGTAATTACTGCAAAGCCTTTGGTCTCAATACATCCAGTAAAACATGGTTTTCACAGTCAATATTCATGAAAGCAACATAATACAAAAAAACTAATATTGTGTTCCCTTACCTTACATTCATTTTATAGTTATCTTTAAAAGGTTGGAAAATTATCACTTACCTACTGATTGTGTACAAATGAAAAGGCTTGGTTACATGACTGAATCAGCCTAACAATTGTGAATACAAACATTACCACTCTTGAGTAACTCACTGTGAAATAAGGTGGATTGGTTGGCTGAAGTCACTGTGAATTTCTGACTTCACAGAGTTACATAGCAGCTAACATATCACACCTTCCCAACTGCAAATAAAGACCTAGAATTTTTAATTAGTGACAGTAATAATAAAGGCCCTCTGGTATTACCAATCCTGCATCAGATGACCATCCTGCAACAGAAGTTAACCTTTCATAATTTATAGAACTGCTTTCCATCAGTAAGGTGTGACAACATGAAGTTTTCCCTCCTCTTTCTCCAGCTCTCAATTACAGAAGCCAAAAAGAAACTCAAAAATATGCTTAAAAAAAAAAGTTACATGAGCAGTACATTAAAATTAATTTAGATTTTGAAACAACCAACCTTATCCCACTTCAATAAGCAAGAACAATGAAAAAAGAGACAGGAGTTAATTTTGACTGAGTTAATTAGAAGCTCCCCCCAAATTTACTTAAATGTTCCTGATGTGAAAAGGAGAAAGGAAGTGGGACAGTTTCTGTAAGCCCCTAGTTATTGTTCTCTGCTTTATCGTGGCTGATAAAACAATACCAAGATAACTCTTCAAATTCAGATGACAAAATACTGGTGAGTAAAAGCTGCAGAGAAAAATATTCCTCCAACTTCTAGAAAGGTTTGGGGGCTGGGGTGGGGAGCAGGAGAAGAGAAATGAGTTGATGGATTTTTCCCTAATAGAATGTGTCAGAGAACATAAACCAGGAAGTGCCTAGCTGTCTATGAAGCAAAGAAATCTTCACCATTTGAGCCCTCTTCCTACTTGGTTAATCTAGACTGCAAGTGTGCAAGCCACCTTGATGGCATGGAGCCTCCAGTATATCTTACTCTCCTAACACAGATAATAAAAGTCTATCCTCCAGCTCAGTTATCACAATCCCAGACTCAAAACTCTGCTGAAGGTAGAAGCAGGTAGCATTGCAAAGGCATATTTGTACACAAGAGCCTCATCCACAGGTTGCAAAGAGGAAAGTCAGCATAAATCTCTCTTACAAACAGCTGTAGAATTTCAAAGTACCATTAACAGATTTTTAACATGTCTGCCACTGCCCGCCTATGGCATAAAGAGATAGGCAGAGATTGTACATAAAAAAAACCAAAAAAGAACAAAAACAAACAGTAACAAAAATCACATACAAAAAAAAAAAACCACCACACAACACTTCCCATTTCTCTTAAAGAATTACTGCAATTAAGAAAAACTGTAGACACCTTCCTATTACCTCCTAGATGCAGGAGCCACAACTCCAAAGTAACACCCCATCAGAGGACTTTAAAAGTGAGGAAAAATAATTAGGCTGACTCTTAATAGAAAGAAAACATATTTTAAAAAGAGGCAATAATAGAGCTTTTCAAAATTAAAGCAAGATCAAAACAAGCAAGAAATGAAGCTGTATGCTTTTTATTTTTTAAAGCTGTATCCCCTACTGAGCCATCTTTACAGGAAAAGATCATTTTACATTCCAATTAGTGCATTAATATTTTGATTATTTATTCATATTTAAAATTCTCCTTGGTTTATTTTGTAATTTGGAACTGCACAGGAATGGCGAGTGTGAACCTGTATATTCACAGGCAGTGCAAAAGAAGATGAAGACATCTGTATTTCTCTTTCAGACAGGATCAACCATCTTCTGAAGTTAAGATGGTTTAGTAGCCATTTATACAGTAGAAAAAAAATAATTGTTTAAACCTTCATTATTAATAGAAATGAGGAAAGCCCTGCATTTATTGTCTTGCTTAATGTTACCTTCTCCCTTGCAAGTGATTCTTTCAAAAGATAGTCTCAGCTCAAGATCCAGACTGCATAGAGATGTTAGGCAATACACAACCAAGACTTTAGAAGCAGCATTAACTTGTGCTAGCTACCAAATTAATTTCAGAAAGTCATCCTCACTTCTATAGTGAGAGCCACTGGAAGAAGACAATAAACAATGTTAAGTGGCACTGTGCATCCAGCTACTCACACTAACAAGACTCTTCCCCAATAACAAGATAATAAAGGTGTTAGCTGGAAATGTCTCTGGAGACCACCCAGCACAGTATCCTGGTAGAAACAAGGCTATGACCAAGACAGGAGATATTCACAACAGGATTCATTCTGCCAAGGTTTAGAGCTTCCCCAGACAAAACATCCCTCGGGCCTGTCATGACCACCTTGAGCACCTTGGACTACAACAGCAATTTGAGAAATTGCTCCAGAGGTCCCAAAGAAGGCACAGCTTCAGCCAGTCTGGGAGTTAAATTTAGGTTAGGATTCTGCTTTTCAATACAGAAGGCAATAACCAAGGCGTGACATTTTTTGCAATGGCAAGACTGATCTGGAACAGATGAGGACAGAAATAAACTGAAGTAACTGTGTAACACAACCAGACACTCTTAACATTTGACATAAGCTATCTCAGTAGCCAGCTGCATTTTTAAGATCAGACTATAGTAATTTTAAGGATGCCTTATTTTGTCTCCCTGCAGTTACTCTACATTCTTGGCACCTAAAATATCCTTTCCACTTCTTACTCAGTATGAAGAGACATTCTTGATTCCTACAGAAAACATGGATCTTCAGTTTCTATTTCTATAATTAGTAAAAAGCAATAGTATTCAAATTTATTTCAATTCTTGTCTGAAATAAACAAAAGTAAATAATTTCCTCCAAGATTTTCAGCATTTTAAGGATCTGAACCAAACAAGCAGGAGGAAAGCCATTATAACCCAGCTTGAAATAGGCAATCCTCATGACTGCAGCTGAACAAACTGATAATAATTTACAGTAAATCCCTCTTCCGCCCATCTTCATATTATCTGAAAACAGATGGAAACGCAGCCAAACAAACATTAACTGAATAATTTTTGCCATGATCTCACAATGCCAAATGCCAAGTGAGAAACCACACAATAAAGTTTGAGGCTGCTTGGAAGGAGTTTCTTAATAAAACAGCACAAGTCAATTCTGACTGGATGCACACTTGGACAGGGGTCCCACCAGCAGGAATATTTGCAGTTTCCTCCTCTAGAAAGATTTTTTGTGAATCCACGTTTACCATAGTAGCAGAAATCATTTGCATATGGCTTCAAACGAACACTGGAGATTTTTGCAGCATTTTCCCAGATGGGTGATTAAAAGTAAGCCTCTAGTGCTTAGAAATCTCATAACAAGTCAAACAACTTTTCTGTAAAAAATGGTATTCTGGTTTCCTTCAGTACTTAGCACCTGAAGTGATCTGTCATCTGTAAAGTATGATGATAAAACACCATGAACACACAGGTCTTCACAACACAACTTTCATAGCACTCTTCAGCCTACTTTGATCAAAATTCTTACAAGGCACTAGCTGTACAAGAAGTTAACGAACATCAATCTTCATTAGGGTTATATACCAACACTGAAGTTATTAGGGTATACACCAATGAAGTTGCACTTCTAATCCAGGTATTAAATATCCAAGTTCTTTGCACTGCTCTCAAAAAGTGTTTTCATAAAACCAAGAAGACAAAAGACAATATATGGGGCTTCTAAACCTATTTCTAAGGAAAACCTGAAATATGAACGTACACAGAAAAACGGTTGCTGAGAAAGCATGCACAACTCACATGTACTTTTTGTGAATAAGTACAGGAAAAAGAATAATACTTAATACTTGGGAAACAAAGAACAGACAGAACATGATTTAACATAACTATAGCTAATTATTGCAGCTAACACAGATTAGACTTCGCTTCCCTGCCTTCACAGTTCTGCTTTCAAACACTGCAGAAGAACTAAGATTCCTAGACAAAACAAACAAACAAAAAAAAAAAAAAAAAAAAAAAACCAGAAAAATAAAACCATTCAAAAAGCCACAGCCATCTTAATTTACCTATGATTCAGCTGGATGACATGAAAGTATGCGCAGCAGAGCACGTCAACTAGCTGAGAGAAAACCACCAGGAATACAATGAGTCTCAAGGAGAGACGATTACAAAACCCTTGTTGTTCTTCGGGGTGTGTACCAGTAAGGACTGATATAAAATCTGAGCAAAAAGAAAGCATTATAAGGTGACTGCATTGAAGATTATTATTTTCTGATTCTAGTGGCCATTACAGAATCATTTATGTCAAATGTCACTCTGCAATTCGTCCTCTGAAGTGTCAAAAAAAAAAAAAAGGTAAGCAGAAGTTTGTTTCTACATAGCAACACATTAGTCAGAAAAGATAAAAATAACACTAACACATCACTTCTCTTAAATCAAAAGACATTGCAGACTATTTTTCGCTCTCACTGACCAGATCGATTTTAGCAAAGTTGCACATACGTAAAATGAGGGCAGAAAGGTTTTTTTCTTTTAAAAAATTGCTTATCTGCTCCATGCTTCAGATTGTGTTTTGCATATACATAGGAATTTGAGTAGTATGACAGCAAGACAATTACCCCTAATTCAATTCTCTCCTTACCCTCTTTACCTGCCTACTACAAACCTCCCTACCCCTTTATACCTTCATTGCAGGCTTAGGCTGACATGCTTCTCTCCTCAGCTCATGCTGATTTAATACAGCTGCAGTATCTCTCCCTCCATCTCTCCCAAAATATTTTCTCACTTCTTAACAAACCCGAACTTTCCTATCTACTTCTACTAGTTACTTCATTCTAATTGCATCATCTATGGAATTTATTTTGGGTACACATTGGAGTAAATACTATAAAAAGAAAATTGTGCCACAGCTAGAGGAAAGGAGCATAATAGCTTTCCATGCTACTGAGTTGAAACCAGTACAGGAAAAGGTTTATCTACAAGCATTATGCATTAACAAAAGGAAATATTTTTACTGTCTGTATTCACCAGCCCATACTGAGAATATCTGTTTTCTGATAATGAAAAAAAATACTTCTCACAGTCCAAATTTGCTTAGTTAGGGCAAGTTATATCTTAATAGATTACAGATTTCCTTACCTTGCTTTGTTTTCATTCTAGATCTGAGTACATAATACACTACTAAGAGAGGTTATTAGGGGACAAAAACTAACAGGGTCTGCACAAGCATCCCACAAAACCACCTCGTTGTCAAGGTCACCATCGACTTGCATACGTGCCACACTTCTCTGGGCTATTAGAATATATTTCGGAGATAGAAAATCATAGCCATATTACTGAAATAAGAGACAGAAGCAATTTCACAACAACAGTAAGGTCCATTTGTTATTTTACCTGAATAGCAAAGTAATTTAGAAAAGCAGCAGAAGGAAGAAGGGAAAATAGCACACAAGATGTTGAAAACAGGGTAAAATACACACGGGAGTATGTCAAGCTACCTGGTAACTAAGCCATGTCTGATGACAGACTAGGTGCACATAGGAAAGGAACTAAAATTGTATACTAGTCAGAAACAGCTACAGTGATAAGTACAGACATGCTATTAGATACTACTATTTGACTCCAAACATACCATTCACTCATGTTGCCAGGGCAAATACATGCTGCCCATTTCAGCTGTTTTGATTTTCCAAAGGATTGAAAGATTAAAAGCTTTAACAGTTATACTATGTTTCTTTTAACCTACAAAAGTTTAACATAGTTAACTACAACCTATGGCTATTTCTCAGGAACACTAGGCAATTTAACACATTTAACTTTTTACTGTGATTTCAGATCTTTTCAAATCCAGTTGTGACCAAGTTTGTCACCAGTGTTTTGGATACTGCACCCTCATTTATGTAACTAGATGGTTTTGCACTTCTCTAAAAGCACAGAAGCCTATTTGGTCAAAAGGTGCCAAAGACAGGAAGGAAAAATACGCAAAATTGCCTGATCATGTTTTAAGAAAAAAAAAAAAAACATAGAAAAAGGACCTGCTTACAAACAAGCTCATGCAGACATGAAAAGACACAGCTCTTCTGTGAATAAAGACAAGTATGATGTAACAAAGTGTCATGGGTTCAGCAGCAGCAGTCATTTTTCCCCTTCTTGGTAGCTGGTGCAGCACTGTGTTTTTGATTTTGGGCCTGGGAACAGTGCTGATAACACCAGTGTTTTCAGTTACTGCTTGGTGATGTTTAGGCTGGCCAAGGACTTTGTGAGCCTCATGCTCTGCTAGGGAGGAAGGGAAGCCGGGGGAAAGGAGAGACAGGGCACCTGACCCAGACTAACCAAAGAGATTATTCCATACCACAGCACATCATGTCCAGGATGTAAAACGGGGAGCAGAGACCCGGAAGGGTAGTGGGGGTGCACCGGTAGGGGTGCACTGCTTGATACTGGGTGGTGAGCAATTGTATCCTTCCCTTGTATTTGCCTTGTCATTATTGTTACTGGCGGGGGTGCACTGGGTGGTGGGGCTTGATATTTGATGGTGGGCTATTGTATTCTCCTTTTCCTTGTATCTGCCTTGTCATTATTATTATTGGTGGTAGCAGTAATGGTTTGTGTTATACCTTAGTTACTAAACTGCTCTTATCTCAACCTGTGGGAGTTGTATTCTTTTGATTCTCCTTCCCATCCCTCCAGGAGCAGAGGGAAGAAAGAGTGGGGAGTGAGTGCGAGAGTGACTGTATGGGTTTATAGACTTAAACCACGACACAAAGTGAACTGTAGGGTTTTAGCCTCAGATTCTTTCAGTGGTTGAATTCCTGCTAGATGCAGGTCTAACCTACACTTCAAGTAAGCTGACAAAGCTTAGGCATCATGATCTGCTTTTTTCTACCTGGTACTTTTGCAGAAAGCAATGTACTTACTCTTTTTAAGCCAAGCTCACAGGGGCAAGACCAGACTTTCAGAAATCTATTCCTGGCTTCTCACCAATAATATCCCGTTTTTCCCACAAGGATGATATTTAACTTCATGACCTTTTCCTCCCAAGTTGGTATAGGCTGCCATAAAGAAGCTCGCCCTTTTAATAAAGGCATTACAAAGGAGTAGAAAGAAGATACTAAATGCAGAAAGTTTAAAAAATAATGAGGTAAAACCTGAAGATTTAGAAGTTAATAGGACTATTTTTTTCAAACTTAAATTGATCCAAAACCTTTTAAATAATTGCCATTACACCACACAGGAAACAGTTCATCACCACTTACAAAACAGTGTCCCTGCTGCTTTCAGTCACTCGTCTCAAACATTACATTTTCATCCATGAAATTAAGGAGAAAAAAAAAAAAAAGTCAGTTCATATGGAAGAAACACAGAAACGTATTCCCCGCTTCACTACACGGGACAGTAAACACCATCGAACAATTTCAGAACGCTGCATCATGCTTCCAACAACTTAAATTTCTATGATCAACCATTTTGCAGGGAAAACAGAAATTAATTTTAAATATAGTACTAAAGATCTTATTTGCCTCATTGTAAGATTGAGCTGCAGGCTGTGGTTTCTTAAAAGCATGTCAGAGCTACTGGTGTGAGCTTTCTGGACTGCTAAAGTAACTCAAGACTGCTGTCACTGTAAATGCAGTTACATGGAAGTAAAACTTCTGTGCAGATTTGGATAAAACATATGCAGACTCTAGAGGGAGTTCTAACTTTGTCATATTTTCCTTTTTTATCAGTTCAGAACAAAACTGACAACAACAAGAAAAAAGGCACACTCATGCATGATGTTTCTCCTGGTTGTTAGCTTCTTCCCTTTCCCCTCAGTGGGAAAAGTGTGAACTGCCTGGCACAAAGATCTGCCGTCTGTTGATACTGACATATACCATAGTTTTATTTCTTAATCATATAGGAGCTTTTAACTTAGTTGTTCTTGGGTGACTGGTGCACCTTCAGCATGAATACTTCACACAGTTCAGTCACCTAGGAGACTCATGATACTTAATGAGGATGAACTACAGCCAGCCAGTCTTTAAATACTGAACACAACAAAGAATTTCTACAGATATTTGCACCAACATAAATTAGCTCCTTGCTAATGGACTAATCCTGCCCTTGCATTCCTGCTGCCAATTCACAGAGTGTGTGCATTACGCTGGGATTTGGCAAAAAAGCTCCCAAGTTGCAAGAAGAGCTACCATAGAGGAGCCAAGAATGCAGCTGTAGTACCCATATCACCTGGATTCACACAGCATTTTGAAATAAACATACTTCATCAGTTCCATGGGACCAGATGAAATCCATCCGCGGGTCCTCAAGGAGCTGGCAAATGAAGTTAGCACGCCTCTGTCCATCATATCTAAAAAATCATGGCAGTCAGGCAAAGTTGTCAACGACTGGAAAAATGGAAATATATCCTATTTTTCTGCTCCACTTTGTGAAGCAGTGGATAATCAGAAACAGACCTGCAATACAATTTCAGAAGCATTTCTGGGGTGATTTTCCCCCAGGTAATAAAGTATCAGGCAGCAGAGAAGTCTGGAAGAGTAACTCCAGCCATTCTGTCCTTTGCTCTTTGCATGCTTTCAGACCATCTCCCCAGCATCCCGAAGTTGAACATTTGTACAAAGTACATTTCTTTTTCCCCAATATTAATTTAAAACCATTTTTCATAACAGTCTCTGAATAGCAGTGGGCAGGGAGGGGGGAACAATCGAAAAGCATTTCACTTCTGTCAAAAAGCTGCAATGGAATAATGGACTGGCTGAAAACGTATTCCCTAAAAGCTGCTGCTTTTGGGCAAAGATGCTCACACTCACATGAGCCAGATAAGTAAATTGCCTATTCGCATAAATAGGCCAAATGACTACTCACACACTTGATGGCGGGTCACAAGCAGAAACACTGGTTCCTAACTCTTTATCACAACCTTTTTATCAGTGCTGGCACAAACTACAGGACAATAAGAAAGATTTTTCAGGGTACTGCAATGCTGAGAATAGATGCTCTACAGAGGGGAACGTGAAGTTGTTTGAACAACAGGGGTATACTTGGCTGAGCAAGCACCATGGACTCTTAGAGACAGTAAGAAACACTACAGTCAACAGGCCTTTGCTATCACTAACTCAAATCAGTAAAACAAACACACAGAATTTACAAGCACTTCATTTTTGGAAAGGTAGTTTTGCTGCTGTGAGTTATATTTGATAATATTCTGATTACATAGAATCATAGAATAGTTAGGGTTGGAAAAGACCTTAAGATCATCTAGTTCCAACCCCCCTGCCATGGGCAGGGACACCACACACTAAACTATGTCAACCAACACTCAGTCCAATCTGGCCTTGAATATTGCCAAGGACAGAGCATTTAACACTTCTTTGGGCAACTTGTTCCAGTGCCTCAGCATCCTCACAGTACAGAACTTCTTCCCTGTATCTAACCTGGCCTTACCCTGTTTAAGTTTGAACCCATCATAAGCACTTATAACTTAGTATGCTAAAACTTCACCAGACCTAACAGTAAATAAGCACATGCTCTGTTTAAAACATGAGCAAGTCTGTCAAACAGCACATAACAAAATCCAAAGTTTTTAAACAAAGATGAGATTAATGGCTGGTTTTTGGGGAGATGGGTTGGGGTTTGTTTTTTTTCTTTTTGAATCATTATATCTTCAACATATCTGGGTTACAGCAGGTCACCTTTGCTCCTTCTGCATTAGTGTGCAGTAATCCAGCTGTTCACAGCTGTGCTGTAGCATTTTGATCTCTCACAGTACTGAGGAAAAAGTGCACTTAATTTCCAGTTTTCCAATTTTCAGAGGATTTATACAATCCTTCTGAAGTAAATTACACTTTCATTTGAATTATTTTACAGTTATAAGCCAGTGTATTTCAGTGACCACTGATCCAGTTTGTATAGTTCACAATCTGTTATGAGGCTCTGATGGCTGTTTAATATGTCCTAAACATAACCTTGAGACAATGGGAGCTCAAAGTATTTCATAATTATACTCCTCAGTGGGAAGCAAGTTCCACAGTTGACATATGGAAAGACCAAACTGGTTTTTATTCAAAATAAAAATATTTTCTGTTCTTTCAAACTATTTAACAAGTCAACTTTGTTTCGCTGTAAAGCACTACATGACTTTCTGAAGAGCACGTTGTAATTTCCTCCACACATTTCAAAGCATGCAGGAGAGTCAGAGAAGGACAGAACTATAGCTGAAGTAGGGACACAGAAAAATCTTAGCATCCTAAACACTAAAGACACCTATGACTTATAATCATATCATGATTACTATGCAACACTATTAAAATGGAGTAAATAATTCAGTC
The DNA here is from genome assembly GCA_039720435.1 of Amazona ochrocephala. Lineage (NCBI taxonomy): Eukaryota > Metazoa > Chordata > Aves > Psittaciformes > Psittacidae > Amazona > Amazona ochrocephala. The sequence continues at coordinate 39,452,532 of CM077884.1, read as the reverse complement.
TGTCAGTAGATCAGACCAGAAGGATATGCTTTATCACCACCTCCCAGCACCACCCCATGTCAGTTAAATAGCTCCAAGTGATTTTAGGAGACAGTGATCCTTCAAGATGCACTAAAATTTACTATAAAACCTTATCAGCTGCTCGTTATGCAGATCAACTCAGGTGCTTACAAAGGTTTCATGAATAAATGGATAGCTGTGGCTCAGACCCAAATAAAGGACAAAGCTCAGCAACATCCTTCAGTTGGGAAGCAATAGAGAGAAATACTTTGACTTGCATATGCACGGAGAACTATAAAATCAGGAAGACTGCCTCTGAGCTTCTGTTCCAAACCTGCACTCAAGCAGTAGCTCATGGACTTTCTTGGAGAAGGGCACCCAAAAATCTCTCAGCACAGGAAAGGACCAGTAGAAGCCAAGCAGATTTACAGATTGAGTGGCCAGTTGCCAGAGGAAAAGGCATCTTAGTCATTAGCATGCCTCCATATAAAAGAATAAAAAACAGAAGGGGCCAACTACAACAAAGTCTTAACAGCAGTGGTCAAGATTAAAGCTAACTTTCAAACCCTCTCAGCCTCTAAAATACATACTTTGATTTTTAAGGTGTCCCTTCATTCTACTTCCCATACTTCACAGTTGTTCAAATCAGCATTACAAAAGCTACCTATGTTGAACTTAAGAGGATCTGGGGGACATCAGAAAAACTCTGCACATCCCTAATTAGACTGCTAAACCCACTTCAAGTGCACAGGATTTCTTCCCTACTTTTCAGTTCCATAGGGTGGTAAAGCTAAGGTAATGGGTTTGGCACAATTAGCACTTAACTACCAAGCAATGAGCTGTTAAACTTGGCATTTACCCATCATCAATAGCAGAGATTTCACCATATCCTTAAAGATAGAAATCCCCAGGGAAGGTAGTTGCTAAAAAACAAAGCCTAAGCAAATCATCTGGTCAGTCTAAGCAAGTACGCTTGAGAGGGGGACACCCGAGGGATCTAGAAACTTGTTTTTTAAGAGATTCAAGCAAAATACAGCCAAATAAGAAAGAAAGAAGGAGCTAAAATAGTTGTTCAAAGGCCAGGAGCAACTCAGAAGGAGTTAAGGGGAGAAAATAATCATTTTCACCTCTATCACAAGACTACAGAAAACATTCAGAAGTTGAGAGAACACCCCCCAATCAAGGTAAAGCTGTCCTCCCTCGAGCTACATCCGCTGCTTCACCAAATGGACAGAGCACTCAGACTGTTCTTATTTCTCCAAAAACTCAGAAGGAAAGGAAATACAGGCCTCCATCCTGAGGAAGTCACTTTCCCATATGCCTGCAAGGCTACATGAAGCCTTATTTTCATACAATCTCACAAAACTGACAAAACAAGGCAAACAGGAAAAACAAACCAACCAACCACCAAAATACACCAAGAAGATGGTCAAGTATTCCCTTTAGTCAGTTCCTGAGGAAAGCCCAGACTGCCCCAGCCCAGCAAGGAGCACCTACATCTCCATATACTCGTGCATTACGTAGTTTAAAATATTAAGCAGAATGCTAACTTCATCCTTCCACTGATTACCTCTCCTGGGCAGCTAAATATTAACACGAGGCTGTTCTTCCTGGCTAATTTAGTAAGCAAGAGCTAATTTAAATGAGCATATCCTTTAGGAGTAATCCATGTGAACAATGATCCTAACTTGTTTTCATACAGCAGTAGTGACTTATTTAGGCTTTCACAGTACTTCAGGGTTTCTAAAAGAGGCACTGTGCAAATTACCCTGCTTAGTAATAGCATACTGGAGCAAGTACCTCCTGCTCATGTGGGTTTTATTGACTTGTTTTGTACCACTTCACCAACACGCACTCCTATGTGTAGGAGGGAGTTCAGACACGCCAGATAATGCCTTGTAACATCTTCCTACTCAAGCATCCTAAGAGATGTTTTCCCTTCATTTGTCCTTTTCAGATGAGCATGTTGTTCTTTTTATTTTCCAATATTAAGACGACACACTTGATGACTCTAGTAATGGCAACAGCACTGCGCCCATGGAGTACACTCACACTTCCCTCAAGTCCAGGATTTACTTTGTTCATTTCGCTGTACTAATCCTACCGGGGCTCAAAACCTGACACCATCTCATTCCCTTGCAAACCCCAAAACACGACGCAGCCGATCCGCCACGGGCCCAGCTGGGAACACTCACCGCCCCACTCTGCCGACAGCCCCGCAAGCCTACCTGGGCTCCTGGGCACTGCTCCCTGCCACGTCCTCCCTCAGCAAGAGCGGCGTGCCCCAGGCGGGGTGCTTCCTCCTCTCCCTCGGAGGACTGCAGCCTCCACCTCCCTAGGGCGGGGGCCAGCTGAAGGGGGCGGCAGCCCTTAACTACTCATCAAGGGCTGGTGCTGGCCCGGTGGCGTGGCTCTAACCTCAGTGCCGCGGCAGTCGCTTCACAGCAAGTCTGTGTTTTCTTTCTTTCCACTACCAAGACACAGCCAGCCCTTTTTTTCACCAGCCCCTGCAGCCAGGTCCTCCGCAGCTGGGCCTCACCCCCCCCCCCCCCACGTTATCCCTCTGATACAAAGTGCCCAAAAATCAAATGGCAGCTGCATGATATTTTTTTCCTGACAATATTCTGTTTAAGTAAATTACGAGCCACGTTTAACCACCCCTTTGCTATTGTCATGATGGCAGGGGCAAGAACTGTTGATTTCTAAAGCATAACCACAACTACAGGAAGTACAGAATCCAATCCCATAAGGTATTTCAGATGTGCAAAAAGAGGGCCTATCTACATATTTAACCTTGTTTGGCACTTAGGATGGTCTACTGCTACAGTACGAGTACTTGTTTAAATCGGGCAAGTCCAACCCTAGGACCAAGAGGATGACAGCAGCTTGTAAATAGCAGGTAAATTGCTAGTAAACAGCAATTCTCGCAGCCCTGGGGAGACCCCCAGCTCGGGCAAGATTGGCACTAGAAAGCAGCAAGGCAAGACCCACAACACATATGTCAAACCTAACACAGATTTTTACTGCTGCAAGTAGTTGGCAAAAGGAATGCAGCCTTTGATTGAAAAGACAGCTAAAGAAAGCCAAGAGGGCAGGAGGTGTGTCTGGAGCAGGGGTTGTGTGCTGTCTGATCCCAGATTTCCCTCAGCCATGACAGTGGGGCGAAGAGCCAGTCTCAACACACAGAGGCACCTAATCAAAGGACGAACAGCTTGATGGGTATTTTGCATAGTCAGAGAAAATGAACAAGTTTGATATTCTCCCAGATCCCTTCAAGATCTCTTTTGCCTCACAGCTGTTCTTCTAGCAAAATATCCATTTTTACCAATTTTTGCCCCTGAGAATAATTAGCAAACACATGCATACACTTGCTGGTTTTCCCAACCCTGTCTGGAGTTTGTTACTGGTTAAATAACATCACTGGATCATTTTATACCATTATCCATAAAATGTGCCAGTAGAAGATTTTCCGTGGATGCTAGCAGTTGTTGCACTGAAAGATGCCGTAAAGCAAAACGCTTGGGATGTGCAATCTGCTCAAAGTACATTGCATCGACACTGTGACTTTTTCAAAATGTAATGACCTTGGTCATTATTTAAATGACTGCTGTTTGGATTTCCATCTTTACTATTACATACTCATTTATGAGGTGGCATTTCATGTATTTTCAGACTCCTGCTGGGTTTCCGAACCCTGTCAGCAGGAACCATTAATGACAGCAGATCTCGCGGACAGGCAAAGTGACACTAACCCTTCCATAAACATCACAGGCACCCCTATAGAAAAACTCTGGAGCAGCATGGGACTTAGTATGGAGCATGCTTTAAAAGGGAAGAAGAACTCATCTGACATTTTTTGCTGTCTTAGGGTTTCTTCTCCTAACTTCTTTGTGCCATGGCAATGCTGCCACAGCTGCTCTGAGTTGCCATCATGGCCTCCCACCAGCCATGTTAGCTATATTATTTTAAGTGCTTTCTCTTAATTTGACTAATTTCAACTCAATTCCCTAACACAGGGATCCCAGATGGCAAATCAGTGGTATAATAGCTCCTGACCAAGAACAGTGAAGAGGGAGCACCACAAGGCAGAAGCACGCCCAGAGCAGTTGGTGTCACCATGGCTCTAGCTAGTTAGCTGGTAATGCAGCCATTCCAGGTCCTCCCTATGGCACATTACTCATACCAGCTTGGTGGGAGCTTGTGAACTGGCTCCTTGTCTGCTGGAATTATCAGGTGTTGAATTTATCTTTATGGATGAGAATCGCTGCTGTGCTTCCAAAACATGACATGGAGAAGAGAGGTGGCTCTCCAAATGGAAGGCAAGAGACATCACTTAGATAAACAAAATTCCCTTGATGCCAAATCCAGGAGTCTAGTTTGCTAGAGTAGCCTTGTTCTCCAGCTTAATATATAGTACAGAATCTTCAAGGGCTGAACTTCACTACATGCACAGTATAAAACCCATTTGAAAGAGAAAGGCTTCAGTTCATTTTGCCTAGGCTACAACTGTGCCAGCTGCAGATTATCATCGCTCACATTGGAATGTTTCTTCCTCCTTCCAGTGCTCAGGTCAGGATGAGGGGCTGCTAGGGCAGGCTCTTTTTCACAACGGTGGTGCACAAATCCTACATTACAGGGAGTTGATTTGTGTCTAGGTTGGCCTGGGGCTGTGAGGCTGCAAAAGCGGTTTCAACATATCTTTCTCTGCCCTGTTCCTCTGAGCAGCTTCAAATGAAGAAGACTGAGTTTTCCTTGTGTAACATTTCAGCCAGTCACGACTATTCTGTAAAAAGCAGGAGGAAGAAATATAGAATATTATAGTTTTTCTGCAAGCTATCTGTGATATTGTGACCAAATGATTTCTGCTTCTCATTAGATCCGAAGGAATATGGAAAAGGGTCAGTACCTGACATTTCAAAGCACAGCAGCGCTGACCACTTTGTCTTCATAGGGACTTCAGGCAGATTGCTGTGCAATTTAGTTACCTTGGTAACATCAGACAGCATGTAGACTTGCAAAGAGTTGTTATGTCACCTTGCCAATCTGCTGCTACACCTACCAGGAATACAGAACAAGCAATCAATTACAGGGATATCACTTATATTCATTATACTTGCATGTAAGAAAACCATTACTTCTTTGCTTATTAAATTAGCTTAATTCCAAGTAGAAAACCCCACATTCTTTAGTATGATATTTTTCAGTGAAAAAAATTATTTAAAGAACTATTTACTACTTTTGTTCCTTCTGAAACTGCTTTGCATAAATGTTATGGCATGGCCTCAAAACAATATTGTATTGCTTTTCTTAGTATTACATGCATTTAATTTTCAGTTGGGAGTTACATACTGAAGCAGCAGTTTTTGAAATACTGGAAACTAGTGAGTCTTGCATATACAAAGAAGGGAAATGCTTTTTTCATATGTATCGTAAAGTATGGATGATGGTGAAAACCAAGCCTAATATTCCTTGTTCTGCAAGCAAAAGGAAGCCTGAATGAAGCCTTTAAAAAATATATTTTCTAAAAAGCAAATACCACTCCATTATAAATGTAACAAGAAAAAGATTAAAGGGAAACTTGCCCTGAAATAAAGATATATAGAAGTTTTCTTTATTTCTGAATAACAGAAAGAGACAAAATGCCTAAAATTGTCAGTTGGTGCCTTAAATCTCAAGTATGAAAGTGGTACTGGAGATCTGAGGAGGATTTTGCTGTCACCAAGACATATTTTTGAACCCAGTGCTCTTCCTGAAACCCTTTTCGTATCTACCTCCATTAAAACAAACGCCAGAAAACTGAACACGCTTGTATACCTCTTATCCAGCCAACCATCCAGTGTACTAGTTTAAAACATTGGTAGGGTTGATTCCTTGTTGAAATGCTCATTTGGGGAGGGTGGGAATTTATGTTGGTCAACGTGCAATTAAGATGATTTGTGCTGTCTCTCCAGCAGACAATTGCACTGGAAGCTGGGGTAATAATGCCTTAGATCACCACTCCTAAACAGATGGGATAGAGCATGTTTGTTATAGTCCTGCTTCTGGGGTCATCTCCTTTTAAAAGGAAAGTATATCTTGAAATGACTGGATTCTCTCCCATGTGATAAATCTTCAACCTTGAAAGTAAAGTTGGGAAAAAAAAAAACCAGGAAACTTTTTGTGAAGTTAGTTTCTTTCTTTAATTAACAAGTATAGCAAGGACTACACAAAGCTCTTGACTTTTACCTAATGTAGCAGGCAGTAGAATCTCTCTGGTGTTACTACATTATGCAGGAATGGCAGCAAGGTATAAACATACTGTCCTTATAACTCAAATTTCAATCTTCCTCGCTTTAGTGCCTTCACTTTTTCTTTTATTCAAAGTTGTTCTCAGAATTGTATTAGTTTAGCACCAAAGCCAATATGCTCATTATTTGGATGAGAACAAGGGAAGAAACAGCTCCTTCCCTTTATTTCCTTTGGCTTTCTGGGAGAGTAGATGTCACAATCACCTCCTTTCTTCACCACGTCCCTGCTGCCACTTGGGCAGCTGCACATAATATAATCCAGTCACATATGCAGCTATTGAGCTCAAACAACGTCCAATTTTTCAAAAGTTTTCAGCGCTCAAACTTAAGCCAGAACATGGTTCAGCTCCCTAGTGAGAAAGCTAGATTCTCAGGCAGCATCTCGGGAGGCTTTAAAGGGTTGTCCAGAAACTCTAGATTAGGGTTCATCTTCAGAGAAAGTCTTTAGTATCCCTTGGTGTACCAGGTTAACTAGGTACAAAAACAGTACTCACCCCACTGATCTAAACCCCTTCTGGAAACCTGGCCACAAATGCAGAACTGGGAGCTAAGGCTGAAGGTTTGTGTTTCTTTCCTTAAAAGGAATGGAAGCAGCTGCATATTCATCTGGTAGCCCCATTACAATCCCAATGAGAACAATACAATTATCCACCTGAGTGGCTAATTGCAAGAGTCAGACTGTTGTGCACAAATGTGTATATTTATAATACGTAATATATGGATATATATACTAAATTTGTGCCAAACAGCTGTTTATTTTGGAGGAGACAGCTGTTCTTGGGATTCGGTTTCTGGTTTTTTTCAAGTGTCATAGGAAGAAACACTGCATGTTAGCTTACAGTTGCATAAACTGCTCACTAGAGTTAATAAACTTTTTGAAAACCACGTATAGAATTGCATATAATTAAGAGTACTCATTACCATTTCAATGTTCTATGCTGTGACCTGATGAAAAAGACATTAAAAATGTTATTGACAAAGCACGTAGCTGTTTTTCATAATCTTACTTTTCACATATTATTGGAAGCTGTATAGTCTCTGTTAACATTTAGATTTTAAAAATATCATGCAAAATTATTTTTAATTTCAATCATGTACTAACCGTACAGTATTTCTGTAAGAAAAGTTTAGCTGGGATAAGAGCCCACAGCGAGAGACAAACATGAAAGTCACACTTCAAAATGCTAGGCTAGAGCGAGGGTGGGTAAACCGTTGTTCTTGCATTGGAAATGAAGTATACATGGTGAAACTTTTAGAAAGGCAAGTCTTTTACTGTTCTCATCAAAGGAAGTGATTAATGCCTTTGAAAGTACTGTGGCACAACTTTGCCAAACCAAAGCCTGAGACTTTAAGAAAAGATGTTAAAATGTGGGCTCTGAATTGGTTTAGGTTTGCCCAGGTGAGAGAATATCATCAGAAGATCAAGCAACTGAAATGCTTAGTCCTTTTTTTAGGAATATTCTTTTTTCAAGAATAAGTTTTCCTTCTCTGCTTGGTCCTTAATTCATCTGGTTAATAGAGGTTGAGTTTTGAAATTTTGAATATTAACTGCATGATATGTTTGAGCAGTAATTGTTAATGTAATATGGCTTAAAAATATTTAAATAAGTTACCAAGACAAAATATAATTTTCTTGCCATTATAACGATCCTGACTTAAAATAATAGTCTTTGTTTTAATAAAAAATTATGAGACATAAGACTACATAATGTAAATAGCAGAGTACCACACTCACAATTTGCCAAAATTAGAAGGAACAAGTCTTATTATAGAGATTGAGTAAAATACAAAAAGTATGGGTTTTCGTAATGAATAGTAAATTAGTTGGAAAGTAATTGTGCAATGACTCTCTGATAGCGCTCTGTTTGCTGCGGGGCTGAAACCTTTCTTGACAGTGTGCACACTGTGAGTTTGGCTGCCCTCATGCAATGACACCCACCTCACCTCAAAGCAGCAATATGCAAAGGTACCCGAGCTAGCCTGAAGGGAGCAACTTGACTACAGCAGGTAGTGCCATGGAGCCACATTAGCCCTTATTGGGCTAACTGGCCCTCCTGAACAGAACTAAAATAGATTAACTTCCTCCAGAGTGGCTATGACTTCTGCTGCTGCCCTTGTGTATCTTCCTCCACTGTACTACACAGACATAGTGAAGTTTGACTGGAAGCTAAAATTCCAGCGTCATAACTTACTTACAATTCCCTGTCTTGGGCTTCCAATCTGTGTTTGCCCAAATGATGGCTATTTCCCTCCAAACACAGCTGCATGATCAGGCTGGCCACACCATGGCCCCAGCTGCATCTCCAGCTCCATGCAGATGCCCACTTTTCACAGCTACTCATCCAGAGCCACAGGAGAGCCATCTGTACCTACAGAAGACACAGTCTGGATTATTAAAACTGATAACTACTGTAGTTTGCCTTGTGCAGCACAGAGCCCAGGCTGTGTGATGGCCATTGATTTTTCAGTTAGGGATGTACTTTATAGATATTGCTTGTACTTTTTCTCTGTCTTGCTTGTACAGCCTCCTTCAACTGTGTGCATTAGTGCTGGCTGCGGGTGCGATGCCCCAGTTCCACACTGCTTTCCTACTCCTCTTTCATCTGTCTCCACATCCATTGCTACCAGGCCTGTTGCTCATCCCTGTGCCTGCCCATTGGCCAGTTTCTGCCCCTAATGGGCACAGCTCCTTCTTCAAGCCCTGCTTCTGGCCAGGGATCATCACTTGGAAACAAGCTGTCAAAGTAGTGAGATCTGGGTGGAATCTGGCCTCCTCTGTGAACAGAAGTCTGAAAATAGCCCTGAGAGGAAAGCAGACTGCCCGATTTAGGTGATCAGCTGAGCTATATTCAATGAAAGATAAAGTGGAAAGAATTGCTTGAAAACAGATCGCTGGTATAATGGTTATAATGGCAGTTTGTGCATTCAATGTGTGCTGTAGCTGAAACCCCAGCACTCTAAATTGTAGCCTAAAGGTCAAAGTCAGCCTGGATCAGGCTATGGAAGCAGAATTTTTACCAAAAAAAAAAAAAAAAAAACAAAACCAAAACCAAAACAATTGAGCAGGGGCAGGCAAAGTAGGGCTCAGAACACAGAACACAGACAGGTCAAAGGCTGCATTCCTTTTGCCAACTACTTGCAGCAGTAAAAATCTGTGTTAGGTTTGACATATGTGTTGTGGGTCTTGCCTTGCTGCTTTCTAGTGCCAATCTTGCCCGAGCTGGGGGTCTCCCCAGGGCTGCGAGAATTGCTGTTTACTAGCAATTTACCTGCTATTTACAAGCTGCTGTCATCCTCTTGGTCCTAGGGTTGGACTAGCCCGATTTAAACAAGTACTCGTACTGTAGCAGTAGACCATCCTAAGTGCCAAACAAGGTTAAATATGTAGATAGGCCCTCTTTTTGCACATCTGAAATACCTTATGGGATTGGATTCTGTACTTCCTGTAGTCGTGGCTATGCTTTAGAAAACAAAAACTCTGGAGATGTGTTATGCTCCATTTTCTTCAAATGAATGTATAAAGTTATGTAAAATATATAACAATTCTTAAAATGGCTGTAAGGCACTTTAAATATCCCTTTACCTCATACATTAAAATAAGATAATTGGTTGAGGCTGTTCCTAAGAACTATGCACTTAAAGCATTTTTTACTTTTGGTCCTTCCTTCAACATAAGAAATGACACATCTGTGATTTCTATTTTTAGTCATAATTTTAACCTTGAAATAGCAAAATGCAAGCTGTGTAAATACCAGCAGTGAAAACAGGTTTCCTACTTCCATCCTACTCACACTTCATAGTTAATACTTCATTAGTTTGATCACTGATGGCTAAATCATAGCAGCGCAAGGAGGACAAACATTAATATCTAATTTTGGGAGCATTTTAAACATAGAATCATAGAATAGTTTGGGTTAGAAGGGACCTTAAAGCTCATCTAGTTCCAACCTCCCTGCCACAGATAGGGACACCTTCCAGTAGACCAGGTTGCTCAAAACCCTGTCCAGCCTGGCCTTGAACACTTCCAGCGATGATTTATTGAAAGTGATATTGTTCTAAAAGGTCACTTAAATGCAAATATTTACATATATAACAGATACAATATTTTGGCATGGATCTCATGGCAGCTTTTAATGTACAACCTTTTCACTTTCTTAGCAAAAGTTCAAATAAAGTTCAAATACAGGCTGTAAAGTTGAAATGTTGGCAAAAGCTGTGGCAGCAGCTTCAGTATGTGATATAGCTAGATGTTCCTAGAGGCCAACCTTTCAGCCTTGGGCATGCAGGAATATAAGTCTGATCCTGGATATTCACTTACTAATGGTATCAGTTTGAACTTAATTGCCTGTTTGCACTTTCAATTACCTGATTAAGCATGTGTGCATAGGATTTTATGCACACAGCAGAGTGTGGGTCAAGATCTTAGTGACCCATGGGAATGCTGTGACTGCAAAGCAGCAGATGAAAAGACACATTCACGTGTTGGCCTAGCTGATTTCTTCTTCTAGTTTCCAATAATCTGATAATTGCAAGAAAAAGCACTCAGTATTTTTTCCAGTTTTCATGGCTTCCTGGCAAATTTATTTTACATGACTATTTTGTGCTTGAAGCACTGAACTGAAAGTCAAATGAGTTCAGTTCAGCTCTCAGTTTTGCTTCAGACTGCTTGTGTCGTGTCAGGAAAGTCATTTAACTTCATGGTATCTAAGATTCCACCTGTACCATGGGAAAAACACAACCTGCCTAAGAGAGACTATGAGAACACAACTAACCTCAGGAGATTCTCAGATGTAGCAGTAATATGACCTGAATAAAATACACACAGTGAAACAGATTTCCATTCCTGTCCCATCTATAATTCATATGTTGTTACTTCATTACCTTTAGCACTGAGGGATAATTTATATCAGCACAGAAATGATATGTTAGTATCCTAGTTCTGTAGCATTTTGTGCACAGTTTGCTTTAAGATGGTATTGGTCTGAAGAGCCAAGCAAATGCAAAGTAACAAGGAAGAAGATCCTTGCTTTTAGCTAATTCAATGCAAGCCCTTACTTCCTAGCACTCCATAAGGCCATTTTCCTCTTAAATCCTCTATATTTAGCTTTAAAACCTGATAGAATGTGAAAAGTAAATACCTAATAACATGTCTGTGGTACATTCAATGCTGTGATTCCTAAGTAGCAGAAGCTTTTCTGAGGTAGTTTTTAACTTCCAGAGCATACTGCACGCTGGAAAATCCCCCACAGCTGCATTTTTTGGGTGGTTAATCATCTCTTATAATCCAATGCAGCCTTGGCCTATTCATCAACAGATTCAACTCAATAAACCAGAAGCGACAGTTCATTAATTAAAGGCAAAGGTGTTTTAGGTGAAGCTGCACTACTGCCATAACTGAAATATAAAAAAAAATAAGGGACATATACAGACCTAGTTACTGCCTCTAAACCATGCAGCAGCTGCTATCCACAGCGAGTCCAATGATCCCAGTCCCCAGATCAGAGATGTGTAAGCCTGAAGATCAGTGCCTGTCTCTTGGCCATTACCTAATGAAATCAAGCTGGGCAGTGCCCAGGAACAAGGGGAAAAGAGATCTGGATGTTTACAAACCTTGCAAGGAAATGCAAGTTGCAGGCATCAGCTGGGTCCCCATACAAACTGGACAAACTCTTGTGCATATGATGAAGCAGATTTATCCATGGGTCTCCTCGTTGTGGTGGAAGCTTCACACTGAACCTAGTTAAATGAGAGTAGAGGAAGGACATGTAGGACATGAAGTTCAGGCTATCACTTCAGTCTGCCTCTTCTATCCATCACCCACACACAAATGCTGGTCAGAGGGAAGGGCTGTGTCCATACATGAAAACCAGAGACAGAAGGTTTGTAAGTTCATGGGGTTTTTATAACCCAGAAGCCAATGTAAAAATAAGTCTGGTAAAGGAGGTAAAAATGCAGATGAATTTCTCAGTCAGTGTTATGCCAGTACTTACTGGTGTTGGAACTGCAATTCCTTTTGAAGAAACCACAAAGACATTTGGGGTGGTGCATCCAGAACAGCAGTCTGGATTAAAATTAAAACCTAAACATCATCACTCAAAAGCAGCCTAACAAATACCTGACTCAGACTGAGAGATGTGAGCCATCTTTTGTAACACATACAGAGCACTGCAGGAAGTTGTTTTTGTGGAGTTTCATAGGAATGTTGTGATTTAAATTTTATATGCTACTTTTTCTTTGAGTTTATTACATTTCAGAATGAAACTAGCATTGCTTCTATTTTGTTCCCTTTTTCATACAAAATGTGCATTGGATTTCTTTTTCTAATGAATTATTATAATTACATTGGTTTTATTTGTTATCCTGGGTTGCTGTCTTTTCTGCAGGTTTTTCCTTTGTTGAGATAAAGAAAATGTTATGTCTGATCTCTATGTATCTTTCTTAAAATTTTATGATGGTTATTCAGTAGAACTCATGACAACTAACACGTGATAGCAACTTTTTCATATTTTGCACTGCAACCACATATGTACAAACATTTCTTGTTGAAATCACCAAAAGGTTTTCAAGATTTTAAAGCCACAATAGAAGATTTGAATTTTAAGAGAAGTATTACTGTAGGTGGCACAGAGCCTGAAATACTAGGGGCTAAATCACAAAAGCTGAATGTAAAAAAGCAAAAAAAGCAGGAGGAAGAGGAGACAGAAATGGGCATAATATAGGTATAGCGTTTGGTGGAAAGGGAGATGAGGAAAGTGATAGTAGCAGTGGCATTTTGGAGAACAGCATGGAAAAGGCTATATTATTTGCTGCCAAAATGTGATCAAACCAAGTGCTTCTGCTTTAAACAGAGAAATTGAGATAATTTGTTTTTACTATTATATTTAATAAAGTATATTGTGGAAGAAGCCAGAGATAAAAGGACTGAAGCTGGAGGGCTGATTTACAGTGACATTCGAGGAGAAAAGAATACTAAGAAAATAGCAATTCTTTTTGGGATGGTTGTAATTTAACCCCAGCTTGGCAGCTAAGTACCACATGGCCGCTCTCTCACTCCCTATCTCTCCCCAGTGGCATGAGGAAGAAAATCAGAAAAAGGTAAAAACCATGGGTTCAGATGGTGTGCTGTGGTATGGAATATCCCTTTGGCCAGTTCAAGTCAGATGTCCTGGCTGTGATGTCTCACAGCTTCTTGTGTTCCTCCTCACTGGCAGAGCATGGGAAACTGAAAAGTCCTTGATTTAGAATAAGCACTACTGAGCAACAACTAAAACATCATCGTATTACCAACATTATTCTCATATTAAATCCAAAGCACAGCAAAAACTACACTGACTTACCAGCTACTAAGAAAAAAATTATAATTCAATCCCAGGCAAAACCAGGACAGGGGAAAGAAAAGCAAAACCAAAAGGAATTAGTGGAAAAAAAAAATTGGAAGGTAACAAGCAAAAATAAAATATAACTACCTTATAACTAAAGCAGACAAAAATCATAACCAAACTGTCTGCTGTTCAGAGCTTTCCATGAGTTCCTCAGCTGTGTGCTTGTCTGAGAGACACTGCAGACTTAGCGCTGATATAAATGGTTCCCACCAAACATTTTATAAGGCCAAGAGAAAACTGGTTCAAATACAGAATGAGTGTACCTGGCACAAAGATGCTGCATGCACCAAAGCCCTTGAGCAAACACTAATCAGGGAGAACACAGCTCCCCCACATTCCTCCTCAGCAACAGGCCTGCTGTGCCAGAGACATTCCAGAAATAATTCATAAATAGACAAAGTTCTTCTGACACATCCCATCAGGCCAGACTGTAGGCATGATATATTTACAACCAGTAATAGATATTCACTCTTCAGGGTTGAGATTTTTATCGGTTTTTTATTTTTTTTTCCTCAAGGATACATACCCATTTTGTAGTAAACTATAGAAAAACATCTTTTCTGTTCATGAGTTTTAGAAGATTATGTGGAATAAGTTAACAATATAAGTCTGGATTTAGTAACTTCCTTAAATGCACTGCATGTACATTTCAATCTCCAGTGCAGTACCCTTTTCCTATTTTTTATCATTTCTAAGTAAAAGATATAATTAAAGAATCACAGAATGTTTTGGATTAGAGGGGACCTTAAAGACTAGTTCCAAACCCCTTGCCATGGGCAGGGACACCTTCCACTAAACCAGGTTGCTCAAAGTCCCGTCCACATGGGGCTTCACCTGTGACCTATTTCCATTTCCCATCCTTACGTCCCAAATTCCAGTATTTTGACCAGTGACAAAAAATTTAATAATCTACCCTTTCTATAATACATATCTATTACATTTTCATCTTTCAAGAGGTAACAATCACATTAGATTGCCATTCAGATGCTCAGCAGATTTTTACTGGCTCTGTAGGACCTGTGAGATATACACACACAGTTCTATGCACTAGTGCCATTATCAGTGAAGTAACTAAAATAATGTTCATACAGGTTCACTGTTAACCCTAACAATGTGGAGTACTCTGCTCAATATGTCTGTAGGGTCCAGCCAAGCCTTGCCAGGAGCTGCCTTACAAAGCTGAGAAGTGAGATGTCACTTTTATAGTGTGATGGACTTCCTTCATGAGCACAAATTAAACAAATATTAATTTGAAACCTTTTTAATTAAATGTTTGCAGTCCATTAATGAAAATACTGTTCTCTGATGTTATGGTGTCAGCCTATAATTATACGGATCAGGACACAAGGCTTTCCTTAATATCCCATTTTGCTGCTACTGATTGCTGATGTTTCTCTGTATTAAAATAACGTACAACAATGGGATGTATCCAAAAGTTATTTATATATTCTAAAGAAGGAATGCATTTATATATAGCAATGACAGGGAATGGATTTTTTTAATGGATCTGTAACACCCTAGATACTTTGGATGGTATTCACTGTGTTAACTACAAATATGTGTGGTCAACTGCTATTAAAGTCATCATTCCTCATCTCACAAATTACAAATTATTCCCCAGGCTTTTTGTTTTGAGAGCCTTACATTCACTGGGCCCCAGGAGGGAGAAGAAAACATCACATATATACATATCACAAACACAGCTACTGCAATATAGTACTCAAGAGAGATAAATAAGTTCTAGTTCTAGTATCTTCACTAATGATATGGGAAAAAAGGAAGAAATGGCAAATGTCACCCAGATGAAATCAGGAAATCAAATACGGCAGGGAGCAAACTAGAGACATTAGAAATGTGAATGGAATTGAACTTCAAATGCTTCAAAATAACATTTCTTTGAAAAAAACAATGGCAAAAACATTAATATGGGGAGACAGAACATGCAAATACAAATATGCTGGAGCAGTGAGCAATGATTGATTGAATATTCCTTAGCTATGATAGCAAAAAATGCCATGACAGTAAAAGGAGGTCAGTGCTCACATAAATGAGCTAAAGACTAACATGTTGGCCTGCCAAAATAAAGTTTTCATACCTACAGAAGTTTTCAGAATTCCATGTTATCTAACCTGTTCTGTAAATGCAGTTATGACAGATATCAGTGAAAATTAAGGATAAAACATGATTTTACTTGACTACATTTATAGCAACATTAAGGAGTTCAAGATTTCCTTTTATAAACAGACTAATAAAAGATGAAATCTAATGTAATTTTGTGCACTGCATTTCTAAGATAAACCTTGATCATAGCATAAAATATTCTTTGCACATTGATAAAAATCAGATGACCACAGCCTATCCAATGACTAAAACTATTTTCCAGCATTCAGAAAGGAATAATTACAGAAAATATTTTTGAGAACTACACATGGCTGGTCAGCTCCTGAAGAAGAAATATTATTATTAAAAGGACTATAATATGTAGATGAGGACCTTCTGTACACAATGTATCCAGCTGCTTTCACATCAGTGATTCTTTCCTTCAGCCTCCTTTGAGCAATCTCAGCCACAATATTTGTTTTATGTGTTTTGAAGGTTCTGCAAGTAACTATGCTTTTTTTTTTCATCTTAGGGATTTGCTGGGGCTGACATGACTTGGTGTTGTGCTAATATTTGATTTAAGGGATAGGAAGTATTTCAAGAGACTCATAAAGCAACTTGTTGGTAGAAAGTCAACACATTCTGGTTTTGAAGCACTGAGGATTTGTGTTATTTGGAGGACATAATTTTGATCCTTCTCCAAGAAAGTTGGCATTAGTGATTATTCACCATAGCTGTGAAAATATATGCTGACAAAGAGCTAGATATATTTATTAGAAAAGCAATCCACCAGAAAGATTGTTTGTTCAGTTTGAGGGTTAGAGATTGAAAAGTGGTAATTAAAACACAAGAAGCATCATATTCATTGCTTTACATGTAGCGGGATTAAGATTTGGGTGAAGTGCTAAAGAAATAGACAAGAACTGGTAATTTTGAGTGGAAGCCAAAGTTAAATCTTCAGAACAAGCAGCGCCTGCCAGACTTGACAGAAGGGACATATAATTGCAAAACTGGAAGATTAAAATGTGAAACAGAATGACACAAACTCTGCACCAGTGGTATTGATAGGCGATCACATATTTACTAATTTACATATGTATTTTTTCTACTTTTTCAGGAAATTTTATTACAGTGTAAATACAAGAAAAATAAAATGTTTTATAGTTTATGGGTTAAAAAATTAGCTCAGAAGAACCTTCTGTATGATCCCAAAAGCTGCATTATTATTATTTTACCAGTAGTTCAATACTAAATTTAAGATGCTTCCTGTTTTTTATAAATAGATTCTAAGTAAAACAATATGGAGCTTACAGTGCTCATTAAAATAAGAACTTCTATGAGCAGCACGAGTGGAATGAAATTAGATCTTGAAGAAATCAATAAACCTGAGAAGATACCTCAGCAAACCATATAATCCTTATATTAACCTAGCTACATTTCAGGCTTTAAGATGAAAAAGACTATGGACTCATTTTGATGCAAAATTCATATAATCTGACAAAATCATGTCTAAGAACAAAGTATAAAATGAAGCATTTTTCACCTTGAAAAGAGAATACATAAAGAAAAGGCAAAAACCCTTACAAAACTGATGAAAAGGTATCTGTATTGGTAGAATCATTAAGGAGTTAAAATTCTGCTCTGAGCATATTCATCCTCATCACTAATTCAAATGATACCTACAAAAGAAAACACATTAAATCTACAGTTCTACAATGCAACAGTCTTTCACCTCTGATCAAGAGGCTCAACCTCCTTAGCAGACTGATTAGCAAGCACTATGGTAAATAAACCTACTGATTTTTGATTTTTAGTGAAAATATTGATTTCTTTTGTTTTCAAGGAAAATATAGTAAATAAAATTTAACTTAGGCTCCTGTAACACCTGTTTATCAAAGGAAGGTGAAAGAAGTAACACTTCTAAAGAACAGGAATGTACCATTGGTTAAAATCATAGGAAATATTCAGGTACATAACTATCTGGCTTAAAACTATTCTTGTAAATCATAGTTCTGTAATAAAGAGAAAAATGCTACAGAAAAAAGCATCTAATTTTAAAATGTGGTGGTTCTTGTATTTTATATATATATATTAAAAAAATATATTCATTAGATTACGGAGGGCTTTTTTGCTCCTCCCCTACCTGGCAATAGTTTTCCAGTTGCTAAATACAATCAACTTATATTCATTAATACTTGTTCACAAATTTAGCAAGATTCCTCGGATAAGGCAATAATTTGCACTGTGAAAGGTCAACTCATCTTACTTGAAGTATTCTCTGCAAGCATCAGATCTTATAATCAAAACCCATGAATTAGTAGTCCTATAGGGCTCTAAGGCTCCCATTAACTGTTCAACAATAAAGTAAATTATGTCTCTCGTGTAGGTACCTGTGTGCTGAGCCTGTCCAGTGCTTAGTGAAATAGGCTGGCTTGCAGAACTGACTTACAGATGATCAGAAACTGCTCAGGAGACAATCCTCTTGGATTTATTGATTCTTGCGTGTGGCGCGATGTAGGGATGCCAAGACCCTGATCTGGACCTGAGATCCAGTACTCCTGCTATGACTTCAGTATTTTAAGTGAACTGAAGAAGTTTACGTACTGATTTGAGAAAGGGTAACATGGGTGTATTTAAAGATTACATTTATGGGTTAGTATAAATGTGATCCCATACCTATGTTTAATACATTATAATGTTAGGGTTTGGTTTTGTGTTGTTCAGTCAGTTTCAGTGTAAATTCTATTTTCTATTTTGTCACACATGATAAACTAGCTTCCCATTATGGCAACCTGATATTTTTCAATAGAACTTTGAGTATACCCTAAAGAAATTTTTTTCTATTCCACAGAAAATTCAACATGGCTTTTCCAAGGCAGCAGTGGGGAAAGTAGCAAGATGAGACTTCAGAGAAAAATATTCGCAATTGCTAAAGAGGGGAAACAAAGTCAGTTTTTCCAATTCAAACCACTAGGAATATCCAAAAAGTCCAAGAGAACATTTTTTTCCATTTTAAATTAATTTCTCACGGCACTGACACAAAATAAAGTTCTCTTGTGTATTTTCATGTCATAGGGTAATTGTCAAAAAGAATTTTAATTAAGATTGTTTTGCCACAAACTACCTGACATTAATTAAGTGTAGAAAATATTTTTTTTTTTTTTTTTGCGCCATACAGGTGGCCAAATTGCAACATATTTCCAGGCTGCTGCATCGACTGCTTCAGGGTATTCAAGCTCATAATTAAAAAAAAAAAAAAAAAAAATATATATATATATATATATATATATATTTTCCACTATCACAGTACTATCTGCTAGCAAAATACAAAGTACAATAGTGGACATTAACATTCAGAGCAAAAAGGGTTACTTTAAACTGTTATTCCTCTGTGCGTTCATTGTAGGTCTAGACAAACATCTCTGCTGTAACATCAGAAGCTGCTTACTTTGCTTTATGCTTTGCTAGCATTTCACCAGGCTGTTTCAAATTACCTATTAGAAATATTTTATTGCCCATTTGCTTTTATTAAAACATTTTAGAAGGAAACGTATGTGTATTTAGATATGGGCATGGTTTAGAAATAAGCAAACTATAACACTGCCTGATTATGGCTGAATCAGTTTGGAAATAGAAAAGCCATTTTCTGGCAAGAAATGAAGAAATAATTGAATCTGCACACTCCTAATTTCCTTTCTGTCCATTAGGTCTGCAGCAGAATTGATCTGTGTATACCCTCCACCTTGCCACAATTGCTTCACCAGAGCCTGCCCATCAAGGTCCCCAACGCTGCTGCTGCAAGCTTGCCCCCACCTTTCGTATTTCTCAATCTGGAGTCATAAACTTAATGGATGTGTACGAAGGGGCTTTTGTGGAAGCATCGGCATGATTTGTAGGAATATGATGAAATTCCACTTACCCTGCACATTGCAGGCTTGAGATAGGTGTAGTCTCGATGCATAAACTTCTTTACTGAGATACTTTTGGGGCTAAAAAACCAAGGAAAGCCTGATGTTTATTCACGAAGGAGCTCTTTGTTGCACATAAGCTGATACTGAACTAAGAAAAAATGTCTTTGCTGTAAGAGGTGCACAACTAGTCCTACAGTGTCTTGACTACTTTGGAGATAAGGTGTAGAAAAAAAGCCAAAAAAAAGAGAAAGAGAAGTGAGCCATTACATTGCTTTCAAAACAAAAAAAATCCATCACATATAGGGAGAGCCCTTGGCTGGCAACCACATCAGTCAGGACCAGCAAAATCTGTCTGTGAACCCCCAGAAGATGGAAAAAGGAAAACACCTTGCCTAGGGAAATGCCCACAGAAAGGGGCAGGGAGGACAGAAAGGAGTTTAAACTCCCCCAAAGCCACCCAGAGCAGACCGGCAGGTGAGGTGGGGAATAAAGAATTGAGCTGAGCATGTTTTTTTACTGCAAAAAATACCTGGGGCAGAAGCTTTCATTGTGCTCTAGTATAAACTGAACATTACAAAGTTCTCAAATGTAGATGTAGCATTGTTTTTTCATTATCCCCTCTTAAATAATCATTAATGACAAATATATTCTTCAGATAACTTTTTAATCTTGTTAGAATTTGTTTGGGTTTTTCTCCTTACAAAGCAGCTGAACTTTTCAGCTTAGGCTTTGGTGGAAGAATGCCCTATGCTCTTTGAGATGGGATGTTTGGGGACCTCATCAGTATCCCGGTGTTGGAATAAAAAAAGTTAGAGTCTCTTAGGGATTTTACAAAAAACACATGCGGAAATAATGTAAAAACATGGGAATGGCTGGACCAGCTCAAGCTCAACATCCACATAAAGTCCAGTGTCCTCCAACGCTAATCACAACCAATGTTTAGAGAACACCACAAGAAAATGCCAAGAACATATTTCCTGCAATACATTCCCCAGCTTGCAGCTATTTGTGGTTCAAGGATTCCATAAAACTGGGACGGATGGAATCTCTGCATGTGACAGACTTTTTTCCTCCAAAGTTTTTATTCAAGTTTGGGTTGTTTTGTTTTTTTTTTCCTCAGTCACTTTTTGAACACCTGCAGATTTTTAGCATATTCTGCATCTTGTAAAACGGAGGTAACATCTTACAGTAAGAAACCGGTGAGTACAAGTAATGTTATTAAACTTGAATTTGTAACTTAGGTTCCCCCAAGGCTTACAGAAAAAATTCAACCCCCCTACTTTAAAGATGGATATTTTGCAACAGCAGCTAGTTTTCTCCATACCATCTTTTACAGAGAACTCTCATGCTTCTTCATAAATGCCTTGCTTTGATGGTACAGGAAGAACTCCCTGACTTTGGCAGATTGTCTGTGTGGTTTTCAAAGCATCATCGGGATTTGGGATAACATTATGAGATTGTACATGTAAATAGTTCAGGAGAAAAGAATATGGGTAACTAAAATTTAATTCTGTGTGCTTTGAAATTTGAAAAATTTGAAAGATAACACTGAATAATGCTGACTTGCTGAGTTAATTACCATATGACGCTGATACAGGAGAAATATAATGACACATGTATACTATTATTATAAGCACTTCTCCAGATTCATAGCACAGCAAAACTTTCCATCTTGTGCAGTTCATTAATAATCAAAAAATATTTTGGCTAGGCTCAGCTATTTATTTCCAGAGCTACCTCTTACATTTGTTAAATGTTTATTAAATAACTTATAAAATTTTAAAAAATTTAAATTATGGTTTTTTTAATTGCAATTTACAATTTTCAAAAAAGAAACATTACTCAGATTCAGCATGAGCAGAGCTTCTAAAGGGCTCCTCCTCACATGACTACATCACAGGCCTGGGAATGATTTCTATAAAAATTGCTGGTTTTCAATATACATTGGAGAGTTTTATATCAAAGATTATTTTCATTCAGAGAGGAGGAAACAGTTATTTCAAACATAATTGTACTACTATTCTAAATATAATTGGAGCACAGACAACATCGATGGTGGTAGTTCTGGTATTGTTAAGATAGATAAGTTAGAGCTTGCACTACATGTCTGCTGGGAATTTTAACTTGTTTTCTTCTATTAAGTGGAGAACTTAGAGATATACTTGAAGACAGTAAGTCTTTTTAAAGTGGCTTATTGCATTCCTGAATGCCAGTTAATTAGTCAGGAAGGCAGGTGAAGTACACAAACCTGAAATACCATTTTACGTTACAAGGATTGTTATTAACAATAGGGGTAGAGGCAACGATGTAGTATAAATATGCTGTAGGTTATTTGCCCATATTTTATACCCTATTTTTAAAATGTATACACACACCCCTCTGATTATAAACCAAATATGCATGTATTCAAAACTATATTATATATCAAACTGGAAGAAGTGTCACCTAATCTTCATGACCTCAACTGTGTGCACTGAAAAAAAGAGGTTACGTTTAGAATCTGTTCAGTCAGATGAAATGACAGATAGAAAGATTTTGCTTCCATAGACTTTGAAAAACTTAAATAGAGGACTGGCAAAAACAGAATAAATATTTTTAAAAAATTGCATTTGAGGATCAGAAAACTTAGGGAGTAAAACGAGAAAGAAAAAAAAAGGTCAATGAAAGCAACCGATGAAAGGGATTGGAAAAAGGGCAGGGGTAAGAGGCATCTTCAAATAAATAAATAATGGTTTATCAATGAATATTAAATATCAAGGAATAAACAAAGTGGAAGAAGTTATGGCCAGACTATGGAAGATGGAAATTTACATCCTGCAAAACAGCTGATTCTATGTCCTTATCTGATAATTAAAATTAATTCATTAAAAATTGTCAGTGGTAACCTTTTAATATAGTCCTATAAGGATTTAACCATTAATTTCAGAGTATTTCCAATTAGATGCTAGATTAATTTTTCACCATAGTTTAATGCAATTTAGTATTACAAAAGCATTCTTTCTTTTCATGGTCTGAGCAGTTTCATGGTGAAATATGTGCAAACCATCACATCTGCAAACCAAAGATGTGCTGTGCCTGATTTGCTTCCTATTATTGTTAATGGGAGTATTTTCTTCATATTCTCAATACAACTAAGTGAATTAAATCGCTTATATGGCCTTCATAGAGTGAAGTATGGCTAATTAGTTATTTGTGCGCTCACATAAATGATCTTGAGGAGGCAGTAATTGCACTGAATATGCATTAACTTCAAGAAAGACCCTGAAAATTGACTAGAGAAGTAACGGATTAGATAGCAAATATTTCATACAAAAACTTCCTCTGAGTTAATATATGCATTAGCTATTGCTATGATCTCATTGTTATGATCACACTGTGCCGGTATGGTGAGCTGTTGTCACTGTACCCTGGTCAAACATCATATTTGAATAACAGAAATGTTTTTGATGAATTCATTTCTTTTTTCCTTACTGAAGTTAATTGTATTTTTATATATAGAAATGATTTTGCATATCTGAGTAGAAATATTGATTTTAAAATTGTTTTTTTCTCCTCAAAATAAAAGAAGATCCAGATTGGCTTCTTGGCAAATAAACACACTGTGAAGTTAGACCATCCCCATTCTTAATAGCAAGATTCACAGAAAAGAAATGGAGGATCCTCCTTTTTACTTTCCTGTCTTTGACCAACTAAATCCCAGCCATGGCAGCCAGGAGCAGAGGGAGAGTGGGGAAAGGTACCACAAGGGCAGCCTGTCCCCCCACTGCCAGGAGGGTCACTGATAGACCACACTCAGCAAATGGCCAAACTGTGCCTTGCAATCATATGGGAGCATGCTGGTCTTACCTCCCAATTTACCCACTGACTACACCTCTCTATTTTCAGCTATGCACTATCCCCGAAGCGAGTACATATGTTTATCAACCTAATCTAAATTACTATTTATGCATAGATATGAGAGGTTAGGCCTGCTTCCCCAAACATTTACTCATCTGGTGATTGTCTTCTGGTGCCTCACTTTCCAGTCAAAGTAATGCAAACACTAAACCTGGGTTTCAGGTAAGCACTGAATTTTAAATTGTGTGATTAATCTGGCACTAGTTTTCCTAGCCACACCTGGCCAGGAAAGGAAAATCCCTACACTGCTCCCCAGATTACGGAGATGTATTTTGCAGATAAGCCAGGCCTGCCAAGGCACAGCAGGGCAAGAACACTTCCCTGCATCTTCAAATGAAAATGGCTAGGGAGAGCTTGTGAAAACAGTTAAAAGAAACACATGTTGTCATAAGAATTGGAAATTATATAATCAAACATCCCCAGAAGCATCCTGTAGTGATAAATGTAATTTACCCTCTAATGTTAGGTGTAGGACATTACATATGCACAGTTTCAGACACATCCCACAGCAATCTGCATTTGATAGCTAGAATACATATTTAGCTCTTATCTTGTGGAGTGACTTTTAATGACATTTAGAAGTGCTAAGGCACTTTGAGGATTAGACTCTTTATTAGTCCCAGTATTTCCCTGTAAGCAGTTGCTCAGGTATTAAAAGCTCCCTCTACCAGGGTACGCAAATCAAACATTGAGCCCATTTGAAAAGAGACAAATATTTCATGTAATTTCATTTTGATGAGTTTATTCTTGTCACCTTTATACATTTATCTACATACAAGCCTTTATGGTGTAGTAATTATTTATTTTGTCTTCTAACTAAATGCTGAGTCTTGAGAAAGTGGCTCAGTTTTTATTCGGTCTATTTTTGTTTCTCAGCCAGGCAAAACTTACTTCAAAAGTACACACTCTTGTGATTTTTCTTATCAGAAAGAGCACAGGTTAGTACTTAAACTATAAAACCTCCCTTCAAAACAAATAAAACAGATTAAAATCCCTGTGTGTGATATACACTGTCCTTTCACTGCAGATAATTTATGGCAGTTTTAACCCATCTCCTTCCACATTATCATGTCACCTTAGGCCAGCAAAGGTGATCGAATGAATCTGTCCATCAGTGGTAGACTGTGGATGTGATGTGAAGAGATGATTTGCAGCTTGTTGGTGTCCCTGTCAGCAGCAGCTGGGCGCACAGTGAGCTGTAAAGCATTACGTGCTTTCAGCTTTCCCAGCAAGGCAAAGGCTTAAGGAGATGGAACCCGAAGTTCATCTTGCCCTCAGGTTAATAACAAAGAAAATACAGTTGGTGCTATGCTGGGACTTTCAGTAAGCCCAATGACAGCTTCTGTTTTTAAAATAAAACCTTAAATGGCTTCCCAGAGTATTTTCCTAAAGAAAAAAAAAAAAAAAAAGAATCCAAGAATCCTACCCTTGATCTTGGGCCGTCTCCCCAAAAAGCCAATAAACCCACCCATGTACACACACTACCTACCACTGAATGTGTCCAAGCCCCAGGTATCGGTTTGTATTTCTTCTTTACACTCTCAACAAGCAGCACAGTCACAAGCCAGGGCAGGATGATTTTAACAATGGCCCATCACTCTTCTCCAAGAAGTTTCAAGGTTGAGGAAATTGAGGCACTTTTCAAAGGACAAAGTGTTCATTCTGCTATAATGTGAAGTTTTCTATACACCAATCCTGTCCTTTGTGATAGCTCATGAGCACTTTCATACTGAGAAGGCTTTGGAGTCGTGCTCAGGAATGAGCCATTTGAAGAAAAATAGTAGTGTCTTGCTTCAGCAGGGGAAACATCACATGAACATTTTTACTACTCTGTTCTTCAGGATCTGATTTTTTTTACTGAAAGAGCTGATAAATTCCACACTATCTGAGAGATACCACTCATCACATCTAGCCATAAAGTCAGCTTTTAACACTGTGTACAAGGAGATTCAATAGCTGCACTGAATACTGCAATCTAAATACAGAACCTGAAAATATGGGAATTTGGTGTGGGGAAGCCAATTATTTTCCTCGTATGATTTAGTCTATATTATGACAAAGTATAAGCACAATAATTTCAGCACTTTTTCTTCCAGAGGATATGCACACAGTTTCAGATAACGAGATAATGCTGAGAGGATTCATTTCCTGCAAGCTGTTTTTGTACTGTTTATTGAGCTAAACAAATGTGAGAGATGTGCAATACATAATCACAGAGCACCTCTCTGTAACAAGAGGAGCCCTGTCCTACATGATAACTAATAATGTGGGGTTTTTTTTGTTCTAGTTTTAAACCAAGAAATAGTGCAATCAGTGGTATGAAAAACAGGAAAAAAACCAACTCAGAATTGTTTCAGCATTCAATCGTGCAGAAGTTTCCAAACAAGTTTTGCAATGGAGGCTGTGACAGGGTATATAGGTATATCTCAGCAGAGGTATTTCATTAATAACCCTATTAAGCATATCAACATTGATATTTAATTTCATATAAACATAATATTAAACTTAAATATTTCATTAATGGTTCCCCTGTGCTCAGCAGTGGTGAGGCTGCAACTTGAATACAGTGCTCAGTTCTGGGCCCCTCCCTGCAAGAGAGATACCTAATTGCTGGAGTGTTTCCAGAGAGGGCAACAAAGCTGGTGAAAGGTCTGGAGAATAAGTCTTATGAGGAATGGCTGAGGAAACTGGGGCTGTTTAGTCTGGAGAAGGGAAGGCTCAGGGAGCACCTTATCACTCTCTACAACTACCTGAAAAGAGGACAGAAAGCAGAGGTGGCTGGTCTCATTTTCCAAGTAACGTGACAGAACATGAGGTAATAGCCTGAAGCTGCACCAGTGGATGTTTAGACTGTATATTAAGAAAAATTTCTTTACTGAAAGGGTGATCAGGCACTGGAACAGGCTGCCCAGCAAAGTGGTGGAATCGCCATCCCCGGAAGTGTTCTAAAACCATGCAGATGAGGCCCTTAGTGACATGGCTTAGTGGTGGTCTTGGCAGTCCTGCTCTTTTCCAACCTAGGTCTTTTCCAACCTAGTTGATTCTATGATTAGATGAAATTGGTATTTCTTGAGTTGGGTATGCTTAGAGAGTCATGGTTAGTAATTTACCTTTAATTGTTTCTCATGCAAGCCCGTCTTTCTCTCTCCTTATCAACAGTTAAACTGTTTATACAATTATTGAAGTCTCTACTGTAACCATTCTGTGTTCCCAATTATTCAGAATTGAAAATTCATGTCTAAAAGTAGTATTTGCATAGCAGTGAAGTTTTGCTCTGTAGCTTTCCTATTAGTAACATGAACATAGGATGAGAAAATTGGGGCTGTTCAGCCTGGAGAAGAGAAGGCTGCGTGGAGACCTCAGAGCAGCCTTCCAATATCTGAAGGGGGCCTATAGGGATGCTGGGGATGGACTCTTCATTAGGGACTGTGGTGAGAGGACAAAGGGTAATGGATTCAAACCGAAACAGGGTAAGTTTAGATTGGATATGAGGAAGAAATTCTTTCCTGTAAGGGTGGTGAGGCCCTGGAATGGGCTGGCCAGGGAAGTTGTGAATGCTCCATAGCTGGCGGTGTTCAAGGCCGGGTTGGACATAGCCTTGCATGGCATGGTTTAGTGTGAGGTGTCCCTGCCCATGTCAGGGGGGTTAGAACTAGATGATCTTAAGGTCCTTTCCAACCCTGACTATTCTATGATCCTATGATTCTATGATACAAGCAAATATGGAATTAGAAGGCTCAGGAAAGACATATGTAGGCAGTCCTCTGAATTTTCTGCTGTAAATCCTAATTTAGATTAGTGCAGCTCACTATCTAGACTTGTAAAGCAGAATTTGTGGGTTTTCTTCCATCTCCCATTCTACTGCCTAGATGACACCTGTGCTGGGGCAGAGAGGGAGGATAAAGAGGCATTTGGTGCTGAAGGTTTGTCTGAGATGGATTATGATTTTCTTCTCTTTCTGAATGCACCAAGATGCAATTCCAAATCCAATTCAGAAAGCAAGAATTCTATAGCTTGTGCATAGAGCTCTCATCCTCCACCTCACATTGAGCTGTATCGGCACAGTTCTGCTAATACATGAACAGACTATTTCCCTGTTTTCAGTAGGAGTAGCCTGTAACTTACAATGAAAATAGCAGTTTGATAAAACATTTCAAATCTCCCTTGAAATGCACTTTCTGCCTTAGTTGCCTCTAATTCAAAAAGGCTCTTTAAAGTAAAGGACATTTTCGTGTGTCATTTTACAGACCCAGCAAGGAAACACTTTCATTAGAAAAAAAATCCCTGTAGTGTCAAATAATCCAAACATTCCTGGAATTCCTGAAAAGGACTCAATGTTTTCAAACTCTGCAGTGCTGTAGATCTTCAGTCTTTTGTAGTAAAAGCAGAAAACATTTGCAGGCAAGCAATCTTACTGCAAGTCTGTAATGACTAAAGTGTGATTGATAACACCAATTTGTGAGCAGAACTGCCACCAAAACATCCCAGAACAACGAGAGGCATCCTGTGCAGGGCTTCCCACTTCTGCAGTGATTACAGTAATAATCATGAAATTGTTTTGAAAGGATTTCTAAGAGTCTCGTGTTCCAGTGGAGTCTAGAGTCTGATGGAAATAAAAGCTGATTTCAAATTTCTAGTTCTGAAAATTACTCCTCAGAAGTTACAATACACTTAAGAAAGCTGGGTGAAATAATTTTCATCCTTCATAGATGGCTCATTACCATATCAGTGACTTGGCAGCAAATTGCAGACATCAATAGTATGCCTCAGTGCCTATTAGTTGGAAAACCGCTACCTAGTGGGCAAGGTACAAAGAGAAATCAACACTTCCTAGTTCTTCTGGCCTTAGGCATATCCGTACAGCATGTATATCCAAAACCATAATTTCATCCACACATGTGTTACAATATTAAGAGATTTTCCCTAGCACAGAGATGAAAGGTCATTTTTGAGGAGAGGTGATAAAGCAAGAACATGGTAGGAATTTATAAGTCTCATGGGGTTTTTTATATCTACCCATTTTCTTATTAGCTTACCATACTGTAAAGTTCATGTTGAAGAGAAAGGTCATATTTCACTGTACAGCTACTTTTGAAATAAAATCATCAAGGAAAAATTAAGAATGGGTCCAACTGAAAGTGGGATTTCATAGTTGCTTTGTAGTGGTATTTTTCTACATTTGTTGCATTTCCTGGAAAAGGGTTAATACTATAGTGTACCCAAGAATAATTATCCATTATTTCTGTGACTGTCCATAATTATTCTGGTTGGTTGTCTTGGAATGGAGCATGGCTTGCCCCACACCCAGGCACAGGAGACAATGTGAGATGTTTCTTATTTTTCTCCTGACTGCTAGCTGTGAGATCAGTTGCAAAGAAAAAGCCTCCCTGAATAGCCCCAGTCTCTTCTACATACATCGACAGGAGTGGGTATTTAATGTTTCCATGTCTATCAGCACCCTCAGAGAGGTCGAACATCAATCCACAACCAATTTTCTTCCTCCTGGTCTGTTCTTTGGACAATGCAATGTTATATTTGATTAACAGATAAGCTCATGGCCCAGGTTGAGCCCCTTCACCTGAGCTAGCTCCCACACCAGCAGAGATCCCATTATATCATTGTGAGGCAGAGGCAAGGCAGAGAGTCAATAACAACCTGATTGAGATGCCATTAGGGACAGGAACTGCTAATAATTTGTCTCTTATCTACTTCCTAAAGTTTAGCTTCCCTTTAATTATTTACCATAACTTTGAACTGTGAACCAAGAAAAACAGAATCAATGAAGCCACTGTGCTATCTGCAAAGCCAAACCACTGCAACAACCAAGGTCGATGTGATGCAACTCTGACTAAATCAAGCTGCAGAGAGCAACCTGTCCATCAGGAGAGCTCCTCTTCTCCATACATTCCAACCAGCCTGTGACAGCCTTTGCAATGGGTCACAGTACGTGGTGGATTCATCTTCTCCAAGATGTTCTTTCTGGGAAGGATGTGGGAGTTGATTTGCACTAGATCCTCATGTCACTTATAGTGTCTCAATTACAATGATATAATTTCTATACAGCAGAATTTATTCTGAGATAACCTGATTTGCCTACTATTTATACCATGTTCACAGTAGTCATTTTCACTGATATTTTCCATATATGTTGTCATAGCTCTGAATCACAACACAATAAAACCAAAGAGCTATGAAACATCTTACCTGCTCTGCGTCATTTTATACTCAGTTGATAGGTCACCATAACTAAATAGTACTGTTTGAAATACCATAGCAGTCCACTACACCTCCATCATTACAGAGAGGACAATATCAATCCACCTAAAAAAAAAAAAAAAAAAAGAAAAGAAAGAAAAAATCAAAACAAACTTCAGTGATACTTTAAGAATTTTGACTGCTCCAGCAATTGAAGATGGGTTCCTCATTCAGTCCACATACTCTTTACTGCTGTCACTTTGCTGCTAAACTTTGGAACAGACTGAGAGTGACAACCCAAATCTGAAATTATTACTCATCCATTTGATCGATATTACTGTTATTTTTGTTACTTGGCATAGCCATGGTACTGTGGGCTGTGTCTTAACAGCTTAAACACAGTTATTATGTAGAAGATACTATACTAACCCTGTAAAATGCCCTATCTTTCTGTCTGGCCCCTGATCATCCACAATAAAGTGGATTAAAGTTACACAATTCTGGAGCAGACCAAGAAGGTGGTACGTCCTTCCAGAGATCAGTCTGCATAAGAAATAATACTGAGATTGTCTTACATAGCCTATCAACACTTCCAGCAAAAACTGTGCCTTTGAATATTCGCACAACCTCATTGACACACTGCAAAAGACATCTCAGCAGCTTGTGACAGCATAATTTTTGCAGTCATGCTGAAGAGAAAAGGCACAGACAATAAATGGCACAGTGACATAGCACAGATCTCAGGGAAG
The DNA here is from genome assembly GCA_039720435.1 of Amazona ochrocephala. Lineage (NCBI taxonomy): Eukaryota > Metazoa > Chordata > Aves > Psittaciformes > Psittacidae > Amazona > Amazona ochrocephala. Next base: position 39,422,011 of record CM077884.1, on the reverse strand, counting down.
GCCAGGGTCAGAGGCTGCCTAACACAAGCAAGGGGAAGGTGGTTGTCCTGCTACTCCTGTTCTTGGGGCACGGCTGGCTCCTTCAGGGTTCTTGCCCAGATCTGCAGACCCAGCCTCAGCAGGTCTTTTGCAGTTGATGATATAAATGGTAATTACAGCCATAAGAGTTCACTCATATGATTGTTTAGTTAACAGTGACTTAGAAATATGCAAATACCATTGAGTACAGTCAAGAAAAGCAAATGAAAGCTCCATCTGCAAATACAGACTCTGGCTCCTTACAACGAGCACTGGATAAATATAAATGAACCTTACAAGCTCAAACTGAGTACCTTGATGTTTACACAGAACTATGCATCAAGAAAAAATATAATCATCACTGACAAAGAAAAATCATCAACAAGAAGAAAGCATAGATCCTGGTACTAGACAACTAACAGATTCATTTGTTGGGTTTTGACCCTGAATTTTTTTTTTTTTTTGCTACTGTTTTTATAGAAATTCTGCTAATATTTTTTTTTTAAGACATTTGTGCATAAATTAATAGTACTTAGTGAAATGTTTGGGACAAATACAATAAAATTTATTTGAAATTGATTTAGTGTAAAGTTGAATCTTTACACCTCAGTAATCAGAAGGAATGAGAGGGAAAAAGCAGGAGTCAATAGGATAATCCATTTTGGATGTTTGTTCTGTTCTGTCCTTACAGAAGGACCACTTGGCAAGTAGTCAAAAATTTTACTGTACTGCATGTTACCATCAATAAAGCAGACAATATTTTGATATGTGGGTTGAACTATGGAATCACCTTAAGTGATATGAGGTCTTGCAATATGACAGCAAATAGACTTTAAAACCTCCCTGTAAAAGACTTTTTTTATTACTCTTCAATTCTTTAAAAATGTGAAAAGGCATTTTTACATAGTTACATGCAGACATTCCTAGTACTAAAAATGTCTATTTAACATTTCTGGATGACCTGAAACTGCTAAGAATCATGGGAAGTGCCAACAAATTATAAAAGCTGTAGCTTTTATAAATGGTAGGAACTGCCCTGCCCCTTCTTCTGGAACAGGGTCTCATTTGCTGGAGTCATGTAGTGCATTAACTATTAAGTAGGACTACCTTTAAGCTGACTTTTTAATTGGTTTTGCTCTGTTTATTCAAAGATGTTTAACATCAAAAGCATTTTCTGAATGGGTCCTTTAGAGCTCTTGTACAGGTGAGGATTTGCTCTCCCAAAGTAAAAATAAACAGGTTTCAGAACTTCTTAAAATTACGTGTTCAGAATTAACCTTTTGTTCTTAAAGAAATAGGTCACAGAAATAACTAGACTGTAGCCAGCTTCTTATTAATCACTGGGGAGCAGGAGGACATTCTGTATTGAATGAACAGCTCTCCTCCCGAGAAGGGCACAAAATCAACTGGTAGAGCCATGACTCCCTCTCCCCACTCCCTGCCATAGTTAGAGGTACAGAAACAAGTCCGCAGTGAGATTTATTCTGTCTCACTTGAGCAACTGTTTCTATAACATAATCAGCATTCAAACTGTGTCAGAAGACTTAGAGAAAAAAGGAAGGAGTGGGAATCATTATAGGGACATTCAGGAGCTCTCACCATCTCCACCAAGGCCAAATATTGTGGTGTAAAATACAACCATGTTTACGCCCTATAATGAAGGGTTACAAATACACATTAAGCACTCAGACCAGTCTTTTATATAATCCAGCATTTCTTCATCTTCATTTTCGTTCTCTAGCACTTACCAGTTTTGCCCTGTACTTAACCTCCTTCAAGTACAAGCTATTTCATCCTCATCCAATTTCTTGAAATTTGGGAAGTCTTTTTCCTCCACACGTTTCAGAATAGACGGGATCTCTATTAATTTGGTCTATACATGCCACAAGCAGCTGTTCAAGAAACTATTTTTATTGCAACTCCGCTTTCTTGTTGAAATGCATCTTTGTGAAACTTCATGTTAAGATGGTGAACTTCAGGTCATTTTTTGGTTCATTTCACTTAGAATTAAAAATCCTAGGGCCAAACCTACCTATGGTTGATATAGGTGAGATTCCTGTAAGTCAATAATAGCCACTAGCAAGAATCAGTGGCTCTTTGCTGTAGTTTATACATAATTACATTGAACTAGAATGTTACTCATAGTTCAGCCTTCCACAATTTATCTTTTTTTTTTTTTATTTATTTTTGAAGGATTGTCCTTCTTAACTCTGCTGGAATGTACTGCAAACTAAATCAGACCACAAAAGCTTACAAGGGAACGACAACCATAATTCAGTGTTTACTGCCTCATACCTTGATCTTGCTATTTTTGCAGTAAAATTTCTTATACACTCTTAAATTAGTTTTCAGTGACATAGTAAAAACCAACATGCATGTAAGAAAAGCACTGTATTAAAAGGACTACTGAATTTATGATCTGCCCAGCAGAAATCAGGGCACTCAATTCTGATTGGGTCTGAGGCCCAGTTACTAATATCATGTCTACACTATGTTTCAGTTTTGCACCAAGTTTGTAAATTACCTGAAAAGACAGTGTTGAAGAAAAGAGAGAGCTAAATAATTGAATATATTTATTTATTACTTAAAAACCTGTGTTTTGATTGGCAAAAATATTACTAAAAGCAAATATTCCCTTTTGTCTTACTCATTAATTCTGCATCTCTTTTGGCACATTGCTCTTACTCTAAACTCAAAATCCTAGAATTAGACTTGTAAGAGAATAAATGGACTTGGAAGGCTATGCCTATATGTTAGTTTCCTATAAAACTCTGTATCAGGTCTAGATTACAGAAATCCACAAAGATTTTTATTTTTTTTTAATGTTACAATCTGATTTTATTTATTTCTAATCTTAAAAAATTATAATAATAGATTATTATCAGAGGATCATAGAACAGGACCTCTGTTGGGACTGGTCTTGTTCAACATCTTTGTCGGTGACATGGACAGTGGGATTGAGTGCACCCTCAGCAACTTTACCGATGACACCAAGTTTGTGGTTCGGTTGATACGTTGGAGGGAAGGAATGCCATCCAGAGGGACCTTGACACGCTTGTGAGGTGGGCTGATGCCAACCTGATGAAGTTTAACCACGCAAAGTGCAAGGTCCTACACCTGAGTCAGAGCAATCCCAGGCACAGCTACAGGTTGAGCAGAGAAGAGATTCAAAGCAGCCCTGTGGAGAAGGACTTGGGGGTGTTGGTTGATGTGAAAACGAACATGAGCCTGCAGTGTGCGCTTGCAGCCCAGGAAGCCAACCGTATCCTGGGCTGCATCAAAAGGAGCGTGACCAGCAGGTCGAAAGAGGTGATTCTGCCCCTCTACTCTGCTCTTGTGAGACCTCACTTGGAGTATTGTGTGCAGTTCTGGTGTCCTCAACATAAAAAGGACACAGAACTGTTTTAACAAGTCCAAAGGAAGGCCACAAGAATGATCAGGGGACTGGAGCACCTCCCGTATGAAGACAGGATGAGAAAGTTGGGACTGTTCAGCCTGGAGAAGAGAAGGCTGCGTGGAGACCTCATAGTAGCCTTCCAATACCTGAAGGGGGCCTATAGGGATGCTGGGGAGGGACTCTTCATTAGGGACTGTAGTGAGAGGAGAAGGGGTAACAGGTTCAAACTTAAACAGGGGAAGTTTAGATTGGATCCAAGGAAGAAATTCTTTCCTGTAAGGGTGGTGAGGCACTGGAATGGGTTGGCCAGGGAAGTTGTGAATGCTTCATCCCTGGCAGCGTTCAAGGTGGGGTTGGACATAGCCTTGGATGGCATGGTTTAGTGGGAGGTGTCCCTGCCCATGGCAGAGGGGTTGGAGCTAGATGATCTTAAGGTCCTTTCCCACCATAACTATTGTATGATTCTGTTCTATTTAGGACTCATCACTGATTGTGTCATATTGGATACCAGCCCTGCTCAAATGTCTTGTCTGAACTTCACTTGCTTGGCCACTACATGCTGGTTAACTGAACTGCTGAAGCCTGCCAGATGTAAGAACATGTAGAAATAAGGCTCTGGAGGAAGTTTTAGAAACAAAATGTCTGAAGCATTTGAGCCACAGGCATTTCTCTTGGCACTGGAAGCTCAGATGAAAAGCAGGTACCCTGAAGAAAATGTCGCAGTTGCAACTAGCATTTAAGAGCCAAAGCACTCAGATACATGCTCACATATCTGTGTGGATTGAGAAAGCTGTAAGTTTTGAAGAAAAATCACACACACAGTCCAAAGCATGCATTTCCAATCTTTAAAATGTCAAACCTCAATTTTACTGCACATTTAAAATACTTCAGAAGAAACATTCACAGTTGTAAATACTTCCAAATCCATGCACAGAACAACTCTTTGCTCTTAAAAGCTACTAGAGATTTAAAAATTCTGGTGTATACCTTAGTCTCATAGACCACTCAAACTCAAATCCTGTCTGAGCTAGTACTAAGTGTACTAATAAAGATTTTTTAAAAAAGAGTGGAAAAAACTAACAGTTAAAGACCTGCCCTGAGGGAAGTTCTTACCTACTCCTGCCGGTTAACATTTAGTGATCCTGTCAGTTTAAATCCTAAAATCATGATGATTTCTCTTATGCATTCTGATTTTCTGTAATAAACCTTGATCTTCTCATTATCCACATGAATATCACCTAATCCATTTTTTATCCTTCTAAGCTCTTGATCTTAAAGTTCTCTACTGATGAAAAGCTCCAAACGTTTATTGCACATTGTGTATGGTAACTACTTCAGTTCATTCAAAGTGTTACCTTCCCATTAAGCTACATGATCCCATCTGAAAGCATAAGCAGGAGCATCTGATAAACCTTCCTTGCCTATCAATTGTTTTGTAGGACTCTGCTATTCCTCTTCTTTTAATTATCCAAACCTTTAATTATTCCTCCTTCTCAGAATTTCATAGAATCATAGAATCATAGAATAGTCAGGGTTGGAAAGGACGTTAAGATCATCTAGTTCCAACCCCCCTGCTGTGGGCAGGGACACCTCCCACTAAACCATGCCATCCAAGGCTATGTCCAACCCCACCTTGAACGCCGCCAGGGATGAAGCATTCACAACCTCCCTGGGCAACCCATTCCAGGGCCCCACCACCCTCACAGTAAAGAATTTCTTCCTCATATCCAATCTAAACCTCCCCTGTTTAAGTTTAAACCCATTACCCCTTGTCCTCTCACCACAGTCCCTAATGAAGAGTCCCTCCCCAGCATCCCTATAGGCCCCCTTCAGGTATTGGAAGGCTGCTAGGAGGTCTTCACGCAGCCTTCTCTTCTCCAGGCTGAACAGCCCCAATTTTCTCATATACCAATACTGTTTAAATTTCATTTTTGCCATGAGATCTTCCTGGAGCAGAGTGCCAAAACCTAAATAAACCAAGGCATTGTACTTGCATGTAGGATGCAATAACTTTTGTGGTGCCTCCAACTTCTACAAAGTTAGCATCATATTTTGGAAGGCAGTCACATGCAAAGTAAGCATCGTGTTCACTAAGCCGTGGTTTTGCTCAAATCCCAGAGCCACCATTCTTTTTATCTCTTCAATATGTTGCAAATGGCGTTTGGTACCTGCACAGACCATGCTGTCAGAAGGGTGCTCAAATGTATGGCACTCAAACACACTGGGTTTGAGCTTGCATATTAAAAAATATATAGTGCTTAAAATTACCAATACTCAAACAGCATAAAGCAATTGAGCTGCAGAGAGGCAAGTGCTGCAGTAATTTTCCACAGTGGAAGCTTGATAATTTATATAATTTATATAATTGTTTTATTGTATTTCATATAATCAAAATGCAGAGTGGTTGAAGCCTACACATAAAGGGTAGGAAATTTATGACATTACTTCAGTACAATAAATTGTCTCCATATTTCCTTTTTAGTAAAGAAAGAATGAGCAAAGTGATTTTATCATGTTGTTATAACGCTACAGAATTTCATATTATTATTCATAAATGTGCTGAAAGACTTGATCCTTCCATTTCAAGTTTGCTTCGGGACAGTAACATTCTTGTGGTGATATATCCTCTGCCATTGCAGTTATGATGTGCTACTGAAGAAAGAAACAGCTGAAAAGGATGCATCTGAGACTCCATTACAGAGTGTGTCCAGAAGAATATTACAGCAGAACGCGCATGCCAATGCGCCATCAAGAGGACAGCCGACCACTATAAACCCTTGCTTTCTGGAATTTACAGTGTGACTGTTTCAAAGAAACATCCATTGAAGGTAGAGAATGAACCTACAGCATTTCAGCAAAGGAATAACTTATATTGCAGAACTTAACAGCCAATACCTATTTAGCCCTGTTTCATAGAATCACAGAATGGTTTGAGTTGGAAGGGACCTTAAAAGTCATCTAATTCCACACACACCCTTACAGACACCTTCCACTAGACACGGGTGATCCAAAGCTACATCCAACCCAGCCTTGAAGTTGTGGAAACCTGGCCTGGCTTAGTGTAGATTGTCCTGCTGCTGTTCTTTCTCAGTGAACTTTTACCCTTTAATAGAAGGCATTCTTTATTCTTACTAATGGGGAAGTAATTAATCTGGAAACCGGATTAATCAGTGCAGGTATTTCAGTAGATATACATACTGCAATTTCAAGCTTTGCTAGTACTCTATACCAATTTTCAGTATAATTTTTCCTGCTGAGAGACTGTGTACAGGAGGCTGTGTAGCTAGTCTAAGAATAGTTACATAGGCAAAAAATAGTCTTATACTGTTTAAATACTTAAACTTTTGAACAGCGAAGGTAAAGTAGGGGGAGGGGGAAAAAATAATAAAGGTTATTTACACCTGGTATATGAAACTGTCAAAACCTAGTAGCCAACATGGAGGTCCTGCACATCATGTCCCTGAAGGGTTGCAACTGCCTGATCAAGGCCACAGGAGCATCCTGCCTTTGTCAGCCCCAACATGCCACCCAGCTCAGCATTTTCCATAGTTCAGGGGTGGCTCCTGGCTGAAGGATGTGCCCATTTGTGGTCTCCCTCCAAGGTATCTAACCCTGGCAGGTATCAAGGCACCTTCTGTTCAGGGCAGTGTGGTCTAAGCAGACACTATGCTAGTTAGAATAACTACCTCATCTTTTGGTGAATATAGTTGTATACATAAAGTATCCCTATTTAATTATTTTTAAATATTTGAGATTAATTCCTTTTTAAAAATGAACGACCAGACACATTTAAATGCCATTAGGCAGATATATTCCCAGTGAAGGTGTCTGAGAAAGACAAGCTATTCCCAGTTGACTAGAGACATCACTTTCTCTTCTAGGGTAAGGCTTAGCAGTTCCTGCTGTGAATGATTAGGTGCACCTTGTAAAACACAGCAAAACATGTACGAATAGTCTGTTGTGTCCACCAAGATGCGTCTGTGGAATAATGGAGACCTGGGGTTGACAGACTCCGAAATCTGGACTTCTAAAGAACTTGGAATCCTCTCCTTTTTGGATTCATCTGTGGCAAGTAAATTTAAACTAAAGCATGAATATACCCAAGGCATATCTGTGCCAACATACCTTCTTAGATCTGAGACCCACTCTCAGTTTAACGAGCCATTTAAGGAAAATTATCAAAGTTATGCCATGCTTCAGTGTCTAGAAGGTATAAGCCCAAAGGGATAAACAGCAGTACAAGGGATTTTGTACTGCCTAAAAGATTATTTAGGCATTAGTAATTGATGGCCTGAAAGAAAAGAGACTACACCTCCTGATTTAACACAGCAAGATTTTTTTTTTTTTCCAAGACAGAAGAGTCACAAATTGCATTAAAAACCCCTAGGGAAGGTGGTACATTTCCCACCCCCCCACACCAGTTGTTTCACTGCAGCTACTCTTGTTTTGTATCATTTCAGCTCCACTGACCCTGAGTCCTACAGCACATATTACTCCTTGTGAATGACAATTTTAAATTACAAAATAGGGAAGTCAGTTACATGCCAAGAACATCCTCAGCTTCTGATGCTGCAATCAGCAGTATCATGCAGTTACGTATCAGATAACTTCAGCAGAGATCCTGGACTCACTGGCACAGAGTCTTTCACTAAATATGAGGATCAAACTATTTATAAGTTTTTAAAAGCTCTGACTTCCAATACTTACCTGTCTATTCTTATTCTTACTTTCTAGTGGTAACCTACATTCACCTTGTGTACAAATTTATGGGTTTTTTTACTAGTTAGTGCTCTACTAGCTGCATAATCAATATTTAAATTTAAGTGAAATGCTGCAATACACCGCTAATGCTGTAAAAATTGTACATTTGCTGTTACTAGAAGTTGACACAGTGATGTGAAATTAAACAGACAACGTCCTACCTTTCCTAGAGTATAACTTTCCCAAATATTAAAATATATACTCCCAGACAACCTAGAAAAATGTGTGCATCGTCCGATGTAGCTCCCACCGGCACGTAAGCCATTCCCATCCTGAAGCAAACTGGAATCACATGAAAGTTGTCTTAATGAGACTAACAGATCAGAAGGATTATCTAAACAGCTCTGTGAAGAATTACAATACATCTAAAGTATTATAAAATGTGCCTACAAGAAAAGGAAAAGTAATATCATTTGTTTCCTAGTGCTTTTATTCACATTAGTTTTAAATTATGTCTAAAAGGGCTTTTTCCCACTGCCCCCTTGAAAACATTAACATACAGAATAACCATGGTCTGCCTCTAGAGAAAAACCCTAGGTTTTCCCGTGTTAATTTATTACTCTTCTGGATCACATTAAAACACAGGCTAAATAGCTTTATTCTTGGGACACATACTTGAAAGGGTTCCTGCACTATTTTAATCTACTAGAAAAAAAACGCATTAAGGCATTCTTCGAAAAGTCACAGCCATTTTTGTACTGGAAGTGGCCACATGGGACAAGCATAACTTGTATTTCAATTCTTTAGCTCACTCATTCAACTTTCTTGGATGATACCTTAGAAAGGAAACCAGGAAGGAGAACAAAGCTGTTTACCTTTCCTTCCAACCTCCCTCTCCGCCCCTACCCCTAACTCCCCCCCCCCCCAAGTTAAAAAAACAATGTAGAGCCTGAACAATCAAGAACATAAGTTGCTACAACAAAAGTAAGAAGAACCTCAAAGCCACCTAAGTCGAAATTTCTGGCAATTACCCCATGGCGAGTCATCCACCTTCGCGTTACAAACAGAAGTACTTAGTCTTCCTGCACTTCTATTTCACATATTTGCTGGAAGGCAAGACTCACACAGTGTTTCTATCCATGGATACTCATTAGCACAGCAACATGGAGCCAAGTGAGTCAACCTCGACGAGGAAGGAGCACAGACAAGCACAATATGTCATTATTACTGAATCAGCACATTTTACTAATCATCCCAATTTTTCCAGGACAGAAGAATTAAAAAGGGATTTTGTTAGTGGTGGGTGGTTGATTAATTTTTTTTTTAAGGCCTTTTTTTTTTTGTGGGCTCTTTGGTTGGGTTTTTTCCAAGTTTCCATTTGGTGATTACAATGCAAACATTTCATGATGGCAAGTCAACTTTTCAGTGTACCAAGCCAGCCACATCATAGCTCAGTGCATGTTTTAGACTAAATGGTGGTAGCTACAGAATTAAGTAGTAGAACAGGAGGCAATAACAGAGTCTTTTACAAATCTACCCATGACTTCTTGGGTAAGATCATGTAACCTACAGGTCAACTCAAAACAGTTACCAGCCCCTCCCTGACTTTGATCAAATTACACATTCTCTTTGAACCTCAGTTAATATTTTGTAGGTGAGGAAAGAGAAGGCAAAAGAAGAATGTGAAATGAGCGTTTAAATGGTTAAACCTTCAGAAATTTCAATTTAACTTTAAGCCACTGTCTCTCGCCACTTTAGAGTTAAGATTAGTCATGTTGGAAAAAGGTAGTACCTGGAAAACCCTGAATTAAGCAGCACTGTATTTCTATGTCTTGTTAAGATTATAGCTCAGGCAACTTTCATTGCTCATTCACTGCACTCACAGTAAATCTTGGAGAATAGCCTATATATTGCACAGTGTAGATTGTACCAGAGCTGGTAATAACCCTTCACACATGGCAGCTCAAAGTTTTAAGAAACATTAGTTTAGTATAACAGTGTTCTACTGAAGGCCATATATTCCTAATCAACAGTGTGGCAAAAGACAGAATTTTGTTTAGCCAATATTTTCTTTTAACAGATCAAAACAGAAAAGACACACTGTTGATTAGTTTGCAAGACTTTTTTTTTCAGTTCTCTTTCACTGAACACAGAAGTATAAAGCAAGCTACATTAACTCATCCTGAAGAAAAAGTAAATAAAGCTTTCAGTTGGCTTAAGCACTGTTACAAAATTATGTCTATTCCTTATACGCATAGACATATACATGTGTGTGCACACCTGGTCCTCAGCCAACATAAATAGACGTGGCCAGTTTAAGAAAACATCTGGCAGCCTAGGTGTCAATAACACAACACAGCCAACTACTATAAATTTTATCTTCAGAATGAGGTGTCTTCCAAACAAGCACTACCTGTGATAAACACAAGATCACTGCGATTGCTTGCAAGCCTCCAACTATAAGGGATTTTGTTTTGCACAGTTCACCCTGCCCTCCTTGCAGATCAGGCACACAAGAAGCAGCCATGCCTATAACACACTTCATCAGAGCCTTTTCTCTTTGTCCTTCCCTAAGGAGGCGCGGTTTGAGTGAGATAATTGAAATATCTTTATGGTGCTCCTAGTCAGAAAAAGAAGAAAAAAGGATTAATGTGTTTCCTTTCTTACTATACAATCTCTTTAGGGCCTTACACCTTGACAAGAAAGAAATAAGCATTTTATGGCTGAAAAATTTTCTTCAGCAATCAAACCAGCACCTGTTTTGTCTAGTAATTATTCATTGCCTTTGCCTGCCTCATTCAATGCTCATGTTTACGTAGAGACAAAAGTTGCACCATGAAAGCATTTAAGATGCTTTGTAAGAAGTCTTGGTGGATCAGACCAATGAAAAGGATAAATCAAATATGTCAGAAAAAGGGAGGAGGATTAGATTTTTCGAGGCTTACTTGGAAAAAGATACTTGGAAGACAATTGATATACTAAAGCAAATTTTTAACATTACTACTCCAACACATATACATTATAAAAGCACTAGTTTTAAAAGGCAAATCTTTGCAATAGCTGCAAAACCAATTAAACCAAAAACCAACTTTTGTCCTTAAAAAAATAACTGCATAAATAACTGTATTTGTAAATTACTTACACTCCCTTTAGCAAAAATTGAAAAGAAAAAGTTACAGACTTAACATTTTCGTTTAGTTACCATAAGCTGCATTGAACCAAATAGCATCCTCACAGTAAAACTTACACGTTGTAGAATAAGAGAACAGATAAAAGTAAGCCCACACTACAAAGTCTATAACACTACTTCTCTTCCTGTTTTTATAAAACCCAGCAGCTGCTTTCACCTGAGTGTTTTCACTCCTCTAAATTTCAGCTGCCCAGGGACAGAGTCCCTCCATTTGTTTCTTTAAGGTAATAACTACAAACGCTTAGGTTGGTTGTGCACAGCTGCTTTGGGCTGCCCCCAGCAGCGCCCAAGGCTCCACTAGCTGAATGCTGCAGGTCAGTCACTTCCCTGCAGGCTCTGGGGTTACTGGGGTAAAGCAGGATGCATGCCAAACTAAACCCATGTAACTAGACTCTACCAGCAGGTTGGTGGGTTTCTAAACAGCCAAAACATCAAAATGTCACTGTCTTGGAGTATACTTGGCAAAGTGCCACTTCCACCAGCGCCAGTAACCCCAGTATTCCATCCATTATGTTGAATGTCTAGGGTAGAAAAAGCAGCAGCCTGTAGGCAGATTTGCCTTTTGTGTAAGTTTTGACATGAGAAACAACAAACATCTGACATCTGCAACCCACAACCAGCAAACACCAATTGTTTTCTTTGCCACAGCCAGCACAGCATATTTTCCCCGAATTAAGCTCTCAGACCTAGCCTTATTTCACATCAGTAAAGTGATGTTTGCAAACGGAGCAAATAGATCAGCTGGCACCTCACCTTACAGCTCAATGCCAGGTTGGCAGCAGTCCCCAGGATTTCCACATCCCCCTGTTGAATGTTCAGCTGCAGAAATGATGATTTAAGCAAGGGAGGAAATAAAGGGTAGCATTTCATTCCCAAATGTATTATTTCAGCAGGACCAGTGAAAATTTGTTAACTTTAGGGATGGCTAGAGAACACATGTAAAAGAACATATGCAGAGTCAGATCTGCTCCTGCCAAGATAAATGATAGTAAAGAAAGTATGAACATCAGTTTTGGTTTATTTGTTTTGCTTTACCCAAAGTCCACAGTTTTCAGAGTTTTCTGAGCAGCATTTAAATCTCTGCACACCACATTATCATAGAATCATAGAATGGTTAGGGTCGGAAAGGACCTTAAAATCTTCTAGTTCCAATCGCCTGCCATGGGCAGGAGGTATGCCTCACACTAGACCATGTTGCCTAAGGCTCTGTCCAACTTGGCCTTGAACACTGCCAGGGATGGAACATTTACCACTTCTTTGGACAACCTGTTCCAGTGCCTCAGCACCCTCACAGGAAAGAACTTCTTCCCTGTATCTAACCTGAATTTCCCCTTTTTATGTTTAAACTCATTACCCCTTGCCCTATTGCTACAGTCCCTGATGAAGAGCCCTTCTTTGGCATCCTTGAATGCTTCCTGCAAATATTGGAAGGCTGTTATAAGGTTTCCACTCAGTCTTCTCTTCTCCAGGCTAAACAGCCTCAAATTCCTTAGCCTGACTCCATACGGAAGGTGCTCAAGCCCCCTTGTCATCTTCATAGCACTCCGCTGGGAAGAAGATGCACGATTTTCAGTATCTGATGATATCAAAGAAATACAGGACAGATCTCATTAAAATCAGATTTTCTAATTTCTGGTGTGTTTGTTTTCAGCACCTCGCTAAGCACTTAAGCTGGTCATACTGAGTGCACAGATTTTGAAAACTAATTCATGATTTGCGTAGCAATGACACAAAAGTCAGTAATCCGGTGTTTTAACTTAAATGTCTTTAGAAACCAATCATGGCACCTAGAACATGTATTATATTTTGAATTTAAAAAATGAGCAAATGCGCACATGCTTATAGTAGACTGTATAGTCAAGCTTCTAAGGTGCTACTCCTCTGAATAATGGTTAAAAATTTATTTAACCCAAGAGCTCAACAGGTTCTGCCAGGACTGCAGAACACTGAGGTGACCAAATCAGTTTCTGTGTGACATAGGAACATTTTGCACACCAATTTCATTTTACATATGTAGCAATAACAATATATCTAAAGTAGTGTGGAAGCTGGAAATGAGTAATTTCCTTTGCAGAATGCATTGGGTTGCTCTTTAACAATTACCTGAATTAATCTACCAGAAAATGTTTTGTTGTAGCACAGGAAACCTATGGGAGTATTGTGTTTTGGCACAAGCAAGAAATGCCTGGGTGCAAGGTGGGTTGCAGAGGGAACGTTGGTTCAGGAGCAGTCTGGGTGAAGCTAACTGCACTAGGAAGTTCTGATGGGACTGCAGGGTCCCCAGGTGTGGGGTGGGAGTGGATGGAGACCAGAATGCTGCAGCAAGGCCGGAGGCTGCTGAATTTTCATTAAGACAGACAAATTGGAAGAGTGACATCTCAACATCTCCAGCTCCCAGGTACACACCATGTTCTAAGAGATTTTCCCAGGTGCCCACTGCAGCAGCAGGGTTTACAGCTCATATAAACCAAGCAATAATGCCTGTGTTTTAAAGTCAACCATTTGCATTCACTATTACATTTCACAGCTCATCATATTACTTCTGGTTTTCTTTGCTCCACTGGCATAATTCCTCATCCCTCTCTTTTTAAGAAATGTAATGATACTTTCTGTATTCTAGTATTTCCTTCAGTCACAATACATCTGATGTAGCAAGTTCAAAGACACTTTGCTAAAGAGCATCAACAGTGATTGATCCTGATTTTGCACTAAGTTGCACCATTTCTTTAAAGCTGAGGCTGTGAATGTGCGGCAAATAGTTTCTGTTTTGTCGGGGGAGGAAAGCAGCTAGTAGAAAGAGCTCTGTACAAAGCTAAGCTATATATATTTACTAAGTCATGTACCAAGCTGTACATATTTTATTTGTTGCTGTCTACAGCTAGTAATTAACATTCATTCATTCACTGCATTTTTCTTTTCCTACTCTGTTCTCATTTTGCTGTATTGTGCTGTCTACACTTTTCCTGATATATTTCTATTTACCTAAAATTTATAACCTATTGCACTAATACACTCATCTCTGTGTAACATCTCCCTTATAAATTCTTAATTGCCGATGCCTTTGTCATTCTTTTTTTTTCTGTGCTACTATTTTCCATGTAATTGCCTCCACATCTGTACACAACTCTTCAATTTCTTATCACTTATTATGCGCAAAAGAACAGCAGAATTGTTCTTTTTCCACAGTTGTGTTAACCTGGCACTTTCGGGATATTTGGGCCCATGTGGAAATACCTCGGGTTTTAAGAGAAAATAAGTATATGTGGGTTTAGTTTTCTTTACTTAGTAGTTGTAGATAAACAACTTTTCCAAAAGATTACTTCAGAAAGTAGTAAAATTTTGTCTCTATTTTTGTCCAACTATGAGGAAAATGAGAATTTTGGTCTCATTCTTCACATTGTATTGATGTTGCAGCATCAGCACCCTGCAGAGATGGACCGTGCTGGGAGTACTGTGTGTGCTGCGAAGTGGAAGGTGAAGGATAAGGACCAGGGAATGACGCCCTCCACTTTTGGGCATCATCCCACCTATAAAAGCTTATATTGCCTGTTGATATACTTCCGCATAACAAAAAAATGAAACTAAAAGGAGAGTTACCACCATGCTTCACCCATCAGAGCAGCACAGTATTTTGTTTTGCTCATACTTCTGCTTCAGGCAGGAAGAATTCCTGTATCTGACCATGTTCCTCCAGACCAGGTCTTGAAAAAAATAAAAACCATCACGGGATCAAGACAGCACAGCCCCTTGGGCAGCTGGTCCCAGGGCCTCTTTTGTGAGGAAGGGGCAATCCAAACTTGTCAAACACTGTTTCTTCAAGAGGAAAGGAGAACCAGTAATAAGAAGCAAGTGCAACCTCTTAGTCACAGTTTGCACTGGTAACTACAAAATAAATGAAAGTATTAGCTCCCAGGATGTTTGGACTATTGGTGCTTTAAAAAATATTATTTTTAGCCCTGAAGCTTAAAATGGTTTTAGGCAGAATTCACACACCTGAATTTACCAGCCAAATCCTGAAAACCTCTACTCAGCTGCATTACCATGGAAATGAGAATTTTTCTGGAGTCCATAAACTTTGTTGGGAATGGGCTGTTTGCACCTCAGAGGAGTGGGCAGGCAGTGAGGAAAATTACTTTCTCTGCCCAAACCCCTGTCTCCAAACTCATGGATAGCCAAGAGTCACCTACTCCTTTAGATCCAGCCCTAAGCATCCTAAATATGTGGAAAACAGCAATCAAAGCCCAAAGCATTAGTCTAAGATTCCCACAATACGATTTATTGCAGTGACTTGCCAACATTGTTATCTGCATTTAACCTTTGCTTCTCTCATAACCGTATTTCTTCAGGCAGGACATTTCTAACAGGAGCTTCATTGTCATTCTCCATCAGTATTACAATAAACAGGCCTCCCTAATCAGCATTCCCTTGGTGCAGAGCCCAAAAGCAATCTGTTCAAGATGTGATGAAACCAGATGAGATCAATATCAAAATGTTTTCACAGACTCAATCTGGCAAGGTTAGTGTGGATAATATCAATAGATAAAGATCTAACTTTAACACGCTGTCCTGGGTTCAGCAGCAGCAGTCATTTTTCTCCTTCTTGGTAGCTGGTGCAGCGCTGTGTTTTTGACTTTTGGCCTGGGAACTGCACTGATAACACCAGTGTTTTCAGTTACTGCTTGGTAAAGTTTTGGTCTGACCAAGGACTTTCTGAGTCTCATGCTCTGCCAGGGAGGATGGGAAGCTGGGAGGAAGCAGAGACAGGACATCTGACCCAGGCTAACCAAAGAGGTATTCCATGCCACAGCATATCATGCCCAAGATGCAAAACAGAGGGCAGAGACCTGGAGGGGTGGGGGCGCACTGCTTGGTCAGGCTGGGTGTAGGTGGTGAGCAATTGTATTATTTTCCCTAGTATTTCTCTTGTATTATTATTGGCGGTAGCAGTAGTGGTTTGTGTTATACCTTAGTTACTAAACTGTTCTTATCTCAACCTGTGGGAGTTGCATTCCTTTGATTCTCCTCCCCATCCCCCAGGACTTGGGGAAGAAAGAGGGGGGAGTGAGTGAGAGAGTGACTGCGTGAGTTGTAGAGGCTTAAACCACGACACACACATGACAAGAGGATGAAAATAAGTGTGTAGTAATAGGGTACTTTAAGTTTTATAGTTGTGGACTTAAAAAAAAAATATAGGAATCTGTTGTGTCCTTATTAAAGATATTTTCCCTAATAATGTTAAAAATATACAATAGTTATTACAGATATTAAGGATAAATTATAAAAATTATAACATGTCTACTGTACTATTTCAGGTGTAATCACTGGTCTTCTATATAAACCTATGCCCCTTTGGAAATACTGCTCTTCAAAAGTAATTTCTGGTTTTGAATTGTCAGTTAGAGGCAGAATGGGAGCAGAGACTGGGTTGATGGGAGGACAAAGGAGGTGATCACACATCAGGAGCCAGACGGCTACACTGGGCTCCCTCCACACCATCACAGTGCTGCTGCTCTGCTGTGGAAGAGGAGAAAGTTTGCAGAAGGATTACAAGCATATACTGTTTAAGTAACACCTGGAATTAATTTCATTTGCATCTTGTAATATTACCCTGGCCTAGGTCCCCTCCTCACAAATGTCAGGATAACTTCATTCTGTGTTTTTGCATATACATATATATATATGCACAAATGGAGTGTGGACAAGATCTTAGTTTCTGATAACAGAACTAATTCTGGAAAGTATCAGTGAATGTTGTGTATCAAGTTTAGAAACTGGACCTTTGTCACTATGATCTGAATGTAACCTTAAACAGCTAGAATGTCTATAATCCTGCATGAGGAAAGTGTTTCATGAGTAACCACTAATAGTGTACATCCACACCTGTCAAGCTGAAGCAGGACAAAACTGTTCTGAAAATAGAGTTCTCATCTCTTAAGAGATTAAAAAGACAGACTGAAGAACAACAAATTAACCACTGTAAAAAGCACTTGACAGTGTCCATCCTGGTTCATTTTTATACTTGTCTGAAATGCTTTGCGGACTCAATAAAGTCATGTTTTGTGTGAGTGTGTTTAAATAGATCCAGCAAACAAAAAGACATTTTCACTCCATAAACTTCAAAGACAACAGATTTGCAAGAAACCCTAATGTCATCACCCTTTCTGATAAGCCACGAGAAAACACGTGTTGTTAAATACTTGGGATTCATACTGTATAAATCAGCCCTAGACAGAGAAACAGTGACAGCTCCTGCAGAAAGCATCGCCCGTTCGTTCCCAGTAATGAGGCTGAGCAGCAGCTCCTCTATGCTCTAAATACCCAAGCAGCAATGTGAACCTGGGACTTTATAGGTTTTGTTTGTATCTGACCAGTATATAAATTTGATTTCATGCAAATATTTTGGATCAGATTAGTTGATAGCAAAACAGAGCTGGAATGCTAATGATTTTTGGCTGTGTATACAGAAGATGAAAACTCATTCAATCCAAGGCAAAGTGTCAGCTTTAATAAAGTAATGCCATGCTATACCTCTCTCATAGCTGGCCTATAGTGACATGAAAAATTAGAATGGTGGAAATGCAGAACTTTGCAGATATAAATAACTTGAGACTGTGTTATAAAATTTCCAACTGGGGCAGAGGAAAACTGTAAACATATATTAAGTATCTGCAGTGAAGGATGTTATTGCCACCTATTGGCAACAGAACCGCCTGAAATAATACAACCTGTTTGCTTCTATTGAATTGAAATTACTCCATGGTAGCTTTACAGCAGACTATTCTCATTGGTTTTGTATGGCAAAAGTTACAGGTATTGTCAATAGCATAAATGGCTGGATTTAATGAATATGACCCATCAGAGGATATTTAAAACTAAAAATATAACAGAAAAACAGAAACTCAACTGTAGAGTAATCCAGCACACCCTGTGAAACCAGGATTGAGGCTCATGAGCCAGAGCATATAGTGCCACTAACACCCAGAGGGGTAGAGCAGATACAGTGGAGGAGGACTGTTCTAAGTCCATGTAGTGATGGAGTGAACGTTGTCATCTGTTTACAGGAGCAAGTGCATTTCTCCTCTGGGAATTGTCCATGGTGCTCCAGTTGGGTGGCTACCCACAGAGTCCCACCACTACCCTTCACTTGTTCCCTTGCTCTGAGACTGCTAAGCTGGAGACAACTCATGTGCTTCTTGAAAATTTTTTAAAACATTTATTAGAAAATGAACACAAATGCAAATAAAATAAAAAATAAGTTGTATTCACCCATATAATATCTAAAATCTGGGTAATTAGTTAGCCAGAAAAGCTAGTCTTGTAATTAGGCTGATTTTAGCCCAACTGCTACAAAGAACAGCCTCAGTGTGACAGTCTCCCATTCTTTTTTTGTGTCCTTTTAGCATTTCAAATACGAAAAGCCCTCCCACCTCTTCTTGTCAGAGACTCAGTTATATTATTAGGTACTTCAGTATGATTCATTCTCGACAGCCCTCTGATTTTTTATCTAATTTAGGTCAGACAGTGCAGATGGAGGCCAGTATCCTACCCTATCTTATCGAGTCCCCAGATCCATTCATTATTCAGTGGAAATCCAAGCCCAGAAACATCTCTTTCACTTGTCTCTCAAGAATATGCTCTTTGAACCATATGCACTTTAAGAAGCACAATCTTTGGTATGCAACTTCATGAAAACTAAAATCTAAAAAAGCTAGAACAGTTTCTTGCTTTACAACAGTTTTTATACTGACTTTTCTCCAGTTATTAAAAAGTAGTCATTATTATTTGGGTATTGTTTTTAGAACAGATAGAAATGACCTGGGTTTGGATTTGCTGAGATGAGCAGCTCCAGAGAGGACACCTTCAACACCCAGGTGAGAAGAAAGACACAGCATCCAGAAGCCTCAGTTCTGAGCGGCGAGAGCCACCGAGGGAGACTCAACCCGTCACTATGCCTTGCCCAGGAGCTGGTAGCTCCCCTGATGTGAGCAGGGCCTCACAGGAGACCTCCTTGGATAGATAAGGAGCTGCTGAGGAAACTTAGAGGGGAAAAACAAGCTTATAAAAGGTGGAAGCGAGGACAGGTGGCCTGGGAAGAATACAGGGATGTTGTCTGGGAAGCTAATGCCCAGTTAGAATTAAATCTCACAAGGGATGTGAAAGATAACAGGAAGGGATTCTAGAGGTGTGCATCAAACAAAAGACAGACAAGGGAAAATGTGGGCCCTCTCCTGAAGCTATCGGGAGAAATGGCTACCCTGGATTTGCAAAAGACTGAGGTTCTTAATGACTTCTTTGCTTCAGTCTTCACTGGCAAGTGCTCCGACCACACCACGCAAGTCTTGGAAGGCAGATGAAGGGACTGTGAGAATGAAGACCTTAGGTCCACTGTAGGAGAGGATCAGGCTGGAGACCATCTTCAGAACCTGTATGTGCACAAGTCCATGTGACCTGATGAAATCCATCTGTGGATCACGAAGGATCTGGTAGATGAAGTTACTAAGCCACTGTCCATCATATTTGAAAAATCATGGCAGTCAAGTGAAGTTTCCAATGACTGGGAAAAAAGAAATATGACTCACAGTTTCAAGAAGGGGAATATGGAAGACCCAGGCAACAACAGCAATGTGGTTGGTGACAGCCAGCATGGCTTCACTAAGGGGAAATCCTGCCTGACCAATTTGGTGGCCTTCTATGAAGGGGCTACGGAATTGATGGACAGGGGGAGAGCGGTTGATGTCATCTACCTGGACTTGTGCAAAATGTTTGACACTGTCCCACACGACATCCTTGTCTCTAAATTGGAGAGACATCAATTTGATAGGCGGACCACTCGGTGGATAAGGAACTGGCTGGATGGCCACACGCAAAGAGTAGTACTCAATGGCTCAATGTCCAGGTGGAGACCAGTAACAAGTGGTGTCCCTCAGGGGTTGGTGTTGGGGCTGGTCTAGTTCAACATCTTTGTTGGTAACATAGACAGTGGGATTGAGTGCACCCTCAGCAAGTTTGGCGATGACACCAAGCTGTGTGGTTTGGTTGATACATTGGAGGGAAGGAATGTCATCCAGAGGGACCTTGACACGCTTGTGAGGTGAGCTGATGCCAACCTGATGAAGTTTAACCATGCCAAGTGCAAGGTCCTACACCTGAGTCAGAGCAATTCCAGGCACAGCTACAGGTTGGGCAGAGAAGAGATTCAAAGCAGCCCTGCAGAGAAGGACTTGGGGGTGTTGGTCAATGAGAAAATGAACATGAGCCGGTAGCGTGTCATTGCAGCCCAGAAAGCCAACCGTATCCTGGGCTGCACCAAAAGGAGTGCGACCAGCATGTCGAGGGAGGTGATCCTGCCCCTTTACTCTGCTCTTGTGAGGCCTCACTTGGAATATTGTGATAAGGCGGCTGGAGCATCTCCTGTATGAAGATAGGATGAGAAAGTTGGGGCTGTTCAGGATGGAGAAGAGAAGGTTGCGTGGAGACCTCATAGCAGCCTTCCAGTATCTGAAGGGGGCCTACAGGGATCCTAGGGAGGGACACTTCATTAGGGACTGTAGTGAGAGGAGAAGGGGTAACGGGTTCAAACTTAAACAGGGGAAGTTTAGATTGGATCTGAGGAAGAAATTCTTTCCTGTAAGGTGGTGAGGTACTGGAACAGGTTGTCCAAGGAAGCTGTGAATGCTCCATCCCTTACAGCCTTCAAAGCCAGGTTGAACAGAGCCTTGGGTGACATGGTTTAGTGTGTGTGATGTCCCAGCCCATGGCAGGGGTGTTGAAACTAGATGATCTTAAGGTCCTTTCCAACCTTAGCTTTTCTATAATTCTATGATAGTTCTTTGAGTTATCTCTGTCATGGGACTGAATGTGAGTTTATATGAATCATGTTCTGCTTCCTAAGGAAAGGTTGAATTCACTGTTTAACATCTTAGGAATTCACATTATTATTTTTTACTATTTATTTAAAAAAAAAATAAAAAAACCCCTGTGATCGGATATTAACAGGATTTGGATTACAGTACCCAATGAAAAAGAGGAAACACATTTTTAGGAGGGGAGAGTTAATAAATTAACAACTTGAACTATTATTTGGAGAATAAAGAAAGGTTCCCCAGTCAAATTTTAGAAAGACATTGACTCTTTTGAAGAAAATAAATCTTTTTGCTTGTTGGTTTTTTTTTTTGTTTTTTTTTTTTTTTTTCTTGAAATCAATGCCAAAGCAATGATCAACACCCACCTCATACACAACGCAGGACATAAACCTCATTAAGATTATTCTTTCTTAGAAAATGTGCTGTCTTTTGCAAAACATTCACAGTGAGAAGAAATACAAGATAATCCCTGAGACGTTTCTTTATGTTAACCACTCCTGTTGTTAAAAACTTGCATCTGCTGAGTATGATGGTGGCTGGATCTACTGCTGACTGATCAATCTCATCGTATTTTTCTCTAATTTCTCAGTCCAATACGACTAATACTACATTACTCACATGCTTGTTTTGGAGGTTACACCATGAATCATAAGCCCTCCGAGTTTCTTATTCCCAGGACCAAGCCAGGAATTGGCCACCTTCCTCTCCTCAGCTGTAAGACCACATTCAATAATACTGTATTAAGAGTTGTTTCAGTAAGCCCAGTTTACTCATCAAGCCAATGAAGTCCTCTTTGCTCTTTATGACCCCAAAGAGCATTCACACCTCTCTCAGTATAAATTCTTTCTGACTGTTTGCTTGGCTCATATTTTTTTCCAGCTCTATCGGATTTTTAAAGTAAAACCGTCTTGGACTTCATTGTGGTTTTGCATATTAAATATAGTCAGCTGAAGATGACTTGTAAATTCAAGTTTTAACTTTTCATTTCCTTGGTGTACTTCATTCTATCTGCCAAGAAACACTCTGCTTTTCAATTTGAAGATGCAGCATGTTGTGAGTTCAGACTTACCATCTGAACTCAATGAAATATGGGCAGAATGATGTTCCCATGCTGTACAATTCAGTCTGGAGCATCATATGATGACAGAAGATGCATTGTCTTTTGGTTGTTTATATTTCCATCTTTCACAACATAATTGCCTCTGATGTAAACAGAATATTCCGGCCATTCAGGTGTGGTCCTGGGACCTGTTGCACACAGCGATGCTGGCTTTCTCTTTGAGGCTACTGATCCATAAGTATTTTACTCCTGAGATAGGGAAGAATTAATATTACTTTTGTGATAAAATGCCACCCTTCTTGCTTTTTCTCCCCTAAATGATTAATCTTAAATAGGTTCTTACTATTGCCATGCCAGCCTTGCTGCCAGATCTCAGTAACACAAAATGGGTCTAATTTAGGCTTATAAATGAGTCATTCCAATTACCCTTCCTCATTGCTCTCTCAACATAAGCTATTTGATATTTTTTCCCATTTTCTGATCTATTTCTTCATTTTGATTTGCACTGTCTTGATTTTCTGCAGAAATGAATGCTCATTTATCGTTCCTTTCCATTTATTCTCTTCTTTTATCATTACATGAATGCTTCCCTGCCTAACCTCACCTGGCTGGTCCTTTCAGCTTCTCCCTTGGCATGGCGCAGGACACCTCTCCCACTTTCCCTACCAAAGGTGTTGCAACATTCTCCAGATCAGGGAAAGATCACACAGATTCCCAATAACTTTTTTTTTTTTTCCTCATTTCCAGTGTGTAACTGTGCTGTCTGCAAAAATAAATAACTCTACTGACATCAAGCTTCAAGGCCACAAAATAAAATGACAGCATTGATTTCATCCAGCTATAGGGTTCCTGAACAGGAAAAAAAGAAAAACGAAAACAAAACCAAACACAAAACCCGAACCCAAAACCTACATAATGAAGTGGATTCTATTTATTTGAATGCAGGATAACTGCTCCCAAGCACATCCACACTAAATACCTTGAACAATTGCTGTGCTTCCCGCCTCTCTGCAGTTCAATATATCAATTACACATGCTGTGGGGGAAGGATGTCTTGAACGTCCTCAGATGTGAGCTATTATGCTCCAAAGGTGTCACTATTGTTAGTTTTTGAAGAGAGATGGGTAATCATAGAAACAAATGAGCACTAAAACAAGGTAATTGTTGCTGCAGTCTTGAGAGGACTGAATTAATTCACTTAAGCTTCACGCATTTCCTGACCTGGGTTCAGACCAAAGGCAGAGGAAAACAATTGAAACATCTCTGTTTTTGCAACTGGTTTGTATAATCCTCAAATATTCAGTGGCAGGCTTTCCATCAACATAGGAAAGTATTTCTGTTGTCCTCCAAAAATACCATATAAAGTGCTCAGTTAGTTATTTTTCTGTTTGAAAGAGTGGGGAAGTGCATCATGCTACCCATGCCATCACCGTCAGAGACATAAACAAGCTTTTACAGGTACTTTTGCAGGAAGGTGCAAACTTGTATGCTTCAAGTCCAATTGCAAAGCACACTCAGCATCTGTCAAATCATTGCAACATGGGAAAACATTTCAATATTTGCTTAAGTGCTTGCCGGTTTGTCAGCTCATTTATTTCAAATAATGTATCTACTAGAGGACTGCCATGCCTGTGAGAGAAGAGAAACTAGATGATGGTGCTAAAGACAAAATGATCCAAGTTAAAACTTGCTTGCTGCTACAGGAAGGCACAATGCCTTTGTTTATCAAGAAGGAATGGGCCTGTTTGAGTTATGAGCCACTTGGTAACTCACTCTGAATCGACAGGATAGACTTGCACAAGCCAATACCAATGTTTTCTCAGAAAGTAGACAAAAGGTCAAGATCCTATGCTGGGACAGACAAACCGAGGTGTGACTAGAGCAACAGGATACGCTGGTTTGTGGAAGATGGAAAAAAGAGTTTCTTACAAGCAAAAGTTTTGCCTAAACTCCTCAGTGATGATTCTGCATTTTGCTCTCATTTCCCAACTCTCCTGCTGCTAATCCTCCCTCATACCAGATATATGGTCCCAGAAACAGCCTCAGACCCTAAATCTGGAAAGAAGTAAAACTGAAGGTCTGCAAGTGAAAGTTTCCTGGTATAGTTTACAGGCTATTTTATTTTTTTTTTTATCTATCTATTTTTATCCCACATTGATCATAAAAGTTTAAAAAATATCCACATGATTTTGTGGTCACGGAAAAGCAGCTGCACTCAAAGGTTACACACAGGCAGATACCTGCAGAGCTCAGGTCTCAATATTCCAATATACACAGTTTTAACTTTTTCACAGCAACCTCCCATGGCTGCAGAAGATCTGTCAGCAGTTCACATCTGCTTTTCCATTTATTGGAGTATAAAATTCTGTTCTTGAAGTCTCCCAGGTTAAAATAGCGGGAATAGAAGGAATTGGAAGAAATGTATTTAATTCTCAATGTATGTGCTTGTTTTTGTTGAAAAACACTGCTTTATGTTTAAAAAATGTTAAGTTGAAATAATTAAAAGAGAAATATAATTTATTTTTTCCCAAGCAGTATTTCCTCCTGTGATAAAATGCAGTAACCAGCAACTTCTTTCCACTAAAAACGAACCCTAGCTTTACCTTGTTCACTTCCTACAGAAGGCGTCTGCTTTTTGCACATTCAGGACTGCTGAATTCAGTGGGGAGGGACATGTGCCCAAAGCACCTTCCAGATTTGGCATCTGTGGTCTTAAATAGAAGTACAGGTCTGCAAAACTGCTGAGCAGAAAGCAGCAGTTTAACTGGAAAATCTTTATGTGCAATTACTTTAGAAAATCAACCTGCTTATTTAGCAGCCCAGAAATCAGCATTTACCAACAGAACTTTGCTTTTAAAACTGCTACCTTCTCTCTGGTAATAGCATTTCTGCAACAACCTTTGCAATTTCCTCTTTGTTGTTTCAGTCACATTTTCATGGCTATTCCAAACTTGTTTTAATCTTCTGTTTCACAAAATTCTGCAATACAGAGTTGTGGTTTTGGTTGTCCTTTTATTTTGCAATTTAATTTTCAAAATATATCACATGCAACTTTGTATATTTTAAATAAATCCGCATATGCCTCCAAGAAACCAAGCAGGTTTCATGATACAGACAGAAAACAAGTATTTAAAAACAAGGAAGCATAATGTTCAAGTGAGTTAATAGGAAAGAATTTGATTTGCTTTCCTGGGCCATAACTTGTTTTCAGACTAACTGAAGTCTGACAAATCCAGCAACAATTAGAGACACAAGGAGGGAAATGAAAATGCAATACAGTATCTGTATATGCACAGGCTATTCATGCCTAAAACCACGGGAAAATCATACATACAAAATTAAGAAAGAAGTGGGACTAATAAAACAGGTGTTCCAGGTCTTCTCTGGGATGTCAGCCCCATACATATATGCACCTTTTTTTTTCCCCAAAAGCCAAGTTATAGTTATTCTGAGAACTACCTCTCAAAAGTCGGGCCTGCCCACCTTCAGAGATGATTGTAAGGACTGTATCTCCTAAGACATATTTTCAAATGGCTTCTCTGTTTTTATTTTGTATAGTTCTATACAGCAGCCAATCTTAAAATAAACTGGCTTCCATTTTCTAAGCTTATGTCTATTATAGCTTTAAAGATAATGATCAGCCCTTGAAGCTGTCATTGTTTTCATAATGATCCTTTTCACTAACACTACAACCTGCCACCTCTCTGGCTTGATAAGCCACTCTAGCATCAGCCTAGGAGCTGCTCTCGCTCACTTTAGTTCCCTTATCAGGAATGAAACTCAGATATAGATGAAGAAAACAAGCCTCTGCCAAAACACAGGAAAATGAAAGAGGAACCACCTTTATGACACTTTATTAGAAAGTTCTATCATCCTCATAACTTTGGCAGAAAGCCTCTTATTTTCCACAGCTGGTATAAATACTAACACTACTTTCCAATGCATAATATCTGAGGCATTAGAATCCACATTTCCCAGAAAAATCACACAAAAAATAAATTCATCTTAGTATTGGAAGCATCAGAATGTTTATAATTAACAAAAAAAAAAATAACTTGAGATATATAATACCTTTTTTTGCACAACTGCTTGCTTTGTAGTGAAAAACTAACCAAACCAAAACAAACCAACACCAAACCCAAACATAAGCAAAATAATGCAGAACAATTAAAAGAGAAAATAAAAATAGAGGGGTTTTATCCTATATTTTATAATACATTTTATCTTTTGGCATACCAGGAAAACAGAAAAGATTTAGTTGCAAAGGTTAAGACCCATAAAAAAGTTATTTGAATAGATATAGTACAGAATGCCCAATGTTTAGCAAACATCACCTTCTGCTGTCTGAGTAACTGCTGCTGATGCATGGCCAGAATGATATTGTGCAAAAGATATTGAAGGACAACAGCACTTAAATGATTTTTTACACCAAGAACAGTTTTTGTATTGTTCTTGCTGAACTGGTTTCAACTTAAGGTAAAGCAGAGTTTGACTTGTAATAGATAATCAATCTTCCAATACAGCCTGGGTACTAAGGTCAATGAACACATAGCTGAGACTTGTGTGCAGTAAAAGGGTTTAAGTGCAAAGATGTTTTGGTGTGCACATGAAGGGCACTATAAAAACAAAGTGAGTTATTTATTTTCTGCCTCTTTTTCCTCTTTTTTTCAGATTTTCTTTGGTCATTCATATTGCAATATTGAACACATCAGCTTTGATAGTTAGTACCTTTAAACGGTGAACATCTGAGCTCTCCCAGAGGGATGCTCTGTTCCTGGGCAGCACACTTGCCTTCAGGGCCACTTGATACATTCAGTTAACTGTTTCTCTCTTAAAATAGAGAAAACTGGTGAGTTCTGCTTTAATAATGAGAGGAGTGTCTTGCTGTGTAAAACCCTTCTGCTACTAACTCTGCCACCTTCCATGACAAAGTTTTTCCTAGCAGAATAATGGCCAGCTGACCCAGGGACCAGTGCAATGAACCAGGCTGCCTTCATACCCGGAGTTGTAAACATACAATAGCAAATTTTTTATAAAACTACAGTAAGTAGGAACTACACTGCTTAACTGTTTTAAAGAGAAATGTATGATGAGGAGAAAAACGATCAACTCAATGGTCAGGCAAGTCTAGGTATGTGATGATGCTAGAGGTGTTCTGTGATGATGCTAAAGGTGTTCTGTGATGACTGGTTGATAACTGCTGTAGCTCAGAGTTCTCTTTACTACCAAATTTTCAATATTTCTGTGTTTTGTTTTGTAATACTTGAGGTATTTTTTCATGTAGTAAAAGGAGAGTAAATCCACACTAGTGTGAATTGCCACAGGAAACAGCTCCAGCAACTGCTGGTACCAATTTTGAATAGAAGAAATTTGGTCAGTAACTCACAGGTTATGCCCTATTGTTTCCCTCTACCCTGTCTGGATTTCATTGACCTGTAAAATACCATATAATTTCTATAGGAAGCTTATTAAAATGGAGTGCCACTAAAACCAAGTTATTTAGGAAAAAATGGGAAAATAAATTTGTGCTATAGGCTGAGAGTACTTCCACTTATCATAGCTCTGAGCAAGCAACAGAAGGGTTTTATGTGCCATGTGACCTCTGTCAAAATGATGATTTTCATGGCATTCACCTGAGAAGAAAGATGCTGTTCTTCACTACCATTTTTACCTTGTCGGTCATGGGTATATTTTTATTTCTATTTTTATACTGTTTTAATTTCTTTATGGAAGAACAATAGTTATTTATATTATTCTTTGTTTACCCATATCTAACTTTGTAATGAGGAAATAATTTTAAAACTGTATTTTGTCAGGGCTGTGAAACTAATTGAAAAATATTAACTCTATATTGCATACCTGAATTTCCACAAAACTTAGAAGTACCACAAAAACTGCAATACCACAAGCAACTCTCCACCCTGTTTACTCCCCATGACAGTTCTAGGAAAGGAAATCACTAGATTTAGCTGAGTCAGTTTAGACAATCGGCCACTTTGGAGGAAAAAAACCCCAAACCCAAAACTCTGAAGTAGTAGGCATTGCATCAAAAACCATAATTTCTGCTCCTTGGTCTTCTGTGACGCTTGCCCACTCTCTGTTGGGGTATTTGAAGTCTTTCATTGCTGTTGCCTTTTAACTTCACTGTATTTCTAATTTCCACAATTTTTTCACCAGACATGTAGGTAACAAACTTAACCCTTGTGTTTCCCTTATTTAGACACGGTGTTTCTATATTTAGCAGTTCTGTTGTACAGCTAATTATTTTTAATTTATTTTTTCTTTATTACATTCAATCCATGCACTCTAAATAAATGCAGTTCCACCAAAATGATTCTATCACTTCTTTGTGTTTACCCTCATACGAAGTTCTCATTGATTGCTGCAATTAACAGTAGAATAACATTACTGATTTGTGAGGTTTTTGTTTTTTGTGTCCCCCCCCCCCCCCGCCGTTTCTTCCTCTTCCTCTATCTCTATCTCTTTTTTTTTTTTCTCCTGATTATTATGCTCTTTTTTTATTCTTCCTCAAAAAAGTCTGCAAAGGAACAGAAAGTTTTGGCATCTATCTTACTTTGCACCATAGAGAAGATCTTATTCACGAAGAAAAATGTATTTTAGTCATAGTTTGCACACTGGGAAAGGAATAGCTCCTGAAAGATGGAGATGCTGCTAATAGAAGTATCAGTTTCTGTACTGACAATCCTGACACCATCTTCAGCAATCATTTTGAAAACCAAGAAAAGGCTTGCCTGAGCTTCTAAAGAACTCAGCATAGTGCTGGGCAGAAGTAAAGAAAACAAAATAAAACCAGGAAACCACAATCAAAAACCCACAACAAACCAAAATACCAACCACAAGGATAAAACCCCACAACAATCACCAAAAAAACCTCACAAACAAAGCAACTTGTTTAACTATTTATATGAAACTTTTTTAATGTAGCCCTGACTAAAGGCTAACTAGGATGTCAGAGTTCTGTCTGATATGTAATCATGATTGCAGATAGCTAATAAAAAGATTAAAAAAAAAAAGTGCAAATGCAGTAAAAGATTTTTATCATTGGATAATTAGATGAAATAATACTTAAGTAAGAACTCTGCAAGATTTGACTCTGAATACATTCATGTTCCAAATTCCTCTTTGTGTTTCAAAATCTATGCATGCCGGATTTGAAAGGAAGAGCACCAAAAGGAAGGAATTTTCTTAAAAAGCAATGGAGATAGTAGCACATGAGTACAAAAATAAAGTAGATGAAAGAATAAAAGTTACATGTAGCAGACACTGAGCCAAAACAACATAGTAATGGGAGCTGCACCTTCTATGCTATATTACAATGTGTTAATTGGACTCCAAGCATTTTTCTGAAAACTCTTCTGGTCAACAAAATCAAAGTGAATGCTGAAGTAATTGCACTGTTCATGTAGCAGTGGAGGTTGTAATTAATTGACTTTGCTGGTGGCTATAAAATGCTACAGAACTTTCCTAACAGAATTTCACAACTGATAAAAATAATGGCAGGAGCTGAAGGTGACATTGTCAGCCATTGTCATTGTCTGTAGTAGTGAAAGAAATACTGCCACATACACTGACATTATTTGATATTAGACATTCTCAATTCAAAATGTCATATTGTAAGCATCAATACGTTTGCAGATTGCAAGAACATAAAATTTTAATGCTATTTTAGTCATTTACCTATCACTGAACCTTAAAATAATAATGCCAGTTTTTTATGAACACTTTAATAGTATGCAAAACTAATTGTCCCTAGTCTTTCAGGCTCAGTATCCTTTAATAATGAACTGAGCCATTCTAGACATACCATATCCCATTTTTCTAAGTGTGTATTTGCAGACTGGGGTAGAACATAAAGATCAGACACATGTGGACATATTCAAATACTGCTATATTTTGTGACAAGTAATAGATTCATATTCACATTATCTATGAATTATTTGTGTTACATATATCATTCTTGAAGCCAAATTCAACCAAAACATCCATTCAGGGTCCAGAGTAAGAGTAATATTTAATAGTGTTTTGGGGCAGGGGTTTATGTTACTGAACAAACAAGAGGTAAGCAACCATGTGACCCCTATTTCACACCCGACTTTAACTTCAGTGTCAAAGCTTGTTAGGCTAAGACATTAGTGATGACGTAGTCTTTAAATATGTAAACTGACCCAGTGGTCTAAGTCAACCCAGGGCCATGTTATGCAGTAGGCAATTCAAAACATTCAGAACTGGCTGCCCAGAAGTAATTTCTGATCTTTTCATATATCCACCAATTTCAAACAACATCCAGATAATTAATTTGTGCTAAATACTAAATATCTAGTCTTACAAAGCAAGAGAAGTGAAACCAAATCTCAGGTCAGAAAGACCATAGAAATTAATACTTGGTCTCTGAAAGATGAGAGTGGCCTAGTCAAAACCCCTTCATTGCACATTTAAAAGTTTTTAAGAGATGCCTGCAGAAGACAACATCATGAGGGTTTCAGCATCCTATGAAACAGCAGCAGTAGCTGCAAGGTAACTCTCTTCAGACTAAAGAGGAAACAAGAGCCTTCCACTGAGACGCCTAGTTCATTGCTGCACATTCTATGCACCAGGATGCTTCTTGGATCATCACTATTTGAGGATCACTTTCAATCATTAGTTTCTCCTTTCATAATTTGCTGAAGATTTTCTTGTTAGCAAAACTCTGTTTAAAATACATCATTCTGCTATTTATTTATTTATTTTTTCATGGCTGGTGTACGGCTGTGCTTAGACTTACAGGTCCTACATATTGGTATTCAAACCAATAGTTGAAACAGATAGCAAGGCAGAATTCAGATAGGCAGCCCAAACACAGTAACATATAAATGAAAAGCTAGCCTCGGTAGCAATTAGAGAAAAGAATGAATAGAAATTACTTTTCAAAAAAGACAATGAGCCAATTGGTATTATTATCCCACTCTGTTAGTACAGAGCCAGGATTCAGGTTGTTTGGCAGCAAGCCATACTGGATGGCTCTAGTTCCTTTCTCTTTGTCTTTAGACATAAGGCCCAGTATAATAGCCTAACATATTCTACTAGTGTTCACAAACTAAGTGTTTGTTCCAGCAGACTTACACTCCAAATATTCTTAACAGTTTTGTAAGGTTCGGGTCCCACAGCACCTCTGGGCACCTCTTTCAATATCTAACCACACTCTTGGTCAAAAAAAGTAAATCCTTATACCTAGTTGCATTTCATGTGTTCTACCTTGCATCTACCACCTGCTGTCCTAGCACCAGGCACTGTCAAGACTGGCTCCATGTTCCCTACACTCTCTTTGTAAGGCTTATTGTCAAGCTATAAAGATGTGTAACTTCGTTGCAGACTGGTGGGCTCAGAACTGTGCAATCTGCAAGTCATCCATTGTTTGAACCATCAAAGGAGTGAAACTCTTACATTCATTTTTTACACAACAGGTAATTGGTACTTCAAAATTTATTTCTCCTAAAAATAGGCTAATTTACAATAAAAATAAGTTAATATTTGTTAAATAGGATATCAGCTTCAAATCAAAACATGTAGACCTTATAATGGAAGCATTTAATTTCTCTATAGATATTTCATATCGTGTCATCTTTTTAATAACCTAAGTGAGGTATGAATTCAGTAAACCATAAATTGTGTTAGTGATGTATAGTTTGTAGATTAGGGTTACTGAGTCACAGCTCTTATTCTATGTCTCAATCCAGATTTTTTCTGTAAATAATCTAATTCGTCACTATATTTTTGTTGATAATTCCTACTACTGTAGTAAAAGTTCTTTGAATATTCCTGGCCTTTTACAATGAAAGTGAACCTCCTTTTTGCCTCAGAATTTATCCTTGAACAGTCCTTCTTAATGTCATATGCATTAGACACTGAAAGGCATTCTTGCACCAAAGTAAATATTTCATGCTGAAATTAAGTATGCTGTCAACAATATTCTCTTTAACATAAAGGATCTTAATATATTTAAGATATTGACTGTGTTTTCAAGTCAGCTGGGCAACTGACCCCGCTTTGTAAGACAGAAAGTGTAAGCAGCAATTATCATAGCTAAATTAAATGGTAGTACACAAGTTGAAAACTGGCATAATCCTTCTTTGCCTCTTGCTCCCCTTGTTCTGCAGACTTGTACTCACAACGGAAATCAATTCCAGTCTTCTAAGCCTATGTAAGGGTTTTGCAAAACAAAACCATGCCAATTATTTATTCATCATAATTGAAGGCCCAAGAACTAAAGAAAACATCTTGTAGGTTCTTCCTATGGAACAGTAATTTACTTTCCTGAAGCCACGACAAAGACCTGAATTAATTACCACTGAGATGCACATTAGTAGATTAGTATGAACTTTCATTTTGCTCCCCAAGTTAATTGACTTTCAAGCTAAGACTGACCTTATTTCAGTTTGCATCTTAGAAAAATATACATTGTTAAAATGCAAACCAGTAATAGTCCATCTTCTACTGTTGTGCTATCCTAAACTGAACGATAGTGAAAGTTATGCTGAGCAGGATGTTTATTTTTCATATTTTTGTTGCTTTTATTTTTTATTTTTTTTTTCTAAATTCTTGTTAATTTATGCAATTTTGAAAACCGTGACGGTGCTGAAGCACTGGCACAGGTTGCCCAGAGAAGCTGTGGCTGCCCCATCCCTTGCAGTGCTCAAGGCCAGGTTGGATGGGGCTTTGAGCAACCTGGTCTAGTCGAAGGTGTCCCTGCCTATAGCAAGGCGGTAGGAACTAGCTGATTTTTAAGGCCCCTTCTAACCCAAACCATTCCGAGTGCTATTATTAAAATATACAGTTACTTATACAGTTTTATTAATGATAACTGCCCTATTGCTGATCAGATTTTCTTTAAATTACCCAAATCTGTACATGATGATGGTACAAATGATTATGTAACAAACCACAGTGAAGAAAGGGGAATTATTGTTACCCAACATAACATTGCAAAGACACCAAAATGCACTGATTTACTTGATTATATGCCATTTACCAACTGTTTACAGTTCCAAGATACCAAGGAGAATAAAGGAAACACCAAATAGCAGGAATGGGTGAGGTTTTTTCGCCTAACTGCCACTGGACACAAGAATTGAAGCTGAAGGCATTGCAGTGTAGATCTCAGCCCTTTGCCCCTAACATGACACCAACACCTACATCAGCATCATACACACAAACACTGGTCAATCAGCTCAGCTTCAGTCTGATCTGGCAGCTGACAATAACGTACAACAGCTAAAAACCCCAAAACCAAGAGCCAAGTGGTTATTATTCTCTATAGGAGGAGGTAAATCAGTGCAGCACAGGCAAAGTTCTGCACCTGGTGCATCAACCACCACTATGCAGTGTCTGCCTGTTCTTTTGAGTGCGTCACAATATGGGAGAGGCTCACCTTGGAAAAGCCCTCATTTCTTACACCAAGGCTTTCCCCATATGCTTCAGAAAAAAACCCCACCAAATACAACAACCAAAACCCTCAACCACATACATCACCTTTACTATATTTCTGACTGTGAAAGGTCATTCCCTCCTATGCATTTTCCCAGTATTTTACTCACTATAGCTTTTAGCTTCCCAAACCAGAAGGTCAATCTTGCGTTGTTCAGAGAACTGTTCCAAAGCCTAATGAACTTCTCTATCAAGGCTTTTTTTCCTTCTTCTTTTTTTTTTCTCCCCTCCCCTGCTATAAAGCTTACATTTTAATTCTCCATTTGCTAGTCCATTACGTCTCACAATGCCCCAAGTGTCACAACAAATAATCCTTTGTTCTCCTTGCCATTCTTTGCATTTATTTATTATTTACTGAGAGGCTGCTACCTCATCCTAGTGTCCACCACCCAGTCATCCCTGGTTTATGAGCACTCTTCACCATTCAGCTTCCTGATGCTGCTTGGAAAATTTGAACATGAAAATATAAAACATCAGCAGCTTTTAGACCTCAATTTGCTTTGCCTTGCAGAAATGGAGGCCTTTTGGTTGGTTCCTCTCCATTGATATGTCACTATTTATTATGACAGAGCAGAGCATACCTATGAAATAATGACTGTCACTGATTATCGATTTCTAGTTATTAGACTTGTCAAGAGAAAAGCAGAAGTACTCATGTGAGTTTACTGTATTTGGGTGTCTGCTCAGAAGCATCCATAATCCTTCATTATAATTCACCATAGCCACCTTTTTCTCGCTCAAGGCTCCTGAGCAGTGTCCTCTCTGAGACCCACAACCTCCCCAACTCAGCAGGAAGTATTGTCTCAGCAATACTCTCAGACATCCACTTAAAATGAAATAACAAAAGCCATTCACTTGAGATATACTCCTGTAGGCCCATATGGCCTTAGGGTTTTGCTGTGCTCAGCCTTATCACTATTTTTTTATGATTAAATTACTTGGTATTACCCATTATGACATCATCAGAGCTTCTTTTTCTGAAATGGACCATAACTTCACAGATGTACTTGTTCTGGTTCCTTGTATTCCTTACAGTCCTATACCACATGGTTTCTGCAAAGCGTATGCTCCTCAATTCCCCCATTAAAGCAGCAATCTTAACAGAAATCCAAACACAACTTGATTTTAACATGTTTTCCCTACCTGTGACTGATGTTTCCCATCTTCCTTCCTGTGCAATGCTTTTGAGCTACTCTTCCTGGGCAGGGGTGGTCACTGGTGTCACTGCCCTCACTACTTCAGAACAGTTCAGCCTGGGCTTTGCAACACATTTACAGGCTTACCCTGCAGGTGTGGGCAATAACTCATCCTCATACCCAGCTCCAGCTGGGCTAATGCCCTACCTTGGCTCCCCAGGTCCATGCTGAGATCTTGTCACCTCCAAACTCTTTCTTTTTTAAGTAAGCATATGTGTATATTAACCACACCATTAGATGTGCCAAGTGAAAGATTAAATGAGTTGTTCTTCAGCCTTAAATATTTAACTGAATTGTTTTAATATTGCATTAGGTTACTATTTTTAAAATGAATGAGAACACTCCTCACATAAACTCTCTTCTTGGAATATCCCAGCTGTGGAAATTATTCTGAGTCTTTAGACTTCATGAATACATAGAAATTTTGTGTATTGATCTCTTAGATATCTTCTAAAAGCAAACACAGGGAAGGCTGCAACAACCTGTCCAAGCCCAGACTCAGCCTTAAGCAAAACTCGAGGCAGAAATTAAGGATGTACTCCTAAAGATAGAAGGGGAGCATTCAGGTGTTATAAACTACCTGCCCCTGGGAATTCAAAGGAATTGAAAAAACTTAACAGTAATATCAATGATATATACTGCTATACAATCCAGGTTCCAGACAAAGCATCTTTGTAAAATGCAAAGAAGGTATGCAGATATAGAGGTCTTTCATTCTCTCTCAAAAACCTGTAGCTAAAATCATTCCCCATGGACCAGGAGGGAGCACTTGACCTTTCAAGACTTTTCTGACCATGCTACTGGGACTCTATATTCTCCAGTCTGATTTCTGACTCAAAACAATAACTCATTCAATTTCTATCATAAAAGGCATAGTTGTGCCATGAAGGACAGGCTTACTGCAAACTGTTGCCCCTATCTTCTCCCACACTATTTTCCCCATCACTTACATATGATGGGAGGGCTCATATAGCTTCAAATTCAATTCTGTATAGTAATGTTGTGTATCAATATGAAAAAAAACTTTTCCCTCCCCTCCTTCTTTGGAGCATACACAAAACAGCTGTCTTTAAAATTCCTCGAAGTATTGTGTAATCTCAGCAGTAGCAGGGTGCAGTGGGGAGTCCAATGCATTACAAAGTCTAATAACAGTAACAATAACAACAATAATAATAGTAAGGCGATGAAAGCTCAAGGATGCTGTGACTTTGAGCACACTGTGGAATTATTTTTAAAAGGTCTATTGCAACTCCAGGAAACCTCCTCGCCAGAGTGCTGCAGATTCAAATACATCTTAGGGGGCACAAAAGACAAGTTAGGGCCTTTTATTTCCAGAATATGGGCTTGAATCTGGCTTTTGTTAAATGCAATAAAGGTGCATTTAAACTAAATCAGGATTTACACCTTTTCACACATCCAGGTGCAGTTCATCAGACTTTATACACACTGACTATGATCTCACCTTGAAAGGAGCAAGCAGGTCAACTAAAAAGAAAACTCTCCTTCAAGTGCGATTCTTAACACTTGCAATACAGCAAAACCCAGTGACTTGATATTTGATTGTTATGCAGTAAGTATTTTTTTGATTTGTGCACAAGCCTCTTATAGAATCATAGAATCATAGAATAGTTAGGGTTGGAAAGGACCTCAAGATCATCAAGTTCCAACTCCCCTGCCATGGGCAAGGACACCTCACGCTAAACCATGCCACCTAAGGCTCTGTCCAGCCCAGCACTGAACACCGCCAGGGACAGAACATTCACAACTTCCCTGGGCAACCCATTCCAGTGCCTTACCACACTCACAGGAAAGGATTTTTTTCTTATATCCGATCTAAACTTCCCCTGTTTAAGTTAGAACCTGTTACCCCTTCTCCTATCACTACAGTCCCTAATGAAGAGTCCATCCCCATCATCCTTGTAAGGTGCCCTTCAGATACTGGAAGGCTGCTACGAGGTCTCCATGCAGACTTCTCTTCTCCAGGCTGAACAGCCCCAACTTTCTCAGCCTATCCTCATACAGGAGGTGCTCCAGTCCCCTGATCATCCTCATGGCCCTCCCCTGGACTTGTTCCAATAGTTCCATGTCCTTTTTATGTTGAGGACACCAGAACTGCACACAATACTCCAAGTGAGGTCTCACAAGAGCAGAGTAGAGGGGCAGGATCACCTCCCTCAACCTGCTGGTCACACTCCTTTTGATGCAGCCCAGGATACAGTTGGCTTTCTGGGCTGCAAGCGCACACTGCCAGCTCATGTTCATTTTCTCATCAACCAACACCCCCAAGTCCTTCTGCGCAGGGCTGCTCTGAATCTCTCCTCTGCCCAACCTGTATGTGTGCCTGGGATTGCTCCTACCCAGGTGTAGGACCTTGCAATTGGCATGCTTAAACTTCATCAGGTTAGCATCAGCTCACTTTACAAGCATGTCAAGGTCCCTCTGGATGGCATCCCTTCACTCCAGCATACCAACCAAACCACACAGCTTGGTGTCATCGGCAAACTTGCTGAGGGCGCACTCAATCCCACTGTCCATGTCACCCACAAAGATGTTGAACAAGACTGGTCCCAACACTGATCCCTGGGGGACACTACTCGTTACTGATTTCCGGCTGGACATTGAGCCATTGAGCACAACTCTTTGCATGTGGCCATCCAGCCAATTCTTCATCCCCTGAGTGGTCCACCTATCAAATTGATATCTCTCCAATTTAGAGACAAGGATTCCATGTGGGACAGTGTCGAACACTTTGCACAAGTCCAGGTAGATGACATCAGCTGCTCTCCCCCTGTCCATCAGTTCCATAGCCCCTTCATAGAAGGCCACCAAATTGGTCAGGCAGGATTTCCCCTCAGTGAAGCCATGCTGGCTGTCACCAAACACCTTGTTGTTTCTCATGTGCCTTAGCATGCCTTCTAGGAGAATCTGCTCCAAGTTTTTGCCAGGCACAGAGGTGAGACTGACTGGTCTGTAGTTCCCCCGCTCATCCATTTTCCCCTTCTTAAAAATGGGGGTTATATTTCCCTTTTTCCAGTCATCGGGAACTTCACCTGACTGCCATGATTTTTCAAATATGATGGACAGTGACTTAGCAACTTCATTTGCCAGCTCCTTCAGGACCCATGGATGGATTTCATCCGGTCCCATGGACTTGTGCACATTCAGGTTCTTGAGATGGTCTCGAACCAGACCCTCTCCTACAGTGGGCCTAAGGTCTTCATTCTCACAGTCCCTGCGTCTGCCTTCCAAGTCTTGGGTAGTGTGGTCAGAGTGTTTGCCAGTGAAGACTGAGGCAAAGAAGTCATTAAGAACCTCAGCCTTCTCCAAATCAAGGGTAGCCATTTCTCTTGGTAGCTTCTGGAGAGGGCCCGCGTTGTCCCTAGTCTGTCTTTTATTTGCAATGTAAATGTAGAATCCCTTTCTGTTACCTTTCACATCCCTAGCCAAGAATAATTCCAACTGGGCTTTAGCTTTTCTAACCTGGTGTTGTGGTTTAAGCTTATAAACCCATGCAGTCGCTCTATCACTCACTCCCCACTCTTTCTTCCCTCTGCTCCTGGAGGGATGGGAAGGAGAATCGAAAGAATGCAACTCCCCCAGGTTGAGATAAGAACAGTTTATTAACTAAGGTATAACACAAATCACTACTGCTACCACCAATAATAATAATGACAAAGCAGATACAAGGAAAAGGAGAATACAATAGCTCACCATCAAATATCAAGCCTGACCACCCAGCACACCCCCACCAGTAACAATAATGACAAGGCAAATACAAGGGAAGGATACAATAGCTCACCACCCAGCTCGACCAAGCTGTGCACCCCCACCGGTGCACCCCTCACCGGCTGCACCCCCCACCGTGCACCCTCACCACCCTTCCGGGTCTCTGCTCTCCGTTTCTACATCCTGGACATGACGTGCTGTGGTATGGAATAATCTCTTTGGTTAGTCTGGGTCAGGTGTCCTGTCTCTCCTTCCTCCCGGCTTCTCCTCCTCCCTGGCAGAGCATGAGACTCACAAAGTCCTTGGCCAGCCTAAACATCACCAAGCAGCAACTGAAAACACTGGTGTTATCAGCACTGTTCTCAGGCCCCAAATCAAAAACACAGAGCTGCACCAGCTACCAAGAAGGAGAAAAAACGACTGCTACTGCTGAACCCAGGACACCTGGTCCCTAGCTTCCCTGACAACACCTCCAAATAACAAGAAATCACAAGAGGCAGCACAAGAACATGTTGAGGCTAATTTAGGGCAAGGTGGGGTACGGTGAGCCATGGTGCACCCCAAAAGGAAGAATAAGTATAAGTCAGTCTGGAGTAGGAGGAAGCACTCCAACATGATCTGGCTCATCTTTTCTCCCAGGTCCTGGGTCAGCAGCACTAGCTCCGAGGGCAGCCAAAGCAATTTGAAATTTGCTCTAGGTACATTTTGCATGTGACAATATAAGCACAGGTGGAATCTGAAGTCAAAGGACTAATCTGTAAACTCACCAAAAATATTGTATATGATGAAGACAAAAGTTGAGACCAAATCTGTTACTTACCTCAACTTTTTAAGCCCCTGAAACTAATACAATTTTAATGGGCTTCAGGAATCTCCCTCTGTAGTGAAGATTTGCTACAGGGACGTCTCGTAGGATAGATAGAAGCTGACAATTTAATAAAGTAAGATGGGACCAGAATGAGTTGAAGTCTTAATCAGCTCTTTTTTCAGAAGCAAAAAGACAGCACAATTTCTCAATTTCTTTATTTGTTCAGTTTTTTTCTCTAGTCGATCATATCTGGTCATAGAAATCACTCTTTGACCTTTATGGCAGCCTTTTCTGTTTGCAGGGGTTTGGTTTGGCTATGGACCATGCTTCCAGGGAGACAAAAAAAAGCACAACGTTTCACAAAATTCTCTTCACAAAATTGTCACAAACTCAAATGTATGAACATCATTCCCTTTAGTAAGCCTCTCCTCAAATAAATAGTCCTCAGCATGCCTGCAGCCTGTAACTACCAAGCTCAGCTATGGCAAGAGCTCTTAGCAGCAGCTGCTTCTCTAATTGCTTTCTACTCCACCAGCAACCAGCATGTCTGCTGCAGACTGTCAGGCACAGAACAATGTACAGGCAGGAATTTAAGATGTTTCCCTGCAAATCATGCTCCACTGTAAGCTGGTTCTTGAGTTCCTGATATTCTGTAATGGACTTCCTGAAGCTTTGAGGATTTGGGAATATATGTACCAAGCTGGGAGTTAGTACAAAGCCTCACTGGAAGCATGAATGATTCAGTTTAAAGAGGATCCTCCAGCACACATCAAATTTCAATAAATCTTTGACTATCTATTCTAAATGTCATCTCCTAATGATACAGTGGAAAGATGCTGTTTCTCCTACCAGATTCTCTCTGAAAAATGCTCAAATGATAAATTAATGGAATCTGATAAGCCATTGAAGAAGTCTTGCTAGAATTTAAAATGGAGGGACAGAACATTTCGTTGTTTGTCTTTAGGTTATGATGTTGTTTGGATGTACAGCAACTTTTTCTGGTTTCAACTGCCATAGGAAATATTTCCGTGACTTTCCTGTCATGTGAAAACCCAAAACACGTATTGGTATGAATTATTCTTTTAAAAGATGGGAAAGAGACTCCCCTTTGGTACACAACAGGGCAGTGTTCATGAATAGGCAGAGAAGTGAAGCTGGTAAGTGGTGGATCTAGTGTACAAGGCTATGTACCACACCAAGTGCCATTGCATATTGACCAGTTCCCATAGTATGTGATTTAATATGCATTTTGTGTACTGACTACTCCCACCAGTTCATGCATGATTTTTTTTTTTCACAAATACTTGTGCAACCACATCAGACCAACAATAAATTGTGAATTGAAAGTAACGAAGCTTATTTTCTAATAGGAAGGAAGAACCATCCAACAGAGACACATTCATCTAATGGAAAGTGACCTTGGGCAGCCATCTGACTTAATAAAGGAATGACTGCAGGAAGACGTTCCTATTCGCAGAATGTAACAGCAAAAAAAAGCTCTCGCTGTCAATCTAAATCACGTGTCTCAGCCTGAAGAAACTACAAGCTGCTGGATTTTTCATGGCTATTGCTCTTAGGCAAGGATATAAAATGCAGTGAGTATACACACTTAGCTGGGAATCACAGGACCCCTGCAACAAGAAAACAAGGCTCTTGCCAACTTATTGCCCAGGGGTACCGCTGGCACGTGACAGAGCATCACTGGTGCAAGAAAATTTAAATAGGGAACAAAATGCAAAAGCAAACTTTGTTTGCAGGTGCAGACTGCCAAACATAATGCAACTTTGCAAGGTTAATCAGTGCCTATATTCTAGAGTGACGAGATTTTATTTTTTTCCTTTTGGGCTGCAGAATTTAAAGGGTCTTACATAGAGCAGCACCTACTCATGACATATCATAGCCTTTGGGAAGCTTTAATACAGCCCCATAGTATGCCAAGAGAAAACTGCAATTTGTATCCATGAGGACACTATACTAGAGGTATTTTATCCATAAAAATATTTTTCTGCTTATAAACAAATAGCATGTTTTCATTCTGTAACTTGTTGCTGGAAAAGATCAGTCTTAGTTAACGGCTAATCTTTCCTGTAGCAAAAGGGAAAATACACCTGCTTGCTTCTTCTTTGACAATCTCTTTTTTAAATCTTACTGATTTCATGGTCATTTTTATTTTTATATTGATGCACAGCACAGATGAACTTATAATACTTTACCCCATGGACCTACTTTGCCCCAGATTAGCTTTACTGCAGGAGGACTTTATAGCTATCTTAAGAAATACAGCCAATGCCATGGTAACAGGAATCACTGGCAGAGGATAACTAGAGTGTTGATAGTCATCACTGCACACAGTGATCTACTTCTGTTTCATCTAGAGTTTCATATGAATCATATTTTCAGACCCACTTTGTAACGAAGTATAATTTTATAACTTCTAGTTTTTAAGGGATTGTGAGATATTTCTTACCTCAGGACTCACACTAAGTAGTAGCTGCATTGAAAACAATCTCACCCAGATTAATGAAATGTTTACATGTAAAATTAGTATACAGTAGAAAGAAGAGTGGCACGATCTGCTCTGCATGTTTTATGCCAAGAAATTTCTTATGAACACTGAATATATTATTTTCAGTTATAGCATTGTGTTCGAAAAATTGACAGCTGAACTCCCCTTGGGAATTCAGCCTTTCAGTTTTGTATACAATTTAGTAATAAAATTAACTTACATAGCACATGTCATGTCCAAAGAGTTTCTAACAAAATATCAGTATCGTTTTCCCTCCACATTACTAAAGTATATTTTCTCATACGACATGAATCCCTCCTGGATGGACTACTTTCTTCTATTTAGTTCAGAGGTCAGACCTTGTACCTAGAAGAGCACATATCCATTAAAAAATCACTTATTACAGAGGTAACAGTTATAAAACTCTGGGTGTAATTTTAATCATTTTCATCACAGTATGTTGGTAAGAATTAATTCAGTTCAATTAAAACACAAAACTGAAATAGACAATAAAACATTGACACGACATATATTAAAAATTATCTCCAGGTGCAGTTAGTTATACTTTCTATACAGAAAAAGCTGAATGAGGAACTGTCTAAAAATAGGTTTAATATTTTTTAATGATATTGAATTATTGAATTGTATTCTAGTAGTGTAAGCTACATAATGGATACACTAGATTCAGCCCTAAAGGATTTACCAGAAGGTCAGATAAATATAGTCAGATACGTGAGTAAAAATATAAAAATGTCAGCAAGAGCTTTTAAAGAAAATCTTGGGTTTAAAACCAGATTTACAGGAGACAAACTGAAAGAAAGAGGTGCATATTGGTTGCTTAATTAGATAAAGCCAGCACCTTAATTTTAATGAACTTTCTGGAACTACAAGTAGCATTAAAGACCATAGCAATTTGCATCAACAAGTGCCTAATAGGTCTGTTAGATAATATTGCCTTTAGCTATAAAGCAGCTACCATACCAGGTACTCTGCATTCTGTTTGTGTATAAACACACTCTGAACCTTTCTGGATAGTTTATTTTAAATACTTCAGCTTTGTTTTCAAAATCTACACACACTGCAGAAAGGGCTGGCAGATTAGTCAGTGTTGATAAGCTTAATTGAGGACAGTTAGAGATTTGAACATGAATAACACAATACTACCTTTTAATGACCAGTTTGCAATTATCAGTAGATAGTTTCCATTATTTCTTGGCAAACTGAAACAAATCAAAGGCTTTCTGCTTACTAACAAGTTTTATGCGAACTAAAGGTATAAGCTACTGCTGTACCTCATTGTGCAAAGGCTGAGCAGTAAGATGAAAATGCATAACTTTGGGAATTTTTAGGCAATAAAACTTATTTGAAAGCTATTGACATTTTTCGAGGAAGATCAAGAAAGATTTATGAGTTGGTAGATTTATTGTAAAGGCACACCTTTCCTATTCTTTAGTTCTTTTTCAGCTGTAGAGAAAGAAAAATGAGTTTTCTTTGGGTTAAACTCAAGACAAAACAAACAGAAATCCTCAGTCTACTTCTGAACCTGCAAACATCTACTGCAAACTTCCTTAACTCATAATTTGACTAAACATCTATAAGAATTTTTACCACAGACAGCAACGTATGTCAGGGGATGACAATTACTTGACTCTTGCCAGTTGCTGGGAACTAGAGAGAATATTCTGGGGGCAACATATGTTGTCCTGCATCTAGTGGTGGGCACTAGCTGTCTCACACCGTCTTCCATACAAATACAGTGGGAAAAGTTTTGTTCCTGTCCTTTCCAACAAAAGGATACATAATACACCGATTTTGGGCTTTTAATCCATTTCTAATATTACTATCCTCATGAAAATTCCATGGCATGCTAAACTGCAGCAGATCCCAACGGGTTTATTCTATAATCTATTCC
Source organism: Amazona ochrocephala (assembly GCA_039720435.1). Taxonomy (NCBI): domain Eukaryota; kingdom Metazoa; phylum Chordata; class Aves; order Psittaciformes; family Psittacidae; genus Amazona; species Amazona ochrocephala. The sequence goes on along the minus strand of CM077884.1, from coordinate 39,378,153 downwards.
ATAAACATGTATCTTAAGAAAATATCATATCTATAGTGTGCCATTACATATCAATGCTTTATTAGTTGCCTGGTTTGAGTCATCAACTTTCAAGAAGCTGCTCGGATGTTATTGTTTTGTCTCCATGGGTATGACCTAGGAAAGACTGAGGGGCAGATGGATCTCATGAGCTGCTGCTGCCCTCAGTGCCTGTACAACAAGAGAATTCACCTGGCCCCAAAAACGCTTCCCTGTGGCTTCATTCACAGCTTGTTCAGGTGCAGAAAGTTTGTAAGTGGGAGCTACAAAAGTTGACTTTAAAAAGTGACAGCTTGCACTTTTCACTACTGCTCTGGACTTCCTACAAATCATATATTTTGCTAGTTTTTATTGTTTGCTTTTTCTTTTTTTTTTTTTTTAAACAGATGCATTTAGATATATCTGGCAGCTCAACTTCATTCTTTTCCAGAATTGAATGTGTTGCAATGTCTATAAATGGTTATTGTAGATAGCTATGCATCATTCCTGCAATTAGTTGCTTATTAAACTCTTGGTTTGGTATGGAATTATGTGGAAGATTTCTGCAAAGGTTGATGTTTATGATATTGACCAGATGCTTCCTGTTAGAGAATTGAGAGCAATGATTTCAAATTAGACTACATTGAGCCAATTCTTGCATATCCAGGTATGCAGCAAGTAAGAGGTCCTAAAGGTCCATGAACTGAATGTTTCCATTATCTTACGTTGTGCTGCATAGCATGTGCAAACAAGTTCGTACCTGCTCAGACACTCAAAATTATACTTTCTCTGGAAGAAATGTAACACAGTAAGTCTCTGTGGTTCACCACAGTGTGTGAAGCTGAAGAAAAAAACATGCATTTATTAATATCAAGCAGGTTTATTGTATCATTAGGTATAGAAACTTCGATAAAGAAATATAGATATAATTTAGCCAGAAGTGATTAGCCGTGGAGAATAATATAAATCTTGACTATCAGGAAAGCAACATGGTTCTGAACTGAAGGAACAGATCAATATGTGGGATATAAATCTGCAAAAAACTTGTCATCATGCTCACCAATAGTCAGACATTGCTGTAGTTGTTCTATTTCTTACACTAGCATACCCGTATGGAAATTGTAGTGGCTCTAAAGAACATGCAAGTTTTGCAGATCTTTCAGCACATCATTTCCCTGGCAATGCCTTGGGACTTCCTCTCTATAGCTTTTTTAATGAACAATGAAAAATAAACAAAATAAAGTTTTTCCACTTCATTTGATTTTAGTGAACATATTAGAATGCCCATATAATTTACTAGACCTACCCATTCTGAGGACTTGTTTATCCTGGTGGAAATGTAATAAAAGACTTTCTCATGTTTTCCACTATCCTCTGTAACAAATAGTGTCTACCTACCCTCAGTCGTTATTTCTTCTGTTCTCATATATGGTCCAAACATTACCTTGCAGAGCTAGATATACAGACGCAGTCCAGGATTTAATTTTTACAGATAACATAACACTTTTAATTGTATATTCTTCTGAATATAAATCAAGCTGTATAATGAGATGTCATCTATTTCAGATTCAAATTACAGTAACATTCCATAATCTAGCTCAGCAAACAAGTGTGATATAACAGAGAAAGTAATAACTAAGAGTTCTTTAATTAATGAATATGCTATCAGAAATTCAGCTCCATGTTTGACAGCTGGATCACTGAATTTTCATTTTTACTTTTATTAATTGGGAGACCCTTACAATAACCACTATTAATCAGTGCCTGAGGAGCTCACAGCACACTGTCCAGAGGACATGTACAAATGTGGACTTTGCACTCATTTAAAGCCATGTATGTAGAAGTATGCTGTCCAGTATTTTTGAATTTTACAGAATTAAATCCATGTTTGAACATTTTCCATACACCACACAATGTGATTTTACAACATTTGATAACATATTTTTGTTACATATACTGATGTGGGAAGGAATGACACCCAGAAGGACCTTGACACGTTTGTGGGGTGGGCTGATGACAACCTTATGAAGTTCAACCATGAGAAGTGCAAGATCCTACACAGACACACATACAGGCTGGGCAGAGAAGAGATTCAGAGCAGCCCTGCGGAGAAGGACTTGAGGGTATTGATCAATGAGAAAATGAACATGAGCCGGCAGTGTGCGCTTGCAGCCCAGAAAGCCAACCGTATCCTGGGCTGCATCAAAAGGAGCATGACCAGCAGGTTGAGGGAGGTGATCCTGCCCCTCTACTCTGCTCTCGTGAGACCTCACTTGGAGTATTGTGTGCAGTTCTGGTGTCCTCAACATAAAAAGGACATGGAACTGTTAGAACAAGTGCAGAGGAGGGCCACGAGGATGATCAGGGGACTGGAGCACTTCCTGTATGAGGATAGGATGAGAAAGTTGGGGCTGTTCAGTTTGGAGAAGAGAAAGCTGCGTGGAGACCTCATAGCAGCCTTCCAGTATCTGAAGGGGGCCTATAAGGGTGCTGGGGATGGACTCTTCATTAGGGACTGTAGTGATAGGAGAAGGGGTAACAGGCTCAAACTTAAACAGGGGAAGTTTAGATTGGATATAGAAAGAAATCCTTTCCTGTGAGTGTGGTGAGGCACTGGAATGGGCTGCCCAGGGAAGTTCTGAATGTTCCATCGCTGGTGGTGTTCAAGGTGGGGTTGGACAGAGCCTTAGGTGGCATGGTTTAGCGTGAGGTGTCCTTGCCCATGGCAGGGGAGTTGGAGCTAGATGATCTTGAGGTCCTTTCCAACCCTAACTACTCTATGATTCTATGATTTCTTTTTCCATATAGCACCTTTAATAAAGGAAATTGTACTGAGAATATTTTGGATTACTTGAAAAATAGAGTCCACCATTTAAGTAGAGAAATATGTATAAATCTATTATCTCTCATACTCAATTTTCCACTTAAAGGTTCCATCACAGTTATTAGTTTTGATCAATTAGATTCATACATACTGGGCCATATTATCATATTATTAATATATATTCATTTCAGTTAAATTGCAATTTTACCACTAGACAAATAGGCCTGCATGTTTTCCTTTTTAAAAATTACACTGAATATGAAACCTCAAAGAAGGCCAAAGCTGGCAACATTTGCACTTGCATTTTGGTTACGCATGAACCAAACACGAAGCCCAACAGCTGTTTCAAGAAGCATAAGAATATAAGAATACATGCACACATATTTTTAGCAATATATTTGCAAAATAAGATGTGTTCCCTCCAATCCAATACTCATTTTACAGAAATGTGATCCACCTTTTACAAAACACACTGGCAGGAATGACAATCCTTGAGCTTGTATTCTTGACCAATTTTAATTGAAAGATACTCAGAAGGGGCAACCTGCTGATGCATACTTATGCATCAGGCCTTTGTCCGGTCACTGACAAATAAAATCCCATCTGAAATGGTCAATAACGCTTTCCGTCCAAGCATATTAAACCTCTTTATACATTTTATGTATCAACTAATTAGTTTGAATGTCTTCTGAGACTTGTAGATATGATCTTCATTTGATCTTTCAGGAAACTTAAGCAGAGAGGTAAAAGCCCTCTGGAGAGGTCCTAGCTTCACATCACTCCATAGTTTGGAAAGAACTCAGATGTTCGACTCTCACTAAGGCAATATAACCACAAGACAAGGACCTATTCCTTACCACAGCCACACCAGTTACCAATTTTATTTCTTCCTGGTTTGTTTTTTTATTTTTTTTCTTCTTTAAAACACTGCATTATGGAAGCTTGAATATCATCATGAAGAAAGTTGACATTTAAGCACTCTTAAATATTTGACAAATCCACAAAACCAAGGAAATTCAGATTTAAGGCTGAAAATCCAAACTGACACTCCAACCTTACTGTAACTGCCACAAAACTCCTTGCATTTGTGCATTAAAGTCAGATCTCTTACTTAACTAAATGCTGGGTTTTTTTGTAGTTAAATTATAGTAACAAGTGTTCCAGTTTCGCTAAACCCCACTTTCTACAAGATTTGGATTAATAAAATGTAACCCAAATCCTTTCAGCTTGTGGTGTGTTCATTTGAAGATAAGTAGCAGGGTGAGTAGGCTAATAATGGATTGGAATCTCCTATGGATAGTTCAGCACATCTCTAATTTCATTGCAACTATTTTTCTAGTTAAATTTAGATGAAAGAGGGAGACATTATTTCTTGCCTGCCATTTTTTTCCTTTAAGGTATTATCAGAATTCTCTTGTACAAAACTCATACATACAGACAAGTGAAAAGTGGCAGCCATAGTAGCATATTAATTTGTCATATTTCCAATTATTTTGATGGATTATAGTATGAATGATGCTGACCCACAATAATTAAAGGCACAGTATTGTAGGAATTAACATAAAAGTGGTCCTCTAACTCATGTTCCTGCAGACTGGAGACTAAAACAAGTATTTATTATTTGTTTAGTAAAAATTTAAGGATGTAATTTCGACCACTCAAGTGCTACATGCATGGATCTTTTTGTGGAGAAAGCTCAACTTCAATGTTTTCTGGCATTGGAAATAAAATCCACTTTCTCACTGAACATATTTATGCCCAGCTAATCTTACAATAAAGCAAATACTGGAGTGAGAATAGAAGGTGATGTCTTACTCTTTCCCTTTTGATTTTATCCAACAAAATGAACAGAATCTGGAAAATTAAAACCCCTACAATTAAACAGAAAGTTTTGAGTCTGAAGGAGGCCTATAGGGATGCTGGGGAGGGACTCTTCATGAGGGACTGTAGTGATAGGACAAGGGGTAATGGGTTCAAACTTAAACAGGGTAAGTTAAGATTGGATATGAGAAAGAAATTCTTTCCTGTAAGGTGGTGAGGCCCTGGAATGGGTTGCCCAGGGAAGTTATGAATGCTTCATCCCTGGCGGCACTCAAGGCGGGGTTGGACATAGTTTTGGATGGCATAGTTTAGTGGGAGGTGTACCTGCCCAATGCAGGGGGGTTGGAACTAGATGATCTTAAGGTCCTTTCCAACCCTTACTATTCTATGATCCTATGAGTATGTCTGAAATGGAGGAGAGGCACATAAATGGTGAAAAAGCAGTTCACATGCTACACAGCTTTCTGGCTATAGCTTTATTGTTTTGAACCATATCTTTGATGCAGGTCTTACCAGGGTTTTTAGATATTCATCACCTAGATTTTCCAGGAAAAAAAAAATGGGGAAGAAGACTGACAATAAAACTGAAAATACTGAAATAGTTCTCTTAAAGGATAAAAGCTTTACAATGAGGAGATGAAATAGAAAAAATGCTTTTTGCGGGTCCTAGCCTGTGTTTACAAAGCATGAATTAGAAAGGACTCCTGGTGAGGATTTGTTTATGTCAACACAGAACTTAATGAGAATTGAATCTTGCTTTATGTAATGCTGGAAACCAAATCCCCAGCTTGGTTACAGGAGTGTCAGCATTAACTCCACTGTGCTTGATGAGCTACTGTGGATTTCCATCCTGCACTCATCTGTGTCCCATCAATTTAGAGTTGAGGTGGATCTAGCTATCAGTAAGCCATCTGCCTAAAATGAGAGTAATATAACCCAGGGGTCTGCACATAAGCATAAAGAACTCCTAGGCTTGTAAGTTTGGCTCTCATCAGCTGTTACTCATTAGTGCATTCCTCACTGATACTCGCTTTAAAGCCTAGCACCTTTCTACGTTTGAGGGATTTGCCTTCAAAGTCATTTGAATATTCAGGCTACAAAATGTGCCTGCTGTCTTTGGCTCAGTTGACATTTACTTGCAGGAAATTGAGCTGAAGCAGCTGGTAATTTCTATAAGAGGTGTTGGCATTAATTTTCTTGGTGTTATGCCTTGCTTCTCCAGTTGATGTTTGTAGACGCCAGTGTTGCCTCTTTTTTCCCTCTTTTTTCCCTCTTTTACTTACTTTTGACAGGTTTCTTATTGTTTATCGACTGTGGGAAGTTTATTGTGTGATTTTCCCTCCTCAGCTTTGGTATTCAGCAAAAAGGCTTTGCCTCATGTAAGGATGTTTATCTGATACCAAGTAATTTTTTTTTTCTAGAAGTCAAACTTCCAAAAATAAATCATTATAACTTTCACTACTTACCTGTTGGGAAAATCTGTATGCTTTCATTTCTGACTATATGGATTGAAGAAAATATGATAATTTCCTGATTGACAGAGAACTGTCTAAAAAAATATTCACTTCCCTTTTCATCTCTTATTCTTCTACTATCAGATGGGGGAAAGTACTTATCTGTCATTAAAAAATCTATACTGATGAGTGCTAGGATTAATAAGATATGTTTAAAAAATCCATTACATATTTGAAAAACAATGCCACAAGTATATTATTGCAAGTATCTTTTCTAAATTTATAGTTCAACACCTGAATAATGAACAAAATTATAATAATTGGAGATTGTAAAAAGAGATTTTAATAACTATGTTAAGATCTGGCTAAAGGCTTGTGTCAATAATTGCTTTCACATAATAAGACTGTTGACATCTGTTGCACTAGTCATATAGACAGATATTAGCACATAATTCCATTCAAATTTATGGGTCCTGAAGTAATTGCAGGATAAAACCAGAACTGTTCGATTTCACCTTCAATAAACTTACTTTTTAGAAGATTAACCATGGCCTCTCTGAATAGGTATGACAGTATCACGTGGAAAAGTCAGGAGAGGCTCGATATCTTCTTGACATCTTGTTTCTTAATGTTTCCCACTTAACATTTTTTGCTTCGTATGAAGATAGGCTGAGAAAATTGGGGCTGTTCAGCCTGGAGAAGAGAAGGCTGCGTGGAGACCTCATAGCAGCCTTCCAATACCTGAAGGGGGCCTATAGGGATGCTGGGGAGGGACTCTTCATTAGGGACTGTGGTGAGAGGACAAGGGGTAATGGGTTTAAACTTAAACAGGGGAGGTTTAGATTGGATCTGAGGAAGAAGTTCTATACTGTGAGGGTGGTGGGGCCCTGGAATGGGTTGCCCAGGGAAGTTGTGAATGCTTCATCCCTGGCGGCGTTCAAGGTGGGGTTGGACATAGCCTTGGATGGCATGGTTTAGTGTGAGGTGTCCCTGCCCATGGCGGGGGGGTTGGAACTCGATGATCTTGAGGTCCTTTCCAGCCCTTACTATTCTGTGATTCTGTGATTCTGTGATTCTTGACAGCAAGTAGCGCAGAATACATTACAGCGGAATCATCTACAGTGCGAAAAAGTTGTAAAAAGTCATTTAAACAAAAGCACACTGCTTTGTTCCTGTCAATAATATGAAGTTTTTATATCCATGACCCTGATAATCTCAGTTGCTCAGTGACCATGTTGGTCTCAAGCCTTCATGTACAAAAGTCACATTTTATTTTGCAAATTATTCTTTCTGCCAAACACACATTTGGTGTTTTGCTGCAAAAAGAAGCTCAAGCTTGGCCAAGGTCGTTCTTCACCTCAGTTTCAGAAGAGTAGAGTTTACCCAGCTGTGGAAATGCCAAAGGAATTTACACAGAGATTGCAAGAGACAAGTAAAACTGGGATGTGATAATACCACCCCTTCCTTCATGATCTTAAAACTATGGCTGAATGCATGTAGATAGGGAATATGGGCACTGCTTTTTGAAAAGAGCCAGCTTTAGTTTTAGTGCTTAGCATTAGCAATCAAAAAAAGCAGAAAGCAGATAGCATTGGATCACCTGAAAACATACCTAGCTGCATGCTTTGAGCAGGTGATTGCATTTCCTTGCAATATGATAAAGCAAATCAAAAAAGTTAATACAGAAAATATGAAACTGAAATCTATATTGCAGCACTCATGAGAGTGCAGAATCAGCAGAATCTTGTTAAGAACCACCTTCCAGGTTGTGTCAACACACAGCTTGCATGGTTTTCTGGAAATAAGAGTACAATTTAAAAACCCCAAACCAAACCAAACCAAACCAAACCAAAACCTCAATAAAAATGAGAATTCCCTTTCCAAGACCAAATCATGTTAATTGTATGCTACACTTTGAGAAACAGAAAAGGTCAGAACTGTAGGTTGCTGATTTATAAGGCTTGGCTTGTAAGTGGCTTTCAAAAAGCAGTGAAAAAAGTTCTTCAGTTGCAGATGACGTATATGTGAATAAAGATTTCTCTTTTGCTTTCATGAACTAATTAAGTGCTTATTTTTTTTTTTAATCTATCATCCTATCCTATCTAAACCACAAGGAGGCAAGCACCCCTGTGGTAGCAGAGTCACTGCAATTGACATCCTCCACTTTCTCAGTTACAGTTCTGCCCAAAGAGATGGTGCAGTGACACAACACATGCTCTCCCATTGACTGCTTGTATACAAGCTCCCCAACGTTAACTTGGCTGCCTGCTAACTTTCTAGGTGCGAATCTTGAAATAGAGCTGCAGTGTGCTTCTCTGCTGGGAATATACTTCTTGGTTTTCTCTGAAGAGACAGGCTTTGCAGGTAACTCCATACATGCGGCTTTCCTTTGCACTCAGTTTTTACAATCATTTTTGACTATCAAAGATTCCCATTGTCCTCTGGCATTAATCTTCACAATTTCAGAGCCTTAGAATCTTTGTTTGGCTGAGTGCAGATGAGAAACGAGCAACTGAAACCCTTTGTGACTGTCATAGTTTTCCTATTTCCTTTTAATATCCATCAAGCTTGAAGTTTTATGTAACCAGTTTTAAATGTGTCATAAGAGAGTTTATTTAGCTACAGGCAGTGTTTTCACTATGGGCTTTGTGTTTTTGTGTGTGTGTGTATGTGTTTTTTTTGTTTTCTGAGGTGATAAAAATGGAATTAGCAGGTATTAGCAACTAAATTAGTTAGTAGGCACTAATAACAAAAGGACTTGTTCAGGCTCACTGAAGCAGATACAATTCTAGTTACAGGTAAAATATTTTTTCAGTAAATTGTTTATTTGCATTGTATTGTAGGTATTATTTCTTATGAAATTAATTCTTAACCACAGTCCAGTGAATATTAGAGTCTATCTGACACTGGCTTAGACTATTGGTTTAGGAGAAGGAGCCCTTGCCATTGTTTCATCTACTCTCAGACAATGTGTCTGTGTTCCCAGGACGGCTTCTAATTAAACCTCAAGAAAAGCATAATTTCAAATGTCTCTAGAGAAAATGGAACTACAAAGCATGAGCTGTGGAAAAGTATATGGTCAGGCATGTCATGTGTATACAATTAGCGCTCTGCTAAATTTCTTACAAATTATGCAAAAACATATCACAATACACTGCAGTTGTTTCTTACATAGGAATATAAACTGTTTTCCCCAATAGCTGTATTTTGATCTCATACTTACTTGTTCAAATGTTCTCACCAGATAAAGTGGTGTTCAAATAGTCCCTACTTACAAGTGCAAAAATGCACAGAATCCTCAATTTTAAGGTTATAGATAATTAACTACTTTGGTTCCAACATTTCTATCTTTAAATCGCCTGTAGAATGTAACATTAATGAAAATGAGACCACTTTAAAATCAAATGAAATCTAGGACAACTATAAATTGGAAATGACAGGTTCAGATTTTTCCTTCAAGCTTTTAAGCATGTCCACTAATAGCTAAAGTATTCCTGAAATGGTCTGACCTTTAAATTCTATTTGGAAAAAGGCTTATTTTTTTCAGGAAACAGCCTCTGCTGAATCATTACCAAGCTTCCAGACAACTTTCAGTACAAATAATCTGTTGTTATAACTATTTCTAAGATAATTTTATAAGTGGACTATGAGAGAAATTAGCACCAGTATCTAAAAAGGATGGTAAAAATATACAGAAAAGCTCTTGCAACATATGCCATATAATACAAGTATAACTTGTTTGATATAGACCTTCAGATTTTCATGCTTTCTGTTGTGGAAACTAAAAGAACTCAGTGGGAAGGTCTTGTGCAGTCCAAGCCCTATGTAATTGAGTTACGAACAGCAGAGAGTTTTTTTTTTTTTTTTTCCTTTGTTATCTGCATTTCAGCAGTGGTAGATGTTGAAATAGTTGTCCAAGCCAGATAAGAATGATGATTAAAATAGATGGAATGTTCATCAGTGTTTAACATCCATATATTTCTCATAAAATCAACTAAATTTAAATATCAGACTTTAATACATGTGTTCTTTTTAGTACAGTATCTTTGATTTGACCTAATAAAATTATATGGCAAATCAATGAATTAGCATGATAGCAAATTGACATATTTATTGTCATTACTACTTTAACATGTAGAAATGAAAACTGGAACTGCCTTCAGAATTTATATTTTATAACTGTGATATTTCAACTAACTGTGAAATAATCAGCCTAGAAATTCTCTACGCAAAATACAATGCTATTTCACTTGACTCTGGACAAGTTTTTGAGATTAATTATGCTATTTTACATTTTTTTCTTTGAACTCTACAGTCTAGAGCATTGCACTTAGTTGAGATAGAAAACCTCAGTTACCTGATTGTGGTCTGAAACACTCGTAAGGGTGATCACTTGAACCTGAAAGACAACTGGAGCAATACCTGAATTAAAGAAAGTCATAAAAAGTTTGCTTCTACAAAAGCAAAGATGATTTAAATAGAATTCTGAATACACAGAATCATAGAATAGTTAGGGTTAGAAAAGACCTTAAGATCATCTAGTTCCATCCGCTCTGCAATGGACAGAGACACCTCACACTAGACCATGTTGCCCAAGGCTCTGTCCAGCCTGGCTTTGAGCACTGCCAGGGATGAAGAATTTGCCACTTCTTCGGGCAACCTGTTCCAATGCCTCACATGAATAAATAGAAGCATTATGAGGCAAAGCACTTTGCCAGAAAGTTTACTGGGCCAAGTCATGGGTATCCTATTCACCTAACAAGGCTGCTCTGATCTTAGGCAGTGGATTAACACTGAAAATTTAACCGTATATTTTGTTAAATTGTTCACATATATAGGACTACTGGAACTTGCCTGAATATTTAATTGCAGTATTTTAATGACTATATTGGATTCTATTATGTAAAATGATACATAACCACACTTCTTTAACAGAGCTAAATTTCAATTTGTTTTAATCAGGTTTGAATATTCACAGGCTCGTAGATGTATAGGACTGGAAGATAACTTGAAGACCACCTAGTCTAACCCAATGCCATAGGCAGGGAGAGCTTCCACTAGACCAGGTGGCTCAAAGCCCCATGCAACCTAGCCTCGAACACTGCCAGGGATGGAGGTGCCACAGTTTCTCTGAGAAACCTGTTTTAGTGCCTCACCATCCTCATAGCAAATAATTTCTTCCTGTTGTCCAATCTAATCTTTCCTAATGTGTAATCTAAATCTACCCTCTTCCAGTTTAAAGCCATTACCCCTTGTCCTATCCGCAGATGCCCTTGTAAGAAAAATCCCTCTCCAGATTTTCTGTCAGCCCCTTTAGGCACTGGAAGGTTCTCTAAGGTCTTCCTGGAGCCTTCTCTTCCCCAGGCTCAACAAGCTCAGCTCTCTCATTTTGTCTTCACAAGAGAGGTGGTTCAGCCCTCTGAGCATCTTTGTGGCCTCCTCTGGACTCACTGCAACAGGTCTTCACCCTTCTTATGTTGGGGGTCCCAGAGCTGAATGCAGTACTCCAGGTGGGACTCTCACAAGAGCAGAGTGAAAGAATCCCCTCCCTCAACCTGCTGGTCTTGCTTCTTGTGATGCAGCCCAGGACATAATTGGCTTCCTGGGCTGCAAGCGCACAGAGAGGTCATGCTGAGCTATTCATCAACCAACACCCTCAAGTCCTCCTCAGAGGTGCTCTTAATCCATTTTCTGCCAAGCTGTAGTTGTGCCTGGGATTGCCCAGACTTAGGTTGTACTTGACCTTGTTGAACTTGAGGTTCCCATGAGCTCACTCATATTTATCCATTCTTATAAATTCATGTTGATTCTGCTCTTGCTTTCACAGGTGAAATTATGACTAAATTATTAAAAATATGATCAGAAACTCTGTCTTCATCACACAGTTTTTCAGTACAGACTCCTGATTGTGGCAATTTCCAGTCTCTACAGACTTTTTTTTTTTTTGAAGATATTTTGTTCTAGGTGTTTATCTACTAATTTTTAATAAATATAGTACCTGTTTAATAAAGTAAATCCAGCAGTATCCAATGACAGCTTTGGCTGATCTAAAAGACCGACCTCCTAAATCCTTGTTAGCATCTCTCTCAGGAAATCTAGGAGTTGGCACCTGCTGCAGGAGCAGCTGTTCTCACACATCTTACAGATGGCTGTAGAAAAGGAAATAAAATCTCCCCTGAATTCAGACCTTTAATGAAAACTGTATAAAATCCTGAACCAGCTGACATCATCTCCAGACTTGCATTTTGCATGGACACAAAGAGTCAAATCTGGCTGGATCCTGCATTTGCCAGGTGTGTGTGTTACCAGATGCAACTGATCACGAGTAGCAGGTGGCATTCCAGGCTCCTGGGTAGGAGCCAAGAGTATTCTTCCAGAGAGCTATAGCATTGATCTCACCATCCTACTTCATTTAAAAACATCTATATAAATGTCATATATTTCTACATTGATATATAAACATGTAACACTTATTAAAATAGTTTACAGAGAGAATATCTGTATAAACTATATATAAACATATACATTTAAAATATAAGAATACACAGTGAATAAACTATATACAATTTTTACAGAGAGAACTATTCTGACTACTGAATATAGAATCATAGAATCGTAGAATAGTTAGGTTGGAATCATAGAATAGTTAGGGTTGGTAAGGACCTTAAGGTCATCTAGTTCCAGACCCCCTGGCATGGGCAGGGACACCTCCCACTAAACCATGCCACCCAAGGCTCTGTCCAACAAACTGAACTTAAACATCTAAAGAAATAGGAGACCTGACTAGGAATGCTGGCTTATAAAGAGAATTCAACAGTAAAATGCTTTGGCAACATAGAGGCAGGACAGGTAGAGACGTACAAGTCTGAAAGACTGCTGAAAGTTAAATAGTGTTAAAGGCAGAGCTGCAGGTTGAAGTTTCAGAGTGTGGTTTTCAGTGGTAGGATGCAGGACATGTTGATTTAAAATATCAGCAAGGTCTGAAAGTGTTTTGTGTGCAATATAACTTCAAAGAAAGCCTTTGGTTCATAGGGTCTCTGTGTTCATCTGTTTAGATATCTATTCTTTTCCAGATTATGCATACTAAAATGACTATACTCCATGTAATTCTGTTCAATTTCTAGCAGATTACTCATATTAAAAGAGCTGAGAAAATAAGTGGTTGCTAGTCAGTTTGCACACAGAACAGATGTCTACAATGTGTTTCTGCACATCCTAACATGAAAACTTGGGTTTGTCATCAGTGATTGATCAGTTCAGTACTGCTCTCCAAATATGCCTTTGTTACTTACATTTCTGTTGTTGTCATAGCGGCCTCAAAACTTTTAAACCTGACACAGGTGAGATAATTCACTTCACAATGAAGTGACTTTCCTCTCCAGCCAGGTGAAGGAACAGGGCCACTCTTCCTTGCTCCTGCCAGCTATCCCACACTGTCTGCAAGACTGCAGACCCTGGTACCATTGCATAAAGACCAATTCCTCTTGCAAAAGTTCAGATGCAGCAGGGACAACTAAGCCTCATATGTTTTACTCCCCTTGTCTCTCTTTTAAATCCTGGGGGGAAAGAAAAAACACAAAACAAAAAAACTACAGCAAGAAGTTCAGTAGATAAGAATGGTAGAAACATAAATAAAATATTAATGCAAAATAGATGCAGTTATTATATCACAATACAACAGCAGTACATAGGAAAGAGTTCATTTTCATATCAATATCAGTATTCATATAAATTAATTTGAAAAGAAATACAGGGCGTCCCTCTGTAATGCTCTAGACTTCTTTGGTGCTCAAGCAAAGTTGTGTTGTGTCTACTGCGATGGTGGAGAGAGGAAGGCATCTTGCTGCCCTATTGCAGAGGGCCTCTCCATGCTCTAAAGGGCCCTAGCAGCCAGAAAGAAAAAAAAGACATAATTTTCCTTGTCCGTAATACTTGGCACTGACTGGCTCTGCCATGAATCCCAGCATGGCAGCAGGAGGTAACATTTCTGATATGGTTTTTCAGCCCGATGTTGCATTTTTTTCTTGCTAGGAAGATTGTGTTGTGTTTTTATTACAGACTCTTTATGACAGCTAATGAAAAAAGTCTGCTTTGATGATTTTTATCCATCTTACACAGCCTTTCAAAGTTTCTTACTGACTTATACAAATTCTTCTTGAATCTTCATTATGCTCCTGTTGGGAATGTGCATATTCAAGTAGTAATAGATTTTTTTTAAAGTAATTTGGGTGATTTTGGTGCTGAACATATACAAGAGAAGACCCTATAATTTTAGAGGTATGTAACTGAACTAGCACAATATACAGGGTTTCTTAATGAGCTTTAGCAGATTTATGGTTACTTAATGGTTATGGTTTACCCCATTTATGCTTACTTAAAATGACCAATGTAAATCACAATCCCTAGCAGGAAATAACAATGATTTCTTTATGTTCTGAAAATGTATTAAAATATCCAAGCACTATTGCATTTTAAAGGGTTGGTCAACATAATATTGGGCTTAAAGCCAAAATGGCTCCCAAAGCAGACAACTCAGTATCTTTTTATCTTCAGAGAATTTATGTGCACATAATACTTATAGTTGATCCTATAGCCAAAACCTATCCCCCAGGAAATGGTTTTGAAAACCAAACAACCTGTTACTTTGTTTCCCATTATCGTGGAGCCAGCAGCAAGGAATTTTCCTATAGTTTGAGCAGGAATGGTGCATTTGGCCAGGGCAAATCCAGAAGCCTCTGTATGTGTGCAGGACCAATCCTCCACCTGGTCCCAGCTTTTTTTGCAGACTGGGCACAAGATCTTGGTACAGCTGAGGGATAAGCCATTGCTGTGGTCAAGGGAAGGTTACAGCCATCTCACTGCTACTGCTCAGTAGACAAATATGGCCAAGAGATGAAATACAGTTTCTTTTTTCTGTCATCACCAGATCACTCTATTTTTTAATTACGTCTGCACAGTTTTCTCCTTGATATTAAATTACAAAGTCAATATACAGAACTTCAGATTTCCATCAGAGGCTGTTTAAACACTTCCCAAATGCCAGGATCCTACTGATCAGACCAGTATTTAGTTGATACTCAGCACCTTTAAAGCTCAAAAATACCCTTGTCTTTGCCTAGGAAACTACATCACCCATAAAAATCAAGGTCTTCATTACTAAACAGACATGAGATAAGTATGTATGTGAGATAAATTACTTGAGATAAAATAAAAAATCTCCTGAAAAGCAAACAATTGAGCCTAAATCCTACAAGGATATCTTACAACCCTAAGCATTACTACACCTCTTAAAAAAAAAATAAAAAAATAAAAAAAATGGACTTACGAAACTATTCTGCTTCTGTATTGATTTTTTGTGGCAGGAAAATGTAGAGCTGTATTTAACCAAGCATTTACAAGATCATTAAGCTGCTTTATAATTATTAGTTTCTGGGTGGTGTTTGGTTGTTTAAATGGTTTTCATAATCATAATAAACATACATGGGAACATTGCACTGACCAGTCAAGGCACTGTCCTCTATCACAAAGAGCATACTACTGCTATCTGGGTGCAGGAGATATATTTCAATACTTAGTTTTCTAGAAAATACTCTATGAAAAAAACTGGTTTTCTAGTTGAAAATGGCTGAAAATGGCCAAATGAAAATGGCTGAATTTCTGTTTCTGTTTTATCATATTTCAGGTATTTCATTCATCTGTTCCTTACAAAGTTAAATCAGGGCCATTCCAAACTAAGCAGTAAATAGGGCATCTCTAATTTTCAGGAATTAGAAATGCAAGAGCTAGATTTAGCAATGTACAGCATTTGTATCAAATATTGCATTGTTCAATCAATCTGCTTATTGGAGAAGTGCACAGTTGGGTTTAACTCTAATAAGGCTGAGTAGAAGAGGAAAACAATCTCATTACTCATCCCATATTATTTTGCCCTCTTACCTTATTATTCTCATGGAAATGAGAAGAGAAATTTATAAAATTTTGCCAAACAAATGCTCTTCACAGTGTAAAGCAATATTTCCCTACCAAATAATAAAAAAAAGGTCATGTCTGTATAATTCAATTTTATATTTCACTTATTTTACAGTAAAATAGACTTGTATTTATTTTCATACATATATATGTCCTAAAAATTATTCATAACCAATGCTTGCACATTAAGAAAAACATGCCATAAAAAGGGATACTATTGCAAGAAAAATAATGCATTAGCTCAGATTTATTGAGCCATCTAGCCATGCGGCTAATAGCAGATGCCAATGAAAAAATGTAAAAAATAGTCTTATCATTAAACTTGTATAGGATAAACTCCCAGCCTCCAGCAATATTTGGGTCAGAGAATTCCTGAATAAGAAGAGGTACCTAATACTGACAGGCAGGTGATATTGATTACAAGACAAAAAAAGCCTTTTGATTTCTGTTCATTAGGTTTTTAATTCATAGGGGTTATTTACCTCTAGTCAAAAGGCATTCTTTTTAAACACATGCACTGACTGCCCATTTACTACAGTGAGTAGTAATTCTATTCCCATGGAATTTAAAACCAGTGGGACACAGCATTAGGCTTTTGAAATAACTTTCTCCACAGTTACAGATATGAGGTACTGTCAATGTCCAGAAATATCTATTTTGAGGTACTGTTATAATTTTTGTATTGTCATAGTTACTGTGCAACTATTTTTAGTTTCAAATGTCAGTCATTCACTTGCAAGAAGAAAATGGCCTAAATGTAGTACAACTTAGACAGTGTAAACCCACTTAGTTTTTAAGTTATTGGAATACCTAAAAAAACCTGTTTCAAATACAAAAAGGAATGTATTTTTCATATTCTAGAAGATAAAAAAAATGGGTGAACCAATTTGTAGACCTTTCCCAAAAGTTCAATTCTGTACTAAAATTAAGTACGAGATGCTACACGATACAAGGATTTTTATTTTTTTTAAAAGTTGCCTAGAGGTGCGAAAGGATATGTACAACGTCATGACTTCAGCTGACTTTAAAATAAAGCTACAATGATATTTCCTGTGACAGAAGAGATGACAAGTTTGTGATTTTGACAATTTATGGCCTCTTTTGTATCCCCAATTATTCTAAAGTATAACAGTAATTTCATTTGGAAATATAATACAATATATACAATATAGTTCCCCCTCTCACCCCATTTTGTTAGTGACACTTAAACATTTCCATGTGAGTAGAACCTTTGTAGCTCATTTTTAATAATGAGTGCATTGCGCTTGAGGGCAAAACGTTTCTCACACAAATTTGGAAACTATGAATTTTCTCCACGATTTCCCCAGGAAACCACTCTGAGCCTAATCTCTCTGGGCAACTGTAGTAGAGGAGCATGTGGTGCCAGTGCTTTATTACTGGCATGACAAAAGAACTTCTCACATAAATTATCATTTAGAAAATATTACCATAAAATCAAATCTGGAGACTTGTGAAGACCTCCCAGGTCTCTGATAACATCCATAATAATAGCAGAATACAAAAATAGCTTATTTGATCTTCTGCATTTCACAGATCTCAGCATACACCAGTTAAATATGAGCAGAAGGAGCCAGCCAAGAGGGCTTGGGCTGCTGGGCTCACTTGGGCTGTGAGCCGACAGCCTGCAGAATAGCATAGATGAGAAAAGTGGCTAGGAAATTGTCACTGATATGAATACGAACATTTTGTGCAGATCAAGGGATAATGAACACCATGAGACAATCTTTGCTCTTCCAAAAACCTCTCTTAGATCATTCAAACCCATAAAGAGCAGAATAGCTTCATCTGACCTCATAAAAGCTAAGTCTTCTCTTTCAAGGTTGTCAGCATATTCCTGTCCTGCTGGTTATGCCTGCTAGGGCTCTATAAATGTGGTTTGAACTCCACTGTCCAGCTCCCTGCTTCCTTCTTTTTGCATAACTATGAATTTCTCTTTGCTGTTAAATATTTTGTGAGGCAGCATCTTCTCTGTCTTTGAGAGAGATTCATTTCAGAGTGGGATTGTGGCATGGGAGATTCACAGGAAGAGATTTCCACATGACATCTGTCCCAAATGCCAAAAACCTGATTTGTGTTGGAATACAGAATTTTAATAAAACCTGTAAAATTCCCTTGATGTTCTGATCAGTATTAGAGTGACACAAAAGATACATTTAACATCTGGACAAGAATGCTACATCTCAGTCTTAATTTTACAGCAATAGAAAACATGTTTTCCTGATTATTATAATTTTTCCTAGCATTATAGATACACACATTTAGAATTTAGAAAGTTTTCCAAGGTTTTAAATTAATAAAAAATAATGCTACTTACAGAAGTCCTTCTTTCCTTTTGGTGTGTCATGCAGATATTGCACATAGAAATGAATGAATCTTCTGGTGTGTTTCATTCATCTATTGGCAAGGTCTCATTCTGTTCCCCACCCAGGAAGCGGCTTAGACCTGGAGCATTTCCTTAGGCACTGTATTTACTCTCATTGCATGGGTGGTTGGGAACAGAGCTAGTCATCACTTAAAAACTCAAATTTTGTTCTTTGCTTGTCTCTGCTTATCCAACACACTGTCTAGGTGTGCCTGCCCAGAAGTCATTCCTCTTCACTTTATCCAGCCTCTTCCTCCTCTGCAGTATTGACCACACTACAGACTTTTTAGGTGACTTCAGCCTGCAACCTGCAAACCCTGTTTTACCCTCACCTCCCTTCTAGCAACGTGCATGAAGTTGTAATGGAAATCTATAACGTGACTGGCCTAGATACAGGTGGTAATGAGGAATTCATATATAACTTTTTTCAGAGGACGTATTTTGTCTTGTACTCCCATTAATTGTGCCTCAAAACTATGGCAAGAGCCACATTTGGTTATTGTTGCTGGTGTGAGAGAGATCATTCTCTATCATATCCAATACGGTGTTGTCGCACAAAATTTATCAGAATTTGTGTTGCAAGTTTTGGTGTTTTTTTTTTTTTTTTTTTTTTTTTTTTTTTTTTTTTTTGAAGGTATCACCACATTTCATGAATTTTAAGTACTGTCAGATTGCTAGCAACACAGGCAAGGGATCAGTGAATCGATGAAACTGAGAAAGTGCTTTGCACGATTCCCGGTTTGTCAGTCAGCACTTTGCAAAGCCCTGACAGAATGATATAATGGTTAGTGCTGGAAGCGACCTTATAGATAATCCAGTTTCAGCCCCTGTGCCATGGGCAAAGGTGTGCTCAAGTAGACCAGCTTGCACCATTCAACCTGGTTTTGAACATTTCCAGGGATGGGGAGCCACAACTCTCAGCAATCTGTTCCAGTGTCTCGCCACCCTCATAGCGAAGACTTTTTTCCTAATGTCTACTCCAAATCTCCCCTTTCAGTTTAAGCCATTAACTTTTGTCCTATTCTTACCTGCTCTTGTAAAAAGTCCTTTTCCAGATTTCTTACAGGCCCCTTTTAGGTACTGGAAGCTGGTCTAAGGTCTCCCCAAAGCCTTCTCTTCCCAAGGCTGAACAAGCCCAGCTGTCTCAGCCTGTCTTCATAGGAGAGGTGCTCCAACCCTCTGATCGTCTTTGTGGCCGTCCTTCAGGCTTATCTCCAAGAGGTCCACATTCCTCTTATGTTGAGGGCTCCAGAGCTGAACACAATACTCTGGGGGAAGGGAATCTTAAGAGAGCAGAGTAGAGGGGAAGAATCACTTCTCTTGACCTGCTGGCCATGCTTCTTGTGATACAACCCAGCATACAGTTGGCATTTTATGCTACAAATACACACCGAAGCTAATGTTGAGCTTCTCATCAACCAGCACCCGCAAGTCCTTCTACACAGGGATGCTCTCAATTGCCCAGCCTCATGTGCAGGATCTTGAACTTGGCCTTGTTGAACTTCAGGAAGTTTGTGCAGGTCCACCTCTCCAGCCTATCAAGGTCCCTCTCTCTATGGCATCCGTTCCCTGCAGCATGTCGATCTCACCATACAGCTTGGTATCATAGGCAAACTTGCTGAGGGCTCACTCAATCCCACTGACCATGTGGTCAACAAAGATGTTAAACTGCACCAGTCCCAATGCTGACCTCTAAGAAACACCACTTATTAATGATATTCACTTGGGCCTTGAGCCGTTGACCACAACTCTTTGAGTGCAACCATCCAGCCAATTCCTTATCCACCGAGATACTCTATATGCACTACATGGCTATGTTAACAAAATAATTTTGTTCTGAATCAAATATTACTTGATCACATGACTTTTGTGTTTAGACAATTCTGCAATTAATATGACAATTTTACAATAATTTCCAGCCACTGGCCAACAGCCATTTTTCCTACCTTTACAGTTTCAACCTGTGTTTCATCAACTGTCCTATATACGTGTGCAGATGGACATACATTGACATGTAGAGTAGAACTACAGAACCATATTTTAGAAAATCTAATCAGAGAGTTATACAATGGAAATATCTTCATCAACTACTGCATCTAAGCCAGATTCTACATATCGCTCTGAGAAACTTTCTGTCATATTAAAAAGGTGAAAATAATATTTTTAGTAGATTCCTGCCTTACTTGATAGTGCAAAATATTACATGACGCCCAATTCCTTTAGATCATTTTATAATGTGTGACTGAATATTTTGATAATGTTAAATGGTATTTCAGGAGTTTGCAAAAGGGTCTTTATTCCTTGCATCTATCCACAGTTTTTTTCTCTTCACAATGCAATGTCCTTCTATGCAACAGCTCCTGCCTGGAATTATTTTAAGGGTAACCGTGTTACAGATTTTTATCTTTCTTACTCTTGCATACAGATCTTGTATCTAACAAATACAACAGCTGTCTTGGAAGCAGTACCTGGAGCATATAGGCAATGAATTTGTATTCATATTTACTTTTATACGTAACAATCTCAGTTACTTAAAATATTTTGCTCATGAGGCAGTTGTGACAAGCAAATCCCATACCAATTAATTTCAATTAATAGTAAGACAGAATTTGCTTTTATTTATTATTCAACTAGTTGGACAGCCAGTCCAATAATGACAAAACCTATCTGCTAAATAAATTATCCTGTTAAAAGTTTACTAGTTTGCAATCTATTTATGGATCTATGTTGAAAAAATAATTAGCTAATTTATGATGAAAAAAAGTGAAAAAAAAAAGGAGAAAGTGGATTACAGAGAGATTGAAAACAAGATTTCATTGCACGTTTTGTGGCAAATTTACCAACAATTAAATATCACCTGTAACTTACAGTAGCCCATACCTGTCCCAAGATAAGGCCAGTATAAATTTAGAAAGATAACCAGCTGAACCATGGCTAAGAGGAACAAGGAAAGTCTGTGCCACTTCTGCTTTTATCTTGTTATCTTATTCTTCTGACAGGCAATACAGCTCCCTTTTTACTGATAAATTTGCTGTTTTGCTCAACACTTTATTTTCATAGAATCATAGAATAGTTAGGGTTGGAAAGGACCTTAAGATCACCTAGTTCCAACCCCCCTGCAGGGGCAGGGACAACTCCCACTAAACCATGCCACCCAAGGAACACCGCCGGAGATAGAGCATTCACAACTTTCCTGGGCAACCAATTCCAGAGTCTCACTACCCTTCCAGTAAAGAATTTCTTCCTCGTATCCAATCTAAACTTCCCCTGTTTAAGTTTGAACCCGTTACCCCTTCTCTTATCACTACAGTCCCTCATGAAGAGTCCCTCCCTAGCACCCTTATAGCCCCCCTTCAGATACTGAAAGGCTGCTATGAGGTCTCCACATAGCCTTTTCTTCTCCAGCCTGGACAGCTCCAACTTCCTCAGCCTATCTTCATATGGGACGTGCTCCAGTCCCCTCATCATCCTCGTGGCCCTCCTGTGGATTTGCTCCAACAGTTCTATGTCCTTTTTATGTTGAGGACACCAGAACTGCACACAATACTCCAAGTGAGGTCTCACAAGAGCAGAGCAGAGGGGCAGGATCACCTCCCTCAACCTGCTGGTCATGTACCTTTTGATGCAGCCCAGGATACGGTTGGCTTTCTGGGCTGCAAGTGCACACTGCCGGCTCATGTTCATTTTCTCATCGACCAAGACCCCCAAGTCCTTCTCCACAGGGCTGCTCTGAATCCCTTCCCTGCCCAACCTGTAGCTGTGCCGGGGATTGCTCCAACCCAGGTGTAGGACCTTGCACTTGGCATGGTTAAACTTCATCAGGTTGGCATCAGCCCACCTTACAAGCATGCCAAGGTCCCTCTGGATGGCATTCCTTCCCTCCAGCGTATCAACCAAACCACACAGCTTGGTGTCATCTGCAAACTTGCTGAAGGCACACTCAATCCCACTCTCCATGTCACCTGCCCCAATTCTTCTATCTAAAGGAGAAGCTTTCCATCACTTTTCTCATCATGCATGTATATATTTTTTTATTTTCTGATTCCTTAGTAACACAAATTATCTTTTCTGTTGAATTCAATACTTGAGCAAGACTTGAACAATTTACTGAAATCCACCAGCTATGTTTAAACACATAGGCATGGCAAAGATTCATAAAAAACAGGGAAACTAAGCCAGCTATTCATCTTGACATATCATACCCATCTTGTTTCCAAAAGCAAACAATTCACATTTCAAGACTTTAACTGTTATCCTTAACTGAAGGTAAAGGATAGAATTTATTTCTTTTTCTATCAATCATGATTTTCACAGGCACGCTTGGACCTTGCAATTTTTGTTCTCTGGACTCAAGCGCTCATAGCAATCACTGAACAGAAACCTTCTTTAAAAAACACTTTCTGTAGAACACAAGAAAGTGGGAGCAAAAGTATCTTGAAAAGACATACACATACCTAGAAGATATTTATTCATGGAAATCATCTAAATTTCACTTCCTTTTGACTTTTCATGTAACATCTTCTAAAAGTGGTTTACTGCTGGATTTGCAGCCCTAAGTTGGACTGTAAAGTCATTTAGTTACTTTATATAAAATAAGGGCATTTATGTTAACCTCTGGGCCTTACATCTCCTGGATCTGGTCAAACAGTATCAGAAGCGTGACACAAAAGTCTTTAACATTGTCAGATGCCAAAATATTTTGCCATGATATACAGCACTTTTGAGAGTCACCATTTCATATCAATGTTCTTTCTTCAGATCCATGATTTTAATTGCATTATTAATGCAACAGAAATATAGTAAACTACAGCAATATCATCCCAAAGAAATCCTTCAAACTAGGCTTAAATAAATTTCCTTTTTTCAATTATGATGGAATTTATCAGGAGTTCAGAAAGCCTTTGCCTATTTTATTTTAAATCTGATTGGAATAAGGCTTAAGCCTTCAAAACTTATGCCAGAAGCATATGCCTTTTATGGTTCCAGATATGTTTTAGAAAGGCAAAAGTTCAGAACTATAATGAAATTTCAAATGTAACAACTATGGAATTATTTCTAATGTTTCATGGTACTTACTAAGCTTAAGCAAACGCAAATGTATACATCTCCACAACTGGAATTTCCTGCCTTAACATCAACAGCCTTAAAATAAGCATTCTGTGTCATTTCCTGTGCATATTAGTGATCTCTATGAAATTGCTCTTCTTCATTATATGCGTTCATTTTTTGCTGTGTTAGAGACATTTCAAGAGCTGTGGGGAGAAGGAAAGTGCTTGTCCCTTTCATTAGCAATCCATGTTAAACTTAATTCCCCTGACTCATCTACTTGCTTCTGTTTTAGGCAATCAGTCCTTTGCTGTCAATGCCAACACTCTGCTGGTCAATGGCAAATACTCCAAGGTTCATTAGAGGGATCCAGCTGATTAAATTGGGAGATTTCACAAGGAAGAAAACCAGCCTTTTTTTCTTTAAAGATTGATCACCTTTAACAGAAATGCTCTATTTCAGGACCTGAAATCTGTATTTATACAAAAATCAGAGTTTTAGGCTTTCTATGGGATTTCCTAAAAGGATAAGAATGCACATGAGTATTTCTCTGTCCATAGCATCGTAATCATTTGAATCCTATATCTCCCATCCCAATATGAAAAGACTTCACAAATGAATGACGAGCAGATAGCATATCATTTTCTCAACTGAAGACTCTTGGATTCAATTTGCCACTCATTGAATACTGCCAGAAAAGCACTTTTGTACCTCAGTGAATAGTCTGCATAGTTTCTGTATTCTCTGACAGTATTTGTTTAACAGCTACTGGAAAACATAATAAAGGCTTATATCAAGCATTTTTTTTTTTTCTTGGTTTATTGTTGTTGTTATAAACATCACTGCAGTCATCAAAGTCATCACTTTTATTTTGCTCTCTGAGATGTATTTTGGTGCATAGCTCCAGTCTGCCTACAGTACTACTGTTGGCCACTTCCAGGTATCCCCCACTCCTGGCTGCCGCTGTCTGCACAGCCTGTGGTTAGTGTCTGCTGAGACCAACACTTTTTCTCACCATTAAGCAGAAGTTCGGCTTACCCATTATGCTATTTCCATGCTAGCTGGTGTACTCATGACACCCACGTGTAATGCAGAGTGGATGTTAGTGGGGTGTTTTGGAGGCAAACCAGTGGCCCACAGAGATGATGCTCTAACATATGGTGCCTGCTCTGCATAAGTTCTCAGCTACTACCTAAAGCAAGCAGTACAGATAACTCCAATTTGACACCACTGTTTTTATTTCAAACACTTTTCTTGACTCCATTTTCCCTTTCATTATGCTTTTATGCACAACCTGTTGCAACACTATCAACTGACTGTGGTTTGGCAATCACGTTTTCCTGAGTTATGCAAGTAACTACCAGAGATGTTACCATGATCCAATGTGACATATGGGCCAGTGCCTTCCATTCGCAATGCAGAACTACCTATCTTATCAACAGCTGAAATGGTCTGTTAGTAAAATAACTAATGTACAGTGGGATTTATCAGACACATTTTTTTATATCCTAAGAAATCTAGAAACCACTGCTCCTACTTGAGGTACTAGAAACACTAACTCATAGGCTGTGCACGGTGGAACTATTGTCCATCAATATCATATACTTTATGTCATTCCAAGCCTCTTAGAATGCAAAACACTAAACAAGCTTTTGTAAGTAACTGCTGAAGTAACAGCTTTTTGGGTTTTTGAGGTTAGGGGTCATGAGAATTATCCTTTTTCCAGATTGTTCTATTATTTCTAATTTAGCAAACAGATTAGTAGGTTCATTGTTGCAAGTGCTCTACTCTCAGCAAAAACTTTCTAAATCCTTGAAAAAGTATTAATCACTTATCCAGGCTTTTCTGCTATTGAAGCAGATGCCTAAAGCATGAAATTCATGTAGGGAGCCCTTAGAAGTTTTGTATTGTTTTTTACCGCCTAAAGGGTAAATATTAAAATTTTCTTAATATTGAGCCAACTCAGTTCTTATCACAATCACACAAAACCACTGCATAATTCAATAGACAAATTGTCTGAATCTAATCCTATAAAAAGAGAAATTATGACATGTTTTAAAAATCTAGACTTAATAGATAACCAAATGGCTACAAACCACATTAGGCTGAATGAATCAGATACCATCTGTAATAAAAGGCATGTTGAATAATACAGCCTAGATGCAAAGCATATACAACAGAACAAAACATACCATATAACAGATTTATAGTGCATAATCCACACAGAAATTCTGCCAAAATAGATCAGCTCTGTCACGTAACGCTGCTTTCATCTACTGCTGTCCAGGAGCACTGCACCACTTTGACTCATTTAGCAGATCAGTTACATGCTATTCCCGATTTCATGCAGCGATGATTAACAATGAAAAATATCACAGACAGTTGGCAACTGCAATGAACAAAAAACTTTGCTTAATTTTGCTTCATGCATTTGCACCACAATTAAAAAAAAAAAAAAAGAAAGAAATATTGAATTCATTGTGTACAGTAATCTGCTATGATAACTTTGGATCTTCAGGTTTCATAAGTGTTCTAAGACAGGACAGTAAATTAAGCTTTAATAGACTGCTATGAACCCACTGTTGGGGGATGTTGCATACACACTAAGATCAGTTTCTATTGAGAAGATTTTTTTTTAGCTGAAAATGGTCCAAAGCTGTAAGTGAAGTAATGGTGAGATGAACTGCATTAATCAAACAAGATTTGGCGCAATTACCTAGATGCTTAAGGTATTTCTATATATGCTGTTCCAGCCTGTGCACCAGAGACTCATCAAATATAGTAAACATCTGCTGGTTTGAGGATAATGGACTCTATTTTCTAAATTTATAGTGCTTGGATACCAATTTTAGTCACCAAAACCTGACTTTAAGCTTAAATCGAAGCTTCAACTGCCCCCAAAAATGAATACGTAAAGCCACCCTAATGCATTCTACCAGTATTATTGTATGCCTGATTATGACAAGTGACTTCTGCTATACCATGTAACAGCAAGATCTTGAACAGTGAAGCAATATTAGCCACAGTTTCATATTTTCACAGAATCATAGAATGGTTTGTGCTGGATGGGGCCTTAAAGATCACCTAGTTCCAGCCCCCCTGCCATGGGCAGGGACATCTTCCACTAGACCAGGTTCCTTAAAGCCCAACCTGGCCTTGAACACTTCCAGGGATGGGGCAGCCACAACTTCTCTCAGCAATTTGTTATAGTACCTCACCAGCCTCATAATGAAGAATTCTTTTCTTTCCCCACCATGTGTCATAAAGCAGCAGAAAAATAAAGGCTATTCTGAAGATTTGGAGCTGAATCTGTTGATTCGCAGTCCTCTTAAGAAAACAGAGGAGCTGAGTTGCACGCATATAGGATACAGGCTATATAATCACTATACATAAATGTCAATGTCATTATAATACCTTGAATTCACTCTGCTGCATGCACTTAAAAGATCCCTCCTGGTTCAGGTAACTTGTATCATACTTGTCCCAATGATAGCATGGAATAAAATACACATCACAGCATTTGTCTGTTTTATCAGAAGTTTCTAGTAGGAAACAAACTGCAATATTTACAATACTTTTCAAATGTGGAACTTTGGAAACCTTTTTGCTGTTTAATCTGAACATTTCAGAGATTATGAAATCAGAAGGCCTCTAAGGTCTCATGTCTGTGCAGTTTCATTTATTTAAAAATTAATCATAGGCTGAAGGAAAGAGCAGGAGTCCACTCCCACAAGAACTGACTTAAATTCTGCCGTTTTAAATTCATTTTGTTGCTGCCTTCCCCTTTAATAAAATACAGTGATTTAAGTGTGACTGATGGTAGTGAGAATTATTATGATTATTATGTTATCAAATTAAAGGGCATTTGGGGAAAAAAAAGCTTTTTTTTGTATAGCTGTCATGCTACAGTTTTCTTTTTTATGCGTATTTAGAAAAGACACCAAAGAAAACATAAAAGTGTAAACTCTGCAACTAAAGTGTTTTAATTTATTTAATAAATATTTTCCCAAAGCTATTAATTACAGATCCTGTAAACAATAAGCGTTAGTGTAACATGAAATTTGCTTGCTTGTGTGCTTTCTTCTTGTCCCACCTCTGGGCTCTTTTTCAGCTGGTGAATTCACCAAATGAAAAAACATCTTTCAGCTTCTTTTGTGCATGGAGACCTGGTTCTGACAGAAAACTGTCAGAGATCTTTTCTGCTAAAATGGAAAGCCATGCTATGTGTTCCTGTGTTTGAGCTAAATCTACGTCATGTATTCACATCTTTCTCACTCAGAGGATAATCAACACGTAAACCTTCTTCCTAACCATGCATTATGAATATTGCTTTGTGCAAAAATATTTCACCAGATCTCATATGTTTCAAAGGGTATATTTTTAATTATGATTTTTTTAAACTTAGGGAATATGAGCAGCAAGCAATCCTGAAATTATATGACCCTTACCAAGGAGAAATAAACCATAAGTATTTCAAACGGATGTGTCCTCTCCTAGTTCCTGAAGTTACAGGAACTTACTGAAATCTTTGCTTTTTCTTTAGAAAAAGAACTTTCTCCTTTTCATGACTGCAAGGAAAAGCTAGGAACTATGTACCAAGCTGCAAAGACATCTTCTTGATTCTTAAAAGACATGAAAGGTCTCAGAATAACTGAAATATCAGTCGAGTTAGTGCAGCTGACCTACCCCTAAGTTTCAGCTTTGAGAATATCAGTGTACAACTGCAAGCAAAATTAAGGCTTCTTTCAGGAAACCACAGACGAACCACACTGCTATCCTGAGGAAGAATATGAAAGAATGTCATGACAAACCCTGGGTTTTGATGCAGCTACAGAAGTAATTCAACCAGTTCCAGGCAGCAAAGAATCTACCTCAAAATTGGAAAATACTTGTGTTTATCACAAGAAACAATTTGTTTCATAATGCCATTTATTTTTTAAAATACAAAATATTTTTCTGGTTTTCAAAGGAACACTTCAAAATATTAATGTTTTTACAAATATACATATAGGTCAGCAAAAATGCTTGGAAAACCAGAAAATGCTCATTGTCACACTCTTGAATGTCAGCATGCTGAGGTGGTTATTTTGCACTGCTGTCACTCGTTGTCAAGCAGTCATTGTTACTTCACATGCAACCCCCAAAGCCAGTCTTTCTTTGCTATACCAGGTCAAAAAATCCCAAAATATAACCTGGCAATACTTTCAAAACACTTTCTTATGTTATTTTCCAATTCTTCTGTTAATTTCTAATGTATTCTAACATATAAATTAATAAAGCAAACAATGCATGCTTTCTGCAAGAAAATGCAACTCAGTAACTTGACGGAAGTTCCTACCTGTGCTGAAATCAATGCTGGCTTTATGCCTGGAGGCCACAGGTGACTTTGGGGCTGGCAAGAGGTGCACATTGCCAGACTCTCACTTGCTTGCCATCAAGTGCACTGTAGTTCATCATATTGATAAGAATACACTCCCACTAGATTCTTCTATACTTTCCTAGGTATACATAGAATCATAGAATCATAGAATCATAGAATCGTTAGGGTTGGAAAGGACTTTAAGATCATCTAGTTCCAACCCCCCTGCCATGGGCAGGGACTCCTCCCACTAAACCATGCCATCCAAGGCTATGTCCAACCCCACCTTGAACATGTAGGCACAGATGATAGGGTAGACTTCCCCTAGTCTCTTCAGATGGACATGTTGTAAAAATATACAAACCAGGAGATTAATTATGTATCATTTAGATTATATCAACTGTGTAATTAATTATTAGAATTAATAGATCCAACTTAATTGCACTTAAAATCAGAAGAGCTGCATTATGACAGAATTTTATAAACTATTTCTTTCAAAGGTGCCTAGCATGTGAAATTTCGTGGGCTTGTTGTTCCGTATGAAGTAAAAATGTTGGATCAAGAGTCGTAAATAATGATGCTTTCCATGTAACCTCAAATAAAAAAATTATATTCTAGGTATGGATATGTAGTCAATGTAGATAATGACAATAAAAAAACCTGACGGAGACTAAATACATGATATACTGCATAAAGCTCAATAACCCAGTGCTCATTAC
Source organism: Amazona ochrocephala (assembly GCA_039720435.1). Lineage (NCBI taxonomy): Eukaryota > Metazoa > Chordata > Aves > Psittaciformes > Psittacidae > Amazona > Amazona ochrocephala. The sequence continues at coordinate 39,348,581 of CM077884.1, read as the reverse complement.
TGCATTAACATTTAATGTTCCTCACTTTATCCCCCAGCTTCTCCTCAATTTCTCTATTCTATCTAAAGGCAGGAATCGTTGCAATGACTATTGACGGACTTAAATAATAGGTGAAAAAAAAGGCATAATTATTTCCTCCTCTTGAACCACATAGGCTTTCTAATTATATGACGAATGTGGTGTGATTTACTATCCCTCCATCTTCACCAATTATTGCACATCGAAGTACTTAAAGCTTCTTTAATTGTTTATCACAAATACACACAACCACTTACCCTAAAAGGAAGGTCTATAAATGTGAACTCCATCAGGCCTGCTTGTTCAATACTTGAGTAATAATACTGTCATTCAAAGAAGGAATGTGAGATGACAGTTATACTTTCCCATCCTTTTTCATCTATACATTGTTGAATCAGGGCACTGAAAAGAAATAGAGCCCTATTATGCTATTTTGTGTGTGCAGTTCATGGGAGAAGATGTAATACAAAATCATTATATTGAAAAAATTATATACTTAAAATTAACATAGACTGTGCCCAACTGATATGAAAAATGGAGCATCTCCAACTACAGCAGGAATGCTTTTGGAGACCTCCCCTTGGGGAACAGTCTAAGCAATGTATTCTCTGCCACTTCTGGTCATCTTCAAGAAGGTTTGCCTGATATTTAACTTAAGTGCTGTTTTCCTCATTTCATCTCATTACTTGTAGATATGTTCTATTTCATTATGCTAAATATTTTTTTCTTTCTTAAATGTTTGCAGTAGGGAGATTTCTTTTCCCTTGCTTCCCAGTTCTGGTCTCATCTAAATTTGGCACTGTATACATGAAATCACCTGCTCTCTAATAGTTCTACTCCCTTTTTGTACCCTTTCCAGCAACAATTCTACCATGTTAAAAGCAAGCTGGATTAGACTATTCAGTGATATGATACCAAAGTGCTTAAAGTCTTATGGCAAGTGAAATAAGCTGAAAGGTCTGCTTTGAAAAGAGGGGGCAGTAAAGTTACAAAACCAGGAGAACATCCAGAAAGCATTGCTAGACATAATAGTATTTAAGTATCTTCCTCTTAATTTTGTTATTCTTACAGGGCTGATTGCTAAGCCTGGAGTACAACGCCCCACTTGCAGCCAAGCTGAAAGGAGACCCATCATGTCCTAGCAATAGACACCTGTATGTAGAAATTACTGGAAATCTCTAAAGGTCTAAAGATTAATTTCTACATGCACCATTCGAAAGCATCCCAGTAGGTGCAGGAAAACATTGTGGAGCCACAAAATACATATGCATTTCTAAGAAAAAAATTTAAGTATAAACCAAGTGAGTCAAACAGAGTGGTAACCTACACCAGCCCAAAGAAGAACGTATTGCTTCCCTGTTTCTTATAGCAGGTAGTCTCATTTTGACCAATCTCAGCAGTTTTCAAGCAGTTTTTCATTCCAGCAATATTTTTCAGAAATGCCAGGTACAGATGAGCCAAAGGTGACTTGCAGTTTGGCACACAGAAGCAGACATCAATAGTCCTGAAACAGGCACTCACAAGGGACCTGTTTTCAAACGAGTGATTTCACATCTAACAGATAATTTTAACATAAAAGATATACACCATGAGCTTTAAATCTGGAGTGATATTAATTTCTATACATGAGAGGAACAAAGAAAAAAATTGTCTAATTATGCTTTATCTATCCTGCATTCCTGGGGAAAAAATCTATATGATTTTTATTTAAAATTACCAAAAGAACAATATGAAGACAATTTTTAATGTCTGAGCAACATGCTGCTTGAAGAAATTATTTATACAAGCCAGGATGTAAGACTGACATATTACTATTAAGCAAAAATTATCTTCAAAATACACATATTAAATTCTCTTGAAATGCAAGAACAGTATGTACATATCAGATGGTACTATGCAACCCATTTGTAAGTCAGAAGCAAAGAACGAATGAAGAATTACATCATGTTCTAAAAAATTGTGATCAGTTCCTAAATGTGCAAACATAACGCATTTCAAGTCGGAAATCTGGAATGAATCAGGATACTTGCAACCTTAGAATAGACTTCTGCTCTATTTCTTCACATCGTGAAGAAATTAATTAATTAAGCATTGATAAGAGCAGTCCTGAGAATTAAATAAATTCATGTTGCACCTGCTTCAATTGTAAAATGAATACTGCTACTTTTTAAAATGACAGTGTGGCCCACTGTGTGATAGAAAGCATTTTATTGTTACAAGACTGATGAACACTATGACAATAATTTTCATGTGCTTTCCCACAACTAAGGACACCACTTTGAATTTATCCATGGATATTACAAAAGGATTATTCTATCAGAAAAAAAATATCAAACTCCATCAGACCTTCCCAAAGCAAAAAGGGATTCTTCAGAGGAGTGGCAGGAAGAAAAAAATAAATACTTTTTAAAGGCTGCTTCTTGCTTCCCCTAGTCCCCCTTGTTTCATGGGTTTTTTTGTTTGTTTGTTTGTTTTTTTTTAAGCTATACAAACAACTCCGGAACCTTTTTTTTTTTTTTTTTTTTTTTTTTTAATCTTTAAGCTCCATGGTGATCCTGTGCTCAAAAGACACAACAAATAGCACAGCACAACCATGTTCATCTTACTGCAGTATCTGTTTATTTGTGCTATGGGCACAGATTTATCCTTTTCATGCATCATTCACAACTATCCAGACTGATTTCACAATGTCAGTTCAAAAAAACCCAACAGCCTTAGCAAGAAGAAAAGAAAAAAGAAAGGGCGGAGGAGGGGGGGAGGAATTCTGTCTTTTGTTGTTTTGAATATTAGCCACACTGGGTTCTGGATTTCATTTTCTCTATCCTACTTCAGAGGCTCCGTTGATAGCAAAGGTCACAAGAACAGGACAGAAAAATAAATAACATTTTCTGCTGTTTTCTTGATTTTGAAAGTTCTTTTATTGTCTATGAACACAAAGAGCATATCATCTCTCTGATGCACCAAGAAAGGCCTTGATTATAATGTTTCATTGCCTGAATTTCTGTTTCAATTAAGATGCTGCTTGGGTGATACTTTCAAAGGCACAGAAGCAGTTAAGGCATCCAAGTCTTACTGAAAATTAATGGGAAGAGGAAGCTTCACATTCATTTGTAGCTATGTTACTGCTTTCCCCATCTGACTTCTATTTCTGTAGCAAAGCAAAAAAAATAAGCCAGATCATAAGGGCTGGATAACAACTTACTTACTGAGAGGCCCAAGCATCTTTCATATAAAAAGGATTGTTCACCATCTTTCTCATGACTTTGGACTGCATTGAAGGGAAAACAAATTTTTCTGCTTCATTTACTAACCAGATTAGGCTTAAATAAACATATAATTGGAGGTAATCTTAACTTCATTAATTAACAGGAAATGAAAATGTGCATGCAAATCACAACTGAGACTCAGCAAATTAAGAGAAGAGCAACTATGATTGTGTTGACCACACGTGTATGTTATAATTATGTAAATGGAGCACACAATTAACTCATGAAGTTGAACAAGAACTGTCTGTGAACATTTCCACATTAGACAACAGAAGAAACAGCTACGTTTTTTTAATCTTAAGTATCCAAAATAAGAGATCGCTTGAGAGTGATTTTTTCAACACTCTAGTTAAAAGATCTTGCTTTTTGGCTGGAGTGAAGAAGGCTTGTTTTAGAATAATACAGAGACTAGCTAAATTTCTGCAACTTGAATGACTTAATAATTAACAACACTTTTAACTCTGCCATACAAATGTATCACGTGATCATTAAAATTTATTTAAATGAGGTGAGCACTGCTTAAAGTCTACACTAGGAGTCCTAATTGTCAGCAATGCTTAATTTAATGAAAGTTTAATCTTCAATTTAAAAAAAGCATCAATGATACTTTTCACCAAAACAATACAAATGCACAAATCCCTCCATCTCAATAAAAATAAAGAGGAAGAAAAGTGAAAATTCCTCACTAACCTGCTGGTAATTTTTGCCTCATTCATCTGAAATCATTGCAATTGTGCAGCACAGTCTTCTAGGCAGAGTGCTTCATTTTATGAAGAGTATTGCAGATAAAAGCAACCCAAGTTGTGTAACTATAGATTTAACTACTTGCTCCTGTGGATATTGTGCTGAAGGGAACTGTCACAGGTGTTTTGCATAGATACTGTTGGTAAACCAATACAGGAAAGAGGTCATGCCTCTTTTACCCTTATCTGACCTCTTTTTTTAGCAAGTGACTTTCACCAGTTTCGCCACAAACACTTATGTTTGTAATTTCAGGTCTGCTTAGGTGGTCCTTACATGCCAAAGGCAGGTTGATGTCTTTCAATTTTGATGCAGCAGGCAAATATCAGGCCTCAGGTCACCAGTCATCCTGCTCAGGATGACGGGCATCTGGAGAAATCTGCTTCTCTAATCAGAAAAAAAGAGAAGTCAGTTCTCTAATCAGTTCTCTCCTGACATCTGTTTCTAACAGATACAGAAATAGGATTTGTGTGGGCCTTCTGTGCAGGAGTTGCTACTAGACTTCAACCTGGGGTAACAGCTCTGGGGCCATCTTCATGAGCAACATTTGGCAGAGGACTATGTCCTTTCTTAAAAAAAAGCTCCCAACTTGGTCAGCAACGTACATTCACTCCTACAGATCTGCAAAAGCCATGAAATACGACTATATGACTCAAGAGAGTTGATGTTCTTACTCTGAGCAGAACTAAAAAAACAAAACCAAACCCAAGCACATAATCTTAGGGCCTTAATTTAATAAAATACTCTGTTGCTTTTGCCCTAGAAAGAAAGATGTTTCCATTTCACATTGGTTCAGCCTTCATCTAATGTCAGATGATTCCTGCTTATGTAGGTCAGAAGTCCCCTCTGGGTAGCTGCAAATGCTGAGAAACTCACAGGCCCCAGGTCGGAGAAGCTGAAGAGGAGTCTCAGGGTTTTATGATGTTTGGTGTTTTTCTGTGCTATAGTTTAGGGTGCTAAGCAAGCCTAACAACCGAAAACAAGATGATTTTGCACTTTTATTTTTTTTGCATCAAGTTTCAACATAAGTTTCAAAATCCTATGGTTCTCGTGCATTACCCATGGCATGCAGTATTGTAGCTACAAATACATTGCTTCACCCTGTTATCAGGAAATATTGGCCAGCAGTGTCATGAAGTCTCCAAGAGGGAAAAACTTGGAAGGAGAACAATGAGCTGAAAGAGTCGTTAGCTTAGTTCCCAATTAACTGATATTTGGAAGAAAAATAAATTTTAGTGAGGGGCAACATTTTACACGAGGAGAACATAGGAAAGAGAACTGCAGATACTGAGATTGTTTTCTTTTTCATATTTAAGAAGTGCTTAAAAATGAACTCATTAGAGGCCTCTGCATTGTGCATGAACTGATCAAAGTTCTCTCATATGTTGAGCTAATCTGTGAAGCAAAGGTCCAGAGTTAATCTGTCTTGTAATGGCTAGATTTCCAATTCGCCAAGACATCCATTACAGGGTAAACCTCTGCAGAGACATCAAATATCAAATCCCCACGAAAACAGTTGAAAGTAAAGTCTCTTTACCTTGTTGAGTGCCATGCATGAACTTTGTTAATCCCTTACAAAAGTTAAATCTTTAGAAGCCAAACTATAAATTAGTATAACGCAGCAATTTATTGTCTTATTATCAAAAACTAACAGCAGAAAAAAATCAGTTTCAAAAGGGATTTTCTCTGCGTCAAATTCTCCAATTTTTCAAAACTGTAATATCCCTTGTGGGAAATTCATTTTATTGAGAAAACACTCCTGTACGCATTGGCTGCTTTTCCATGAATTATATCCAGACTTTTACATAACATACTGTCATTTTGCAGAAACAACTGTTTCTAGTAGCGGATGAAATCTATGATATAACATCTTCCTTTTCAGTTCTTTACTTATCTCAGAGCATTACTAGGTGTACTGAAGGTTGATCATTTAAGAGAATGGATGTATTACAATACAGTTATTCCTGCAGATAAACTATCTTTGTCTCAAACCAAGGATTTTAAAAATTCTAAATATGTGGATGAGCAATCTGAACTGACTCACAGAAATAACTGCATTGTCCATAAATATTATGGGCATAAATTTCTAAGGCCATTCCAGTTTCCTTGCTACGCATTTCCCTTTATTTCAGATTTGCTTTCTTCTGCAACAGAGGAATATGAAGTTCACTTGGAGGAAATATATGTCCTGAGGGTAGTCCCTAATGAATGACTTGGTTTTCTCTCTGGAAGTGCTTGTACTATTTTGAGAAATGGATATATAGTGGGGTGGTTACCAGCAGTTCCTTTTGTTGCAATACCTGAAATGGGGCTTCTCATGTTTCAGAAAATGATTAATTTTTTAAAGTAGCCTTCCTGTAGCTATACAACTCATTTTATTCTGGTTCTTTTTCTTTTCTGCTCCCTTTTTTTCTCTTCTCAGTTGCTTGATTATCTTTTGCAATACCATACACACTCAAATTGCACAGCTGCTAGATAGGTAGCTTCCTGGTATCCATTAGCATTCACAAAAGAAAAGAATGCTTATAAAATTTTGTCATAGACACTACAGTTATCAATTTTTTCCCCCTCCATTATCACATCATTAAAATTGCACTTTCAATAAGGGTGCTAAAACAATGTGAAATCTTAGTTTTTCAATAACAACAAAAAATTAGGCTCAGGATTTAAACCTTGTGTGTTTTAACATCCCTGTGTGATTAGGTACTTCATATGGCTCAGTGCTATAATGTACATAATACTCATCTGAAGCTCCCTAAAGCACAGTAGGCTACAGAGTAACCAGATTAAACCTCCTGAGATCAAAACTATGATTTTAAGTCTTTACTTCAAATCTTCAAACCAATGTTGATGCATGCTGTTGCAGACACTTGTGCAATGGGCTACATCCTTCAGCTTTTAGATCTCAAACATACGTACATATATATACATTATTACAAATAAATGAAAATAATGTATTCACAGCCTATGGCATCTCTCAAAATTAGAATCACAGAATCATAGAATAGTTAGGGTTGGAAAGGACCTCAAGATCATCGAGTTCCAACTCCCCTGCCATGGGCAAGGACACCTCCCACTAAACCATGCCACCTAAGGCTCTGTCCAACCCCACCTTGAACACCGCCAGGGATGAAGCATTCACAACTTCCCTGGCCAACCCATTCCAGTGCCTCATCACCCTCACAGGAAAGAATTTCTTCCTCATATCCAATCTAAACCTCCCCTGTTTAAGTTTGAACCCATTACCCCTTGTCCTCTCACTACAGTCCCTCATGAAGAGTCCCTCCCCAACATCCCTATAGGCCCCCTTCAGGTATTGGAAGGCTGCTGTGAGGTCTCCACGCAGCCTTCTCTTCTCCAGGCTGAACAGCCCCAATTATCTCAGCCTATCTTCATACGGGAGGTGCTCCAGTCCCCTGATCATCCTCGTGGCCCTCCTCTGCACTTGTTCTAACAGTTCCATGTCCTTTTTATGTTGAGGACACCACAACTACTCACAATACTCCAAGTGAGGTCTCACAAGGGCAGAGTAGAGGGGCAGGATCACCTCCCTCAACCTGCTGGTCACACTCCTTTTGATGCAGCCCAGGATTAAGTTGGCTTTCTGGGCTGCAAGCGCACACTGCCGGCTCATGATCATTTTCTCATCGACCAAGACCCCCAAGTCCTTCTCCGCAGGGCTGCTCTGAATCCCTTCCCTGCCCAACCTGTAGGTGTGCCTGGCATTGCTCCAACCCAGGTGTAGGAGATTGCACTTGGCGTGGTTAAACTTCATCAGGTTGGCATCAGCCCACCTCACAAGTGTGTCTAGGTCCCTCTGGATAGCATTCCTTCCCTCCAATATATCAACCGAACCACACAGCTTGGTGTCATCGCCAAACTTACTGAGGGCACACTCAATCCCACTATCCATGTCACTCACAAAGATGTTGAATAAGACCGGTCCTAACACCAAACCCTGGGGGACACCACTCGTTACTGGTCTCCAGCTGGACACTGAGCCACTGAGCACTACTCTTTGCGTGCGGCCATCCAGCCAGTTCCTTATCCACCGAGTGGTCCACCTATCAAATTGATGTCTCTCCAACTTAGATACAAGGATGTCATGTGAGACAGTATCGAACACTTTGCACAAGTCCAGGTAGATGACATCAACTGCTCTACCACAGTCCATCAGTTCCGTAGCCCCTTCATAGAAGGCCACCAGATTGGTCAGGCATGATTTCCCCTGAGTGAAGCCATGCTGGCTGTCCCCAAGCACCTTGTTGGTTTTCATGTGCCTCAGCATGCCTTCCAGGAGAATCCGCTCCAAGATTCTGCCAGGCACAGAGGTGAGACTGACTGGTGTGTAGTTCCCCCGCTCATCCATTTTCCCCTTCTTAAAAATGGGGGTTATATTTCCCTTTTTCCAGTCATCGGGAACTTCACCTGACTGCCATGATTTTTCAAATATGATGGACAGAGGCTTAGCAACTTCATTTGCCAGCTCCTTCAGGACCCATGGATGGATTTCATCCGGTCCCATGGACTTGTATACATTCAGGTTCCTAAGATGGTCTCGAACCAGATCCTCTCCTACAGTGGGCCCAGGGTCCCCACCCTCACCATCCCCGCGTCTGCCTTCCAAGACTTGGGTGGTGTGGTCAGAGCATTTGCCGGTAAAGACTGAGGCAAAGAAGTCTTTAAGAACCTCAGCCTTCTCTAAATCCAGGGTAGCCAGTTTTCCTTAAGTGAGGAGATGCAAAAAGGAAAACAACTTTAAAGAAATGCAGTCCCTGGTTTTTCATATTCTTTGAGAAAGATACAGAAGTGGTTATATAAACCCTCCCATCTCTACCTCACCTCTGCTGATTCTTCCCCCTCCCCATCAGACCCTTCATCAAGTGTTGTTACCACCATCTCCTGCTGGGAAATTACCATTTGCTTTTAGTAAAAGAAAATAGCTGCAACTTTAAAGTGGAGAATCTACACATGGCTGCTGCCTGATCTTCCTCTGTTTCAGCTTGCTGGGCTTTTTAATTTCGAAACAGGGAAATTAGAATACTGAGACCATTTCAGACTTATCAAAAATGCACCTTGCACTTGCTTGACTCTTTGCCAGGAGATGTTTTGAAGAACGAGAATGGAGGAGATGAGTTTGGTTTGGAAACTGTCTATGGGCAACATAGGCAGCAGCTGAGCTGTAGTAGCATGTAAAAAATATGGTTTAGCTGTTGATTCTAAATTTTGGAGAAAGAAGGCTAACCTTGAAAAACCCATTTATTCTGACTTTGTGCAAGGGTAAACAATTTGCCAGCCTAGACAGCAAAAATATTAAAAACAACTTAAGGCTTGACCTATCACATATTTGTCATCTATCGCGTTGTTTTCTCCACCCATCTCATTCATCATCTACTGGTCAAAAATTAAGGAGAAAACTTCAGTGAGTTCACAAGAAGTCAGTGTTGTGCAGACATCAAGTTTATCAGGAAGCAATGAATCATTCAAAAGCAAATGTTTAATAGTGGACAAGACACTAGACACTACCTTCTAATAAAGCAATTAGTTATCACAAAATAGTTTTGAAGGTGTGCCTGTTTGTGTGTTTTAAAAATTTATATCTTCTTAGATATGTTATTCAGAAGAACAGCAATATGCCACAAATGTTTAAGGATTTTTGTGCTTTAATTCTGCAACAGGAAACAAAACTGTGGTTTTATATCTTATTACCAAAAATCTTAGCAGCTATATCGCAAATGTCCAGAGAATATCAGCCCTACACTCAAAAGTTTAAGCTGTGCTCAGCTCACTCACAAGTTAAAGAATAAAAATGCATCAAACCAGTATAGATGTCAGGAGCCTGAAAGAACTGAGTTATAAGACATGCAGAGAAAGGGCTTATAAAACTAAAAAATCATTTGTGAACGCATCATAAAGACAATAAAAAGGATGGAACAACATCTGCATAAAGAACATCAAGGTAATTTGGTATTCTTTAGCATTAGATGACCAGATCTATGAAATCATATATGGAGACTATGAACAAAGGTACAGTTGTTCACTGTCTCTTTCAAGAAACAAACTAGGAACATCAAATGAAGTGAGGCTGAAAAAACCCCACACCCGAATATAAAAGGAGATGGGTCTACACACCAAACATAGTTGAGGTGCAAAAGTCTCTGTCATCTAATTCTGTACATCTTGTAAGTTTAAATGGGTTCAATAGACAACTTGGAAGGTTCAAAGGAAACATCTGTCAGGGATGATTATATTCCAAAATAGAGGAATCTGCTTTTGCTCACGAATGTGCCTTGGCTACAGATCTTTACAGACTTGAAGAAGAGTATGGGACAGCAACCCCATGTTCTTGTACTCTTCCCTACACAGCTCCGTCCAGGTGGACATTGCAACAGGGTTCTGGACTGGATGCTTGCCTTCGCAGAATAGCAATTCTCATGGTCTAAATATTAATTAACAATATTGATGACTGAGGTGTTTTATTAAGGTCAATGAAATCTTCGAAGTGATAATTACTTTTACAGGCTCTGACTCCTCAAACAGCTGCTGTTTCGATTAATTCATGCACGCATTAACAAACATGGAAAGATCACAGACATTGTGAAACACATTGAGTAGGATGGCTGTTTAAAAGTATCATACAGCATGCCACCTAAGTATGTCACTGGATTCATGATGTACCGATGCAGCTCCATACACTACACCAACACACTAACACAAAATCAAAAAGAACCATTCTAAAGTAAACTGAGAACTTAAATAATGTGCATATACACATATTTATTCTCAGTAGTCTACACACATTAATGTACATACATGAAAATCTCTCCAGTGTTTGACCTTTAAAATAAAACACCTAAGAAGAGCTATCCTTTGTGAGCCAAATCTCAAACATGAGGAAACAGATTTAAATAGAGACATGCCACAAACCCTTCAAATGAAAATGATGTTGACTTAAATCTCCCCTCACTACTAGAGGCAGATTTTTGGTAATATTTCTGACATCAGTTCTATTGTTTCTCCCTACAATGCACTGACCTATATGTGTTGGTGTAATTTTTCAGCTTATAATACTGATAATATTGCTTTTAGACAGTGGTTTCAGGGCCCTTTTGAGATGAGTTCTTCAAAGCTGTAGCTTAATCCATTCTCTATTAGCTTCTGTAAAGTGATTACTTCTTCAGGGCTGGATGGAATTACTTAAAGGAAATGAGCATTCTGTTACCAAACATCACTGATCTACTTCCAAAGCATTTGTTGGAATTTTAACGCTTTAGGGTTGACTGACAGGGATATAAAATAAGAGAAGACACTAACAGAAAATTTTCATATGGTAAATATGCTGACACTATGACATTTTTTTAACAAAATCCCAAAATGTGACAGGTGCTCAGGGACTGATGGCCTGTGACGGGCAATCTTGAGGTCACTGGAGCTGATACTGCTGTTAAAATGTCATTTTTTCTTTAGTTCAAAATGAAAAACTGCTCTTTGCATGTAGCTTATTAGAACCCTGCTAGAACTAGGGGCTAGGGGAAAGTCACATTGCAGTTGCAGATTACCTTTGCAATGCTCCTTCCATAGAGCACAGGAAAAAACCAAAACAAACAAACAAAAAAAAAACAGATCTACTGCATTTGTCAGATTGTAATTAGTTGGGGACATTTTCTTCTGCGCATGTGAGCTCATTCTGCTAATTCCATTAAAGCTGTGTTGGTTAGAACTAGGCTAAGATCATTTCAAAGAGTACTTATTTGCAAATAGTTACAGAAAATAGAAAGCACCTGTTATCACAGAGAAGTACATGCCTCATGAGCAAAGCAGGTCTGCCAACTTGACCACGGCTCCAAAATTTCAGGTAGCAAACCCAAAATTATGAAGGAAATTTAAAAAAAAAAGACAAAAAAGGAAGAAACTTATTGATTTCAGCACTGTTGAAACACAGAAATGTTAAAAAACCAAGCCAATTCCTGGACGTCATTTTTAAGTGTCCACATATCAGTGCAGCCAATGGCTGTTGCATGTATTCCACAATAAATAAATTTTTTTGAAAGACCTCAGAACAGCCTTCCAGTATCTGAAGGGGGCCTACAAGAATGCCAGAGAGGGACTCTTCATCAGGGGCTGTAGCAATAGGACAAGGGGTAATGGGTTCAAACTAAACCATAGAAAGTTCAGGTTAGATATAAGGAAGAAGTTCTTTCCTGTGAGGGTGCTGAGGGGCTGGAACAGGCTGCCCAAAGAAGTGATAAATTCTTCATCCTTGGCAGTGTTCAAGGCCAGGGTGGGTGGAGTCTTGGGAGATATGGTTTAGTGTGAGATGTCCCTGCCCATGGCAGGGGGGTTAGACCTAGATGATCTTAAGGTCCTTTCCAACCCTAACTATTCTATGATTCTATGATTGTGAAGTTTCTTCAGGAATAGAAGTAATTCCCAAAAAACAATATCTGAAGGTAAATAAAATACAGAGTACATGATACCACTGTTAAGAGGGCTGAGATGTGTTCTGTCACAGTATTAAAACGACTTTGTTCCTAAATTGAGAGTGTAGAAAAACAGTCCACTTTAATGTCCTGTTCATGTAAGAGACACTGGAGAATGGTCTGACTCAGAGAAGCACAGCTTGTAGTGAGTTCCCAAACAAAACATCGACAGTACAGAGATTTACAAAAGTCAGGCAGGGGAAGTGGAGCTAGATGATCTTTCAGGTACCTTCCAAGCCAAACCATTCTATGATTCTACAAAAGGAGTTTTGAAGCTTGATAAACTTTTGAACACATTTACCAAAGTATTTGTGATTCCCATCTCAAGGTGAAAAAATAATAAGCAGATAGAAAGTTAATTAGGTTCCCAAGCTTCTTAAAAAAAAAAATAATAAAAATTATGGTGTATTTTTTAAGGAAAAGTTGGCATACGGCAATCACTCTTGGTAAACATTAACAATGAATCATTCCATTCCAACCTGCCACCCTGTATGTGCTTAAAGAGTAACCAAGTACAGATCCAAGACATCCATTCTAATAAAAGAAAATACAACATCCAGAGGTCTGCAGATATCTGGGTAAGTATATTTTTAGAATAAAAACTAGAGACATACCTGCTTCTCAGAAGCTGACAAGCTGTGCAGTGCCAGTGTCACAGGAAAGACAGGGATGTGGGCAGGATCAATTCAGCTCACCTTATCTGGAGGCTAGAGCTCACTTGGGGGTCAAACGTCTACAGGACCCTTCATGCAGCCACTGCCTCAGTGCCTCCAAAGCACTGGCTGTCACAAATGATCCAGCAGCACATATAGGAGAGAAAGTGCTCCCTCCATTTAAATTTTGGTGGTTTTATGGTTGCTTGTTTATGTTTTTTCTTGTTTTATCTTGTTTTCTGTCTTTGTTTTTAAATCCTAGGGGGATCTTGCAGAGTTTAGTAAATTACCCACTGTAGCCCCCTCTGGATAACTTCAAACCCACCATGGAAATACTGTCTTGTATGACAATTATAAAAGGGCAGCATAACCCAAACATGTTCCATTGCTCCATTTCCAGTTTGCCCAGAAACAACTTGAATTTCTGTGAGCAATTCATTTCACTCCAACATACCTTATCTTATCTACGTCGGGTAGCATCACGTCTCTAAAATGTCATAGTCCTTCTGGGTGTCTTCTGGTGAGTATAACATAAAAATAAGTCTCTAATGGCTTCATCAACATTTACTTGTCATGAAGTAACACCTACTGTGCATCCCATGACACTGTCCTCAACTGTAAGACAACAAGTGCTGCTGCAGGCAGCAGTCAGCAGGCTCTTTTTTTTAGAACAGCAGCTCAGACTTTATGTTCCTCTCCTTTTGGCCAAATGTGTCAAGGAGCAGAAAGATGAGGAAAGTATCTCCTGCTCTTTCCCATCTGAATGCTCAGCTGTGGACCATACCTATCTGCAAATCTTGCTTATAGTCCTGTAATGAAAAGTTGGACAAATAAAATACAGCAGTATCACTGCTGACTTAATTATAAACCAAATGAAAATATTGTGGATTTTTTCTTCTTTACATTTTTTTTAATGAAAGTGAGAAGCACATTAATAAGAAGATAAGAAAGATAGACAAGAAAGATGAGAAAGATAAGCAGTGCACAGTTGTATTGGAAATCAGATGTAAGAACTAGAAGTTAAGCAACGACATTGCAAGAGCCATCATCTGATTCCTCTATATTAGCTTCCATAAAGGAAGAGACAAAAGCAGCCCAGACTATTTTGACAATTACAGTAGTTCCCCAATAAAGTAAGTCAGTTGGATTTCAGAGCATACTGCTCTTACTGCACACTTCAGAATTTGTCTGCAGATTGAAATGTCTTTCTATCAAAATAAATTCAGTCTGTGAGACTGTCAATGTACCTCAAGACAGTTCTGGAATTTTTTTTCTAACAAAGCCTATGGAAAGCACGTTTTGTGAAGAAAATACCCTACACAAAGAAGGGATAAATAGAAGGAGTGAATGAGAAATTGTGACAGCTCATTCAACCTTGATCTATAATCTAATAAAAAGAACAATAACACATTCCGCAGGAACTGCTGTCACCTGCAGGAAGATTTTTTCTTTGTTCCCCACTGCATTTATCCTGCAAAAGTAAATTCATTTTCATCTGACCTTGACCAGAACTATTGTCTTCTGTTCAGTTCTCTACATCGTATTGTGAACATCCCTTTTGCCTCATCTTGTAGCCCCTACTTAGAGGGAACATGAATTACTCTTCAGAAAGGAGCACAAACATGAACCTTTCCTTAGAAAGCTTAAAGAGCTTGTCTTCGGTTCAAGAAGCACCAACATTACTGAATACCCACACAAAAGCTGATGGCCAAGTTGTGTAACTTATCCAGCGTACTTTTTTAACTATTCACCTATCTTTCTCAAAACCCCATATCTAAGAGCAAACTTTCTATGTTTCAGCAATTCTATCCAAAGCATTATTTTAAATTGTCATTTGATTTTCTAAATACAAACCAAATTACAATCTCAGAATTTATTACATATTTTTATTCACAGTACACTTGGTTCTTTGTATTCAATATAAGCATTATACGTTATCAGAAATTATCTATTAACTGTGTCTCAATTTTTAGCCTTATATTATTAAGGAAAACTAAAATTATAGGCAACAGTAGAAAAAAGTCAGCAACTCATACTAGGGAAACCATGCAATCATTTTAAGCATTCACTCAGTTCAGTAGCACAAGTCTGAGAAATTTTCTTTTTCTGGAGATTATTTACATATTTTGCCAGGTAAGGACAAAGGGGAATGTCTTTAAACTGAAGGAGAGAAGATTTAGATTAGATATCAGAAAAAACATCCTTCACTATGAGGATATGGAACAGGTTTCCCAGAGAAGTGTGGAATGCCCCATCCCTGGAAATGTTCAAAGCCTGGCTGGACAAGGCATTGGTCTAGTGCGAGGTGCTCCTGTGTATGTCAGGGGGGTGGGAAATAGATGAGCTTTAAGGCCCTTTCCAACCCAAACCATCCTATGATTCTGTGTCTTAAGTAGGTTGTCATGGGTAGTTTTTCATGTATTTCTGCAATTTCATATCTTGGCAGCAAAGCCAAATAAGGCATCTTAAAATTTTAAATAATGTAACTTGTTTTCCTAAGTATTTGACACTATTATCAGCAATGAAAAAGCATGGTCTATAGGACACGGTTTGAACCCTTGAGTTCTGTACTGTGCTTTGTCAAACACCTGGTCTAAGTTTGTCTAAACATTTCAGCTCTTTCTCCCTTCTTGTTCTTGTTTGCTATTTTCTCTATTTTGGCTATGGTCTCCTCGGAGCAGGAGCTGCTCCTCATTTTGTGTTTGCATGATGCCAGCCACAACAGAAGCTTAATGTTGGTTTGGACCCTGCTGTGGATGTCTTGCTGACCACCTCTGGGGACACTGGGAAGGATCTTTTTCTCCTCATGCCACACTGGGCTGTGTCAGGTGTTGTGCTGGTTGGCTTGCTCACTCACTGGCTTTGCTGCTTCTCAGAATTCCAGGGATGCTGAAGCCACATGAGATCTCATCCCGGGTTCAGCAGTAGCAGTCATTTTTCTCCTTCTTAGTAGCTGGTGCAGTGCTGTGTTTTTGACTCTCAGCCTGGGAACAGCACTGATAACACCAATGTTTTTAGTTGCTGTTCAGTAATGTTTACTCTGACCAAGGACTTTCTGAGTCTCATGCTCTGCTAGGGATGAGGGGAAGCCAGGAAGAAGCAGAGACAGGACACCTGACCCAAATTAGCCAAAGAAGTATTCCATACCACAGCACATCCTGCCCACTATATAAACTGGGGGCAGTTAAGTGGAAGGGCTAGATCACTGCTCAGGTTGGGCTGGGTATCAGTCAGTGGGTGGTGAGTGATTGTATTCTCTTCCCCTGTTATTTCCCTTATCATTATTATTATTGGTGGCAGCAGTAGTGGTTTGTGTTATAGCCTAGTTACTGGGCTGTTGTTGTTTCAACCCTTTGGGAGTTATATTCTTTCGATTCTCCTCCCCATCCCTCCGGGAGAGGGGGGAGGAAGGGAGGGAGTGAAAGAGCGGATGCTTGATTCTGGATTGTTGGCTGCTCCTAAACCATGACAGGTCTGTAAGATGAATTTGACCACACCTAAGAAGATACCCATTGCAGGTACCCATTTAATAGTGGTTTGGTTCATGGATAAACCAGAAGTGAATTAAGAGAAGGAAAGGGAGTGCACATTGCACGCACAGTGGTAGCATAAGGGGCAGCCAGATACCCAGCAAGGCAGGCAGGTGTGGGGTGGACAGACATCCTCTCCTACCCTGAATGACAACATGAAGGAGGAAAAGAATGCTGTTTCTGCAAAAGCTCTCAGAAACAACAATGAAGCTCCATCTCAATTAAATTGCAACCCCATCTACTTTTGTCTTACCATGGAGCTTCACAACGTAAAGGCCTGAACTAGAAGCACAAGATACTGTCAGGGCAGCAGTGATAAAAGAGCTGGATGGGAGCAGGATTTATTTTCTTTCAGAAGGAAGAAGCACTTGTCACTGCTCCAACTTTCTCTCATTCCAAAATATTTTGCTCCTCACCAAAGCCCTTGGGGTACTGGAGTCAGTATAAATCAAATGCAGCCAATCTGACAATATTGGATTTAAATGTGTTCTTACTAGTACCTCCGCCACTGAGAAATGTTACAGCAAAAATAGTCTTCAAAGCAGCTGTAAAAAGTTTCTCTTGCTGGCCTTGCTTTGCACAGCTTAGCACTCCTCAATATTTCCCAGGGGAATGGCTTTAAGACACCCATCTTTGTTATTTTCCTTTCAAAATTGTCTTTAAAGGAATGCTGTCCAAGGACAGGGTGTACTTTATGACTTTCAGCATCTATTCAGAAAAGATTTAGAACACTATGTCCCAATACTACAAACATTTACTTACATCATACTACTGCTGCAGGTGGCACTCATAATTATGATTAAAGTATGCATAGTCAGGGGCTACAAATATTTGTCACGTTTATGTAATAAATGTGTATTTATGCATCAGTTTCCTCAGGAGAAATCCTCAGGCAAAGTATGCATTTCCTTTATTCTGCTTCCTGGACATAAACCAGTCATAAATTTATTCTTATATTCTCTAAGAGCCACTGTCATTCCTCCAGTACTGTCATAGAATCATCAGAGAATGGCTGGGGTTGGAAGGGACTTTAAAGATCACCTAGTTCCAATCTCCCTGCCATGGGCAGGGGCACCACACACTAAACTATGCCACCCAAGACTCCATCCAACCTGGCCTAGAACACTGTCAGGGATGGAACATTTGCCATTTCTCTGGACAACCTGTTCCAGTGCCTCAGCACCCTTACAGGAAAGAACTTCTTCCTAATATCTGATCTAAATCTACCCTCTGTCAGTTTAAAGCCATTCCCCCTTGTTCTATCCCTACATCCCTTGTAAAAAGTCCCTTTTGAGATGTCTTGTAGGCCATTTTTTGGTACCAGAAGGCTGCTCTAAAGTCTCTCTGGAGCCTTCTCTTCTCCAAGCTGAACAACTCCTGCTCTCTCAGCCTGCTTCTGTAGGAGAGGTGCTCCAGCCTCTGATCATCTTCACAGCCTTCCTCTGGACTCATTTCAACTGGTTTGGTAAAATACATTGTAGTACTCATTATTTATTATTCAATAATGTTTAATAATTAGATCCATAGCACCCATTTAATTCTTCACCAAGGCCAAATAATTTGTTATAAAAATCGTACTTGGAAAAAGGACAGAATTCAGTAAATATAATTTAAAACAAAATTAAGTAAGACCATTCTTCCAACATCCTGTACCACAACCTGTAACTGTCTGATAGCTACCACCATAAGTGTAACTAATTGGATCACATTCAACCTTCAAACCACTGTTCAGGTTGCCATTCTCATTGGCACCAAGTGCATGATCTCTTCTTGGTTAATGGAAATCCCATTCACATTTGCTTTCAGAACCACTACTTACACAAGTTCTTAATGAATCAAGACCTGCACCTATGCTTTTCCAGTGACTCACTGTATTATATTTACAGTAATTGATCTGGTGCTTTCATCAAACTGTTATTCAAGTAACTGAGCACCGTCAGTTTGCAGGTACCTCACTGAGACTCTTATTTTTAGATCCTATTCAAAAGTTCTGTCTGTTCAATGTTGACAATATGAAATGAATTCTGCTGGGCTGAGCTGTTCGAGAGCTGTGAGCACAGGTGTGTAAGCTGCTTTACAGGAGCTGTTTTAAAGGTACAGAGAGATTAACACTTTAAACCTGACCAGTCTTTAGGGCCAGCTGAGAATGTTGTTTTACTAATCTGATTGACTTCCATGACACACAAAATAATGGGAACTGTTGTGAAGTGCAAAAGCTGTTTTGAAATGACAAGCAATAAAACAATTTGAGATCACTGAAATAAAATAAAGAATATAAATAACTAATCACCTTGACATTTTTAGGAGGTTACAGTTAAGAGTGATAATGGAAGTTCACATGATGCAATTTACGGGAGTTGACACAAAGCCATTAATAACATTTCACATGGCACAAGCCAGCTCACCTTGATAATAAATCTCAGTGACTCTGGGCAGTTCACAGGCATGGTTAAAGATGCACTACTGAAAAACACAGAAGATGGGTCAGTGCTTGTACAGGAGTGCATCAGAGCAGAGTTTTTGCTTTCATTTAGTAGTTCATTTTCATTCAAGGGTGGTTGCATCACTGACAAAACAGATTCATAAGCATTTTTTCCTCTGCTGACAAAATAAACCCTAATATCTTCAATAATTATTAATTATATAATTACAAGAATAACAACTCTTTTTCTTTGTAGATTTTGGTGTATATACAACACTTTTCTAACTCTCTTTTCTCTGAAGTAGACGCCTCCTGACTTTAAGAACCCTTTTAAAACCATAAACTGCCCCCTATCAAATTTGTCAAAACAACAAAGATGCCTTTCAATGACACTACTAGGGCAGAGTCTTTTACCTAGTTTTGTGTGTGCCTGCACAATAAATGGGAGGGGAAAAGTGTTCATTTCCCTGTTTGGAATAAATGATAAGACGAGCTAACAGTGTAGAAGCAGCAGAAAATTCTGCTTTGATGCAAAAAGGATGTCCAAACCCTAAAATTCGTCATTATGTCTAGCAGACATAAGGAGAACACTTGAAACAAAAACCCTATTAGATGTAGTCTGTAGTAAAAGAAATTGTACTTGTGTGTGAATTAAGGGTGCTCAGAGCCTGTGTGCTGCTCTGGTTCTCTTGCTGTCCTATCCTATGGAAGCAAACACACATTGAGAACATTTGCGAACACATAACAAATCACATATTTTGAAAAATAATTGTAAAAATCACCAAATAAATTTACTGTAATGGA
The DNA here is from genome assembly GCA_039720435.1 of Amazona ochrocephala. Taxonomy (NCBI): domain Eukaryota; kingdom Metazoa; phylum Chordata; class Aves; order Psittaciformes; family Psittacidae; genus Amazona; species Amazona ochrocephala. The sequence goes on along the minus strand of CM077884.1, from coordinate 39,328,667 downwards.
TCTCCATCTGGGATGGAGAAACCCACTTTTTCTCTTAACTAACGTGACAAATACTGCAGTGCTTCAGTCTAAAGCCATTCATCCCCAGAGAGCCATGTCACCACTTGACCACTATGACTCACTGGTATTTGGCTACTTGACAACTTGTTAGCTAATTTGGCTACTTGTTTTGATTTGAAATCTGAATATTTCTGTGTTCCTGCCAGAAGAACAAAGATGCATCCAGCTCCAGAGCAACCATATTCAAAGCAAAACTGGTGGAAATAAAACAGTCCCTAGGCAGATGCAACTGTGTGCCGGCAGCAGTAACAAATTAAAAATAAATAAATTTCATTGGTATTTACCTACTACTTGCTAAAATACACATTCTGGCAGCTACCCTGTCCCTGCACACTCCTTTCCATCTCTGCTGGTTGGATGTAACTTTCCCCACAGCACTACACATTACCTCAATTGCAACCACTCTCTCACAGAACACAAGAAGCCTCCTCACTTGCAGTACAATTTTCTCTCCAATAACAGAAACTGCATCAGTCAAAGTTCTGCAGCTCCTGTACAGCTGATGCTTGCTCTCAGATCAATTTTCCAGCCTGTTCTCAAGGAAGGATTAATGTGTAGGATGATCTGCAGAGGACAGGTTATTATTCAACAATTCACAGATGTGCTGTTTAATACAGGTACAACCAATTTCAACCATCCCTCTCCTACCTAATCTTTGTGTCATGCCTATAAGCAGTTTATTTAGTATTTTTAGAGCACCTCAGAAGCAGGGATACGTGACTGCAGTGCTTGCATGCGAAAGCCTTGTGAGATCCTGCTAACTTTGCTCTCACAGACCATTGTTCTCACAGCCCCCTGGAGCGCACTAGGAGAAAACACTTTCTGGAGGAGCACATGCGCAGAGGCTGCCAAAACACTGTAGGTGGAAGAAGAGAGGAGATTTAAGTCACTTAGCTTGAGAGGCTTCAAGCTGGATAAAGCCCTGAGCAACCTGCTCTGGCTCCCTGAATTTAGGCATGCACATGTACTATCACACAATATCTTCTGCCTTCAACAAAGACTCCTGCATTTTTTTTTAATGTGTTTGTACTTGTATGCATTCTCCAGCAGCAAGAAAGTAAATGGTATACAACAACATATTTCACACTGAATCCACTTCAGAAGTTTGACAGCAGGGCTAGAATGAATTGCAATGTGGTCTACATTGCAATTACATCGGACCAACTGCTGAGTAACCAGCACTTCTGAATTCCAACTTGTGGCTTTACACCATTTCAGATGGCAGCAGCTTAGACAAGAAACGAACATCTCACAAAGGATCTTAAAGCTTCATTACAGAAATGGCCACTTAACTGAGCTCCATCTCAAATTCTACTCAACCAAAGAAAAGCAAAGCACTTGCAACACTAGGCAAAGCATCTAAAATGCTGTTCTTACTTTAGGATTAACTTTATTTACAAAAATTGGTCATTTTTAGAACAACCAAGCAGACAAAGCTTTAGAAGGAATAGCCACTGTTGCATTGCAAGGTTCACAAAGCATGCTAGGTTTGTCCTGGTCTTTCTACCTACTATGGTATTTCAATGTTGTGTTTTGAAATTTCTAGAGCTGGCTTAGGCCAATAAACTTGACAGGCTGTGTTCAGAGTGGATAAATCACTCACAGGAATTGGCCTCTCAACATGCGCATGAAGCTGGATCCCAGGGCAGCTGCTGCCTGGCAATGAGGGCTCTTATTCAGCAGGAAAGCGGGAAATGGAGTCAGCAGAGAGGGTGAAGCCCTTTCTGTGCCACCTAGTAAAACCCAACCTGCAGTTTTTATTTAATATATCAACCTCTGTGTTGTTACAAAACCTCAAACACATTGCCAGCAAATATATGTGCACAGCAAATGCAAAAACCTTGTCTAGCAACAGGCTCAGGAATAAATGTGGGGCTTTTATAAGATCAATGATTGTGTGTTTTTTTTTTTTTTAAAACACACTTTAAAAAAGATGGCATTATCACTGAAGTATTCATATTCAATTTAAAATGGATTAGAGAGCACTCTGAGTGTAAGTGCTGCTCTCTAAGTAGCAATGATATTTCAACTATGTATACAGCGTATTATATTTCATCTCTTTGTACTTCTTATGAAAGCTTCAGTGCAGCTTCTGGTATCTACACTGTTATTAAAGCTTCTCATTGTAATACATTAAAGAGCATAAATGCTCTTTTACAATAGTCCTTCGCATGCTGTCTCTGTTGTTGCTTCTTCAGCTGCCTTCAAGAGCACGGATGTAACCAGAAACAGAAGAGTGCTCAAGCAAAGAAACCAAGAAGGGTGTACTAGACTGGGCGTCTACAAAAAAGTAGCAAAAAGCTTAGACAAATCAAGTTATCTGGCAACTCGGAGGAGCAAAATATCTTCTAGATCTTTCTGCTAGAGGACAAAGGCTGGAAGCAGTGCCAACTACTGACGACATGGTGCTCACATTGTCCATTTCATACAGTGTGCATGGAAATGCTTGCAAGTATTTCAGTTTTAATGCTCAACCGTTGCAAAGAAAACTTTGTGCGCAGTAAATCCAGCAAATGGCTTTGTTCAAATGGCAATACAGACACTCCAGTCACCAGTGTCTAGATTGCATTAATCTCTCTAAACCAATTGTACAAGAATTTCCATAAAACCTGTGTATTGTGTATTGATTTTCCTATTCATATTTTATCACAGAAAGTTCTTTCTGAACCATACCACAGCTGTTTTCTCCTTATATTGTAACAGTTTTTAAAGCTGTAAGCTGTAATTGAAATTTCCATCACATAATCATGTGTATATACACTGACAAATTTCTGTAAAAATGTCACTGATTCAAAATGTAGGAAACAGACGTCCAAATTTTCACAGGTCACACATGACAATATAGCAGGCTTTTTCACAGAGCAAATCTCATTAACCCTCTCAAGGGCAGTGATAGTGGCTTCCTTATCTAATGCAGGTAGTTCCTTAATTCATCATCTCCATCATATTTACTTTCTCATTTATCAAAGAACATGTGAGTACCCTTAACTAATGAGATCATGTTAGACATGGAACTGAAAGCCACCATAAGGCTGGCCTGTGTTATTTTATTGCTATTTTGTTGCTACTGGGACAATGAAGTTGTCTTTATTTTTACCATATGGTCATACCAATGTCACCAGTAGTATCTCACAAACCACCCTCCGTTTCACTGCATGAGAGTATACCATGCAGCCCTGATTTAAACTGGACCATATCCACCTTACGCAGAGACACTGAAAACTGAAGTTTCATTAATTATCCAGATTATTATGCTATGTCTTATAACAAATTTATAAAATCAGAACAAACCAAGATTTTGTCCATTACCCATGATTTTTGCTTTTATGTTTACTAAATATTATAAAGTACAATTTCTTCAGTAGGTCTCTAATAAAAGCAAATTAATAATTCATACTTTATTGCAGCCTAAATATCTAAAGAAAAAACATGAAAGTTTAAAAATAGCAAGTGAAGAAAATAAATGGAAAACTAATTTATTTGCTAAAAATAGGATTGTGAGATTTAGTTTTACTTTAAATGATCAAACTGGGATTGATAACACAATATCCAAGCACTTAAGTGTAATTCCATGATGCAGTTGAACGACTACTCTAGCCAAGACATTCCTTTACAGAGAAAAATGGTAAAGTTTAATTCTAATTAAAAGAAAATAAAATTACGTAGCAAAAAGAAAAGTATCATTCTCATAAACCGAAACCATTCTGTTTCAGATATCCTTAGTCTTTTCTGCAAACCCATTTTTCTCCTTAGAAGTAATCAACTCTGAAGAATGGTATCTTCCCAGGAAGCCTCAGTTATTTGAAATTATTACGGATTTGTTTGAAAAGATAAAATGGTAACTGGTCTCCTATCCCTCCCCCCTCTTTTTTTAATAAAAAGAAAAATCAGAAATCAAAAGTGGTTTCTTTTATTGCTTCCCCCACCACTTCCAATTTTTATAACTGGAATCAAGAATACTTTTACCTCACATATTAACCGATAAAAATAGTTATTCATCAATTTCTCAGTTGTTTTGTAAAATATTCCATTATATTTAGACAATTTATATTCTATTTAGACTGAAACTTTTTTTTTTTAAGAAAAGAGTATATTCTGCTTTTCTATGTTATAACAACAAATAACTTAATAAACAGTGAAAAATGTTGAAAACATCATGGCAATTGACTCCAGGTAAGGGGAGTACATGCCACAAGGTTCTGCATATAAAGCTGGCTTGAAAGAGAAGAATATCATAACAAAATGGAAGACATTTCACTGAACACTGCTGCCATGGCTTTGGCTGCTCATTTTACTTCCTCACACTCTGTTTTTGGCCAGAGTGGTGAAATAATCTGCTCTGAAGAGCAGCTGGCAGTGTACAATAAAGGTGTATTTGGGGTGATCTGTATGCTAAAATGCATGTCAGAACTGTTTTTATCTTGCTAAGCAGATTTGTTGAGAAAATCATTTACTCACTACAAGTACCACAAGTATTAGCATATAAATCATAAATCACAACCACCAGCACTGGCAATAATATCCTTACATCAGTGCAATTGTATCTATTTTTTTAAACATACCCTTGTCTCTTCCACACAACAATACTGATAGCTCCAATCTTCTATTTAATTTGTTCCAGATAATGCTGCTTGTTATCTGCCTGTATTTGTTCCTTAACTATAATAACAGTATTGTCCTGAAAAATTGCATTTGACCCTCTTAGAGGTGTGAATACTGAATTCACACAAAACTACTTTAAGGTATTTTCCTAGAAATGATTAGGCCACATATACATAGTTACATATTTCTTCTTCATTAACTTCAGAATATGATTTTCAGAAAAAAAAGAAAAAGAAAAAAAAAAGACTATTTTTTTCTAAATGAAAAAAAAATACTTCTAGACAGCAGGAAAGTCTTAATTTTTCTAGGAAATACTTCCCAAGAATTTTTTTTTTAGTTTCATTCTATAATTCCCATTAACATGTCTTGGTTAACATGTCTACACTCACTCAATCAGTGTAACGATGGAGAATGATATGAACTGCAATTATTTCCTTCTCCAAGTCTTTGTGTCTATACCAACAAATCTACCATTAACTTGAAGGTGACTAAAAAAATGAGTATGAATTTTGTCTTCATATTATTATTATTCCTGCACTTAAATACAGCTATTACAGGTTTAAAAATATTTTAAAAATTCCACTTAAAAATTTGAAAGGTCATTAATTTAGTACATGCAGAGGGGTGGAAAGGATATTTTAACATGATCAGAGGAGACAAACGAAGGCATTTTTCCACAACACATTCAAATCACCAATTTTTAATTGGCTGTTCTTGTGAGATTTCTGCCATTTTTCTCTGTAAGTTTTATAAAGATTGAATCCAAAGAACAGCATCTAAAAAAAGTCTTACATGCAGAATAGAGATGAAGAAGAAAAAAAACATTTCAAGTGTGTACTTAAGAAAAGGACTAATTTCATCCCTAACTGAAGTGAACCAGAACAATTTTGAAGTGTTCAAAACTTCTTTCAAATTCTTTCTCTGTTTTGATAGAATAGTTTTCCCATTTAAAAGCCCAGTATAACCTTTAAAATACACTTAAGAAATAAAAAACAAAAATAATTGCAGTATTTTTTGCATAAAAGATCATTACAGGCCGTGAACCTCTGAATCTAGTTGACAACAGATGTGAAACTTGAAGTGCTCTTACACCTACTTGTAAATACATTGGTTCATCATTTTTTTTTTTTTTTTTAAATCCCTCACCAGAACAAAAAGCATAAGTTCTTCACATTCACTGATTTGTTTATTTATTTATAACAGGACTGGAAAATATCTGTCATTTCAGGAAATATATATAGGATATTAAACTAACGATTTCATAATGGTCTCCAAAAACTCTAAATACTAAGAAGAAAAATATCTCAACTACTTAATGGTTCTATAGGTTTTATAGTTATTTTTACTGACATAATGAATATTTTGCAACTTGCCCAATGCACCAGGATATTTACACTTATTTCCTTGCAATTGTTTCCTTGCATTTTGTACATATTTAGATGTCACATAAATGTTTATATTCTCCAAAATGTAGTAAAAAAAATCCAAAGCAAGAGAACTGACACAAAATTTTCAATGCAATTAATTAGCTTTCATGAGGAAGGACCTGGCTTAGAATAGCGTACTTAATAAAATTTCAAGAACAAAAAAAAAATAAAAATCAATCTTTATATTTTACGGGTGTATGATCTCTAATTTCGTCTTTCACTGACAAGTCCTGTTACTTTAACACAGAATTTACATTTGAAACAACTGATGAAATAGCAGTTAATATCTTGTACAAGATTCTTCAATAGCAGAGATTTCTTCCAATTCTATACCAGTTATGCAACAAATGAATTAAATAGAAGGAGGCTAAATTGAGAAAATGTCCTACTTAAATACGCTTGGATTAAGTATGGTAATAATATACTCTATATTCACAAAAAGGCAGAAGAAAGAATTCTGGCAGCATTAGGAATGTACATGATATCCTTTCATAAGCAGTGTATTTAGGCTCTCTTGTTTGAAATAATTATTTTACAGTGTAACAAACACACAAGTTTAAAAGCCTACTTATTGGATTTTTTTCATATTATAAAGCAAGCTTCTGAAAGAAATATTACCAGTATTAAAATAGAAGTAGTTTCAAGTTTGATGATTTTGACTAAAACCACCTTGTAGTAAGGCATGTGTGTGATTTTCATACTGTTTAATTTCAGAAGGGGAATGAATACTGACCTCTGTGGAACATCACTTATCACTGATCTCCACTTGGACATTGAGCCAGTGACCACAACTCTTTGAGTGTAACCATTCAGCCAATTCTTTATCCACACAGTTGTCCACCCATCAAATCCACGCCTCTCCAATTTAGAGGCAAGGATGTTGTGCAGTAGTGTCAAATGCCTTACACAAGTCCCGGTAAATTACATCAGTCACTCTTCCTTATCAACCAACATCGTAGCCACATTGTAGAAGACCATCAAATTTGTCAGGCATGATTTGCCCTTTATTCCCATCAGCCGTGCAATTTGGCCAGATCAGATCTCTTGGTTCAAAGCTAGACTGATTCTGTATCATATGTAATAAAATATAGTAGTGTCAATATTACCTGTATCCTAAGGTATTAATATAGGATTATATAGATCCCAAGTCTATTTTACAAATGAACCATATGAACTAATTTACTCCCCAAATGTATGTTTTTAACTTCTGATGACAATCTAATGAGCTCCCAGAGCAACAGCTCAAACAGGAATTCTCTCTAAAACATGAAATTCCCCAAAACTCCTTTATAATATCCCATCTAAGTGTTCAGCAGGACTGCATGTCATAGTATGGTGGTACTACATTGCAGATATTGGTCCACATGTTTTAACAGTGATGTGATTTCACCTTTTAACAGAATTTAATAATTATCTTTCAAAAGGAAAGAAAATAAGACTAGTATTGAGGAGAGGTTATATTCAAACAAAAAGTTATTTCTATTAATTTTAAATAAATATGTTATATTTTCCAGACCATTTATAAGAGTAACTTTGTCTTTTTACTTGCCATTTATAGTTCAGAGCATAATTCTGAGATTGTCTTCCCTTGGTTGTACTTCATGGGCCAACACTCTGCACCATACACATGATACAAGGAGAATATTACTTCACTTGTTAACAGTCATCAGAACATAAGACCTTGCTGGGTTGACTAAAAGAAACGTTTTAAATTTTGATCTCTAGAGAATCATTGTATTGCTGCTCTATAACTCTGATTTATTGATGTTTCCTTTGCATACTGCAAAGCGTTGCTTACTCTCACCAGTCATTATTGCTTTCGTTTGCAGTATTTGGCTGGAAGCAAATAAGCAAGGTAGATGGGGGTTTAGGGAAATGTAAAACTGAAATCATCATATTAACCACTGCACATTTATAATATCTTTCATTAGCTTGTGCAGACAGGGTAAAAATGACACCTCATATTTTACTGCAGATTGCACTCAGAAGTGGAATGACATAGAAAAGTTTGGAATCCCGAGTACTGTATCTGCCAGACTTCATCCTTGATTACATTTGGTCTACATTATTTTCATAGTCTTAGCCTTGGCTGAAGTTTTAGTCCATCTGCATGGTTTAGTTACAAGAACTGGAAAGGAGAGAAGCTGTTCCCTGCTGGAGGCATTGATCTATTTGTGTACAAGCATATGGGGAAACAATTTACCAATTATGGACCGCAAGTCCAGTTAATTCACGAGTATTGTATTTGCATAGATGATTAACAAAACCAGACACAATTTCTATCTAATATTGTTATAGCAAAAGCTACGCATCTTATTTTGTCACAATGGTAGAATTTAGTACAAAGCTGACCTGTCAAGACTACAATTGCACACACATTTCTCAGCAAGCAATTAGAAATTTGCTACTTAATAAACCCAGAATTGCAGCCATATTGTTCTGAAGCTGGATACCTGGAAGTCCCAAAGTCTTGGCTTTGATTGAGGCTTTCAGAGTTTGGGGGATAAAACCCTCAGGAAAACCCCTAACTCTCACACCAAGGAACTTGATTAATTTTGCCACTTGCATGGTCACATCAGTGTCTGCATTTCTAATACTGCTAATAGCTTTTGAGCTGTGTCACAGCCAGTATTTATTGCAAGTTTCCTTCTTCTTGCTCAGCACTTCTTACTGCTTATGTAGGACCCCTCTCATTCTTAGACTATGAAACAGAAAAGAAAATCAGTGCCACAGAACATCACTAACACTTTGCTTCAGCTGTTCTTATTGAGAAGTCAGCAGCACAAGCCCCGAACAGTTTGTTCACTGAAAATTGTATAAAACACCAATTTAAAAAAGCTGACTCCTCTCTCTAGCTTCTGCCATTGTAAGAAAACCTTTCCCCACACAGGAAGTAAAAGGAACTCTTAAGAAGAGTAGAAAGTTAACAACTATGTTTTGACCCCTTTAATAGATGTTCAAAGGTCCAAGATGAGTATTACTACTGGGGAAAAAAAAAACAACAACAAAACAAAACCAAAACAACCAACCCAAAACAGAAAGAAAAAGAAAACCCCCACCCTATAACTGAAACCAAGCAAAAAAAAAAAAAAAACCCTGCCAAATAAAACCCAACAACAACACAAAAAACACAAGACAACCAATCCAAACGCCCCATGAAAAACTCCAACCCAAAATCTCTCTTATTACATCTGTTCTGGTCCCTGTGTTAATTGTTATGTATATCCTGAGAGCAGAGCATTCTGTCTGTTCTTGCCTTTATAATTAGTGCTGAAGAGCCAGGATACTGTGCATCAATTCTGGCAGCAGACACAGACAACCTTGGCATTTTTTTTTGTTTGGACTCATTCTCACTGGTGTCAATGTAAAGCTAGCGGGTAACGGTTGCCCTACCAATGCCTGCAGAGATTTACATGACTATGATAAATGATGGCTAGATGAAATGGTTGTTCAATTAAATGATGTCCAAAAGGACTAACTCCTGCTTTTCCAGCAGAAAGCGAGAAGGTGCACTACATGCTGGCAGAGCCTGAAGTCTTCCTACCAAGATCTCAAGCCTTTGTGAGCATTGTCTTGGGTTTAATTGCTATTACCTAGCTACAGTACTGGTTGCAGTCTGCCATGTGACACTGCTACCTGAGTACAGATCAAAGGATATACTGACTGCAGGGCAGCTCCTGTACCCCTTTCACAGTACTCCCCCCCTCAAAAAAAAAAAAAAAAAAAGAGGAAAAAAAGAATAATTTGTTCTTTGAAGCTTTTCCTAGGGCACAGTATCTGGAGAACTTGATGCCTCTGAAACCAGAACTGAATGATTTTCATCATCACACATCTTTTGTAATGAAAAGCTAATTTAGCACTTCCTTGTAAATTATTAACTCCCCCTACAACACTTAACTCCCCACAAAACACTGAAGATACCGTAGTTCAGTGTCTGAAAGCACTAATCTTATATTTGATCCGATATTTGCTAAGAATGGATTGAAAACATATATGCCAGCTAATTCATTATCTACAAATTAAAGAAAGAATATCTTTAAGATAACTGCAAAGAATTATTTCAGCCTCTTACGGCTGGAACTCTGCAATTCATGCTTCCCACAGGTGCTCAACATACCTTCTCTGCTGACAGACACACACGTTCTCTCATGTACAGTACTCCAACACATTCACACTAATCTGAGTCATTCTCGCTAGAGAGAAAGCAACATTAGACTTCTCACAGATTTTATAGTTTTCAATTTTCTTGGATAAATCCTCAATAATCTCTCTCCTTGCTTACCATATTTCAATGAATGCCACCTGTAACTCAATTTCCCTTTCTTCAAAAATTGCTTATTTCTTCTTACACATCAGCATTTCTACATTCTTGAAATTTTAGCTCAATTTTAGAGTCATTTTAAGCTCACAATTTTACCTTTGAAATTCTGCCAAACATCAGCCGAAATATGCATTGCTTGCCACTCCAGTCACTTCTACCAAACATCTTTTATATTGCCCCCCCTTGTTGTTTGTTGTTTGGTTTTTTTTTGTTTTTCAGTCTTTATTTCAAATACAGTGAGTAAACAGAACTGAGAGAACATAAATTAACGGTGTCCACAGCCAAAGCTGTGCCAGATTGGATGGGGCAACCTGGTATAGTAGAAAGCATCCCTGCCAGGTGTCCCTGGCCTAGTGGAAGGTTTTCCCCCTGTAGTAGGTGAGCTGGAACTAGACGATCTTTAAGTTTCCTTCCAACCCTAACTGTTCAATGATTCTACCTTTAAATGCATATGTAAGTATCTCTCAATTATGTATGTGGTGCTATGGCAATAATAACGGTAGAATTTTACAAACTGCTGTGGCTGGAACATATACCAGGACAGAAAAATCTTGCCAACGTGTGTCACATTTTCACATCTAGACTGCTTTGTTTAGCCATACTATTTCTTTAGAAGAGGACTCATGGGGCAGTCCATAGAGATGGGGACACTGCCCTTCACATTCTCTTTGGTCTTGTTCAGAAGAGCAGCAATATAATAGAGCATGGTGAACAAGTACAGAATTTTTACGTCTAGGAAACCCTCAACAGCTGCTTCTCTCTTGAACAGCCACTTTCCTGCTCAGCTTTAATTAAAAACTTACAGACACAAAAAGGGGTCAGGATTTACTTAAGAAAGCAGGTCCAGCTGGAGACCAGTAACGAGTGGTGTCCCCCAGGGATCGGTGTCGGGACCAGTCTTGTTCAACATCTTTGTGGGTGACATGGACAGTGGGATTGAGTGCGCCCTCAGCAAGTTTGCCGATGACACCAAGCTGTGTGGTTCGGTTGATACGTTGGAGGGAAGGAATGCCATCTAGAGGGACCTTGACACGCTTGTGAGGTGGGCTGATGCCAACCTAATGAAGTTTAACCATGCTAAGTGCAACGTCCTACAGCTGGGTCGGAGCAATGCCAGGCACAGCTACAGATTGGGCGGGGAGGAGATTCAGAGCAGCCCTGTGGAGAAGGACTTGGGGGTGTGGGTTGATGAAAAAATGAACATGAGCCGGCAGTGTGCGCTTGCAGCCCAGAAAGCCAACCGTATCCTGGGCTGCATCAAAACGAGTGTGACCAGCAGGTCGAGGGACGTGCTCCTGCCCCTTTACTCTGCTCTCGTGAGACCTCACTTGGAGTATTGTGTGCAGTTCTGGTGTCCTCAACATAAAAAGGACATGGAACTGTTAGAACAAGTGCAGAGGAGGGCCACGAGGATGATCAGGGAACTGGAGCACCTCCCATATGAAGACAGGATGAGAAAGTTGGGGCTGTTCATACTGGAGAGGAGAAGGCTGCGTGGAGACCTCATAGCAGCCTTCCAGTATCTGAAGAGGGCCTACAAGGATGGTGAAGAGTGACTTCATTAGGGACTGTAGTGAGAGGACAAGGGGTAATGGGTTTAAACTTAAACAGGGGAGGTATAGATTGGATATGAGGAAGAAATTCTTTACTGTAAGGGTGGTGGGGCCCTGGAATGGGTTGCCCAGGGAGGTTGTGGATGCTTCATCCCTGGCGGCGTTCAAGGTGGGGTTGGACAGAGCCTTGGATGGCATGGTTTAGTGGGAGGTGTCCCTGCCCATGGCAGGGGGGTTGGAACTCGATGATCTTGAGGTCCTTTCCAACCCTTACTATTCTGTGATTCTATGATTCTATGATTCTATAAATATTCATCTGAAAGGGACTTCAGAATGAAAAATATATTAAAAAGGTTGTGCATGAAACAGACTTCTTGGCTCCTTTCATGCCCACTCATTCTTCTTAAATTGCATTTTAGAAGTTTTGTGGAGATTTTTTTTAATAGCTTTCTTCAGTTATTATTTTCACTTGTACTGCTTTCTAAGCTGGTCTTTATTTTATTGGTAGAAATATTTGAAAAAGAATAAAAAACCTCATTAAAATCAATAAGAGTTTTCAAGACTGTTTCCTACTCACCTTGTTCAAACAGCAAATAATCTAAAGAACTGGATATTATTTTTTTTTAAGCTTTGTCTTTTCTGTCCATCCACATATTTAGGGTTCTTTGGACTGTTTGCTCACTACAGAGGGTGGGATAAGAAGGTTGGTGGTCGTTTTGTGCCTGACTGATGGTGAGGGATTTCTGCCAAGCCTTCATCCCTTTGCTTTATCAGCTCCTTTCTGACCAACAACACCCGAATCACTCCCTCTAGCGTGCTCTGCAACACAACATAGGATGATGAATAAATGTCACCAAAGAGTATGTACTTGCATACACATATATACAGACCTTTTTGAGCCCAAGTAAAATTCAGTTTTTCTTTTCTGAACTTTTGAGAACTGTTACCTGATATCAGCTTGACATATCCAGCAAGAAACCTATCAACATTGAGTTTAGATTACAAATTTAACTTACCTTCTAGTATTTGTACACCACCAGTTTTATTTAGTAAAAAAGAAGCTGAAACTTAGCGTTCTATTATACATTTAAAAAAAAACATGCCAGAGAGAGAAAAATGACTGTAGATACCCATACTCTGCTCTCGTGAGACCTCACTTGCAGTATTGTGTGCAGTTCTGGTGTCCTCAGCATAAAAAGGACATGGAACTGTTAGAACAAGTGCAGAGGAGGGCCAGGAGGATGATCAGGGGACTGGAGTACCTCCCATATGAAGATAGGATGAGAAAATTGGGGCTGTTCAGGCTAGAGAAGAGAAGGCTGCGTGGAGACCTCATAGCAGCCTTCCAATACCTGAAGGGGGCCTATAGGGATGCTGGGGAGGGACTCTTCATGAGGGACTGTGGTGAGAGGACAAGGGGTAATGGGTTTAAACTTAAACAGGGGAAGTTTAGATTGGATATGAGGAAGAAATTCTTTACTGTAAGGGTGGTGAGGCACTGGAATGGGCTGCCCAGGGAAGTTGTGAATGCTTCATCCCTGGCGGCGTTCAAGGTGGGGTTGGACATAGCCTTGGATGGCATGGTTTAATGTGAGGTGTCCCTGCCCATGGCAGGGGGGTTGGAGCTAGATGATCTTAAGGTCCTTTCCAACCCTTACTATTCTATGATTCTATGATTCTATGATATTTGGAATGCAAAGTTCAAACACTGACAGCTTCCTGAAAACCAGCTTCCCCCATTCCTGCTTTAATGTTTGCTTCACTAAGATATACAAAAATCTCAAGGATATTAGTTTTCATTAGTGGGAACACCATTAAAGAGACTTCGTGGAGGATATAGATGCAGAGTATGGAAACTACAGTCAGAAAAGAAAATTCAACAATTTGAAAAGGACTACCACAATGGACCAGCTAATGAAGGCCTAACACAGCTCTGAAAAGTAAAAACATGCCTGATTTACATTTATATTACTGTGCCTTTTTGCAATTGCTTTTGCATTCCTCCTCAATTATTCTAAAGCAGTATTTTATTACTCTAAATAAAGAAACTATAAAATATGGCAGCTACTCTATATTTAAAAAAAAAAAAGGTAAAGTTATAGTGTCTCACAGCAAAGTCTGTCTGCTTAAAGATCTGAGGAACCAAGTAAATTTGTAAAACTAAAAACAGACTGGTGCTTCACAGCATCTCCAAGTACTTGCACAGATCGGGATCGTTGGGAAACAAACTGAATTCTGACAGGTCAGAACTTCATTCTGAAAAAAAGTACTCTCCCAGTCTCTCCAGGGGATGCCACATCTTTGCTGATGGAGACTTTCTGGAGCATCACTGTCATCCCTGCATGCCAAACTGCCACCAGATCCTGCTGCACCAAGGGCTGTGCTACTCGTATTGTATAAGCAGTCCATACAAGAGACATTTCTTAAGTGTGTAACCATAAAATATTCCTACCTATACTCCTCTTTCTTATTACCCTCTTACTGCCGCTTTACCACCAGGCAGCTTCTGTCCTGCTTTGGGACACACTGAATGTGCAGGCAGCTGTACAGATGCCTTCAATGGGACAGTTTCTGCTGGAATGAAACATGAAGGAAGCTAAATCTGTCTCAAAGTACTATCAGCTGTCTCACAGGATACCAACTCTTGTATCCAACTACTGGGTTATTTAAAATCCTTACCACCATCAGCCACTCAGCCCCTGCTACAGAAGAATTGAGATGCAGACCTGAGCCCTAAAGTACTTCAAAAGCAGCTGCTGTGCCTTTGTCACCGTCTTCTCACTGAATAAAGAGGAGGGCTTGTAGGTTTGCTCTTTCCTCCTCAGCATATCTCAATATAAATGCAAATTACTTTTTCCCCTATCTTTTTTCTGAGAATATCTTCATAAAATTATTTGGGGGAGAAGAGAAAAAACCCCTTACACTCTCTAGAAAGAAATATTAATTTAAACTTTAATTTGTACACCTTGATTTTTTTATTTGTTTGTTTTCCAGACTCCTAGAAGTCACATAAGGTTTCCAGTAAAATGGAAAAACAGATCCATCTGTACGGCCCAGATGCAATTTTGTATCTATATTGCATTCAAGTGAGCTCTGCTATCAAACAGCTCATGCAGCCTCATGGTAACTTCTGTTTTAATAGCAAAGGTATTGCTAAGTAAAATAAGACTTCAAATAAACCTTAAACATTTCTGCTTTGCATTTAATGTTTCATGGCTTGTGTTCAAGGTAGAAAGTACCTACAAGATGGGAAAAAAAAGCTTTTCAATCTTGCTTTGTTCTGTCACACTTAAGGACTTTGCTGGAATTAAAAGCATGAGTGCTCGAAAAAAAAAAAAAAGGCTTCCACTGCCAACAGCACATTAACCATTTAAAAGAGGTGGAATTTACTGTGCTACTGTAGTATGTATGGATAGAAAAAATAGGATGCTTAAAAGGGCTTTCAATGTTTAAAAAAACGGCTTATGTCATAACACAGTGATATAGATATATATATATAGGCTGAAATCATCTGCTAAAAAAAAAACAAACAGGAGGGCTCTGTGACTGGGCAGTTACCTACATAATAGCTTTTAGTTTTTAAATTGGGGAAAAAAAGAATAAATCCACCAAAGCCAAGGTAAGGCAACAGTTACATGCTAAAGATTGAATTTAGTTATTTTGTCACTAAAATTGTACATACAAGGACTTGGGTGTCAAAGCAAAGTAGTCCATCGCAATTTCTGATGTATACATGCACATTTATAAATATATGAAAGAATAATTGGACATTTTAGCTAAACTAGCTAGTGCCAATGCTTAGCCACATCCTTGTGTGGGATAAAGTTATACACTCCAGTGTGGTTTTTGTACTTCAGTTTATTTTACTATTTTACACTAGCAAGTCTTTCACTGCATTTTTTTTCTTTCATGCCAAAATATGTCACCTCTTCAACATCTATCCCTGTTTTGAAAGGGTGTCGCTTACATACCCACAGAGATGCTACTCTCTCTTGTAAATGAGCAGAAACTGCAGTGATGTACAGTATGTTATCAGTTCACACATTTAGATTACAAGCTGCTGTACAAATGATAACATTTAACTCTGCATGAAACGAGATAAAGTTACAAACCTATACTGGTTGAATTAAACACGAAATAACCTGCCTACAAACCAAAATGAATTTCAAGCATCAGCAAGGAGGAACAGGAAGACCACTCCCATTTGCTTCCTTGCTCCGAACTCCATCTTGCAGAGCTGGAACACAATGAATGTCACCCTGTGTCAGGAAAAAGTGGTTTGATTCCCATTCCCTGGGGCTTAAAGCAGATCTGGTTTATTTTACAATATAAACAAGTTCTCCAATATATAGATATTATTTCTACATTGCCAAAAGAGGCTTCCATTATTTTTAACTGAAGAAAATTTAACCTGGCTAAAGGCTTTATTATTAAATGAGACATCCTTGTCTCTAAGTTGGAGAAACATCAATTTGATAGGTGGACCATTCGGTGGATACAGAACTGGCTGGATGGCCGCACGCAAAGATTAGTGCTCAATGGCTCAGTGTCCAGCTGGAGACCAGTAACGAGTGATGTCCCTCAGGGATCGGTGTTGGGACCAGTCTTGTTCAACATCATTGTTGGTGACATGAACAGTGGGATTGAGTAAGCCCTCAGCAAGTTTGCCGATGACACCGAGCTGTGTGGTTCGGTTGATAAGTTGGAGGGAAGGGATACCATCCAGAGGGACCTAGACACACTTGTAAGATGGGCCAATGCCAATCTCATGAAGTTCAACAAGCCATGTGCAAGGTCCTACACCTGGGTCGGAGCAATACCAGGCACGCATACAGGTTGGGCAGAGAAGAGATTCAAAGCAGCCCTGTGGAGAAGGACTTGGGGGTGTTGGTTGATGAGAAACTTAACATGAGCCGGCAGTGTGTGCTCGCTGCTCAGAAAACCAACCATAGCCGGGGCTGTATCAAAAAAGAAGCATAGCCAGCAGGTCGAGGGAGGTGATCCTGCCCCTCTACTCTGCTCTTGTGAGACCTCACTTGGAGTATTGTGTGCAGTTGTGGTGTCCTCAGTATAAGAAGGACATGGAACTGTTGTAACAAGTCCAGAGGAGGGCCACGAGGATGATCAGGGAACTGGAGCACCTCCCATATGAAGACAGGATAAGAAAGTTGGGGCTGTTCATACTGGAGAGGAGAAGGCTGTGTGGAGACCTCATAGCAGCCTTCCAGTATCTGAAGAGGGCCTACAAGGATGGTGAAGAGTGACTTCATTAGGAACTGTAGTGAGAGGACAAGGGGTAAGGGGTTTAAACTTGAACAGGAGAAGTTTAGGTTAGATATAAGTTCTCTACTGTAAGAGTGGTGAGGCACTGGGACAGGTTGCTGAAGGAAGTTGTGAACTCTTCATCCCTGGCAGCTTTCAAGGTCAGGTTGGATGGAGTCTTGGGGAACACGGTCTAGTGCGAGGTGTCCCTGCCCATCGCAGGGGGGTTGGAAATGGATGATCTTAAGGTCCTTTCTAACCCTAACCATTTTATGATTGTATGATTCTAAGTTAAGTATCTTCACACAATTTCATTTCTCTATTTGAGTTCTCAAAATTCAGAGAAAAATGTAATTTTAGATACACTAATACATGTTTCTGAAGTGGAATTGTCCTCTTCAATCTTGCAGTTGCTCAGTAAGATGTTCACCACCTGCTCTAAGACCCGGTCTTTGATTCACAAAAAAATTAAATCAGAGCATAACATGCTTCACAAAAGTATATTTTAGAACTATATTTAGGAAAAACATGCAGAATCCTGTGAAATAAAGTTTAGTTGAAAGCCTCTTGGCTGCTTTCTTGACAATAAGTGTTGTAAATTACATCAAAATACATTCAATGGCTGTTGCAATCATATCCTCTAACTGAACTGATAAACCTAGGAATTTCAGAAAAAAAAAAAAAGAGAATCCAGACCTGCTAGTAGCACAAAAAGAGGCAGTGGGAATACAAATAAATTTAATGACCTGATGAGGTGATGCATGAAATAAACTCATGAACACAAGATATTTGTAATTTCAATATCTTATATCATTAGCACAACATTCTGAGCCTGTGTAGCTGTCCTAAACTTACAATACATTTATTCATAGCAGTGTACACATGATCTACTTTCACATCCCAGTATGGAATTTTTTCACCATACATTAAAGATTGAGTATTATAAATCTGGTTTAGAAAACAGTGCATTCATAAAATCAAGATCACATATTTCTGCCTGGAAGCAAATCAAACACAGTTAATTTGGAGCCATTGTCATGCATTTAGTCTTTTCCTGGCCCTTGATGAGCTACAAAGCCTGATCACCGACAGACTTTCCCTGAAAGGGAAGAATTTTGGAGACAAATATGACAAATCTGCCTAATTTTAGGCAAAAAAAATAACATTTGTAATAGAAGCATGTCAACGGAGTCAGAGATTGAATCTAAAATGTGGTATTTTCTGCATTTGTATTGAATCAGGTTGTCTTGCAACAATACTGCAGAAATGTATAGATTGGGATATTTCATGTTCTCCTGTCAATGATACCTTTATTAATGCCTGTAAAAAACCCCACCCTAAAACTTCTCTTTTTTGGCAGAATACACTTGATGTTCCATTTATACGACCCCAAAAACCCCCAAAATCTCAAAGATATCATCCTGAGTTTAAGAAAGAAATTTTGGTCAGCTGTTAGACAACACATACTGGTAATGGTCTTCCAGCTACCTGAAGGCATCAGACAAATGCACAGCAGTATTTCTTTTTCATCTTGATGGTTTGGACATATACAGTACATTGAGAAGAAACTTAATCTCTTTATGCCAGAACTGAGAAATAAACCCCATCATCCTCATTCAAGTCTCATGACCCCATCTGCTCTGCTTAACTTCTGAACACATCAGAGATCAGGCTTGTAGTAGGCTGCGTTTAAAGGTGGTGAAAAAAGCAGAAGCTTATTAGGAATATTAGTGAACACCATTAACACAGGGCTTTGATGTCAACATACACTGCAGATCTGCAACCGTAGCCCAAGCACCATTTGGAATTAAAAAAATAACACTAATCTGCAGATTTGCTCCTTCTGCCCGCAAGCTGCAGTACATTCAGATGACTAAGCTGAGCTGCACAACTCCATGCTGAATTAATTTTTAGTAAATGACTAATTGCTGCTATCATTCTTGCAGCTGTAGAGCTGTTAGTGCTGCAACTAGGGGACAGAGTGGAATTCGTCTCAGGGAAAACACAGGCTACAGGCAATGCACAAAAACTTGGTTAGCACCCATATGCATAGCAGCAGTTTTGAATGAAGTCTTCCAATTAAATACATTTCAACAGCATTGCCAGCTGTTTGAACAACAGTCATCCAAAGTTAGTACAAGCAAACTTCAGGTACACCAAAGTATTTTGCTTGAACGTTTTGTGTACTGCATGACATTGCAAACTCCACAAACAGGAAAGAGTTGCCATCAGATGTTTGAAGCTACACTCATGGAACTGCCTGACCTTCTGAAGGTGGAGGTAATGTAAGGATTCTGTGGTCTTTATAAACTACCAATTCTACTACAGGTCTGGATTTTCTATTTAAAATTTTCTGTCATTTTCTCTGAAAAATATGTGGTGATAGAGATTCAGCAAGATATTTATTATTTAATAAATCTGAACTAAAAGAGAAACAAGTCAAAGCTTGGCCAAAGCTCACACTTGGCATTTTCTAATGTAATGTAATGTAACAAAACAGATGTCAAACCCCTTCTCAGGAAATTTCCCTGTGATGATGGAACTAGATGATCTTAAGGTCCTTTCCAACCCTAACTATTCTATGATTCTATGATTTCCCTCACAAAATTTCAGGTGAATCTAACCAGAGCCTGACCTGTTATAATTTTATTACAGAACCACACAACTGTGATTTTATGTCGCCCTCACAATTATTAAGCTGTGATAATGACCCCTTGTTGTTTATATTGCAAAAGGGTTGAAGAGTGCTCTCTGCCAGAGGCTGCTTGAAGGAGTAGGAAGTGCCACAGCAGCAAGGAGATCTCAAAATATAATTACAGCTGTTAGAACACCTCACTCACAGTATTGTCCACAAATTAGCTTGATAGCCCAAACTTTTAATGACCTTCTAACTTGTGTGGGAATAATTTCTGTGGCAAGCCTTTTTAGTTTCTGTAATTAAAGTAATTTAAAAGTTTTAACTGGAAAGTACACTCAAGGCACACAAACTGATAAAGGCAAACATAGCTTCAAGAACTTTTTTCCTCCCTTATGAAGATCTCCCACTGTGTCAGAAAATTACAGAATGTCCATCTTTCAATTTGGCTAACAACAAAGGATTTCCACCTACTCACTCCACGCTTTTCATATTTTTAAGTCTGTATTCTTTAATGGGGAAAAATGAAATATGTTATGAGTATGTGCCAGTACTAAATGGGAACAGCAAACTGGAGGAAAGTTTGGAGTACAAGGAAGCTAAGCAACCATATAGGGCCATTTTTTGGTTCAAGTGTTGAAGCATTTGTGTGCTCCAACATTTTTGGGGATTTTTTTTTTTTTCTCTTTTGAGTATTATGATTCTCTAATTAGCTAGGGTGCTATATTTGTTATGCTCATTTTAAAAACTGATTTGGGTGTTGTCTGCTTTCCATATAATGATTGCTTTCCATTTGAAGATCCATGCTCAACTTTAACTTCAAATCTTCCTTTTGAATGGGCCAATGAAAACATGTAAAGGAACCAGGTTTTAAAGGCACTGAAGCAATGAAAAAATAAAGCAGGTGTCAGGAATGAATTCTGAAGTCTAATTCTTTACACACATTATGGGAATAAGGTGTTTTTGTATCACAACATCAGTACAGAAATTATGCAGCTTAAATACCTTTACAGAAATGCTCTGAATAGGTAAGTTTTGATTTTTATATGATACTCACTCTGGATGCTGACTGACCTCCAAATAGTGTAGAACAATTCCAAAAAGAAACCATTCTGAAATACTTTTAAGCAACTAATTTAACTTAGTAAACATGAAGAATATCTACATTTAAAAGGAGTTTTAGTACTTGGTATGACAACTGAAACATATCAATTCAAATTCATAAAAAAATATTTACTAGTACAAATAAATTTATAATAATAAATCCACGACATTCTACTATGATCTTCCTGAAACATGTAGACAGTTATAGTTCCCAAGGAGGGCAAGAGGTGAGACTGGGTTTACTTTTGGGCTTTTAAATGTGTGTCTATGAATACTATCTCCAGCTGCAATATTTCACAAGCAGAAAGTTACCAAGAGTATTGTTTATAATAAAACATTATACTGTAAATCAAGTAACATTCGTATACGCAGTACAAAAAAAGTGTTTTAAAAGCCAAAGAGGCCATAAAACCTGTTCTTTACAGCATGTGTTTGACTCATGGTTCACTGAACTGAGGTTTAATACACTACATAAAGGCACTGTGTTGGGAAGCACAATTTCAGAAGGTGGCTTAAGTATGCTCACCCTGTTTTGTCTGGGGCTTTCCAACTTCAGAAATTAAACTGCACTTTAAATAATGATTACACAGCCTCACCGTATATATAATTAAACTGCATTCATTATGAGATTATTAGCCTATTAAAGCCATCAACCTCTTCTGATAAATAATCAGTATAAGTATGTGCTTATGCCTTGTGGTTATAATTAACTAACGATAGTTTATTACCACATGCCAACATCTTTGCAGTTAGTGACAACCATTATCAGGGTTAATGATGATGTCCTTTCATCAGTTTGAGGCAATATCTTGCAATAACAAATCTGGCATAAAGTTATTTGGCCACACACTCAGAATTTCGTCCATTTTACTTTTGATTTTAAACTATTCAATACTAAGACTGACCCTAGGTTGGCAGAGACATTACTGAATGAAAAGTTTCCTTATGGGGGCACAGAAGCAAACTCTGCATTGGGAATAATGTACCAAATGCTTCAGAATAACAGTAAGGCAGGACATTGGAATAATGTACTACCAAAAAAATTTACTGACATGCCAGCACCATGGAAGAAATTCTCCAAGGTCCACCTCAGATTTTGCAGAATTTTCATGGGCTCTGAAGCTCTGCTATTAAATGTTACACGTGATATTTTCACAACCCTCCTCATACACACATAGGAAAGGAAGTGATAACACTTATCCTGCTTGCTGAAGGCCATAGCAGATAGATAGCTGTGGCTGGGAACAGAGTCGAGTTCCATGAAGAAGAGATACACAGTTTTCACATTTTATCACTCCAGCAAAAATACAAGTTTTCATTATATCCTTTTAATTTGAGTATATCAATCAACAAAAATTGCTATACTGTTTATCCTCTAAATCATTTCACACAAAATCTTGCAGTGGAAAGAGCTCCTTATCCTTATATTATTCTGAACTTCTAAAATTCCTACAAAAACTAAATCAGAAATGTAAAGTTAAACTCAGAGTATACTTAATTCCAGGTTTGTATTCTACCTTCTCTTTTTACTGTATACCCTGGGCATTGGGAGCTTTGACTGAAAAGGAGCACAAGAAATAGCACAGGGGCTAGTCTGATCCCTCAGAAGCATCACTGACTTGGCCCTTCAAGTGGAATTCATTTGCATGCAGAAGGCCAACATACCACTTAAATCATCCTTAAACCTCACTTCACTGGCATAATGGAATTTAAATGGATCACATGCTTCGCTGTTTTCTCCCTTGGAGAGCACTGGAACCTGATCTTGCCAAGATAATAATCAGAGTATGTCCAAGGGGCATATTGACCAGACATGGAAAAAAATAATAAATTTCTGATATTCATGTTCCCTAAGAAGGTCCCATGGAGGTTTCAGTACTGGAAGTAGCTCATCAAGAAGCAAAGACTGCCCTCCCATGCCAACCATGGGCCACAGCAGGGCTGCCCAGCTCTGGATTTCCCCATTAAGCAGTGAGGATGGATCCATTTGAGAGACATGCCAGGAGCTTCCCACAGCCCCACATCAAACCTACAGGACAACTATTCACCTTTAAGCAATTCCAAAAGACACTGTGTCAGATTTTCTGCCATTTATGAACAGAAAAAAAAAAAAAAAAAATTCCTACAGAATGGGAAAACTCCATTTTAGCAGGGATTAAACTGGACAATGCTGATCTAATGGCATTAGACTTAAACTAAAGGCTTAAACTAAAGAAAAAGATAGTACTAGAATATTAAACCCACTCCCAACTGCTTCTAGTCACTGTTTTTCAAATCTTACATTCATTTATTTAGAGCACATAAACAGCTTTCAGGTAATATAGTAATTCTGGGTCAAAGGAAATAAAAATCACTAAACCTTGTTACTTTGCCATGTTAATCTGCTTTGTTTCATTCCTATTTCACCATGGTAACACTTCAGTCAATTGTCAATTTTTAGGAATGCAAATAAACACATAAAATAATTCATGCAGAGGCATAAGTCTGTTACACTGGTTGTAGAGCTTACTAAGAATACATGCATATTTCGTAAAGAGGATTTATGTGCTGCTTTTTTTCTAAGGCATTGGAAAGCTGCATAAAGTTCTAAACAATGATACCAGTTTTCTGATCTTAGAAACAGCAGTTTTTCCATTACATTAGAATTGGAAATCTGTAAAACATTTCCTAACCTGTTTTTATAATAAAATCTGTGGCCAGATAAACTGAAGCAACATGGCAACATCTGATAAATGATGTCTCATCACTAACATTCAACCATGAATGCTGATCAAACTCAAAAGAGTTAACTACCAATTTCATATTACAGAAATTGAACATTCTGGTCTAAAATAAGACAGAAAAAAAAAAATCACAACGCACCCGTCATAGATACAGAAAACATATTTTAGGGGTTTTGTTTAGATGACAGGATCCTGTAAGAACATTACAAGGTTCACTTAGTGAGACAGAAACCACATGGCTACTGGAAAACTAAAAATGGATTTTCAGTATTACATCTAACATATTCAAATACAGGCTGTAGATATGCACCCACTCTCTCTGGACTACAGCTCCCCACATCCCACACTAGCAAGCTATCAAGCTCAACATTTTCCCCACTCACTGGCTGTGGGATTCCTGTTTTATCAGGGAATATCTCCCTATCTACCACATTAACATTTCACCTTTTCCTTAAAAGCCTGTTGAAAGAACAAACATGTTAAAAGAAAGTACTTGCACACAAGAAACATAAATTAGTCAGCAAAAAAATAACCTAAAATACTGTCTCTTTTTTATTGAATAGCTTTTCAAGCTGAAAAACATGTATTATCTCTTTTAAGTAATAACTCAGTGTTGGCCAATTTTGCTCTTTGATCATCCACAATACTGATAGAGCCAAAGCACAGAAAGAAGGCTAAGAATTCCTGAAAGCCTTTAATAGATCACTTTCTGTGCCATCATGGTCTGAATCTCCCTGTACCCTGCCATACCAAAAACTTTTCTGTTCTTCCAGGACATAGTTTCAAACTTCCCATATTTATTTTTCAAATTATCCCACCCAGTAAGGGGAGATGACGCAGGAACTCTGAAAGAAAATCAAATAAAAACCACATAGATAAATATCAAATTAATCATAAATAAAATCATAAAATTTTTCTGGTTGGAAAAAATCTTTAAGATCATAGAGTCCAACTGCTAGCCCAGCTCTGCCAAGTCCACCACTAAACTATGTACCTAAGAACCACATCCACATGTCTTTTAAATGCCTCTAAGGACACTGACACCACCCCTTCCCTGGGCAGCCTGTTCCAGTGCTTGACAACCTTTTGGTGAAGAAATATTTCCTAATATCTATAATCTCCTGGTATCTATCACTTCAACTTTTTCCAAAGGTTCCATCTCCGTTTTTAAAGTAGATCCTCTGTCACCATCTACAGAAATAGTTTAGGCAGCGGAACAGGTATTCTCATATAGGTTTCTGGCACAAACTGTCACATATATCACCATCCAAGAAAAGATTTATCATTCTTGAAACTATATTTTTTACATACATATGTACAGATTTATAATTCCTGAAAGGCTACTGTTAAGTTTTTATTTCTTAATTTGATACATTCTAGGAAAAAAAAAAAGCAAGAGAGAAAAGCAGTAAATAACACGATAAGTTGCACTGCTTACAGAGATTAATTCTCAAGGCAAGACAATGAAGTGGCTGGAACATAGAGCTAAACTGGGGGCAAATCTCTCTGAGGTTATAAAAGAGCCCAGTGGACAGATGGATTGGACAATCACTTGATATGAATAAGTTTATAACAGAGATAAAATAGAAAAGGAGAATGAGAAAGGGATGTTTCATCTCTAAAAACACCAGGTTCAGGAACAGAGAGTTACCAAATGAGGTTGCTAAAACAACTGTTATCAAATTAATACAAGAGTGACATGCTTGAAAAGGCAGGATGAGCCTGAAACAGAATTCAGAAAATGCAAGAATGATCAGAGCAAGCCTGCTCAGTGGCAAGCTATTTAAAAGACAAACAAGATGCAAGGAAGAGCAAGTAGTGGAAGAGCTGATGCACAAACGGGGAACCAATGGGAAAATGGGAAATAAAAGTGATAGACTTTATGCCTAGACAAACAAAACCAACACAACCCACCTGCACCCAGCAGCCTGTATGCGGTACAGCTTTGCAGCGCTTTGTGTAAAATATCTAGGCATGCAGCTACAATTCATACTAATCACCGTCACCTTACTTGTTAAGTAACTGCTGAGAATCTGGTACTGGGATTCTAAGATGCGCTTAAACCATGACACGGTTTAAAACAAAAAAGGGAACAAACTCATCACCCAAACCCCTATATCCTTTGGAACATTTGACAACCTGATCTACAAATTTGCATTGATTTTATCGTTGTAATATCCACTAAATAAGTCCAAGTTTTTGTAATTTCCTTGCTGGGAAGAACCAGACATTGTAGTTCTATGCCTGGCAGCAATGGCTGCATGTGAATAGCTTTTCCTCACATACAGAAACCAAATTAATCCCACAAACCTGCTGCAGTTCTCATGGTCCCTTATCAAACAACATTTGGAAATGAAAACAAGGATTTTAGGCACAGGAATATACATTCATATTGGGCAACTGACACTTCAAGTACTTGAGGAATTTTAGTGTTCTTACTACCACATCAACTGACAACATTTACTTCATGAGCAAAGTGCATACGACCCAAATCAGGAAGACCTAAGCAGAATGTGAGGACAAGTTTTTTATAACATCCCTTCTGTGCCACTGAGATGGCTGGAAGTACAGAACTGCCTCTAAGCCCAGTAAGTCCTATTAAGCAAAATAATTTATATTTTGCACCAAATTGTTTTCTTGTGTGTTCTGAGCACAAACAGTTGAAATGTTTCCTTCAGTACTGCCATCACCTTTATCATCATAATTATTACCCAACAATTGCACAAGAACTCCCACACAAATGCCAAGGAGATGATCTGTCAACTTTAAAATTTTTCTCCTCGACTTTACTGTATAGAATGCATGACAATAAGCTCTCATATTGTGCACATATGCAAAAAGGGATTTTGCTATCAGTTAACTAATAGTCCTGTATGCATACCTTCCTATATTTATTTCCCTATATGCGAACAACCTAATATTAAAAAAAAAAAAAAGGCTGGGGGGGTTGTGTGGGAGAATCTAACCTGAAAACACATGGGCAGTAACTCCTCTCGCCAAGACTGCAGTACTTAATTGTTAGGAAGGTTGTTACTGTTTATGAAACTGTGATACAAATGGGCCATTGGTGTTGCTGAAACAGATATAAAGCTGAGACAGTAATAAAAGTTTTTATCAAAATCTCTCTGTAACTTAGTAACCTTATTTCCATCCACTGAGTTCTTCTCCAGGGGGATATGTTTGTATTAAACAAAGATCTTGAGGAATCTGCTTGGTAATTACCATGGGATAAAGCCCTGTAAGGAAGAGGGGCCCAAGAAAGCTGGTTAATATTCAAGGATCACCTCCTCCAAGCTCTGCAGCAATGCATCCTGACAAAAAGGAAGTCAGGTCTGGAATGAATGGAATGCCAGAAGGACTGTGGGGATAAACAAGGAGCTCCTGAATTAACTCCAGCATAAAAATGAGGCCTACAGAAGGTGGAAGAAAGGAGAGGTAGCCTGGGAAGAATATAGGGAAAAGTCGTAAGAGCCAGGTGTCAGGTTAGGAAAGCTAAAGCCCTGACAGAACTCAATCTGGCCAAGGACAATAATGGAAACAAGAAAAGCTTCTATAGGTACACTGGGGATAAAAAGAAGACAAAGGATAACACGGGCCTCCTCCAGAAGGAAATGGGAGATCTGCTCACCCAGGAAATGGAGAAGGCTGAGGCACTCAGCTTTATTTTTTTTTTTTTTGCCTTGGTCTTCACTGGCAAGAGTTCCAGTGACACTGCCCAAGTCACAGGAGGCAAGCGCGGGGACTGGAAGAATGAAAAACTGCCCCTGTAGGAGATGATCAGGTTTGAGATCATCTAAGGAACCTGGAGGTACACAACTCCATGGGATCTGACAAGATGTATCCGCAGGTCCTGAAGGAACTCGTGGAAGAAGTGGCCAGCCACTATCAGCTGCAGTTGAGAAGTCATGGTAGTCCAGTCACTGACTGGAAAAGGGGAAGCATAACACCCATTTTTGAGAGGGGAATAAAGGTAGACCCAGGAAACTACAGGCCGGTCAGTGCCCAGCAACATCACAGAGCAGGCCCTCCTGGAAACTATGCTAAAACACACGGAAAATAAGGTGGCAATGGGTGACAGCAAACATGGCTTCACTAAGGGAAAATCACGCCTGACAAATCTGATGGCTTTCTACAACGAGGCTATGACACTGATGGATAAGGGCAACGTGACCGATGTCATCTACCTGGACTTGTGCAAGGCATTTGACACTGTCCCGCATGACATCCTTGTCTCTAAACTGGAGAGGCACGGATTTGCTGAACCACTCTGGATAAGGAATTTGCTGAATGGTTGCACTCAAAGAGTTGTAGTCAACAGCCCAGTGTCCAAGTGGAGAACAGTGATGAGTGGCATCTCTCAGGGGCTGGTGTTGCGATTGGTGCTGTTCAACATCTTTTTTGGCCACATGGACAGTGGGATTGAGTGCACTCTCAGCAAGTTTGCCAGCAACACCAATCTGTGTGGTACAGTTGATGCTGGAGGGAAGGGATGTCGTCCAGAGAGACCCTGACAGTCTCAAGAGGTGATTCCATGCAAAACTCATGAAGTTCAACAAGGCCAAATGCAAGGTCCTTGGTTCAGGGCAATCCCAGGCACAGCTACAGGTGGGGAAGAGAATGGATTGAGAACAGGCCTGGGGAGGAGGGCTTGGGGATGTTGGTTGATAAGAAGGTCAACACGACCCAGCAGAGTGTGCTTGCAGCCCAGAAAGGCAACTGCATGCTGAGCTGCATCACAAGCAGCGTGGTCAGCAGATCAAGTGAGGCGATTTTCCCAGTCTGCTCTGCTCTCGTGAGACCCCACCTGCAGTACTGTGTTCAGCCCTGTCCTGGGTTCAGCAGCAGCAGTCATTTTTTTTCTCCTTCTTGGTAGCTGGTGCAGTGCTGTGTTTTTGATTTTGGGCCTGGGGACAGTGCTGATAACACCAGTGTTTTCAGTTACTGCTTGGTGATGTTTAGGCTGGCCAAGGACTTTGTGAGCCTCATGGTCTGCTAGAAAGGAGGGGAAGCCGGGAGGAAGGAGAGACAGGACACCTGACCCAAACTAACAGAAGAGGTTATTCCATACCAGAGCACGTCATGTCCAGGATGTAGAAGACGGAGGGCAGAGACCCGGAAGGGTGGTGGGGGTTCGCTGCATGATGGGGGTGCACGGTGGGGGGTGCACGGCTCGGTCGGGCTGGATGGTGAGCTATTGTATTCTTTCCTTGTATTTGCCTTGTCATTATTATTATTGGTGGTAGCAATAGTGATTTGTGTTATACCTTAGTTACTAAACTGTTACTAAACTGTTCTTATCTCAACCTGTGGGAGTTGTATTCTTTCGATTCTCCTTCCCATCCCTCCAGGAGCGGAGGGAAGAAAGAGTGGGGAGTGAGTGAGAGAGCGACCGTATGGGTTTATAGAAGCTTAAACCACGACAAGCCCCAGTGAAAAAAAGACGTGGACCTGTTGGAGCATGTCCAGAGGAGGCCACGAAGATGATCAGAGGGCTGGAGCCTATGGAGACAGGCTGAGAGAGTTGGGCCTGTTCAGCCTGGAGAAGACATGGCTTTGGGGAGACCTTAGAGTAGACTTTCAGCCTAAGTGGCTGACAAGAAAGCTGAAGAGGGACTTCTTATGAGGGCATCTAGGGATAGGCCAAGGGGTAATGGCTTCAAACTAAAAGAGAATAGATTTAGATTAGATATGAGGAAAAAATTCTCAACTATGAGGGTGGTGAGACACTGGAACTGCTGAGAGAAGCTGTGGCTGCCCCATCCCTGGAAGTGTTTAAGGCCAGGTTGGAAGGGGCTTTGAGCAACCTGGTCTAGCAGAAGGTGTCCCTGCCTTTGGAAGGTGGGCTGGAACTGGATGATCTTTAAGGTTCTTTCCAACACAAACCATTCTTTGATTCTATGATTAAACAGTTGATCCATTAGAGGAAACGAGGATGGCATGTTTTCGCCTGCCACATTCCTTTTGTTATTACAAAGGTCATCTGGAAAGACTAAGACAACTTTTTTAGGACTTTGTTGACTAGGATTTGAACACTGTCACCCACACTACTGGGGACCTATAGATTTACTTAATGTTGGAAAATTACCGGAGCCTGTGGATTCGTTATAACAGCTACAAGCGTACCACACCTTCTCATGAGCTTAAATTACCACTTCCAAAGACTTTAGATTTACTTTTTATATACATGCATATACACATACACACACATATATATTCTGCTTCTAAACAACTGGTTTTTGACCTCAGTTAAAAAAAAAAAAAAAAAAGAAAAAACAGAACGAGAAAATTCTTAGCTTACAAGAAAGAAGCCAACTAAATTTCTAACTGAGATGACTTACAGGCAGGCATTTCTCCAGCAAGCAATAAACTAAAATGAAGGCAGGTTACTGTCATTAATGTTGACTTAGGAATCTGACAAACTTAAAAACAAAGAGATGTTACAAGGGCTCTTGACTACCTACTTCTCAGGAGAAATGTGTTTCTGAATATTATCAGAAATGTCCTGTAACTCAATTTTCATCATTTGGCTGCCCTCTTCCCTGCTCCAGGCTTATCAATTGAGGCAATGGCTTGCTACAGGTTTGCAGCTAAGTATTTTAATTCCATGTATGGACATTTTTAAAAGCAAGCAGATAGGTTTAATATTGAATTTGCATTTGAAAAACGGGAGCATGTTTCCTCCATTTCACACTTGCTATGCAGTGTTTGACTCCACAGCTCTTCCCACTGAACAGACTATTCTAGGTGCCAACCCATATTACATCTTGTTCCTTGATAAGTATGAACATGGTCAATCTCAATCAGTAGTTAATGCACCAACCTTTTTTTTTTTTTATTATATTTCTAAAAACATTTCCCAACTTCTATTCAGTGGAGAATAGAGACATAATACCAAGGTCATCTCTCTACTTTTACTGCTTTTAACCTCAATGTAAACAGTCTCCGGCTTATCAATTAAACACATACATAATTTCTCTGCAAGCCTTCATGACCCCTTATCAATAACATCCCAGTATCTCTTATTTAATTTTGTACTTCCTTTCAGTAAACTCTTGATGTTTTAAATCCCCAGTCACTTTTTTCATTCAGCCATGTCTCATTTCAATAATTTTATACTTATGCTAAAACATTTGTAACTCCCATTCAGCAATCTTATTTGATAAGATATGCAGCTTTTCTCTCTTGGTTCTCCTTTGATTTACATTCTTACTAGAGGTATCTTCCACTGAACATTGTTAACCAATGGATAAATTACCTTGGGATTTAGGCAGTGACATCTAAATCTCTCTTCACTCTCATTACTTCAGCTAATAAAATATGGATGGTCTAGTTTAGAATTCAGCTGATCTTCTCCTCAGGTTGTGAAAGACAGGACCTTTCCAAACATTATTCTGATTTTTAGTGCATTTTTTTCTTGTTTTGGGGTTTTGTTGTTGGTTGGTTGGGTTTTGGGGGGTTTCTTCGGTTGCTTTGGTTTGGTTTGGATTTTGTTGGGATTTTTTTTTTTTTTGTGTGTGTGTGTGTGTGTGTGTGTGTGTGTGTGGTTTTGTTCTGGTTTTGGTTTGGTTTGTTTGGGTTGTTTGCTTGTTTTATTGGTTTGGTTTTTCTAATAAAAACTTTGCTACCTTAAAATGTCTTCCTGACCCAATCCAGCGAGGGCAAAGGGTGGGGTCAGGAAGAAAAAAAACCACAACAAACAAAAGCCAGAACAACAGATCATTGAAACAGATCAGATTTATATCCCTGAACATGAAAATTCCAGTTAAAAGTTTCCTGTCTGTTATCAAAGATGAGTCAGGAAAGAGAGGCTGCCATTGGAAAGTATCCTGCCAGTAGTCTTTCAGCCCATCACTGTTGGAACAGGGGAGGTGGTACCTGGAGGCAGGGCGGCATCAGGTGCCATCTGAGTACTGCACATAGCACAGCAGTGACAGTGCTGCTCAGGGTGCCTTCGACTCAGCCCTCTCTAAAAAGCGCATCCTCCCTGGGGCTGGAGAAACATCTACAGCATCTCCTCAGTGCCCTAATGCAGGAACATCGCGGTTAACTGGTTCAGAGGAAGGCCCCAGGGAAAAAGCTCAAGCTCCCTTTTACTGAGCTGAAATTGGAGAAAGCACCCAGGAGACCAAAGGCGTTTTCCAGTTCTGATCTTATTGCACATTCACTACTCCATGTATAAATCACACAGAGCCTCTACCAGAAATTTCCATCTGTACTCTCTGAAAGTGCTGCTAAACACATCCTCCTTACGAAACCATTTTACCCAATGATGCAATGTTTACCAGATTTAATAAGCACCTTATTTTAAAACTGGCTACCTTGCAATATTACAAAAAATAAAAATTAAAAACAAAACCTTGAAAGCACGTTTTAGGGCATGATTAGTAAGCAAATAACCTTACCTAATATTGGGTTTCAGCTGAGAAACATTGATGGGATACATCTTGCATGTATGTCCCTTGTTTGATTTATTTCCACTGTAGCGATATCCCTTTCTCTGAAGCCCTGAAAGAGCTGCTCTCTGAAAGGGAATTGTCAAAACATACATTCACTGGAAAAAAAAAAGAAGAAAAGAATCAAAACACACAAAAAAAAGTCTAAGGTTTAACAGTTATCCACTTAAAAAAAAAAAATAAAATAAAAAAAAAGAAAAAAAGAAAACCCAGGCTACAAAGAACCCTTTTGCATGATTTTTTAGGTTGCTTCTTCCTAAGCTTTTGGTGATGCTCAAGCCCCCTTTCCCCAGCTGATTGGGAGAGATCAGCAGGGATTCTGTTGATTGCAGATCAGTGAAAATCCGAGAGCCAAGCTGTTACTCACACTGAACAGTGATTTGTGTTATTACTAACCCTATTACCCTGCAGTTAACAGAGCACCTTTGGAGAACACAGCTCCTGTTGGGCACACAGGACTTCTCATCTTCCCAACAGTTTATTTAATGTTCGCAGAGAAGACATAACAAGATGTGTAATAGGCAAACCCAAGAAATCATGTTTTTCTAAACAAGTTACAGAAAACTATGCCTGAAGTTTAGATTCTGATTTCAATTGCAAGTACAGACAAGGTCAAGCAACTAATGTGGAAGTTACAGTGTGATCTGAATAAGAAAACCATGACAGCTGGCCCTTCAGGAATAGTAGTTCACTTCTAATGAATTGGATTTAAAATTGAATTTTGAAATAATATCAAAGATAATGTGACTCAATGTACCTGACTACTGCTGGGTAAAGCTAAAAATAATGTTGGTTCAAAGAGATTAAGTAATTATATTAATTTCTTTAATACTTGCAGTAATAATTATGACATTATAAAAGTTATTCATTTTATCTTACTAGATTAAAATTCTCACTATGCTTTTGAAGATGGTAGTGTCATAAGCGCATAAAAATGGTTTAAGTGCGGGCAAGCAAAACACTTCTGGCAGTAGTAATGGAAAACACTGTGGTCGCACCACTTCAATTAACACATGATCAAAATGTTCTGATTTTTGATAAGGGACCCTACAATCTAACGTGTCTTCCTCTAAAATGTGTCATCGCAAACCCCACAGTAAAACACAGAGTGAAAATGACATACACGCATTTCTCCAGCCTCTCTGACCTCTCTCAAATCATTTGGACACCTAAAAATTCCTTGCCATTACAGTGGCACAACACAGCAACAATGCCCTTAGTCTCCCCTAAACATCTCCTGTGGAATTTGGCCTTTCATACTGCAGCTGAAGCAGAGCTTCTGGAGACTTTTTCTGACCTGCATGATCCTTAACCGCAAATAATGGATATGTTGAAGTCCTTACAGGGATTCAGCATATACTACCCGATTGCTGTAACAATCAAGCATGCCATAACTTGATGCACGAGCTGGTTCCAAATTCTTTCTTACCTGTTAGGAATCCCTGAGTTGGAATGGCACAGCAGCAAAACTGGCCAAAGAGAGTCACAAGACCTTTACCATTTCTTTCAACACACCATGAAAGCAGAATAGTTAAAAGTAATGCTGGAGGATTTCAAATGAGTGGTCAAAATGCTAGAAGTGTTTGAAGATGGAACTGAGCAAACATTTACTCTTCCATGAGCTAACACCGAAATCCCGCTGCGGGTTTTGAACTGCCTGTTTAGAGCAAGGGAAAATTTATTTCTATAACACATAAGGCACACAGGTTTTTTGTTAATTCCGGTTTCTCTTTCTACTCCAATTCTTCTCACCTAATTTTTGACACATTAATAAAATACAGAGATGCCAGCAGAGACTTTATTTTCTGATTCAGGGTAGAACTGAAATGGTTCAAATCTGTTATTTGTTTGTGACTTTCACAGAAAATTGAAATGTTCATGGCAAAAATAAACCTCAACAGATTTTATGACATTTTTTTTTCTTTCCTGATCATGTAGCTAATCTAAACCCTCTCATACTACCAGAAACTTACTGTCCATTACGTGATTTAATTAATTTATTGCTCAGCTTATTGTAAACAAAGCACAGCAAGATTTTTCCATATTGGATTAATTTGACTTGTATGTCTGGAGAGTTTATGACTTAGCTGCTAGGGGAGAAGCATAAAGAAACAGAGGAAGGAAATCTCATTAATGTTAATGGAATTGCACTCAGCTGCAGGGACATTCAATGTGACCAACCTCAGAACCATTATTTCTGTAAGGTAAATATGATATTTTTCCCCAATATGGGAAACTTTTTAAAACACTCATGGTTTGTAAAATCCACCTGATTATGGAAACTCCGAGCTGTGAAAACTGCTTAAACAGCTTTTGAACATCTCTGTAGAACTACTTCATGAATGGTTGTATAGCTTCAGAAGATAAGCATAACAAAGGTCTTGGTGCTCCAGCTGATAAAGGGAGACAGTGGCTATAACTATGCCATCATTATCCACTATAGAACAAAATACAGCATCATAGGATAAGAAAGTTGAGGCTGTTCAGCCTGGAGAAGAGAAGGCTGCGTGGAGACCTCATAGCAGCCTTCCAATACCTGAAGGGGGCCTATAGGGATGCTGGGGAGGGACTCTTCATTAGGGACTGTAGTGAGAGGACAAGGGGTAATGGGTTCAAACTTAAACAGGGGAAGTTTAGATTGGATATGAGGAAGAAATTCTTTACTGTAAGGGTGATGAGGCACTGGAATGGGTTGCTCAGGGAAGTTCTGAATGCTCCATCGCTGATGGTGTTCAAGGCCTGGTTGGACATAGCCTTGGATGGCATGGTTTAGTGGGAGGTGTCCCTACCCATGGCAGGGGGGTTGGAACTAGATGATCCTAAGGTCCTTTCCAACCCTAACTATTCTATGATTCTATGATTCTATGATTTTGGTAGTGCAACTTAACATTAATGCTGCTCTCAGGTATCTTTTTGTAAAGTTTGCTAAAGCTGCTCACCCATCTGAAGCAGAGTTCTCACCAAACTGGCCTTCTTGATATGATTTTTTATGCTCAGCAACAAGTCTAATTCCTTACCAGTGGTTGTGAAATGCATAAGTGACTTTGTCAAGAGAAGCAACAAAAAATTATGGATTATTTACTTTTTGAGAATTGTTTGGAGGTTTTTTATGTTTGGTTTTTGGTTTTTGTGAGGTTTTTTTTCTTTATTTTGTTTTGGTTTTGTGTTTGGTTTTGGTTTGTTTGTTTGTTTTATTTTTTTTTTCCCCTCTTTAATGTGCTCAGAATCAACAGCTTTTCACATACTTATTAGCTTGAAAACCTCAATGTTTCTTTCAGATTCTTGGGATCATCAGAGCTCTGAGGCTTATCTGGAAGCCTGTAACATTAACCCATCACACTTTAAAGTCTTACCACCATCTAATACTGATCAGATTTGGCCTCTGTATTCCATAAAAGACTTCCACGGAACTCATCAAGAAAACAACATACTTTTGGGCCATGAAGTCAGGATCATCCTCCAGTAAGCAGCACTCTTCATTACCAATGAAGAGTGATAATGTCACTGGTAACGACACAGAGGTCCATTTTCCAAGACACAACCATGCCATCCAAACTTAATGTGCCCCTCTGAGAACAGTGTAGATTATGAACTGAGAACACATATTTCAGAAAGTAGATATGCAAACTGATCAAGATGCTGTTTTAAACTTCACTGCTTCATCTTTCAACCTGCACTAGTCACAACTAATGTTGACCACATACCATCAGGTGTAGAGGTTTATGCAAATTCTCTGCAAAAACCTCAACCAGGGAGGCTAAATGAATACAGATGCTGACTCAGCAAGCAGGCTTCTCAAAGTAATCTAGCAACTAAATTAGATTGAAAATTAATTGCTCAAGTCTTGTTTAGGTGTGCATGATTTTAAATATTTGGGATTTTGCCTGCACATGTTCTGATTGGTTCTGGAAGCCTTCAGAATTCCATTTTATTGCAGCACATATGAAAAAGACTAAATGGCCTTGAACATTCCACTATAAAACTAAGAGCTCCAGATATCTCCTGAGGCTATTTTTGATAGGTTAGTTAAGAATCATGATGCTTAGATTTTTTTCTTTTCTCAAACATCATTCATCTAGCTGTTAAATAAGGAAACGTGGCATTTCTTGCCTTCTGGTCATTGAAATTGGCTGTCAGGATACCTGGGCCATTTGTTTTATTGTCGTGTAGGTGCTGACATGGCAGAAAAACATTATTATGAAGGATTTAGCAAAGGAACATTGGCAATTGCCTGTGAGATATATCTTCTCTGCTCCTAGGGTTATATAAGCCTTTTTATCTCTATGTATGTAAATGAGGTAGTTAGGTTAGGGAGACCTGAACACTTGAAAGAAATTATCAATCTACCTTTTACCCACATACTCAGTTATGCAGGATGATTTTGCCCAGATAACTGGTTCCTTCGCTTGAGCTTTCCATTTGTCACCTGTAAAATGATAGCAACTTCCTTTGTAAAATGTTTGAGGTCTAGGGCAAAACAACAATGAATTACAAACCAAGTACACCTCCTTTTGCATAGCATTACTGATAGTTACAAAGAATGGGGGAATCATCTGATGATGAAATTACTGCAGTTGTTTTAAAGCATGAATCTACGCTAAATGTAGAACTATTATCTGTAATGTCAGTTCATCACTTCTGAGACTGCCTTTCTCATACTACTATTTAGCCTATATTAAACTACAGAAAGAGCGATTGTTGCAGTGACATGACTGATGAGTTGTACCAGCACTTACTGTGTAATATTTAACACATTTCAGAATATCTTTCCAGCTAATGTGGTTTGCAAGAGAGCTTTCTGTCTTCTCCAGAATGCAGTGACTCCCCAGTTAATAAAAGGGAACTAATTTTAGAACGGCTGAAATGAACAATTAGAAGACCCATAAAGGCGTTTCTGTGTGTGGCATTAAATATAGTTTGAATTAATTTGCTGGAGTGGTTAAACTGTACATGACAGAATCTTAGGGGAAGGGGGAGAATTAATGTAATGCAAATAAAAATCTAATCAGAAGAGTGGGAATAAAACACAGTTTATGGTTAGGGACTCTGTTTGCCACACATGTTTTTGCAAACTGCATTCTTGCAAAAGGGGTTTCAATTAAATATACTATATAAAATTAGACCAGCAGGGGGATTACTGTTAGTCACATAAACCCATGTTTAAGTGCATCAAAACTCATTAAAAAGTTGTATAATTACTGTTAACTAGAAGAAAAAGTGAGGAAAGACTGGACATAAAGAACAGGATGTTAGAAAAAGGAGATTCAGTGTCTGTGACTGGGCAGAAAATTAAAAATGGATAATGGGAGCAGAAAATGAGCCCATAGAAGATCAGCATGATGAAGTATGCCAGTAAGAAGGAACTACTGAATATCTTGTTAGTGGAAAGTGTGCCTGAACCGGAGGGTTACATGCCTGGGATTTTTTTTGAGGTGTCACTATATTATTCTGCATGTGTTTAGTGCATTATTTATCTCTCTTGGCATGTAATAGTGAAGGACAACAGCCTGACCATTATCAATTGAAAGCATACAGCACTGGGCAGGAGATTGGGCTCAGAAACCTCTCGAGGACCCTTCCAACCTGTATTATTTTATCACCCTGCACATACCAGAAGCATCTCCTTTTCCAATTGATTTAACAGAACTGAACTGGGGGGAACATCTGCTCAAAGGAGCTCATCCACCCAATGCCACAGACCACCTTTTGGTCTCAGCTGTGGTCATGCTTGCACACGAAGGAAGGATAACTTCTTCAACATCATAAGGAGAAGACCTTTATACCAGCCAGCAGAGGAAGCAAGAGTCATAGTGTAGCAATAACTTACTCATATATTGATTCTGCTACTGCTGCTGTTTTTTCCCCTGCTATCACCTATAAGTAATTATCAATGATTAAGGCCTTATGTTTGTGGGCACTGTAAAAACATATCTAAAGAAAGATGCTCTCCAAGTAAGCTACAGTCTAAATGACATGTCCGGTTGTGCTCCACTATGCACCATAAAGAGACTGGGGTTACTTCAGATGTTAGAAAAATGTTGGCCTCAGGAGCCCAGGTTTCCATGCCAGTTAGTTTACTCATCTCTTAGCAGACTGGATTATAGACTTAACATAAACTGCAACACATGGTACACTGCAGCTCTGTGTAAAAGGCACCAAAATAAAAATAATAGCTGCCTGTTGCAAAGGTTTATCTTATGCCACTGTAGGGCTGAATGGCACTTAGAGCAGGTCTCAAGGTCACAGTAAACCTGCCTCTCTGGCAAAGATGAATTTGAGTTCTGTTCGTGCTTCAAACTCATTCCTCCCTTAGTTAACTTCATACTTTTACTTAGCTCTATCTTTCTGGTCCAGCAGCCAAGTCCAAATTTAATAAATAGAAGAAAATGAGATCTACATGAGAAGTTCTATCTACATTACCAAATTTCTCTGCCTCTTCTTCTCTTTTTCCTGAGACCCAGTACCATGACTCAATGTCACTTGTATACAACCCATTCAGGCAAAATAGTTCACAATATTGTGAAAAACATCCTGGAAAACATTGTCAAGACAAAATGTAACATTCTGCAGCACAGCATCAAACATCTTTGGCAATCTTTACTTTGATGTTTCAAAGACACTGGAGTTTCCTGGAGACTTCAACTGGCAATGGCAATTCCTGGGTGAAATGGACCTTCTCATAGCTGTGCCTCAATGCTTGGCTCTCTTTCTGCTATCATCCTGCAATCCAGCTCCCATATTTCTTAATCAATATATTCCACACCGCTGCACATGCACTGCCTGGGATCTAATAAGCAGTACTGTGTGGGGCTACTTATCTTCCCGATTTGATTGTACAGACGCCAAGACTTTTGCCATTCATTTTGGGGGATCTCAGGTCTGAACTGTTAGCACTTCCTGCATTTTTCCTTTCTCGCTGCCAGCCTGCTTGTTATTATTGAATAACTCCAGTACACTCTGTGAAGACTCCCCTGGAGGATGGACTCCAAGCCACGTGGCTCTTCAGCAGAGGACATCAATTGAGGTAGATACAACAGTACTTACACTGAATTTATGAAACTGGGAGTCTATTTCTCATTACAGCTCACAGCATATCATCTTCCTCTCACTTTTTCATGGAAATCACTTCAGCTGCTACCTTTATTTCCATTCTATTATATAGATAAAATCTTTCAGAAGAAGCTGTACAAGTTAAAACAAAATAAAGTGAGCCACGCTTAAAACAAACAAACAAACAAACACACACACAAAACTTGCAAGAGACTTTAGGATGTTCACATGTAGACCACAAGACACCCTTTTCCTCCACGCCCCTCAAGATTTTCCCAAGTAAGCTCAAACTTATTTTATTTATTTCTTTTTACAAAGCTGGGAAGTTGGTTTTGACAGGCTGGTGGCTGCCATGGTCTATTGAAAATAGGATAGCTTCATATTTCAGAAAGAATGACCTCTCTGACCTAGCATAGCTTCTAATCACGCTTCACTGTTAGCAGAGCTGATCTAACACTGGCTCACTGAGAGGTAAACTGGGGTAACATGAGCATCAGGCAATGCACATGGTTCCCACCTATGCTAGCACTGGCCTGTTATTACAGTAAATGTAAAGGAAACCACTTGCTCTATAGAACAGCTTATCAGACTGATTTTTAACACTTCTTAACACAGGACAACCTGGAAGCAGAAGCCAATGTAACTAGGAAAATCCAAATATCATCAAACCATAACAGTTGCTTTAATTTCCTTTTATAGAAGGGAAACTGAAGTGCTTATGTGTTCAGATAAGTATCACTCACTTGTCTTTACTTGCTGTGTATTCCTCATCACTGCCATGCAGAAAATCTGTAACTTTGCGGGTTTATTGCTTTTCTGTGCTGAAAGAAGTACATCCAGCAGCTATCAAAGATTGGCAACTAATTTCCATAGCATGAAGTTAGATTTGTTTCTCCTTACTGTGTACTTTTCTAAAGCAAGAACAGTTATTCAAGTCCACGTACCCATCTCCTCTTTGCTTGTAGCAAACACACATGCAAAAGGGTATCTCACCACTCATTATTTTATATACAGGTAGGTCCTACAGAAATGACATTGCCCAGGGGAGTTGTGAATGCTTCATCCCTATCGGCGTTCAAGGCGGGGTTGGACATAGCCTTGGATGGCATGGTTTAGTGGGAGGTGTCCCTACCCATGGCAGGGGGGTTGGAACTCGATGATCTTAAGGTCCTTTCTAACCCTAACTTTTCTATGATTCTATGACATTACACACATGGGAACTGTTATCCAGAGACCTAGTTATCACAGTGCACAGGTATTAATCTTATTTTGCATGTACAATTGAACTAATATGATTTCCCAAGCACCACTTTGCACAGATATCTTGCCCTTTACTTAAAAAACTGTTTTGTTCTATATGCCAGGGAAAGTACCTGCTTACCTCAAATGCCCTTCCTTTCCAACCACTGACGTACAATTCACCACCTGAATTTGGAACAAGGCTTTTAATAGCTCTCCATTTCCAGCCTTGCTTGCACTTTGGATGGGAAAAAGAATGCTATCTATTAAAGCAATTGTTCTAGTCGCACCAGCACAAGCCTTTGTAGAAATAGTGGTAAGAGGGAAGGACAAGTAAGGCTTGAGAGTATAATCCTATTTAAAAATGACCTTAAAATCTCTCTGGGTCACAAAATAAAAAAAAAAAAAAAAAAGGTGGGGGAGAGAGAAAAGAGAAAGAAAAAACTTATTCACAAGCTTTTTCTACTTTTTATGAAAAAAATATTGCTAGTTTTCATCTGAGTTCTGTCTGTGCCTTTTAAGCACTCCTGCTTTCAAGAGATAATTTATTAATATCCTAAAGACAGTTCCTTGGTTCCTTCCTTACTATTATTTCCAAATGTCTCCTCTATTTTTCCTCTAGGCATGAAAAGTGACCTCTTGGTCCAAAGGATTATCATCTTTACAAAAGGACTACAGCTTCAGTACAGACTTTTCCAATAGTGATAGTGTTATTTAAAACCTCAGCACTGGCCACTAAACATGTCTCACCTACCCTCAATCTGTGAAGGCTACATGCTGTCAAGGCCTGATAAACTCAGGCTTCCATCAGGTTACAAATCATGGTCCTTCACATCCCATAAGGCTGGAGAAGCTGTTGTGGAATTTTCAAACTGAAACTGAAACCCAGGGCAAATATGTGAAGAGAATAAAGAGGTAAATGGTAATACATAAAGAGGAGCCACAGTGGACTCAAGATAGAGAAGGAAGAAATCCCTACCACGAATATCACTGAACAACCCTCCCCATTACTCTTCATGAAGGCTGAAGCTGTTGACATCTGGATCCAGAAGGATGCTAGAGGAGCATGACACCAAATAAAAGAAGACTTCTTATGTAACAACTTTAAGTGTGCTATTAAAAAGGCTTTCCTGAATTTTAATTGTTAACATTATTGAAACCAGATTAATAGTCACAATTAGTTGTATCTAGAAGCATAGGATGGACATAATTTGTTGCCAAAGTCAACACTTGTTCCCTCTAACCACCTCTGCAAATAGCAGAAGACACAGACAAAAATATTGTTCAAGTTTAATTATTTACCCCTGGTAGTAAATATCTACTGTGCCGAATAACCTCTACAGTAGACCAAGTAAGAGGAAATGTTAACATAAGACAGTGACAGTAAGAAAATTATACTGGACACAAAACAAATAAATTGTTTTCCTATCCTACAGATTATGAGCTTTCAGATGATAGCTGGTTAGCCATGGGATATCAACATATCCAGGTCATGTCCTTTATTAGATGTGATAAAAATAGAGGTTATGGGTGAAGAGCGATACAATGAGCTATTCACTGGTCATTGAGAAAGTTGACAGAAAGATTTTTCATGCATCAATTGTAGAATGGGATACTTAACATTTTGAGTGTCATTTGATGACATTCATGAGATGATAATGACTTTGTGTTAGTAATGACCTAGACTCTCTTTGGAGTGGTGACCTAGAGGTAAAAGCTTTATAAGGCATTACTGTCACCTAAGACACTGCCATCAAGCTTCACTGCCACTTAAGGTCATTCCTTTAGACATTTATCCGTGCTATTAGGAGTCCTGCACTGTGTACAGTGTTTGCAAAAGAGGCCAGAATTAGCCTGGCTATATTAAAACTGCCGTTGATTTAAACAGGAACAGATCTAAGCCAACAATGAATATATCTATTATTACCTTCTCCTTACCCTCCTCTGTGCTATCCATTTTCTGTAACTTTGCTCCATGCCCTGCAGAGCAGAGCAGAGCTGATGAAATGACCCCTCAAGATGACATATTTTATGATCTGCTCAATTTGCATCTTTTGTCAATGACAGTATGGGAAGTAAAATAAAGAATGGGGTCTAATTAAGTCTCTATTATTATATTAATAAAGGGAAATCTCTGGCAAGAGCAAATCAAGAACAATCTCCAGTGACCAGCTGGCTAGAATAGAATAGGTATAAGATGAGATGGGCCCTCTTGCTCAAGAAGAACCTCTTTTTATCCAATCTTTTGCTTGGGAATCAACAATGCTTCTTTGTACTGCAAAATTAAGGTAGCAGTTTGGAAGTAAATGACCGTATGTTGTGGCACCCTAAACCATCCTAAAAGCATGAAAGCCACAATAACTTGGGTTTACTCCTGTTTGGGGTGTCTTTAATTCTAATTCCCATTTACTCAGGGACTGGTGTAGTTACAAACTGGTCTCCTTTACCGGCATAATTGGTTAACTGAAAATGCACTGGCTTTCCTGATGGTAGCATTTGGTAGTGAAAAGACTGTAAAGCAACATGTTTACAGAGATTTTCCTGCACTACTGACATGAGACAGAGCTGTCAAGCACAGACCTAACCCCTTCAACCCAACATACAAAGCCAATACATAAATACTCATTACTAATTAGTTGAATAGCCAATGACATTTATACATCTATATAATATATGGACATACATAAAATACTTCCCTGTCCCCCATCCCCCTTGCCGATAGTAAACAAAAGCCATAGGCACACCTCAGGAGTATTTGCAAGCTGATGTTCCATGGTCTGCTGTTGCTGGGAAGCAAGAGCTACCAGCCTTGTGGAGTAAGAAATTAAATGATACTCTGGCTCTTGTTTTTTTTTCTGCATACCATTTCCATATATTAATTTCCATACAAGAGAACCAAACAGCACTAAGACAAGCACAGAACTAAAGCAAGATGTTTGGCAGAGAGCTGCCCCTCTATCTCACTGTGGTGGCTGCAGGGCTCCTGAGGTGTCCATAGGTATGACCCATAAAGGTGTCCATGATTCTTTGAAGCAAATCCTTAATAACATTCCTCTATCATAAAACGCAACAGTTTACACATTTCTTCCACTTGAAACCTGTAGTGCAATTGGAAGTAATATACAAAGCACATTTTGGGGAACCTGACTCATTTTGCTGCCTTTTGAAAATGCTTGTAGAATTATCGTCAGAGAATGCATTTGGTTTTGTGTAAGTCTGTAGTTGAAACTGCTGACTTTATTTACATGATACACATTAGTTAGCCATCTGGCCTCTCCCAGAATAACATAAGAACAGATTTTTACATCATTATAAATATTAAAATCATAAAAGCAATAGCCTTTATTTAGTGTTATCAAGGGCAATTCTGAGTCATCCTCATTCTCCTTCTTGACTTTTTGTAATGTATCAAAAATTAAAACTAGTTTTATTAAAGATATTATTGCACGTAGAATTTTAAGTAAATGTAAGAATTTTGATATATGCAAAGCTAATAATTACCTTATCTAATGAAAAATAATTAAAAATAAATCTTCACTGAAAAGTGCTGCCATATATTTTTGACCACTTCAACTTTTTAGGATTAAAAGTATCACCTAATTATCATATAAAACTTTATGTAACCTTCTAAGTTAAGCACTAGCTGAAACAGTAGCTGTGAGCGAATATCTGTTGGTAATAATACCCCTTGTAAGAGCCTTGAATTGCACAGAATATCGCTACTACCACACATACTATTTCAGGGTAGGTGTGAACTGAACCATGCTATTGTGATAAACATGTTGACAGCAAAACCAGTTGTGAAAGAAGAAAACTAATCATATTTTTTGAAGTGAACCAAAATCAAGATATTTTCATCATTTCCAAAATGGTAACTTTCTTACACAATTGCTACAGCAGCAGTATTATTTATTTAATAGACCATGAAGATCTTATCATTAGTTACAATAAATATTTAAGTGCGCTCTTTAAGTAAAAATTATGCCTTTTTTTTTTTTTTTTAAATTGTAATTTCCCTGAAAACACGGAGATTTCATTTGCTGATGAAAATCTATACATAGGCTCACTTGACAATACTCAAAAGGTGAATGTTTATACCTTTTCTTAATAAAAAGGGAAG
Organism: Amazona ochrocephala; assembly: GCA_039720435.1. NCBI lineage: Eukaryota > Metazoa > Chordata > Aves > Psittaciformes > Psittacidae > Amazona > Amazona ochrocephala. The sequence goes on along the minus strand of CM077884.1, from coordinate 39,284,118 downwards.
TGGCTTTTCCCAGAAGTATTTATCAGAAGATGCCCAGTTATAAGCACAAAATTCTTACAGCCATAGATTGATAAGTAGGACATTATTTCAGTGAGGACAATGGAGTTATATTAATCTAAAAATTCCACAGAGGGAGGAGAAAATCAGGACTTCAGGTACTTTTCAGTGATTACACTGAAGCATTTTGTGCTCAGACATCTGGAGAAGTTAAGCTTATCAGGCCATGACTCTCCATCATTCCCTCTTTCTCCCTCTGAGTCATGGATACATCATGTTTTCCTTTCCTTCCTTAACATAGCTGGATTTCATATTGGTTTTCTTTTGAATGTCACAGCAACAAAGAAGTCTAATTTCAGTATCAATTCAGAATCTGTCTGGGTATGTGTCCACAAGAGTGACATTTTCCTAGAAACACAGCCAAAACAGAAAGGGGTTTGGAGACAGGGATGCGTCAGTCTTGCTCTAGGACTGAGTTTTCAAGGCTGCACCAAATCAGGCACCCAGTGACATTTCCCACTACAAATGCCCCTGTCATGTGCTTTAAGAATCTCACTGACTAGAAACTCAGAATTTTTGTTCCTATCTGAAAATGTAACTGTTTCTGAAAAAGCTGTCTCGTGAACATGACAACCGTGCCTAACAATCCCTGTAGAATACCAAAGTTTTGTGTCCTATTGTTAGGTTGCAAAAACTTTCATCTCATCATTTCCAGCAAAAACACAAAATCAACAAAATTAAGATAATAGATGTGTTTGGCTGTAGTGTATGGAGTATGAAATATAAAAATAATGAGGTGTCTGGATCTGGGCACTAATGGGTAAGTGTCCCATTGAAGAGACGGGTAGGAGATATGGCTAGGATGTCAGATCATAAAGTCATATTTCTATTCATTGTAATTCAAATATGACACCAATTCTTGATTTTTCTTTAGTGATTACAGTTACCGAAAAAATAGCCAACAAAACTCAATTTGTTTTTGGAAGTATGCAATTGTCTAATCACATGTTATTTAAACATTTCTTCAAATAAAGGTCTTTTAAGTTCAATTAGGGAAGGAAGTAAGCCTGTGTGTATTGTAATGTGTTTTGTTTAAGTAGGGCAGCCTAGAACAGCAATAGTCAACACAACACTTTGGAAAAAAAGTCAGTTCTGGAGTCGCTGGCAAACACCATGCAATTGGTAAATTCAGGTAAATTTTTAACCATTAAAACACCTTACACATGCCCATGTCCATCAATTACTGTTTCTAAACCTGACATACGTGTTAAACTATGAAGGAGAACCCATCTGCTTCAAAACCTCGCTTTGTGTAGGTATATCAAGTTCTTTAGTTAAGCTATTTTTTAAATTATGCATGACTGTGAAGTGTTCCATACAATTACAGATAGTTTGGCAGCAAAAAGTCTTGTTTGCTTTTAATCAAGTGTCAGGAATTTAACCGTAAGTCCTCCCATGAAAAGCTGTTTCCATGTAAGGGTAGTGAATAGATCAAATGCTTGACAGCTACTAAAGAAAACCCCTAGAAAACAGGGGTTATGTGAGAAGCACAAGAAGCTTGCTAAATAATGCATAGTTATACTGCCAGGCATGCCTGCAAGAAAACTTTCAGAAACCAGCTGTGTATGCTGTTTCTTCAACTCTTCCAACACACTGAAAGCTAGGTTGTCTTTGCATTGACTCTCTTTGCCTCATAGGAGACCCTCATACAATCATTTCAGTCACAACCTAATGATATTTTGGTAAGAAAATATAAAAACTGTTTCACTTTCCATCTCTGAACTGACTTTCATTTCTAATATTTCTCAAGAGAGAACCCTGCTGTGAAACAGTGACTTCCAAACATTTAGTATCTGGTACATGATCAAAAAGAAGTTTTCTAAAATTCGTTTTGGTTTAGATTTTTTTTTAATAGTTAAAATTCTAACAGAAGTCTACTAGAGGAGGCATATTTTCTTAGAAGAAAAAAAATAGGAGTCATTAAAAGCTACTGGTTTTCTTCTAAAACAGCATAGTTTTTATTTTTTGGGGGGGAATTTAGAAAAATCATATTTGATCAAAAGTTTCTTGATGAACTTCACTAATACTCCATCTTTCCTCTTAGAGTAGCTATTTTAGCTAAGAACCACAACTGAAATTAAAACAGTGGACGAATAAACTAAACCCAGAAATACAGGCAGTAACTTTGAGGAAAGCTGAGTTTGATTAAATTTGAGTCCTCATTACCAACCACTCCAATTCTGTAAGGTCTTTTAGTTTATTTTTGGTTAAACCCCTGGCAATGGTGAGACAACACATTGCCAAGTGCACAGTCACTATAATAATGATTGTTTAATTAGTTATTTTGCTACTAAGTGAATTCAGATTTTAAACTCTTTGCCATACATCCAGAGTGTTCAGGGACCTCCAGACTTAAGACAAGTATCAATTGCTAAACATGTAATAATGAATTATTCCTTGTATTATGTAAATTTTTACTGAAGGTGACAGCATAGAGTTACTCTCAATTTTTCTCTCCCTTTAAATTTGTATTGGTTGAAATATATTTCTACATTCAAGACTGCTAAACAGCTATTAAATTTATGTTGGTATTATTAATTAATGTTAATTTAACCTGAATTGCCCAGTAAAGAAGAAACAGCTACGAGAAGCTCTTTTTAAGTAAGCTGAACAGTTAGCGACAAAACTGCAGTAATTATAGAATCATAGAATAGTTAGGGTTATAAAGGACCTTAAGATCCTCTAGTTCCAACCACCCACCATGGGCAGGGACACCTCCCACTAAACCATGCCATCCAAGGCTCTGTCCAACCCCACCTTGAACACCACCAGCAATGGAACATTCGCAACTTCCCTGAGCAACCCATTCCAGTGCCTCATCACCCTTACAGTAAAGGATTTCTTCCTCATATCCAATCTAAACTTCCCCTGTTTAAGTTTGAACCCATTACCCCTGGTCCTATCACCACAGTCCCTAATGAAGTGTCCCTCCCCAGCATCCCTATAGGCCCCCTTCAGATACTGGAAGGCTGCACTGAGGCAGAAAGAATTGCAAAATCCTCATTCTGCAATTAAAGGGAAAATGTGGATTAATGAAACTACCTCAACACATGACAACGAAAGAGTGTAAATTAAAATACTACATCATGCGTCAGTGTGGCTTAACTTTCAATGCATCCTCAATGAAAGAGGAAAGTACTGCGAGTCTTACCTGTTATTCCTCCATCAGCCCCAAGGAAAGACATGCTTGCAAAGGAAGTATTTTGTTATATTGCAGAAAGATATCAAGAAAAACAGCCTACTTTACTTTGATTTCTTATGCGCTGGAAGAAATATGTGCAGCTGAAGAGGCTTACTCTCTAATCCACTTGGCACTTGATGATACACACCATGCTGAGAATGATACCCTCCTAGATCCTGCATGAGATCAGCCAGCTTAATACAAATTCCCAGCTGGCCTCAGGTTGGCTGCCCACAGTCCTGAAGCAGACAACCTTCCTCCAACAAGAAATTGAATTGCCACTTGTAGCAGTCAGAGCTCTTCCAATCTCCTTTCTGTCCTGCCTGTCATCACTGTCCATCCTGTCTTTACTGTCCTTACTTGCCTTCAAATGATGACAGACAGCTTGAATCACACAATAAGCAATGGAGGAGTTCTGTAGGACAAATGCTGTATCAAAATCTTTTGACATTGTCTGCAGGGACTGGGCAATGCTAAGCACAGGTTGGGGAGTATACACTTACTTTTGCCATTTATCACTGCATTATTGTTAGTCTGTAATGATTAACCTCTTGCCGACCTCCAGACTAGTAATTTTAGAGAAGGATTAGAAGAGATCATTGTTTCTAATTGGCCTTGCTTACTGAAAAGGCTCGAGGTCTTGATAATCTTCATAGAGATAGAGTTCAGCCCCCAGCTGACACAGACATAGCCATTGCTGTTTGTCACTGGCATGCTGTGTTACAGCAGATGAGCATCTCTCTCACATGTCTATCTTAAAGATATTACCTAGAAAAATAATTTCTCTTCTAATGTCGTAAGATGGACTGAACCCACAGAAATGAAAATTTTGAAACTATGCAACGCTGCATAAGGCAAATGGAGCATGAAACCTGTGAGAGGCTGGTTTTGGTACAAAAGTTCCTGCAGGATAATTGTGATCCTTATCAGTCTTTTAATACTGAGACTGTAATCCCTTGGCAAGCACCTAGCCATGTAGACAACCAACCTATGCCTGCCAGACACTGTAGAGACATGGAAAAGGCACATCATGCTGTGGATGGGAGTAACAGCAGGTGAAAGGTGGGAAGTAGCAGCTTTGCTTCACATACACCCACTGAACAGAAAGATCCCTTTGTTTCCCTAAATCTCTAAAACAGAGGACTAACCAATTTATATGCAGTCTTTCCTCCCTACCACAGACTTATTGTTGAAGGAAAAAATTGTACTGCATACTGCAGAGAACAATTCCATCAACTACTTTGTTTTTGTTGCTTTCCAAGGTGCCCTAGCTAGCTACTGTCTCTCCAAGGCAGGTATGGGGAAAGCTAAGCCTGTTCTCATTACTGCCTTTCACATCACTGAACTTAAGTGCCTGCCTGTACTATCCTGTTGAAATTATAGTTTTGAATGTTCCCCATGTTCAACAAGAAATTCATTTAATCTAGAAACTAACTTTACCCATGATCACGCAATTGCTGATTACTCCTGAACCCAGTAGACATCCCTCCCGGATGCTGCACACATGAGAGTGCCCTGTCACATGCTTGTGATGGTAAATGCAAAGCAGCGCCTTGGAATAAAAGTTTGCTACAGGGTGGGGGAAGTGAGCACTCACCAGACAAGCCAGGTTAAAAGTTCACCAGAGATGGAGGCAGTTGACCTGCACCATTTTAGTATCATGGTTTTCTAAAGGTTGACATTTAAAATTACTTTTCATTATAAGGGAAACAGGAACTGAGTTTGGGACAAATCTGCTGGAAAGGAAAGGGTGTGCTGAAGGAGCTGAAGATAACACAATCAGCATGGAGGTTCATGTAGCCCCTCCAGCATGTCCTCAGTGTTGCCCCACCAAGGTGTTGCCCTACCAAGGTGTTGCCCTCTGCTTTACCAAATGAATTCTGTTTCCAAATCCAAGTAAATAAATAATTTATAGAAAAAAGATTGATGGATGTAGATTTCTTCTGAGAATCATTCACAAACTTCCGTAAACTGAGCCTCAGCTAACCACATGCATTCCATTTTTTGAAAACGTCAAGTTGTTTATGGAAATCACCTCCAGCTGGTCTCTGGCAGCATCTCAGCAATTTGGTTTTATTGTTCATTATTGTTAGTATTTCACTGCTCATCTAAATCCTAGAGCATTCTGCCTACTCCCTTGTGGTGTAGCTGAACACTTCAAAAGAGGAAGCCAGAGATGGAGCAACATGCAACAAAAGGCAGAACTCTACTGTGAATTGTAGGAAAAAATCCTCATTTGAGACAATATTCTAGGAGATCTAGGAGAAACTAGCTGGATCTATTATTAAGACACTGTAAAAACCTGAAATCTGAAAAATATCTTCTAATACTTACAAAAATAAGCAGTGAATCCCCAGCTGTTTTAAATGTGCCTTCAATGATGGGCTCTCCTGGCCGTCTGTCTTTCCCAGACCAACGGCTGGTACCAGTATTAGCAAGTAGCAGTGGTGGCCTTTCCACTGTAGCCCAACTGTTTTATTTTAACATGATTGCTCAGCTGTCCTGTTGGGAGGTGCCCTGCTTCTTTGTCTCTTTTAATTCTGCATTGTTTGCTCTTCCAAAGAAAAAGCATGTGCTTTGCTTTCAAGTGCACTGAAGTGTTTCTTCTAATCAACAGCTTATTAAGCAGTGGGGTTCTTCAGGATAAAATGTGATATAATTTAAAACTAGAAGATGTCATTATTGTTAAGGATAATGTCTTAAAAAACAAACAAACAAACAAAACAAACAAAAAAAAACCCCAAAAAATCCACACAGAAAGAAAAAAGAAAAAACTAACAAAATACCCCCAACAAAACAAACCCAATAAAACAAACAAAAACAAGCAAACCAAAAAAAACCAAACCCCAAAAGCAAACCAACCAATCCCAAACCAACCTCCCCCTACTTCCCCCCTGAAAAAATCCTCCCCTCAACAAATCCAAAGCCCTACCTAGTCATAGCAATGGTACAGAAAAGACAAAGAGAAGAATGAACATACTGTTTCCATACACACCCAGTAAAAACAACAAACATTTGGGTGGCTAGATATTATGTTCCTGAGAAACCCGACATATTTCCTTAGTCAGACAGTGGCAGGGAAAGATCCAGGTGGTCTAGTTTCCCTCCAGCTGGACTATGACCTCCATGACCTGCAGCTCTGCAGCAGAACAGGGACTCAAGAGACAGTTGCAGCAGAGACCCTCATGCTCCCAGTTAACACTTCCTGTTGCAGCCACTTGAAGCTGGTGCTGCTGTTGCTTTTCACCTACAGCTCTCCAGCTCAATTCATTTTTACATGTGGGAAAATACAACGGAAAACTTAGTAACAATGAAATAAAGACAAAATGCTGTATTTTGTACATCAGAGATCTAAACTACATTCTAAAAACTGAAGATATGACCTAGTTTTCTGCATACCTTTACTGAATACCATGTTATTATGATGGTTTAATTTTATTTATCATTGGCTATTCCAGACTGCAGGTCTGTGAAGCATTTAAAGAGAAACATCCAGTATTACCACTGTAATTGCAGCTTCCAGTTATGGTAAAAAATCATAGATCTACACATAGAAAAATTATCTCATCTCCCTTCATTACAGATTGATCTTCGCCTTCTGTCATTGATGCAGCTGACAAGGCAATCACATTAGGACAGCCCTGAAGAAGCTGACACAATAAAGCTTTTGGACATAAATTCATAAGTATCCTGACTTGTCAGTTTTCCCGTTACAAATCTTCTTTGGCAAGGGATAAAGGGAAATGGTTAGTTATAATTTAGACATGAAAATTTAATTATTGGCTAAAATCTGCTGAATTTAGAAATTAGGTTAGGTTATAAAACTGCAAGTGAGAGAGACAGAAACCAGAAGATACTTTACATCTAAGAGGAATAGATTTTTGCTTAATAAAACAGGTAATTATTGGATTGCAAAATTGAACGCTTCTTTCCTGTAAGCATAAGAATCACAGAAAGAACATCTGAGATACATCACTTTTCCATACCTGTATAAATTACTGACATTTGGTTTACAGTTAATCAAAACAAGAAATGATCTGCAAAGCATTTCACACCTTTTTTTTGTTGTCACTTTTGTAAAGGTCATGCAAGTCCTGCTGAAATCAAGGAAGAAATTTACTCTGCTACAAAGAGCAGCTGCCTTTATTTCACACCATCCACTGACACCTACAGCTATGCACAAAAAGCCACCCTTCTCATCTGGGCGCTTGAATACAATCCTTTCCCTTGTGAATTCAGGACCTTAATCTCCATCACACTCTTTCAAAACCTTCATACTAAATTCAAACCACTACAAAAACAGAAAAGGAAGTGATGAACTAAAGCCAGATCCTTCAAACTAGCAGGCAGCTCTGTGTAATATGTTAGATGTAAATAAGTTCTTATGAACAGAAAATATAGAAGCATTTTGTATTACAGATTCTGAGCAATTTGAAGCCAGGATTAAAGCAATATTACAAGCCATGGATCATTAATGCAAATGCCCAAGTTAGCAATTATGGACAGAGCCCTGGGTGCAGACATTAGTATTCACAGCAAGGACTTCACAAACAGAGCAGCACACCAATAAAAAGAAAAAAAAAGTCACTTTGCAGACAGCAGATGCTCAATATAGATCATCTTTCAATTTTAATTTGAATCATCATCTTTCCAAGTCAAATTGATTAATACTAGGGTACCTTATCCAAGAGCCATGTGTCCAATCAAAGATCAATTTAAAACGTATTCTAAGAGATCGATTCTTCTAATTCATGGACATAAGAAGCTTTAAGCTCTGCTAGCATTGCCAAGACATGACCACAGCATCATTCCAGTCACAAAGACACACAGACAATACTCAATGGATACAGATTAACTGAAATGAATTTTTATTAACTCACCTGGAAACATAAGCCAGAAATAAACCACTTGGATTTCACCCTTATTTGAGTGTTTCACTGTGTCAGACAGGCTTAAATCTTCCTGATCCACTGGCGCCTCCCCAACTTTCTCCGGGTAAGATAAATGCACCTGCATGCCTGGCTTACTGCCCCAGTTTGTGGGTGCTCACACCCAAGACAAAGCCATTGGAAAACACCTTGGTTGTTGGTTCCCTGCTCAGTCCAACAGCCTCAGCTTGGAACCACCAAGTCATCGCTTCCTACCCAGCACCAAAACAGACCCTCTGAGGTCAGGAGCACAAACTCAGGGAGGTAAGGTACCACGATATTTTCCCATGAGTTGCATACAAATTTCATCACCTCCTGGTTACTAAACCAGGTAACTTTTCTCAACATTGACAGCCTGACAGCATCCCCTAACATTCTTTTTTGTAATACACAGATCTGAATTATAATTAATTCCTCAGGAAAGATTGTATGGATCTATAGCCTGCAAAGTCAAACAGCACTTGGGTTTTGGGCATCCATCTCTCTCTCTCTTTTTATGGTCTCCAAAAAGAAAACTGTTTTTTAAAATATATGTGTAGAGATAATTTGTCACTCTTCAGAAATGCTCTCAGCAAATAGCAGTGGTGACCTGAGAGGGATGCAACAACAGAATAAGCAAACACACCACTGACAATGCCAATTGCTTAGGTAAGGTTAGAACACTCTGAAGAGATAAAAAATGTCTCTGTCTCATGAGCCTCATATGAAGATGGATGTTTTAAGAGGTAAATATGTTGAATGGCACATAAACACTTATCCTCCACCTTCGTAAACTGTATTTGTCTGCATCTACAGTGTCTGCATAAGAGTTGACATCCTTCTCTTTCCCTTTGGTATCTCCTGTTTCACTCCACAGAACAAAAACCCAACCAAACAACAAGAAGAAAAGTTCAAACAGTAGGCATATGAATTTCCAGTGTGCTTTGATTGGAAATTGCAGCTTAGCAAAACCAGCACACAGATTGCGTTCGAGTTCCCGAGCCATCCAATATCCTTAGGTCCACCTCAGGTAATGACTTTTACTCTGACTTGCTGGATTTTATGCTGAAATATAACCTTTCTCAAAAATGGAACTGTTCCTGACTTTCTTTAGGGTGGGTATTTTTTCAGAGTTTGTCTGTTTCAGGTATTTCATACAGAGAAGAACTCAGCATAATTGTTCTGCAAAATTTATACATTCAGATTTGGACAGCTAGACAGACCATTTCCTTTTTATTGTTAGCTTTTCCACACCATTAGATTTAATTGGTGATGGTAGTAGCACGGCATGCAACAGAGTGCTTGCTGCTCCCCCTTTTCTCCCTCTGATGGCAACACACATATTCCTCTCCATCAAGTTGGTCTTTCCATTTACAGCTCACCTCTTTCAAAACAATGAAAACTCTTAGAAATGTACCTTAAAATCTCAAAACATCATTTCAGGTGGTTTTTTTTTTTTTCCCCTACTTCCCAGCTTTAAAAGTCAAAAACAGCTTTCCAGAGGAAAATCTGTTAAAAAACAGAAATCAAAACATTAACGTACTAGATACTCTAGGAGAATACTCTTAGAGTCAGATTCTTCTGCCAGTTCTCCCACACTGGTCATCTATTCTGGGGTTTTTCATAAGACTCTACAGTTTGAGTGATCTCTGTACATAATTTAACACCAGCTAATCTGTACATTATCTAGTCTATGGCAATGCAAACACAGCTGCCTAGGGATTCCCAAGTCAACTAATTCGCTTATGCATAAAAGGTAAGATGAAATAGCCTGTAATAAGTATTTTCCCACTTAAAAGAAGTGGGGAAAACAAACAAACAAACAAACAAAAAACAACAAGATACAATATATATTGTTCAATGTCTTCCTTGAAGAAGAATTTTATGTTCTGTGCATTAAAAGCCTTGGGTGGCATGGTTTAGTGGGAGGTGTCCCTGCCCATGGCAGGGGGGTTGGAACTAGATGATCTTAAGATCCTTTCCAACCCTAACTCTTCTATGATTCTATGACTCTATACAGCCTTCCTTAAATGAATGTTGGTATATGATGACTTAAGAATTCTTAGTGGTCAAGTATTTGAGACAACTGCAGAGGAACATGTGCATTTTTATGGTGACAGCCTAAATCCAAAGGTCATGTTCAATTGTCTCCTCAATGACAGGTTTCTTTGTAAAGCTCAGATCTTTGGTTTTGGGCCATCTGATGTCTCATTAAGTTCAAACCTTCCCTGTCCTCTTAATTTTAAAAAATAAAAGAAGGCCTAAAAGTGTACCTGCCTGCTTGATAAGGATGTTTAACAGAAACTTGTTTTATGTTATGAATGACCCGAATATTCCAGTAATGATGATTATTGCTAGGATTGTGACTTCCAATAGTCTGAAACAGGCATAGGCAGACAAAGAGCTTTCTATGAGACTAGAGGAAAATGACATGTTCGCTGTGTGTCTTTTGTATCTATCTTTCTGATTTTAAATATATCAGGTCTGAGATAGAGCAATGGTGCTGGTTTTTGTAAGAATAATAATAAAATTTCACATTTAAACATAAAAAAATAGAAGAAAGCCTTTCTATGGGCTTAATCACAATTGACACAAGTAAAATACATTGCTTTATGAGTACTAAGACATTATTTGTGGCACATCATTAGTAGTAACCTGCCCATGAAGTCAGTCAATTAATAATTTGAATGCTCTATTACAGCACATAAACCAAAACTCACTGTAGGTGTGAAGAATGTGATATGCAAAGCAGGTTTATGTTGTGCTGGTTCACAGACCATGCATGTTTTAAGGCTGGCAAATAGTTTGCCATCAATGCACTGCAAATTTATCCTATCTTACCTCTCCCATGTGGTCTTCTTTTGAACAATCTGCAACTTCTGGGCTGCAAATTCTGCTTCTCTGCCCTCTAGCACCTACATGCAGCACATGCACTACCCAACCCTCTGTGCTTCCGTACTTTAATTGCTCCATGAAGCCTCTCTTCATCAAATATATCCTGTACAGATGGGACTCCACATGCACAGAGCTTCCCCTCTGCCCTGTAAACAGAACACCCTTTGCTAGAAGCTAATAGAAATTCCTCTTTTTCCAGTGTGAGCAATCAGTATTCACCAACAGGGCAACAGTGCTTCTTGTTTCAAACAACTTGAGCACTTGCAAGATCAGTCAAACCCACTAGTGACACCCAACATTAGGGATCATCTACTGATCATAATACATATCCTAGAGAGTCAGGCCCCTGGAAATACTCCTGATAACCCTGCACTGGCAAGCCTGCATTAATTTATTTGCTCTCATACAATCACACCATAGCAGAGCCCCAGTGAATAAGCATCACCTCTATCCCCAGAATGTCCTTCTAATCAACGACTGAGGCAGAGAGAAAACAGTGCTCTCACCCTTCCCTTCACCCAGCAGCAATGCTCACGCAGATGCCGTCCAACCTGGGGCAAATAACACAAGACTTTCCAAGACAAACAGCTGCTGGTTCAGAATTTGGTATTTTAGGGCCAGACTCTAAAAATGTTGCTTAAATGCATTTACTGTTTCTCTCTACTAAAATTCATTAATTCCAATAGGAAAAAGTGTGTTTTGTAATATGATTATAAATCATATTTGCAATTTCACTGAGATAGAAGCAGAAATTGCTAATTATGTGCCACAATAAAGATTATAATATATGCTATCATTAACTATTCTTTTATGTTTGATGAAATAATAAATAATTTCTTCCTCAGCCATTATAAAATCATTTTGCATAAAGACCCTTAATGTACTCCTGCTACGGCCTCCACTTATAAACCCCTCCAGGTAAGCATTTATTATGAATTTTTATCAACTCTGGAATGTGACGTACCTTTCATAGCACAAATGTATGTTTTCTTTTTTCCTATTGCCAATGACATTATGCACAAAGGGCTTCAGCTGGCAACTGGTTTACTTGTATTTTGTTGACAAGTTTAGGGCACTCTTACTACCCAGGGTGAGTGAGCCTGCATTGCTCACCACCTTCTATGCCAGCCTCCCAGATCTCTCCCACATCCCTCTCAGCATCTCTTTCCTGCCTAAAGAGATGCTCCAGAGATGTGCAAGTGCACTAACCAGACTGACAGTGGACATCAGGTGCAGAAGATGCTCTTTGTTTTGTTGAAACATCTGAAGGCTAAAAACGTGGGCTATGGGCAGACGGGTGATAAACATCTGCACAACATGGTGTGAATACACATGGCTGGGCTAAGACATTGCCCTGCAGTAGCTCCTTCCCTTGGTTTCCTCCCAGTCCATGTTGGCAGGAGCTGCAGAGCAAAGCTGTCTGAGCCTGCTTCAGCTGTACGTGCATGCCCAGAGAAGGCGGTGCCTCTACTTTACATCTCCTTGGTGCTCTGACCCTGCACTACTCCACACCCTGTGCTGCACCTCAGAGCCCACGTACTGCTCCTCAGAGCAGGTATTATTGTTTACAGTGATTTTGTCCACAGTTCAAAGAAAAACAAAGAGGTTTCCTTTCTCACTGTTGAGCTTCCCATTCCACTTGCCTCTCTTTTTAAATTGAAAATAATATAACAAATCCCCTGTAAGAGAACAACAGTATCTGCTTCCATTAAAATGCTTTTTCTCCCTGCAAGAGTGAAGATAGAGTAGCTAAAGCACCAAGTCCAAGATGAAATCAATTCTATCTGCTGTGTACAAGTAAAATGTGAAATAAAAATATGCATGTTCTTGAGCTATTGTAAACATTGAGGTTTTTGTATGAGGAGTGTTAGCTTATCTGTCTTACTTCCACAGAGCTTTTTGGAGTTCTGCATATAACAGCAGCCAAAACAACTTGTTCCTTCTAAGAAACTGTGGTGCAGCACAAGAAAAGCAACTTAAATAGCAGTATTGCAAATGAATTGCATCTACAGCCCTAAGAGCCACTTTTCATATTTGTTACATGAGCCATTTATGTCTGAGCATATTTCAGAACTGAGGAACGGCTAAGCTAAGCAGAAAATCTGTGATGATAATGATGATGGTTACATTTATTTGCACTTGGGTAGTGGGCAAGAGCCTCGGTCATGCATTGGGAAACAGGAATGTGAAGCACTGCATGACCTGTGAATATTTAAACAGGCTTTATCTCTAGAGCTTACACAATATACGAAACGTCTTAATGCAGCTCCTTTGCTATTCACTAGCATCACACACAAGTATCTTGGTTTAGCAAGCACTCCATTAGGGTTTTCAATGCTGCAGCTAAGTCATGGCAACCTAGATCTGTGCTCCAGACCAGGAAGCAGTTACAAAATTATAATTAAGAGCTCTCTGGCTCTGAACGCACTTGCTTCAGAGAAGCTTGTCCAATATAACGGGATGAGCAACCATTGCTTGTATTTCCAGGAGTCCCACCTGTTACTTGCAATGCTTTATCAGGAGTGGTTTTGGTTTTAAATAAATGACATTCATAAATCAAGCATAATCTAAGCAATACTGTCATTATCAGTATATAGCCAAACAGCATTATTTAAGCTGAGAGGAGGAGGGAAGATCCATGAGCGCAAATCATTTCTGTAGCTTTTTTCGCTATAATAAGTGCATCATGGGCTTTATCCAAACCCTACTGAAGACACTGAGAGTCAGTCAATTGACCTGACTGGATATAGCATGAGCTTTCAATCAACATCTGCTGCAAAGCTTTTGCTGGCTACCAGTCCCAATAAAGTTTTACTGCTTTTTGCCCTGAAGTACTAATTCCGTTTGCGAACATGAACCCCAGATTTAAACTCATAAGTAACAATAATTCCCAAATGGAAACCAGTGTGATCAGGAAGATCTGAGAAGGCTGTTACAATGAAAGAGACTGCTGCCATGAACGTAGTTCTTAGCATGTGCAGGGTAGAGTGAATGTCCCTATCTAAAACATCAATCTAAATTGAGCTGGTGTGTTTATATAGCCGCTGAGTACACAGGAAAGCTCATCATCACAACCAGTGCTTTTACCACTTTCAAAAATGCTACCAAAAAATTTCAGAGATTAAAATGGCCAAAAGAAAGAGGAAGAGATGAAAAGAATTTCTGAGTTGAGAATGTCTTCTAGCAATGCAATATTCATACAATAAACCTTACAAATAAAACCAATTTAGCAGCTATCTTTTTTCAAACTACATTTCAATCCCCACACAGTATTGCTGTGTGTCTATTTGCCTTTCAATAATTTAATGGTGTTTGCTCCTGGCTTGGGCTTATGAATCTACAGAGCTTGGAGATACTTTTTATTAGAGATTTCTTGCCAGCGGCCTTTTCTAAGTTTGCAAAGGTCACACATCCCACTAGCCAGCTTCCTTCATTATGCACACTCCAACCTGTAACTGAATCAGCTACAGCTGAAAAGTGTAGGAAATGTCATGAGCTAACACATAAATACAAAACCACACTATTAGAGGACAGGAATATGGCCCTTAGCGACAGCAAGTGGAATGATGCTGGGGAACAGACCCACTGATAATATTTTAGCAATGTCCTAAAGCAACCAGTAGCCAAGAAAAAAAAATGCATATGTACCAGATTGTAGCAGAATCCTCCAATACTTAAAGATCAACCCCCCAAACCCATTAAAATCTCAACCTAGAATATACAGAATGTGCTCTCCCTAATTTTTCCTCTCTCCACAAGTTTTCTCTCCCTTCATGGTAGTGTTATATGCTTATCCTTTTTCTGTAGAACAGCACTTGTTGGCCTAACAGAAGTTATTGCAAGAAACAAAAATGCGTAATTGGTATGACACAGGGATGAACATGGATGAGCTTGTACGTATACATACACACACAAGTACCAGAAGAGGCTAATGCTAGAAGGAAAATGCTCACTTTCGCATCCCAGCTTCCCCAGCCATGAGACAAGTCCTGACTACTCTTAGAAGCTGCATTTCAATCCTGACCATTCAGAACCACTGCATTTCTTATGACATTCTGCAAACTTGTCAAGCTCTTTGCCTTATATCTAATGGTGATTTACTGAAATAAACATGCAGTTTATACACTTGAATACCAGGTACTTTCAGAGTCTAACCTCAAGATCCATTAGTGCCAAACTCAGGGACTAGAGGCTTCTTTAAGTTTGTTTATTATCCTCAACCTTTCTGAATATTTTTCCTTCTTACATAAGAAAGCTCTCACTGAAAATAAAAAGATGTGTACTTGTGAAGATTAAAATCTCCTTCACAAATTGAGCGTATTACGCATCTGTGCTACTTGGCAGACTAGTGCATCAATTCCAAAATAAAATAGTGTTAACAGCTCTAGAAGATTTTTATCTCTTATAGCTTCCTGTACTCTGGGTGAATCACATGGGCAAAAAAATTGATCCAGCATTTTAGACAGTGAGCTAAGCAGCTTTTAAATCAAACATGATGCCCATGCAAGGCAATTTACCTTTTTTTTTTAATACCATTTTAAGTAACAAAACCTCTTCTGTTCTTTAAGGAGTGCCTCTCAATCTGGACTTTATGTATCTGATCATAGTTTCTATCACACTACCATCCTCCTTTGGATATTTATTTACCCTATTTTCATGCTTGTGCTATCCTGGCTCATTACCACATCATGAGGCTGAACTATGATCCCAGCAGTAGCACTGACGTTTATTACAGTGTGTAGAGCAGTTACTCACACGAACTCTGCTTCAGGAAACTTATCTCTAACTGTGCTAAAATATATGGGGTGTGGATTCTCACATTTTATTAGCAACCATCGTTCTTCTTTCACAGCTACATCACCACGAATTTGCCTATTCTTGTAAGCGTAAACATAGCTCAAGTCTAATGAATGACCATAGACTGGTGCATGAATTGTATGTACTACAGTCATAAATATTGTTATGTGCTTAAGGGAAAACCAAATTTAGAACTCATTTAGAACTAAGCCTATTAGTAGATAACTAAACATAATTGTAGGTGAGTGCCTAAGCACTTCAGGAAAATGGGTTTGCGGTTTTTGCCCATGCATATCAGAGAGCTCAGAAAATTGCTTTGCTGTACTTGGTATTGTTCTGTGGATACATTTTTAGCACATATTAGTACATATTACAAAATAATTAAATTAAAATGCTACTATTCAATATTCTATAGCTTAAATCAGTCACTTCACATGTGCCTCTAAATAAGATAACTACATTCAGAGAGCCAAAGACCATCAAGCCTTATTAGTGGAGCACTGAGAGAAGAAATAATAAGAAACAAATTTTTCAAAAGGAAAACAGTTTTGTTTATCACTTTCCTATTTTAATGAGTAGGAAAGCATCATGAACAAATTTAGGTTTTAAAATGGAAACATTTAGATAAACCAATAATGCAGATTATAGCTTGTTGATAGGGCAATAATAAAAGTATGTACTTGTTACTTTGGAGCACTCTCTGCCAAACAGTCTTCCCAGCTGCTCTCAGGCAGCTTCAGTGGCAGGAGTCATGGGAAGAATCAGGAGGAGGACAGGACCCAGGATGCCAACAGAATGTGGGCACTTTTGGGTCCCTGGCACCAAGACTCAAACCACTGGCATGACAGAAGAGAGAGGAAAAGCCACAAAAAGTGGAGTTTTCCCTCCCCTGATGCCTTTCAAAGGATTTTCCATGAAACAATGATCTTTACTTTCTTTTGATACCACATCATCTGTTCCTTACAAGACCATATTTTTAAATGACTTTAATGATGCCAATAAATGATGGTAAGAATTGCTGAGTCTCCTCTGAAGTCAATGGGGCTCTGCCAATTACACTAGTACACTGGCAGTCTCTTTAAGAGGAAAATGCCAGGAATTCAGTAGAGCCTACCAGTTAAGAGCGCTATTAGGGAAATTACAGGAACATCTTGTCTGTGAATTACTAATAAACAATATACAGTTGAATTATTCACCCAAACATGTCATGTATATATTTAGAAATATTTTTGGCAACAAGGTTTAAATATAATGTTTTGCTACTAAATGGAGTTTAATTAACAGGTAGCGTTACCTAATTGAAAGCAAATACTTTCCTTTTATTAGCTAGTACCTGCAGTAGAACAACTGTATTTGCTATATATTGAGGAACCACAGACTCAAATTATTTACAGAAACACTAGTAATTACTGAATTCACCTACATATAGTGGTTATGGTAGTTTCAAATTTCAATTGAGAACGTTTTTATTCCACTGAAAAATGAAAATAGAATACAGTATGTGACATGCGAATACAGATATTGGCAATGAAGGTGTTCTACAAACAAATTATTGAAAAAGCCCAGTTACTTAGAAAAGCAGTTCAGGTAAACAAAATATATAAACATGCATGATTTGAATTATCATCACATACTGGAAAAGAGTAGCTGAATGGGTGGGGAAATGTTACTAATTATTAATAAAAAAAAACCAATTTCTATAAAATTTAATGGTAACATATTTCTTTATATAAATGTACGGCAGCCACTCAGTAAAGATCTTCCTTCTGTATTAGAACATTTATATCTTTTCTAAATAGAAACAGTATGCCAATGTTCCAGTATTTCACTACTATACCATGACAAACTCCACTATACTGAATTTCACTATTATTCCACTATACTAAATTCTACTATTACCCACTGGACAGTCAAGTAGATTAAACTTTTTTTCAAACCATGGAAACAGCACCTGCTGTTTTATTGGTTTTGCTTCAATTTTTTTTAATTAAAGCTGCTGCCTTGCAAGGTGAGGCTGTTGAGTGGATCTGACGTGGAGGACAGATTCTTACTGCCTTAGACACACAACCGAGTTATTGTACTGTTACTATTGCAATAAGTAGGAGGATCTCATATCCCCATGATGCAAACTAGAACATAAGCAAGAAACACAGTTTCTGTTGTAAAGAACTGAAATATATAAGTAAATATTCATTCTACATCTAATGTAATAGTAAGAAAATTAACAAATTCAGTGTGGGTGTCTCCTAAAAAGGAAATTCTTGTTAACCTCTAGAAGCTATGTACTACCCAAAAGATGGCTTCACCATTCCCTGCCCAAGAACCCAATCCCGCTTCCATGGCCAAAGTACCTCCAAAAAGAGCACATTTTTATGCTAGTCATGAAATCTATGGTTGTAGTTAATATACCAAGTCTGTCATTCTGTCAGCCTTCCCAAATATTTGCTGATCCTCAGTTTTTACTGTTTGCCTAGTTTCTTACAATAGCATACTTCCATTTTATTTTATTTTCTGACTCATCATTAGATCCCTTCAGCACTTTATAGCCCTAAAGTTCGCTACATATAATATAAAAAATGACCTTTTATTTCAGTAGGTATTCTCCCTTCCATATATATACATCCGCTTCCAGCTGCCTTAGAATTCTCAAACCTTCCTTTCTAACTGTTTGTGTGCCTCTACGACTACTTGTGTGTATGTCTCTATCACTCTTAATAAAATAATAATTTGGCTTATAAGCTTGCTTCAGTCAAAGCTTTATTCACAGCAGTTTACTTAACCTTAGGTATTAGCAATTCCCCTGGGAAAAGAGGTTTACGTAAACAATATGACAGCAATGTGTTTTTCCATTTGCTCTGATGCAAGTAAAAATTAGAGTCAATGAAATATATTTATCCTAGGCTGCACAGGATGAGAATTAAAGGAAAAGAAGTCATGCCTTTGCAGCATGGAACATTTTCAAATCAAACAGAAAACCAAGTTGGAGTTATGATCACATTTGACAATGCGGTAAGACTTGAAGAACTTCAAAATTCTATTCATAGCGCTGCTTTTGTTCATGCTGCCCAAATGGCAGGACCTGATCACCCAGTCTCTTCAACGTAGTCATGCAGGACTGTTTCCACAAAACGTGCATTCACCAGCCTACTGCTCAATATACTGTGAAGGGAGATTTTTCTATGAAACTTCTTAGGTCACTGTATGGGTAACATCAGCAATGAAATTCATGTGTAATAATAGCAAAGTCACTGCATGACATGTTTTCTAGGGTCACTGTAAGTATATTTGACAATATACGTCTGAACATCAACCGAACTTTTTCCAGTCCAACCTCTAATCATCAGGATGTCAACTTTGAAAATTCAAATGCATATGCAAAAAAAGAATAAAAGAAAATAACTTGATGTGTGGAGACAGAAAGATATCTTCCAATTACTTTTACTATGTATTGTGGGAAATAAATACATATAGTTAGGTTTTCTTTTTATGCATGCCTCTGAAAGAGTTACAGCTTTGTAGAATTAAACAAATGACAGCCTTTGTTTAGAGTTTACATTGTTATAAAAGATTTTCTATCGCTATGGAGAAAATGAAGATTAGTACTGCTATGCTCTACTTTTGTTCCAGACATATTTTGAGTGCACAGGGGAGAAGGAAGTGCTCTAAGGCATCAAAAGGAAGGCTTAGCCCCATTTCACACCACTTAACCACAGATTACAAATAGCAGGAGACAAGAAATCAAGTCTTTCCCCATTTCTAAACATGATGTGGCTTGTTTCTATGCATGTTTTTTCTTAGGAGGAAATAGCTAATTTAACATGCCTATTAAGACAAAGGGATGAGTTCTATCCTATATTTAATTGGGTTATATCAAAACCTGATGGAAGGAATGTGTTTGTAGGTTTTTACTACAGGGCAATTAATTTGATTTATCATCTGCATTCTGCTTGTTATTATATTCACCAAGAATTAATACCTAAATCAATTAATACTCAAACAAACACACATACAAAAGTAAAAAGTCCAGGAAGTTAAAGAGGAAATACCAGAGATGTGTACTTCCACTATTCATTGAATTCTTCTAGCACTCAAATGCTAGAGTTCAGAAACACAGCATATGGACTATATAGTGCTGCACACTCCAATGTAGAGCTCCACAGGGCAGGTGATTTGTACTGAAAGAGAAGCATAAACCGTCAGAGTCAATCGCTCTTATCTTCTACCACCACCTCTCAGAAAGGTATAAAATTACTAATTGTCGTAAAACTGCTTTTAACCTTATGCTAATGCTGCACATCCAGATGCAAAAAAGCTGAGTAATGTATCATGAAAAGTTTAACATAATTTTTTTATATGGACAGAATTAAGTTTGAACACAGGCAATTAAATTTAGTCCTTTGAATTCTGAAGTTTCTGGCACTCAGTAAAATGCATAACTTTGAAGAGAAGTTATTTGAACAATTCTATATAGAGAGATTCAAAAGCTGTTTTACAGGGCAAGGTAAGATTGCTACCTCGCAAAAGAAGAATGCATACACCAGAAAAATAGTGTGAGAAATGGCTTGTCTGAAACGAATACATTTCTCTAATCAGTCAATTAATAAAATTATAATGACTTCTTAAAAAAAAGCAACAGTTTGATGTCACAGGAACATGTGCAATATCTTGTAAATGCAAATAAATTAAATTTAGAGCAAAATAACTAAGAATTTTGAAAATTAGTAACTTTCTAATCTTCAATTTCAGAAAAGATTAGTATTAAATAACAACTGGTTTTGCTTTCTTGGGACCTACATCTGTGTGGAATAGTCTGTGGATTTATTTTTGACCCACACTTGATTTATTTGCATTATCTATAAATAAAATACGACAGTAAAATCTGTTACACTGCCACAGAGCTACCGTGTGGCAGCAGCACTTTCCAAAAATGTTCCCATCTCCTGCAAGCTTTACTGCAATGCCATAAAGGTTAAAAGTACTATTAAATAACTACTCCAAAATAATCATACCTGTTAAAACATATCACTTCTGCCTGACAAAACCACGATTTATTACAAAACTTCTCTCCTAACCAAGGTAAGCCGTGCTTCTTTGTTTCAGGCTATTTCTTTTTGCAGACTCTCCTCCTTTGCTAGTCTTTGCAAAGACTCTCTCCTGTTCCCTTTTGTAGCTTTGTCTTGCTCTTGCTTTGGCTGAGTCATGCTGAATACTTGGTTGAATGCCAAGCAGCCCAATTTCATGGCGCTCTTTCTGGCATACAACTTCCATCTGAGTGTTTTCCTAGGCAGCAACATGTTAGGTTATTAGATTACATATGATTTTATCACCAGCAGACATGGTTACTCCAGTGCTTCAGATTTTTACCCCTTTGTTTCATATTGTTTACTACAATCACAGCCAAAAGCTCACATGATGAATGTACCTCAGTGTAATTTCTCCACTAGCCATTAAAACTATCAGCTTTGCTAGCAGTGCTCGAACAGCCTTTTGGTTTGATGGTTTTCCTACCTTCAGGGGCACAGATGTGGGAATTAAAATTGGGTCTGTTTCTCAAACCACCTACAGAAGAAGTCAGGGACAAATTCTGGCCTGATCACTACTGGACTGTCCTATCTTTTTATTCCTCTGCACTGGAAAAAAAAAGATGCCCTCCTGAGCAAGTGATGGTGCATGTTATTAAATCTAGTTATTTTTATTTCTCCTGCATATATATATATACACACACATATATATGCTTGTGTATAATATATATACAATTTTTACCCCCTTAGGATTTAACAAAATTCTGTTTAGAGCCAGAGGAAATTTTTCAATTGATTTCAAAGTGAGTTTTAGAAAGTCTTCAAGTAGAAATCAGACTGAAACTTCTGTTTTCCTAATATGAATTGTGTGCTGCTCTTGTAGACTTTTCAGCTAATAAGCAAAAATTGTACAAGTTTTCCCCTTACATGCCTTTCCATTATACAAATAATTGTAAACTTAACCTTCAGAAACCTTGCAAAAATGCATTTTACTAACCATAATTTGCAAACACACAACAGCAGTTTGACATTATACTGCAAAGAATAAAGCAGCCTCACATTTTGTAGATCAAATTATAATGTTCCTTCCCACTGCTATATTTTAAAATAAAGGCATAAAAAGATTTTTCCTACAGAAATAAGACTACAGATAGGAATATTTAAAGAAATAGAAGGATGAAAACTTCATGTTCACTTTCATTTGAATGGGGATAAGTCTTACTTGTTTAAAGAAAATTATATAAATGTCATTCCATTATGAAATGATTTCTGATCTCTGCTATGATCTAACTACAAGTCTTGATCAAAGAGGATTACAACTGCAAGTGAAATCAGCTGGAGTTTGTGATATATCCAACCTTCAATGTTTAATGTCATGTTTAAAAATATTATTATATTTAAAAGCATAACAACTCATAAGCCACGTCTTTCGGTGTCTCAATTTTTCACAATATGCACAAACTTAAAGAGAGACAATTTTGTAATCAAGACAGAAATTCTTCCAAATGCTATATCGATCAGCCCAGAGATGTTAAACGATATGCTTTCAAGAACATGTAATACCTTATATTTTAACAAACAGTGGTGGAAAAAAGCTAAATTTGGGGTCACTTCAAAGTAAATTCGACTATAAATCACAATAATGACCTTAATATAATAATAGCAGGATGCAATAACTTTAAGAATGTGTTGCAGATAAAGATCTTTGTGGACAAGGGCTCAAAATGCTGATTAATCATTAATATTTCAAGACTTACAAAATCCTAGAAGTATTTTCTTGCTATCACAGCAGGAAATCTGCAATTTGGAAAAGGTTTTGATATTGAAAATTAACCTTCACAGGCAGATTTTCCCCCTGAGCTGATGGATGGCGGCTGGACACTGGAGGACCGCAAGGCAGGCTGTGGAGCGCCCACTTCTCGTAAGCTAAGGTTCACGTAGGCCATGTAACCAGTGTCAATCGGACTTGAAAGTTGTCCTGGGTTCAGCAGTAGCAGTCATTTTTCTCCTTGGTAGCTGGTGCAGCACTGTGGTTTTGACTTTCGACTTAGGAACAGCGCTGATAACACCACTGCTTTCAGTTACTGCTTGGTAATGTTTTGCTCTGCCCAAGGACTTTGTGAGTCTCATGCTCTGCCCGGGAGGAGGGGAAGCTGGGAGGAAGAAGAGACAGGACACCTGACCCAGACTAACCAAAGGGGTTATTCCATACCAGAGCACGTCATGTCCAGGAGGTAGAACGGAGAGCAGAGACCCTGAAGGGTGGGGGTGCACTGTGGGGGGTACACTGCTTGGTTGGGCTGGGTGGTGAGCAATTGTATCCTTTCCTTGTATTTGCCTTGTCATTATTATTACTGGTGGGGGTGCACTGTTTGGTCGGGCTGGGGACTGGTGGTGAGCAGTTCTGTTCTCTTCCCTTGTATTTGCTTTGTCATTATTATTATTGGTAGTAGCAGTAGTGATTCGTGTTATACCTTAGTTACTAAACTGTTCTTATCTCAACCTGTGGAAGTTGCATTCCTTTGATTCTCCTCCCCATTCCCCAGGGACTGGGAGAAGAAGGAGTGGGGAGTGAGTGAGAGAGCGACTGTGTGAGTTTATAGAGGCTTAAACCACGAAAAAAGTGAGCAACAATAAGCTTTGGAATTAAAAATATTTAAAAAAGATGAATTCTCAATAAAATTCGTTAATCACTATTTAAAGATTTTTTTTCTCTAGCTACAGCTTGTCTTACTGTTTTAATTTGGTTTTGATTTTCAGTCTGAAATTTAACTCTCTGCTTGATTCTAGGAATACAGCATGAAAAAAGTAAATGGCATTTTATCCGGATTTTTTACAAAGTGGCCACACACGTCTTCCTATGTAAAGAATTACTCTATCTAGAACTTTGTTGTGGTTCCTAAAATCTATACAAAATATCTGCAAATATGGATATTTGAAACTCATTTATCATCTAATAAAAAAAAAAAAAAAGTTGCATTTGCCCTGCAGTAAATTGTAATAAAGTTGTATGTTGTATTTAATCATTCAGATTAAAGTGCAGAAATGGGGTGTTCATAGTTTATGAACAATACCATTTGTTTTCAGATTTATGTTCTGAACTGCTCAGGAATCTTGGAAAATCTGAGATTATTCAGAATAAATTTTTTTGTGTTCCATAATTAGGCAGTAAATTCTAATTAACCAAGTATGCTAAAGCCCAACTCATGTATTATTACACAAGAACCATGCAGCTTTCACTATTAAACACTGAGAAACAGAAACAAGATTAAGCAATGGATATAAAACCTAAGGAACACATGGAAAATTCAGGCAAAAAAAAAATAACATTCAGAATGAAAACCAGTCACATATATTTCAAGGAAGTTACTAGGAATGCCATCCAGGGGGACCCTGACACGCTTGTGAGGTGGGCTGATGTCAACCTGATGAAGTTTAACCATGCCAAGTGCAAGGTCCTACACCTGGGTCGGAGCAATGCCAGGCACAGCTACAGGTTGGGCAGAGAAGAGATTCAGAGCAGCCCTGTGGAGAAGCACTTGGGGGTGTTGGTCGATGAAAAAATGAACATGAGCCAGCAGTGTGCGCTTGCAGCCCAGAAAGCCAACCGTATCCTGGGCTGCACCAAAAGGAGCGTGACCAGCAGGTTGAGGGAGATGATCCTGCCCCTCTGCTCTGCTTTCGTGAGACCTCCCTTGGAGTATTGTGTGCAGTTCTGGTGTCCTCAACATAAAAAGGACATGGAACTGTTAGAACAAGTGCAGAGGAGGGCCACGAGGATGGTCAGGGGACTGGAGCACCTCTCATATGAAGATAGGCTGAGAAAGTTGGGACTGTTCAGGCTGGAGAAGAGAAGGCTGCGTGGAGACCTCATAGCAGCCTTCCAGTATCTGAAGGGCGCCTATAGGGATGCTGGGGAGGGACTCTTCATGAGGGACTGTAGTGATAGGACAAGGGGTAACGGGTTCAAACTTAAACAGGGGAAGTTTAGATTGGATCTGAGGAAGAAATTCTTTCCTGTAAGGGTGGTGAGGCCCTGGAATGGGTTGCCCAGGGAAGTTGTGAATGCTCCATTGCTGGCGGTGTTCAAGGTGGGGTTGGACAGAGCCTTAGGTGGCATGGTTTAGTGGGAGGTGTCCTTGCCCATGGCAGGGGGGTTGGAACTAGATGATCTTAAGTTCCTTTCGAACCCTAACTATTCTATGATTCTATTATTCTTATTCTTTTCACCCTACTTCCCCAGCCTCTCCTTACATCCTTAAATACATCCTTCCAAGCAGATGGGATCTCACTGGAGGAGGTGGGGAAAGGTGAGAGTCTGTCCCTGAGGTATCTCAACTGAGACACCAAGATAACTTAATGACCAGACAATTCTGGTAGCATTAGCTACAGGACAGCTTTAGCACTGTAACATGTAGGAGGCCTTAGTAATATATTTAGCACTCAACTATTTCAAGCTGTACTTTAGGTTCAGTTTACTTCTTTTTCCTCACCTTGCCTACAACTACTTCAATACATACAATTTACAAACCACTGGGACATACCTGTAAGCAGACACAACTGTGAGTTACACATCCAGCAGGAATCAAGGTAATTCAAAGAAATGAGAGACAACTCATCTTTCAGCACTTTCAGGATCAGACTCGGAAGTTTGGTATCTTCCAGTTCATATTTCATTTCTGATTTTAAAACACTGAGCCATAAAACTGAAATTTAACTCCAACAACAAAATAATGAGTGGGGGTGTGAGATAGAAAGCTCTGAGATGTAACTCCAAACCAGCAGCAGCTTTGTAGATGGAATAAAATTAAATTGAGTCCATAGCTGAGCATATAACATTGTGCCATTCTTCACAAAACAAAATCACAGGTGCTTTTTTTTTGTGGGAGTAACAGAGATAAGAAAGAGTTTTTTTCCTCCCAATTAAATTATTTCCAGAAAATATTTCCTTGCTAACAAAGTGCATGTGCTTCTAAAGTGAAGAAAAATGTGCCTTAGTAAGAAATATGAATCTATACAGACTTTCTGATACATAACAAATTCTTTTAACCTGGAGCAAGATAGATTTATAATAGACAATCAGCATATTCATAAAGAAGGAACTGGTATACTTTTAAGATAACCTGAAATGTTGACAAATCATATAGCAGAATTGCTGTATGCTAAAAGAAAAATATCTTAATGAAAGTCTCTTTTGTGGAACTGATATTAATTGGGAGTACATTTTCTTCCTTTTAATTATGACATGGGCTTTGGAAATGTAGCAACTGGACATTTGCCTAATCCTTAGAACCCCTCAGTAATTCTTGAGGAACTTCATATTACTTCTGTTATAGAGGGCTTTAAACTAATGCCTTTGTTACAGGACTACCCAGTTAATAGGATGCCCCAAAGAACATCAATATCAACAAAATCAGCATCATGGGGGAACAGATCCATTAATATGAAAAAAAACAATCATTCTACCCATGTGACACATTAGTTTTGCACTCACCGAAAATGAAAATATGTGACTAAATTAATGATTAGGTCAGGAAAGTCAGAAAGTCCTGCCAAATTCTCAAACATCAACTCTTGCTATAAATGCAGCTGTCATGCTTGACAGCCATTTAACCAGGCAGAAATTCTCAAATAAATTGGTGCCTATGCTGCATGCTACTCAACTTCCCCAGCAGCTAATGGCTGACTTTCGAAGCATACTGCAAATTACCAGGAATATTCAGCGTTTTTTTTTTTTACAATGCAGTTACTGGCAGACCATCTCCAATAAAGATTTATGTCCTATGTACAAGAAACTTTATAAAATTTACTCATAAAAAGTTGAAGTTCCGCAAGGAGTACAGCTCTTTAGAAGTCAGTAGCATCACACCTTCGATGTTGTTCCATGTGAGACTCTCATCATATTGTATTCAATATGGCTGAATAATTATAAAAGAGAAATTTCTTTGCACTAGCATGCCAACTTTAATGAGAACTCATAACCCACTTTTTGCCGTATTCAGGCCTTGCATTTTTTGTCACAGTTATTAATTATTTCATTATAAAAACAGCACCACAAACTGTGAAGGCAATGAAGTATAGATTCAAAGGTGGAGTGTGAGGCAACATCCACAAATCATCAAAAAATGAATAAATGAAACTGTAGAAATTGTGGCATCCAATGTACACCACTGGTTAAGACCTAACAGGATATTTCTAAATTGCTTCATGATTGAAAAAATGCTGCATAATTAATCAGAAACACATCAAGCTAAGACTACTAGTAAAGTCAGAGAGAGTAATTGTCACTAATATTAGGAAATCACCATATTTTCAGGACTTTGTTCAGTTCTTAGGTACTCAGCCAAAATACACCCCTTTGCTCACAAGAGGAAAAACGGCGACATACCACGAATAAAAGAAATGAAGAAAACAGAATACAGAGACATTATGGACATAGTTTCTATCTTTGAGTGTTAGTTTAAACTGCAACAAGCCCTTTGGCAAGAGAATTACAGAGGACAGCAATGACTAACTCTTTGGTCCCTAAGCAATGGCAGGTATATGAACCAACAATACCAGTCCTAAATCATAGTTTTTGTAGATAAAATAGAATTATAGAATCAATTTCCCTTCAGGTTCACAAAGGACCCAATAAGGAGCTTTCTCACACAGTGCTGCTGTCATTGCAGTGAAATATTTAGACCAATACTCTCTAATTTAATGGTTAACATGGCTAATATTTTTTCTGTAGTATGTTACCCTGTGTTCTCCTTAAATGGAAAACTTGAAGGAAGGAAATTTTTCAGCTAGGACTGTGGGTTTTTTCCCAGCATTTATATGTTCAAATGAGCAAGCAACAAACGGAGGTCCCCTAGGATACATTCGGCACTATTCAAAGTATGTGTGAAGAACATACATATATATATAGTTTTCTAGCTACATTTTCACTACACAAATTCTACACCTTACCATTAATTAGCTGAATTGCAGATGAGCCAGACATCAAACTACACATGATTTTGGTGCAGTAAGTTCATAGAAAAGCCATTTTTCTGTCTTTATCTGCTACTCATAAGAAAATCCAGTGTCGGGACTACCGAACTGCCCTGCAAACTGGAGCACAGGGAGTGCTGTGCTTTATGGATCAGTCACCCAGCTGGTTTAATGCACTCAAATGCAAACAAACAATGGCTGCACACAAACAGTTGTCGTCAATGGCTCAATGTCCAGCTGGAGACCAGTAATGACTGGTGTCCCTCAGGGATCGGTGTTGGGACCGGTCTTGTTCAACATCTTTGTTGGTGACATGGAGAGTGGGATTGAGTGCATCCTCAGCAAGTGTGCTCATGACACCAAGCTGTGTGGTTCGGTTGATATGCTGGAGGGAAGGAATGCCATCCAGAGGGACCTTGACATGCTTGTGAGGTGGGCTGATGCCAACCTGATGAAGTTTAACCATGCCAAGTGCAAGGTCCTACACCTGAGTCGGAGCAATCCGGGCACAGCTACAGGTTGAGCAGAGAAGAGATTCAGAACAGCCCTGTAGAGAAGCACTTGGGGGTGTTGGTTGATGAAAAAATGAACAGAGGAGGCAGTGTGTGCTTGCAGCCCAGAAAGCCAACCGTATCCTGGGCTGCACCAAAAGGAGTGTGACCAGCAGGTCGAGGGACATGATCCTGCCCCTCTACTCTGCTCTCGTGAGACCTCACTTGGAGTATTGTGTACAGTTCTGGTGTCCTCAACATAAAAAGGACATGGAACTGTTGGAACAAGTCCAGAGGAGGCCATGAGGATGGTCAGGGGACTGGAGCACTTCCCGTATGTAGAAAGTTGGGGCTGCTCAGCCTGGAGAAGAGAAGGCTGCATGGAGACCTCATAGCAGCCTTCCAATACCTGAAGGGGGCCTATAGGGATGCTGGGGATGGACTCTTCATGAGGGACTGTAGTGATAGGACAAGGGGTAACAGGTTCAAACTTAAAGAGGGGAAGTTTAGATTGGATATGAGGAAGAAATTCTTTCCTGTAAGGGTGGTGAGGCCCTGGAATGGGTTGCCCAAGGAAGTTGTGAATGCTCCGTAGCCAGTGGTGCTCAAGGCAGGGTTGGACAGAGCCTTGGATGGCATGGTTTAGTGGGAGGTGTCCCTGCCCATGGCAGGGGGGCTGGAACTAGATGGTCTTAAGATCGTTTCCAACCCTGACTATTCTATGATTCTATGACAATTCTGGTTTTGCACATTTAAATCTCTGAGTAACGCCTCTGGCTTGCTGAAAATTCTTTTTTATTGAAAATTGAATATGTCAGCTCAGTCATCACTTTAATTTGTTTTAAAAGATTTATTAGAGCTTGATGGTTTTTCTCTTGCTTGATTTTCATGTATTTTCCTGATAAAATTAGAATCATTGGAGCTTCCAGTAGAGAACAACTTCATCAATGTGACAGTAGGAACATGATTTTAATAAAACACTTTGGGAAAGTTTCTTAACAAAACATTTTTAAACTTTTTAGGAGGCATGAAGAATTCATGGGGATAGAGAAATGGAAAGTAGAATGCTACCAACTCAGTGGAGCTGATCTTTAGTATTTTACATTTACTAGAGTAGTGTTCTGAATTTGTCAGCTCTCTCCTCTGTTTCTTATGCATATACAGGCACTCATGCATAATCTTTATATTAACAACTTCTCTTGGCAGTATTTGAGACAGTATTTAAATACTGACTATAAGGCTGAAACATTCAGACATCTAGAATAAACTTGTAATTTATTATTCACAGTGCTATTAAAAGGTAGAAGGTGAATTTAAAACAACCTTTACCAAGTTTTTCTTGGGAGACTGGGAAACCCTTTTCAGCTGCCGTGACACAAAACTGAACACAAACTGCTGGTCACAGCATGCAGGTGGGTCTGTGCAGGTCTGTCATGGTGGCCTGGAGGACATAACGGTGGGTGCCACCAAGCTGAGGGCTAAGCACATGCCAGAGTGACATTTGGCTCCCACTACTGTCACTGCTTTTTGTGTGGACCCTCCATTCTAGCTTGTTTATGGGTCATTGCAATGTGTCTTCCCTAGAGTGCAGCCCTCATTGCCCAGCATAGCAAAGAATTAGAAAAGTCAGCACAGGGAACATCAGTAACAGTTGTCAATCAAGCCTGAAGGACAATAGAGAAATACTCCTTTCTGTTGATGAACCCTAAGGGTTTGCATCTGGGACAATAATTAGGCAAACAGGGTTCTGTTTATTACTGAATTTTGGGAGTCTCATGGACTGAAAATCAACCTCCCATAGGCTGTCAAACTACATAACATGCAGACAATATACCTTTATCACAGCCCTCAATCCCCTCCATTGTATCCGTCTTCATTAGGTGACAGGCCTTCACTGACTGCAGGTTATCAGCAGTGGCCAGCTCCAGCCAACTGACAGTGAAGGACCTTCAAATGAGAGTGCTGGTGTTGCAGTTCTACAGTAAGATCATAGAATCATAGAATCATAGAATAGTTAGGGTTGGAAAGGACCTCAAGATCATCGAGTTCCAACCCCCCTGCCATGGGCAGGGACACCTCACACTAAACCATGCCATCCAAGGCTATGTCCAACCCCACCTTGAACGCCGCCAGGGATGAAGCATTCACAACTTCCTTGGGCAACCCATTCCAGGGCCTCACCACCCTTACAGGAAAGAATTTCTTCCTCAGATCCAATCTAAACCTCCCCTCTTTAAGTTTAAACCCATTACCCCTTGTCCTCTCACCGCAGTCCCTAATGAAGAGTCTCTCCCCAGCATCCCTATAGGCCCCCTTCAGGTATTGGAAGGCTGCTATGAGGTCTCCACGCAGCCTTCTCTTCTCCAGGCTGAACAGCCCCAATTTTCTCAGCCTATCTTCATACGGGAGGTGCTCCAGTCCCCTGATCATCCTCCTGGCCCTCCTCTGCACTTGTTCTAATAGTTCCATGTCCTTTTTATGTTGAGGACACCAGAACTGCACACAGTACTCCAAGTGAGGTCTCACGAGAGCAGAGTAAAGGGGCAGGAGCACCTCCGTCGACCTGCTGGTCACAGTCCTTTTGATGCAGCCCAGGATACGGTTGGCTTTCTGGGCTGCAAGCGCACACTGCCGGCTCATGTTCATTTTTTCATCGACCAACACCCCCAAGTGCTTCTCCACAGGGCTGCTCTGAATCTCTTCTCTGCCCAACCTGTAGCTGTGCCTGGCATTGCTCCGACCCAGGTGTAGGACCTTGCACTTAAGGTCTGTTTGTTCATTCCCTTGATACTCTTTACTATCCTGAAGCCCTAAAGGCATTTTTTCCATCCTTGCAGTTATCTGCCATCTCTGCAGAGTACTGAATCTTCTTCCTGAACCCTGAAGCTTTATTGTACCAAATAAGGCTGATACAAGAAAAGCTCTTCAAAATTAAGGGATACAATCATCTTTTGCTTTTACAGCTCCTTTCCAGTGCCACCACAAACAAACTAGCTGGCGGTGGGGCTGCTACTACTGCTTTAACCATGGTTGCTAATCACAAAAAAAGCCACAATATGGAAGGAAGAGATTTACTCTATGGATCGCAAGGCAGTGACAAACACATCAGGATAATTTACTGAAAAGCCCAGAGGTCAGGAAGTGCAGTTGCAAATCTGCACCTGTCCTACCAGAGCAATACATATGGCAGGAGTGGCAGAAGTACAACACAGACGTAAATACGAAGCATGGTACTTAAAAGGGAGAAGTTTCTGCAAAGCAGGAGCAATAATTCATAGTGTACATGTTGGCTTCGTGGCCACAACTGCAGTGTCAGTTAGAGCGTATTCCAATTCAAAACAAACTCACGTCCCCTGCCTTCCTGCAAGTCAGACCCCATCCTGACAATAAATAGTACTTAAATATATTTTTCACTGGGCCTTATATATTTCTGGGCCTTATATTTACAGGTAAAAAAATGCTTTGAAATATAATTTTCAAAAATCTAAATCGAAAACAGCTAAATATATGCATAAACGTACTGTAATAATAATAAAAATCAAAGCTTAAAATCTTATTTCATGAAGCTTAAAATAAAATATACCCCATTTATATATGTCACAAAGCATTACACTTTCCTTTGGTATTCAACTATAATACAATATAACTTCATGCACTCTCTAAGTATTAAGGAAAATATAATATGTACCTGCATAGGAATTCCACTTTGATTTAGAAAATTTTCTGCCTCCCACAAATTACGCTATGCCAGCAGAAACATTTAAAAATAAAATATCTTATTAGCCAGTTAAAATTACTTAAAATGAACGTTTGAGATAAGCTGTATGACAGACATATGAAAACACTAAGAGGGAGCCACATGCAACATGGAAACAAAACACTATTACCAAAGTACAAATGCTGTCAGCTCTGCATTCCCCAACTTCCCCATGAAGATCCAGACTAAATTAATGTACAGTGAGACAGCAAAGGAAACTGAATGCTAAGAAATACAAAGTGATGTATAAAGGAGACGAAAGTCTGAACTACCCAGATTCCCTCATGAGTTTCAACATTAACTGTAGCAACTCAGGAAAATTATGTGCATCATTTTCAGTAGCTAAGAGCAGACCTCTCTTTGACATGAAGTGTCAGCTGAAATAGCAAACAAAACATCAGGACACATAAGTAGGATGAGGAATAATCTAGGCAAGATTATAATGTGATTATTTAAAGTCCCAATTCACTCTTGCCATTTGAAAGCTGGTGCTCAGTACCTACCATCATCTCAGATAGCATCCTACTGGACTAAATGGCTTTCAGAAAGTGGCAGTAAGAACCATTATTGGCATGTAAAAATTTTCCAGCAAAGTAAAATTGTTTATCTTAGAGAAGAGGCAAATGCAAGAAGGTATCATTAAAATATACAGATTTACTAACAACACAGAGATAATGGAATCCTATTCTTCAGTCTTTTGATGTGAGAATTCAGGGGCAGCATGTGAAACTGAAAGGTCACAAACCAGGGAAATTATTTCTTTTGATTCAAGACTTAATTAGACTGTTGAAATCCTTACCATAATGATACTGCTGAGACTGTGAATTTACTCAGATGCTAACAGATAACAGGGGCAGCCAACATTACAACATTGATTTAGAAAAAGGAATTCAGATATTAGAATTAACTAAATTCTACCCAGCTAGTACCAGATATTTCCTGGTATGCAAGTTATTTTATCTTGCTTGAAAGGAATTTAGTTGCTTTCCTCATGTCAACTTAGACAGAGGGCACAACCAGAAAACAAACACTTGGATAGGCTCAAGCTCAAATCAATGCTCTCTGCCAACATCTACATTTAAAGAGGTCATCACATCTATTTATTACTTGAAAGCTTTTGGTTATATTTCAGATTCAATGTATAGTGCTGTTACTTTCCGAAGAAGTCTGTGTGCATCAGAAATATATATCTACTCATCTCTGTCTACCCAGAGGTGAGATAAATAATTCTCATGGGGAAAATTAATGCAGTGGCAGCAGTAGCTGTAGGAGAGTCCAACACCTCCATAGAGCAATACTGGGAGCCTAACTCTCAAAATCTAAACTCTCAAATTTAAACTAGGAGTCCTGGAAAGGAAGATAGTCAGAACAGGGTCAAAAGGTCTAGGATCAAATAAACAGACAGGCACAGAAAGCAACCACCACCACAAGGGATGAGATGAACAGGGTAATAGGAGCAGTCATTGGGACCACAGAATTTTAAAAGAGAACTGAAAGGTACTAATTTCTATAGTACAATTCTGTCAATTTTTAACAGTCTGCAAGTACTTACCATTTTAAAATACCTTCCTAACTACAAATAAAGCCAGAAACCATATGAATCCATATGAGTAACATATAGTATCTGATGTAAATGCTCATCATTTGGTGGTAAGGGAAAAAATATGAACACACATCCTGCCCCCCATCCCCCTGTCCCCTCCCAAAAACATTTTCTCTCTTCTTGGTTATATCAATGTGAATGATTGCTTAATACTGGAAATAAGGACTGAGATTTCTCTCACTGGTTATTAGTATGGTAGCCGCAGCGTTTCCAGTGAACAGCCTCAACTTCCAATTTACATTGAAATATGTCCTTTTTCTTTAACCATCTCATGATACTGCATATTTTTCACTCAGTTTCTGGCTGAATATGCAAATTGGCAAGTTGTTTTGTTTTGAGCTTGCTTGGTGGACGAAAAGACAAGTATTCTTCTACCAGCACAGTCGAATTCAAATGTGCAGTCTGGAGTTTCACCAGACGGCAAGCACCTTCATGTTGTATTTTACAGAGCTCTCAAATAGATTATCAAGCAAACTACAAAAGGTAAAGTGATGTAGTTGCAACTGACCTAAATAGTGAAGAAAATACTGCCAGTGTTGAGAAATTCTTCAGACAATAGCATAATATGTAAAGGTTCGCGTTTCACTAATGATGTGCATTTCCAACCCAATGTACAATGTGATAGAGACACAATAAATAATCTGTAGCTGCTTTTCCTATTTGTGCCCTGCACAGAGTAATTTCTGGAAGAGCAGTTAAAGTGTGAACAGATTTTATTTTAATTTAGCTTACTGTAAAGATTACTATATCCTGCCAAAACTGTAGTTTCTCTATTCCTTTTATTTTCAGTTGTAAAGAGTAAGACAGTAGCAGCTCTGGAGATGACAAACACATAGATCAAAGTTTCTAGACTCCCATGTAAAGACCGGCAAAATCTGATACGCAATGTATAGCTAGGACTTGGGAGACAGAGAAATTCTTGCATTTCAGAGGTGAAATAACTGACGGAAAGCTTGTTTTTATTTTACACATTCAGGATTTTTCTAGGCCCATGTCCCACCCACTGGATCAGCACTGTACAACGGCAATAATTCAGAAGTGTATCTAAACTGGTATTAAATAAATAAATAAATGTAGAAAGAAGACAGTTTTCCTATTAAGGAAATGCTTCTATGAAGCATTCTTTTTCTAAACACAGAAGTACCTATTCATCCCAGCCTGTAAAACACATTTCCATATGTGGGACCTTGTCGTGGTTTAAGTCTCTCAGCCACGCAGTTTTGCTCACTCACTCACTTCCCCCTCTTTCTTCCCTCCGCTCCTGGAGGGATGGGAAGGAGAATTGAAAGAATGCAAGTCCCACAGGTTGAGATAAGAACAGTTTAGTAACTAAGGTATAACACAAATCACTACTGCTACCACTACTACTACTAATAACGTCAAGGCAAATACAAGGAAAGGATACAATTGCTCACCACCCAGCCCGACCAAGCAGTGCACCCCCCAGAGTGCACCCCCACCAGCTGCAAGCCCCCACCCTTCAGGGTCTCTGTCCTCCGTTTTTACATCCTGGACATGACGTGCTGTGGTATGGAATAACCTCTTTGGTCAGTTTGGGACAGGTGTCCTGTCTCTCCTTCCTCCCAGCTTCCCCTCCTCCCTTGCAGAGCATGAGACTCACAAAGTCCTTGGCCAGCCTAAACATCACCAAGCAGTAACTGAAAACACTGGTGTTATCAACACTGTTCCCAGGCCCAAAATCAAAAACACAGAGCTGCACCAGCTACCAAGAAGGAGAAAAATGACTGCTACTGCTGAACTCAGGACAGACCTCTATTGCAGCAACAGTTTATTCCTAATGCTCTCAACCTTCCTAATTCTCTCTCATTCAACAACATGTTGCCAATGCTTTTTGAGAAAAAATAAACCCTTATGAAGCCACACCAGTTTTCAAAAGTGGAGGATTTAATAGTAATCTTTGTTAATAAGATCTTTCTATTATTCTAAATTAAGACTTATTCCGGCTAATCTAAAAGAAGGTTAAATCAAAGTAGTTTGAGTTGACAGGGGAGTTGCTGCAGTCTCACCTCAGCAGATCACTAACCCACCTTTTGCATCTCTCCACGGGAACATTTCCTCTAACACAGAGATTAATGCCACCTTGGCAGCATCCTCCTGCCTTGATCATGTTAGTACAGTGACAGTAACACCGCTAAAGAGTATTTCATACTAGTACAGCTTTGCTATTCTAGCTGCCAAGAAAGCTACTTTGAGGGCACACTGACCATTTAGAAGTTATTAATAGAATGAGCAACTTCCATAATAACTAATTAGTATCTGTTGCAGAGCTCTGTTCCTATTTTAAGCTGCCAAATGCTGATTTCCATTTTTGTGCAATTACACAACTACTTATGTGTTACATAAAATTAAATCAATAGCTTTACGATTTAAAAACTATATTCCCACTGCATCATGAATACAAGAGCTGGGATTTACAAAATACAGCACAGCTTGAAGTTGGGAGCTCAGAGCAATGGCGGAAAATAGCTTTGTAGTTACACCTCACCACTAATATACACCACAAGCAGACAGGTATATTTGTTTTGAGATTTTTAAAAAGTCATCTGTCTTTCTCAGCAACTTTTACATAGCATTTTTCCCCAGATGCCTGTCTCTTTTCTACCACTCTTTCTCAGGCATGTCTATACATACCTATCATTCTTATCTTATTACTTTTGGTATGCTGCTCTTATATAAACCTTCATTTGATTATATCACTGATTCAACTGCATTATTTTTTGCATAGTTCCTTATTTTATTCTGGCATATTAAGCTGTATCTCATAAGTATAATTTTTAGAAATCAATATTCTCCTTGTTTACAGAAGAACCTCAGAATTGGCTTGGTTCTCTCAACAAATACTGTATTACCAAATACTTCTAATAGGCTGCACTCCCAACTTTCCTGAAACACATTACCAATGCTGCCATTTGAATGTGTAAAATATTAATTCAAATACATACATCTCAGCCTCCTCAGAAATAAGTTGGACACTTCTGCAGGCATCTGTAAAACTCATCAGTAGAGCTCACAAATGTACGAGTGTTAGACTAGACTTCGAAAGGTGTGTGACTTGACTTTTACTGGGAAGACTGAGTTCAATAAAGTCCTGGGTGACAAATAATAACTCCCAGGTCAGCTTTCTACATAATGTAATCGAGATTGGTGTGAAATCCCACCCCTCTCAGCTCTAGGAAAGTTGTGTCTCCAAGAATACAATCTTAATCTCTGAGTTCTTTCTGTACAAATAATTATGCATCTGCATCAAAATCCTACAGGCACACTACCTTTTGTGCACCCTTCTACATGTGAAGTTAAGCACAGATTTCCAGGAAACACAATTTATATGATATAAACGTTCTATGAGATAGGCAAATCTGAAGATGAAAGAGCAAATGCAATTTCCATTCCTTCTTAAATATTACCAAAACTCAAAGCAAGAATCCTGCAAGAACTCCAACAATAGAAAATAACGTGACTCTGGATGTTTTAACCATTCTGAGAAAACTGAACCAGTGGAGGAAGTGGTGTACCAGAAGGAGGCACTAAATTCAGAGAATAAAAAATGGAAAGCCACTGTAATCTTAAATCCTGAGCAAGTACTGCATTTCCAAGTTGGGTGCTTAAAGTACAAATTACTCACAATTAAAAAAAAAAAAAAAAAAAAAAAAGGTTAACAACCAAACTAAAATAGAACTGAATAAGGGAAAGGACCCTAATCATTGCATTTGGAAAACGTTACCTTGGAATTGCTAGTGATGATTCAGTCCCTGATCTCATTCCCATTTCTTGGCATCGCACTTTTGCCCATGATCAGCAATAGGAACAAGAGCAAGATCCACAAAAATTAACAGCTGGAAGTTTTATTGTAGATTAAATAAACTGAACGCTAACACATAAGAAGGAATTAGCAATAAAAAAGACCCACACTCTATTGGTAAGCAGCTTTGATGAACTGCAGAGCTGAGCTGCAGAAAAGCTACCGGGGCATGGTGGTGGGAACAGAAGGGAGGTTTCACCATCCCTGCTCTCAGGGCTGAATAACCATTTCCATCCCAGCTGTTACTTTTCATATACTTTGGGTATAAGAATTAAAGGAGCATGGCAGTGCTTCAGATAAACTTTCTGGGAAAATTAGAGGCTCCTTTCATCAATATTTATTTATTTCTCATATTTTAGCTGGGACTCAGTTCTGCTAATTTTACTATATATACTTGCAGGACTTGATTAAAGCACTGTGCGCCACATGTACAGATGCCAAAGAAGAAAATCCTCTTCAGTCCTCAAATAACAAAAACTAGTGGTGCAGGACAGCACTAAACTCTATGAGGTTCTTTTTTTGTTTGTTTGTTTTTGCCTCTAATTTCTCAAAGGGGATCCAAAATGCAAACATGAACTTGGAAAAAAATTCTGAAACTCAGGCACCACCCTCAAACACAAACAGACACAAAGATAACTTTACCACCAAAGATTTTGTTTTGTTTTGCTCTTTGGGTTTTGGGGTTTTTTTTGCTATTATTGCCCCCCAAAATTTAAGCTATTCTATCAACAAAATGCCAGCTTGTCCTGGGTTCAGCACTAACAGTCATTTTTCTCCTTCTTAGTAGCTGGTGTAGCTCTGTGTTTTCGACTTTTGGCCTGGGAACAGCGCTGATGACACCGATGTTTACAGTTGCGGCTTAGAATATTTGGTTTGACCAAGGACTTTCTGAGTCTCATGCTCTGCAAGGGAGGAGGGGAAGCCGGGAGGAAGCAGAGACAGGACACCTGACCAAAACTGACCAAAGAGGCATTCCATACCACAGCACTTCATGCCCAGGATGTAAAAACGAGGGGCAGGAACCCGGAAGAGTTCAGTTCATGGCTTGGTCGTCGGGTGATGAGCAGTTGTATCCTCTTCCCTTGTATTTCCCTGGTCATTATTATTATTGATGGTAGCAGTAGTGATTTGTATTGTACCTTAGTTACTGGACTGTTCTTATCTCAACCCATGGGAGTTACATTCTTTTGATTCTTCTCCCTATTCTCCCCCCCCCCCCCCCCTTGGAGTGGGTGGGAAGAAAGAGGGGGGAGTGAGTGAGCAGACTGCGTGACTTACGGCTTAAACCACGACACAGCTGCAAACACTAAATCTATTGCATGAGTGATGGCTCATTCATCATAGAGATTTTTCAAGAACAGCAAGAAACGATCCTTGCAATGTTGGCGAAGTCAGTGTCAGCTTGAATTACAAGTTACATAAATCTAGATTACACAGGCTATGTACTCTAAAAGCTGATCCAACTTGTGCAGCAAATTATTTGGCAAGGTATCGGTTTGTAAATCAGACTGGTTGATTTGACATCTTTTTGCCCACTCTGCCATTTTCTCCCATGGTTCGACCTTCTCTTTCAGTTTGTGTTTCCCAGAAGCAGCAGTGGCCAGAGGAAATTCATCCTACTTTTTCTCCCAAATCAAAATCTTATGGAAGTTCTCCATGTGTTTTCCTTGGCTGGAGAAAGGAGGATGAGAGCTCTGGAGAGGCTAAAAGAAAATATCTAGAATAATGGTGAATGGGTTAAATAAATTAAGTAATCAATCAAACACTATATTCAATCATTTCTTCTAAAATACAATCAATTTTCTGGAAGAAAACCCTACACATATTAAACTACAACTTCAGTTTGTTCCAATATGTATTTAACTACAAAAAGGCAGGAGTTTTAGCATAGTATTTCAACATTAACTTAGCCTAAATACCCAGAATATTGGTATTTTACTCAGCAATTAACACACTTTGCACTATGGAGCTTATTTTCTTTCAAAAAATCAATTCCTCTGCTTTGATTATGTTCCAGAAGGAAGAAAAAAAATAAAATCTATTTCTAAAGACTTTTATAGATCAAAATCATTTTGTTGCTGAATGGGCTTGTAGCTGCCCTGCTGTGAGGTCAAATCTTAAGAGAAAGATAATGTACTAATGTCTTTACAGTTTCTTTAAGCCCTATTCTATACAGACCCTTATTTTACAATGAAAAGAACATTTAATTCAACTACACAGAATCAGTACCTGTAAGTATCCGAGTTTTATTTTAAGAAAAAATTATATGTACAACTTAAAAATACATAACGTGCAAAATAGGAAAATCTGGAAAGTTAACACATAGTAAAACACATACACTTAAAGAAAAAGTGCAATCTCTTGGAAACTTCACCTCAAACTCGTGTGTCTGTAAACATCAATCACACTGCTCAGGCTTCTCTCCAAACTGAACCATCGCAGCCCCTCCTGTCTTCCCTCTTAAGCCTGCTGCTCTACTCCTTGATCACTTTACTTACCTTCCCCAGTAACTTCTTAACTTCACTTCCTGCCAAAGATGCAGGAATTAGAGCAGCACTGCTTAAGCTGTGGGCACAGCAAGATTTTATACAGTGACAAATTACATTCTCTGCCTTGATTTCACTGTTTTTTTTTTATGGTGTAGTGTTATATAAACATCAGGTTGTATGCAACATGCCTAGGACATACTAGAATTTTGCAGCAGATTCCTGTTTTCTTTATGAGTTTGGTTCTTAGACTCTTCCAAAATGAATCTACAGATAGGCTACAAAATAACTTGCCTTTTAGGCTGAGAAGACAGTGACAGCAACTATAGATTTACCTCTTCAGTTATAATCTTGTCTTCAGAAACATTAACACAGAGAAGATACTGCATAAGCAGAGAAATGACTGCAGGCATCCAAGTAGTGCCCATGTCCATCTGATGATGGACAGAGGCCTCAGTTCTTGATTAGCAGTTTCAGAGCCTGCAAGATAAGCTTGTTTCCTTTCTGAGCAGACCCTGCAGAGCTTTTGAGTTCCCATGAAGGACTCAGCAGGGACTAAAGACAATCAGCCAACATTTGCTCCAGAGGCAGCCAAGCACAGTAGAGACCCAGTGGTAGGACCTGGACATAATCAAGGTTACCTGTGGCAACCACTTTCCAATCACTTGCTTTTCAACCAAGAATTGGCAAGAGTAGCTGAAGTACCTGAGATACCTACTCTCTACTTAGCAGAATAGACATATTCCCCTTGAAGTGTGTTTCTCCTCTTTGTAACAAATCCTCTCCACTCTTCCTTCACCCTAGGAGGTGGAGCTGCAGGGTGCACACCAAAGCCCAGTCCATGCTCAAAGCAGCCCTGCTGATATAGCTATCCAGAATTACTCTTTCAGTGGAAACCATCCTTTTACTCGGAATTTTAGAATTTAATCAGAATTACTTTAAAGAATCATAGAATCACAGAATCGTAGAATAGTTAGGGTTGGAAAGGACCTTAGGATCATCTAGTTCCAACCACCCTGCCACGGGCAGGGACACCTCACACTAAACCTTCACGACTTCCCTGGGCAGCCCATTCCAGGGCCTCACCACCCTAACAGTAAAGAATTTCTTCCTCATATCCAATCTGAACTGTTTAAGTTTGAACCTGTTATCCCTTGTCCTCTCACTACAGTCCCTCATGAAGAGTCCCTCCCTATCATCCCTATAGGCCCCCTTCAGGTATTGGAAGGCTGCTATGAGGTCTCCATGCAGCCTTCTCTTCTCCAGCCTGAAAAGCCCCAATTTTCTCAGCCTATCTTCATACGGGAGGTGCACCAGTCCCCTGATCATCCTCGTGGCCCTCCTCTGCACTTGTTCCAACAGTTCCATGTCCTTTTTATGTTGGGGACACCAGAACTGCACACAATACTCCAAGTGAGGTCTCTTAAGAGCAGAGTAGAGGGGCAGGATCACGTCCCTCGACCTGCTGGTCACGCTCCTTTTAATGCAGCCCAGGATACGGTTGGCTTTCTGGGCTGCAAGCGCATACTACCGACTCATGTTCATTTTTTCATCAACCAACACCCCCAAGTGCTTCTCTGCAGGGCTGTTCTGAATCTCTTCTCTGCTCAACCTGTAGCTATGCCTGGGATTGATGCAACCCAGGTGTAGGACCTTGCATTTGGCATGATTAAACTTCATCAGGTTGGCATCAGCCCACCTCACAAGCATGTCAAGGTCCCTCTGGATGGCATTCCTTCCCTCCGGCGCATCAACCGAACCACACAGCTTGGTGTCATCAGCACACTTGCTGAGGGCGCACTCAATCCCACTGTCCATGTCACTCACAAAGATGTTGAACAAGACCGGTCCCAACACCGATCCCTGAGGGACACCACTCGTTACTGGTCTCCAGCTGGACATTGAGCCACTGAGCACTACTCTTTGCATGTGGCCATCCAGCCAGTTCTTTATCCACCGAGTGGTCCACCTATCAAATTGATGTCTCTCCAACTTAGAGAGAAGGATGTCATGTGAGACAGTGTCAAACACTTTGCACAAGTCCAGGTAGATGACATCAACTGCTCTGCCCCTGTCCATCAGTTCCGTAGCCCCACCATAGAAGGCCACCAGACTGGTCAGGAAGGATTTCCCCTTAGTGAAGCCATGCTGGCTGTCCCCAAGCACCTTGTTGTTTTTCTGGTGCCTCAGCATGCCTTCCAGGAGAATCTGCTCCAAGATTTCTCCAGGCACAGAGGTGAGACTGACTGGTCTGTAGCTCCCCGGTTCATCCATTTTCCTCTTCTTGAAAATGGGGGTTATATTTCCCTTTTTCCAGTCATCGGGAACTTCACCTGACTGCCATGATTTTTCAAATATGATGGACAGTGACTTAGCAACTTCATTTGCCAGCTCCTTCAGGACCCGTGGATGGATTTCATCCGGTCCCATGGACTTGTGTATATTCAGGTTCCTAAGATGGTCTCAAACCAGATCCTCTCCTACAGTGGGCCCAGGGTCTTCATTCTCACTGTCCCTGCGTCTGTCTTCCAAGACTTGGGTGGTATGGCCAGAGCATTTTCCAGTGAAGACTGAGGCAAAGAAGTCATTAAGAACCTCAGCCTTCTCTAAATCCAGGGTAGCCAGTTCTCCCGATAGCTTCTGGAGAGGGCCCACGGTGTCCCTAGCCTGCCTTTTATTGGCAATATACCTATAGATTCCCTTCCTGTTATCCTTAACATCCCTAGCCATGTTTAATTCTAAGT
This sequence comes from Amazona ochrocephala, assembly GCA_039720435.1. Taxonomy (NCBI): domain Eukaryota; kingdom Metazoa; phylum Chordata; class Aves; order Psittaciformes; family Psittacidae; genus Amazona; species Amazona ochrocephala. The sequence goes on along the minus strand of CM077884.1, from coordinate 39,241,384 downwards.
GGGCCTTAGCATTCCTAACCTGGTCCCTAGCTTCCCGGACGACATCCCTGTATTCTTCCCAGGCCACCTGACCTTGCTTCCACCTTTTATAAGCCCCTTGTTTCCTTCGAATTTTGCTCAGCAGCTCCTTACCCATCCAAGGAGGTCTCCTGGCCCTCCTGCTGAACTTCCTTCTAGTTGGGATGCATCGCTCCTGAGCTTGCAGCAGGTGAGCCTTGAATATCAACCAACAGTCTTGGGCCCCCCTGCCCTCTAGGTCTATACCCCATGGAATCTCACTGAGCAGGTTCCTGAAGAGCCCAAATTCTGCTCTCTTGAAGTCCAGGGCAGTGAGCTTGTTGCATGCCCTTCTCACTGTCCTGAGTATCTGAAATTCGACCATCTCATGATCGCTGCAATCAAGGCTGCCCTGAAGCGTCACATTTCCAACCAGCCCTTCCTTGCTGGTGAGGACGAGGTCAAGCATGGCACCTCTCCTTGTCGGCTCCTCTATTACTTGCAGAAGGAAGTTGTCTTCCACACAATCGAGGAACTTCCTTGATTGCTTGTGCTGGGCCATACCATCCCTCCAACAGATATCAGGGTGGTTGAAGTCCCCCATGAGAACAAGGGCCTGCAAGCATGAGGCTATTCCTGTCTGTCTATAGAGCGCTTCATCCCCTGAGTCCTCTTGGTCAGGCGGTCTGTAACAGATCCCCATAATAATGTCACCCATCGCTGTTCTCCCTTTAACCCTGACCCACAAACTCTGTCGACTGCTCACCTGTCCCCAGACAGAGTTCCATACTCTCCAGCCTATCCCTAACATAAATAGCAACTCCCCCTCCCCACTGACCGGGCCTGTCTTTCCTAAAGAGCCTGTAACCTTCCATTCCAACACACCAGTCATAGGAGCCATCCCACTATGTTTCTGTGATGCCTATGATATCATACCCCTGTAGATGTGCACACATCTCTAATTCCTCTTGTTTGTTCCCCATGCTACGGGCATTTGTATGGAGGTATCTGAGCTGAGATCCAATTGAAGCCGGCTCATTGGCTGGAGCATCTGGAATATCTCTACATTGCTCCAAACGTTTACTGTAGGTGCTGGCAACCCACTGGGTGTGTTGGGATGGAATGATGCCCCCCTCCCCCAACACATCTAGTTTAAAGCATCCTTGACCAGTCTGGCAAGCCTCTTGCCATATCCACTCTTCCCCTTCTTTGTTAGATCAATTCCACCAGCCCCCAGTAGACCTGGCCTACTATATTGAGTCCCATGGTCAAGGTACCCAAACCCCTGACTATAGCACCACCCTTCTAACCATTTATTAACCTGGCCAATCCTCCCAGCCTTTTTAAGGTCCTGCCCTGTATCCTGGAGAATTGACAAGACGACAATCTGAGCTCCCGAGCTCCTAACCACCTCTCCCAGAGCTCTGTAGTCCTTCTTTATGCTCTCCAAGCTACTGCTATCTATATCAGTAGCACCCACATGTATTACCAGGAGTGGGTAATAGTCAGTGGGACCGACTAGAGCAGGCAGCTTCTCAGCCACATCCCTGATCCGAGCCCCTGGTAGGCAACACACCTCCCTTGAGCCTGGGTCAGGCCGACAGATGGGTGCCTCTGTGCCTTTCAGATTAGAGTCCCCGACTACTACGGCCCGCCGCTTTTTCCTGGCAGCACCAGTGGTGATCTTCTTTACCGGTGTATCAGCTGGTTGTTCCTGGTGGGAGTGTGTTTCCTCATCAGCCCCCTGCAGGACAGCAAAGCTGTTCTGGGTGGGGACAACAGATTTAGGAGGAAGCCTCTTGCTTTTAATTGTCCTCTTCCTCCTTTTTTTGTTGTTTGTTTCTGTTACTGTTTCCCAGCTTCCTGCATTAGCGGCCTGCTTTCGTGCATGAGCAACTGTAGACACTTGAGGCCCCTGCACAGTCTGGTCCTGGAGCAAGCAGTGCTGCTCCCCCTCAGCTTCCCTGACACCTTTCATCCGGGTAACAGCGTCCCGCAGCTCAGCCACCTGCTGCAGGAGGACCTCCACCAGGGAGCACAGAGTGCAGCCCTGCCCATTGTGCACCCTCCTCACAGGACAGCAGTGCAGGCGCCCTCTACACCCCGAGCTCTGCACTGCAGCCTCCCTTCCCATAGGCTCTGTCTGGATGCCTAACACTGGCCATCGCCGGGGCAGCCAGAGCAGAGTTCCCAGACAGAGCCCTGGTCATACCGTGAGTGCTCACCATCTTGCCAAGTGCAAACTTCCTCGAACCCGCCCTGTTCGCCGCGCTCCTTGAGGCAGGTTTTTAACCAGTCAGGGTGTGCCGCTCCTCCTGGCACCGCCCCTGTGAGTCAGCTCCCCGGGTCGGCTGAGCTGCAGGCTCCAGGGCAGGCCTTGTCGAGGACTTGGGGCTCCCTCAGTTCCTGTTGCTGCTCCGAGGTGAAGCTTCTGAATGAAAATATCTAGTTACATCCCTCCCATCAACCTTCCAATCCTGATTGCATTTTTACAAAACAACAAACTCCAGCGTCAGTCTACTAGCATAAAGGAGAAGACAGTAATATTTTTAATATAGTTCTGAATTGTGAACGATGAAACAATTATGCAGCCAGTAAAGAACATTAGTTCTTCAATAGAGGTCAGTAAATTCACCATGTCACACCTGAAGTTTCAGGTTTTACCTAAAAAATATTTGGAATAGGTTTAAGCATAAACAGTAACCTAAATTCATGACTTGAAATAGGTGGTTACCAGATATTTATAAGACCCCGTCATAATTTTGTTTCTTGATCCTCAAGTTACCAAGAACAGCTTCACTTTTATTCCATGTTGATGTTCTTTATGGTTTGGGGGCAAATATTAAGCGCATTCAAACAGGGACAATGTTCATAGGCATTAAAGCAGCGCAGAGTACACTACCACTGCCTTGTGTTCCTTAAATGTTTTGCTCAACTTTTTCTTATGACACTGCCCAGTCTGAGCATCTGAGCTAAAGCCACTGGTCAGCCTCCACCTCCCTGCACACCAGAAAGGCTTGATAGGCTGAGAAAATTGGGGCTGTTCAGCCTGGAGAAGAGAAGGCTGCGTGGAGACCTCATAGCAGCCTTCCAACACCTGAAGGGGGCCTATAGGGATGCTGGGGAGGGACTCTTCATTAGGGATTGTGGTGAGAGGACAAGGGGTAATGGGTTTAAACTTCAACAGGGGAAGTTTAGATTGGATCTGAGGAAGAAATTCTTTCCTGTGAGGGTGGTGGGGCCCTGGAATGGGTTGCCCAGGGAAGTTGTGAATGCTTCATCCCTGGCGGCGTTCAAGGTGGGGTTGGACATAGCCTTGGATGGCATGGTTTAGTGTGAGGTGTCCCTGCCCATGGCAGGGGGGTTGGAACTCGATCTTGAGGTCCTTTCCAACCCTTACTATTCTATGATTCTATGATTCTATGATCTATTACAGGTTTTCTTCAGGGGAAGCGGAAGACTAGTTGAGACTGTGAGAGACTATATTCTACAAAGACCAGAACACGTTTTCCAAGTTTCATATGACTTGGGCAGATTTAAACCAACCAAAAATCCTGTGTACTGGCTATTTATCTTTATCCTTTTGGCCTCAAAGCAGACCATCCAACAGTTGGCATTTCTTGTCTCTCTGGGACCAAGTTACTCCTGGCTTGCTTTTACCTGCCTCCAAGTCTTCTGTACCCGCTCTGCCATGTGGGCCAGTATTCCTTGCTCAACTTAATTTTGGCAAAAAACCTCTGTACAAGAAAACCCATTACCTTTTTATGACTGTAGGCCAGACCATTTACCAAAAACATGTTCCATGTAGGTAGGTTATTGGTTTTGCCTTTCCTGTATTTCTGTCTGATGCAGTGGTCTTTATGAGTGAACTTTACAGCAAATAATCCATCAAAAGCAACACACAGGGCATGCATATCTTTTGGTCTAAAATAATACACATTCTCATGTTCTGCACTCCTATCTGCATTGCAGGTGGCAAAGTCAGAAAGAAAGCTGTTGAAATATTAATCATCTTGGGTACAGATGGAAAGGCTTTGGATAGTGGGCAAAGAAGAGGGAATAAGAAGGAGAGGAAGGAAATAAATCAGGCACATGCTTTTACCTCAATATGTCAGAGCAGGTGTGGAGTGAGAAATAATCTGCACATTCCTGCAGAAGTTAATATGGCTCCTTTCTTGGACGCTGTAACAACAGCCTCTTCACGAAGCACTTCCCAATCAGTAAATAAAACAAGATGCAAAAATTTTAGCTACACAGCATGTAGGGAGTTTTTAAAAGAAGTTCCAAATTAATTAACACATCATTTTTTGGCCAAGTGCATGGTTGCATTTGGTTCAATGAAAAAAAAAAAAAAAATCCTATTTTCCACCCTATGATCGCTTTGTAATCTTTAATAAGCAACTACAATTTAAGAGCACCTAGATCAGCAAGTTTACAATGATTGGCTGTATCTGCATCACAGAGATAGCGCACCTTCACTAAGGCAGAATAAGGGTGATGGCCCATCAATCCACAGCACATTTGTAAGAAGGAAATAGAGCATGCAACTAATCCTCCAGAGTGCTGGTATTTTATTTGAGGAGATTTACTCCATGCTCTGTTTCGCCCGTCCAAAGAAGCAGTTGCTTTAATTCAAGAGATTTGTGTCCAACAGTTTTTCTCACTTTTAAGATTCAGTATCTTTAATTTGGAAAAAGATTTTTCTGTTTTCTGTTTGTCTTATGTGAAATCAGGTCAGCTGAAATGCAAGTTTATTCTACAAGGTGGCACCTGCCAGTAGGTTTTGGGGGTTATACAAAACAGTGCATTTAATACCCTCAGATTCTTCTGAAAGCAGTCAGAGAATTCTCATCAGCCCAGAGCAGATCTGTCTTCTTGTTGCTAACAAACTATATTTTATTGTAGAAAAGAAATAAAATGAGAGCTCAGCATTGTGAGTCAACTGCATGCAATATTAACATCATGTCTGTTATGGGCCTGTGGCAGGACTTATTAAAATCAGTGGAATATATTCTATCTACTACAATAGGCTTTATATTAGAGTCTACCTCAGAAATTTACAAGTTGAAATCTGGGCCTCAGTGAAGGAAAATATTAAAGCCCTCATTGACATTTTATAGGAAAATAGGATTATTCTTACTGCAGTTAATGGCCAAACAAAATACTCTAGTTGTCTGCTACCTGTGTACTGAAGAGCAGATCGGGTGAATGATACCTTTGATCCATTATTTACCTTGTATGATGTTTTATATTAAGGCACACAGATCAATAGAAAAATAAAACTAGGAGAATTTCTGAGTACAATGTAAAAGCATCAGTTTTATCCTTAAAATAACAAATACATTCCCTAAGCTCCCTCCTCCGTGTTTAAAGATATAAAACCAGTATTACCTTTAATGCTTTACATTAGCTTAGATTTGGGGCGGGTTTTCTTCTTGCTGTTATTTCAGCAATTTCATCAAATGGTGGACCGTACCCAGGAGATCACACCTAATTATGTACAGCTACTGCTACACAGGCTTTATTTGCTCTTCAGCTTACTTCACTGAACAAGATCAGAGTTCGTTCTTTGTTAGGATTTCTTAGGGACATGTTGCAAGCAGCCAGATCAAGGCAACTTCAACGTGAGAATTAAATCCCAGTCACTGTTGGAGATGAAATATGTTATTATGCTAGTATTGCGTATGAGTATCTATAATTGATTTAAATGATGCCTTGTGCAGACTACTTGAAGTATATTTCAATCTCTATTTATAGCGTGTGATCAGATGTCTAGCACAATCCTTCCTATGCAGACTTCCACGTTTTTTCTGGTGCCTCCATGGCTATTTGTGGAATATAAACAGGATCCAAAATACTCTCCATCAGTAAAGCTACTGCCAAAGGGTATTTATTTTCTATTCAGTAAACAGTGTGTAAGTATCTATGCAAAGCTCTCTTCTTTAGAGACCATTTCCCACTCTTAACACATAATCTAAAGTGCAGCATGTATCATCTGACACTTGAGAAAGCAAACAGATCCATTTAGGCCAAAGCTAAATTTTCTCAACATGAGAGTCCTTTCAGCCAACAGCACTCAGCTTTCTCAAGATATGAACTACGCTATTTAGTTTATTTGGCTTAATGAGATAATTAAATACATCTAGAAAATTAAAGGTATAAGCCCTGAGACTAGCCTGTCTGATCTTCTGTCTTCCTTCATCAAGACTGGCGTAAAACAATTTTAGCTGCTGAGCGATTGCTCTCTGTTCCTTCAACCCTACATAACCCAAGTATCAGTCCAATGACATGCTGACACAAGTCTAACAGTGATTTCTAGTCATCACATATATTCAAAAAGCCCTTAAGTGTTCTTAATCAGTGGCTTTCTTTTCTTCTCAGCATTGATGCTTGCTTCTGAATCCACCCTTTGTCAAAGGGGCCTGGCTCGGCTTAGGTGGGCAACAGGACTAGCAGCCAGTGGGGTAGGACAGGCGTGGACTAACACATGGGTCATGGTGGCTGAACCATCAGCCGTAGTGACGAGCTACCCCAATGTCCAGCTCCTAAGGAATCAGGCCACTTACAAGCTCTGATTTATTATGGACAGTCTTAGCATTAATATTGTCTATTTAAATCAGTGAAGTAGAATTTTCCAGCTTCCTTGTTTGATGGTGGTTAATGTTAAACAGTGATATGCAGCTTCCTGAGGAGGACTGATGGCTCCAAATCTTAATTTTAGCATCCTTTATTTTATGAAAGAATATAAAATTGTAAAGAAGTACCTACTATACATGAATATACATCACTTTACATCAGCCTGCGCTAATATTTCTTGATACGTTCCTATTCAGTGATACTTCTTTTAATTCAAAAGATGTCTGCAATAGTCACAGAATCACCTAGAAAGATCCTAATACATTCAAAAGAGAAAGATCACAAACCTGCTGCTTATGCCTTGCTCTTGGTTTGAGCAGCAGAAGCCCCTCTGCCTTCCTGCCCCAGGAATTTGCCAGGTTTATGACTACAGCTTGTCAAAGTCAAATAGCAGACAATGGAGCAACCTTCACGAAAGAATAGCAACATGACATTTCAAATAATGAGGCAGCCTGACCAACACTGACTTTCTGCCTCAGCTTTTACTACTCAAATGCTAGAAATGAAGATGGGGAACATCCTTGGAGTCACTTCTACCAGTAGCTGCATGTGCGTGACTTGGGCTTTCTCAAATACTAAACTAAAATACTTCTATACTAAACTAAAAAGCAGTAGCTCCTACTGAAGACTCATGCTCACCTTATCAAAGACATTTTTTGACCTCACCTGGATACATATGTTCTGCACTTCCACTGCACTTTACAATATTTTAAATGGCAAAATATATTATTAAAAATTAAAAAAAACAAAGCCTAACTTCCTTATAATCTGAGATTCTGTTATCATATAGTAGAAGCAGATGTACAAATGTTTGCTTACGCAGTTCTTGATAGTAAGCATTTGCCAGCAGATGCATGAAATTAATTTCTGCCCTAGCATTAAAAATCATTTCCTTAATTTAAATGTCTCTGATAAAGAAACAGTATCAGAAAGTGGTTTAGCTCATGAAGCAGCACGAATAGAAACAATAGTTGCTATTTTAGAATTGCTATTTCTATTTGCTTAGATTGCACAGTGTGTCTTTCAGGAAAACAAATAATTATTTGCAAAGTCTTTCATCCAAACATCTTCCTTTTGAATGTGCTTCCAAAAGCAACATAGGAGAACAATCATTTTTAACTAGAAAACTAGTTTTAGCATCAGGCTGAGATTTCTGTAAGTTTCACATAATCAAAAGAAAACACGGGATTTCATACTTCTGCCCCCCCTCCCCATTTATCAATTTATAAGGAGTACTGCGCAATTGAAGAAAAACATTGTGATATTACTAGTGCATTTTTATTTTGGTCTCAAGTGTGTGTTCACAAGAAGCATTTGTGGCAGACAGAGATCAAGTAAGGACCTGTTACAGAAGCAACCCTCCTCTTAGACTCCTTGTTGGTTTGTGGAGTTTTCACATTTACAGAAGGCTTTCAGAGAATTTCTGATTTATCCAGCCATGCAGACACGTGGAAAAGAAGACGCCACAATTCAGACCCTGCCTATACTTCAGGGTTTCCCAGTACTTGAACTGACAGCTTCTGTGTTTCTTAATAAAAGTCTAACTGCTAGCATGGTTTTACCTACTATAAATACATTGTTTTGAGCAGAACTGCCTCAACAAGAGAAAGTGGAGGAAAAACTGGATTTGCATTTTCCTGCCTAATGCACTCATCCAGTCTATAGATTGGTCCTGAACATGAGCAGGTAGAGCTTGAGCCACCAAGAAGCCACCAGCTCAGTAAAATCCCACAGTAGCTATTCAGAAAGCAGGAAGGGAACACCAGGGGTAAAAATTATTTAATGGCTTAAGCATGGACTAGGGTAGGTATTGAAAAATACTCTGGAATTTCTAGAACAAGGGAAACTAAATTTGGTTTGTTATTAAAAGCATGTACTGATTTTGCTACTATAAATAAATAACTAAATAGTCTGCTTTGTGCAACAACCCTTTAACCCACAGCAAGGCATTATTTCATAAGTGGCTTGAACAAGAAAGAATTACAGAACTGGAGCAAACAGCATAATGGCCAAAATGATAGTCAAAACTACACTGTTGAATGTTACTTTGTATTTACTTTTGCAAGGCCTACACACCTATATTTAGGCATACGCATCCTATCCCTGTTATAGCTGTATTTCTCTTTCACATAAAATTTATAGTTAATTTATCTGCTCAATTTCAGACAAAAAACATAACATTAAACCATCAGTCACCAGAATGTTCAATCAGTCACCATCTGTGAAAGTGTCAGCTATAAATCTGAAGATTATAACTAATCTGCCACAAAAGTTAATGAAGTTAATGTATAAAGCTGTGTCACTTAGGAACTGTATCTATTAAATCATCATAATATGCAACCGGTTTAATACAGACTGATGCTCCTGAGTGTCTCCGTGCTTCACCATGCCCTGTACTGCTTAGAGTGGCAGAAAGCTTACCTAGGAGAAAAAAAAAAAAAGTATAATTTGACTTTGTCCTGTGTTATGCAGCTCTTCCAAGTCATAATAATTCATTAGATTCCAGCTTAATACTAGAACTGCAGGGTTATATAAATACAATAATAAAAGCATAGACACAAATAGTTCCTTTTATGAAGAGATCCGATGGTGCTTTACAATCATTAATTAAGCTTCAAATCGCACCACTCTACACTTGAAGACTATTTGTCTGTGTACTGCTTCTCCTTGCTCAGGTGCTAATGGGGCTGTTGCAGGGTCACTGAGGATACTGTCCCATGGTGGCACAGTGGATAAATACATATTCATTTAAAACTGTCAGCACAGTTTCTTGCTGACAATATCACTCTTCCAGGCAAATGACCCGGGAGGGCAGCAGTTCTGCAATCCAGGCTTCTACTGAGCACATACTACAATATGTCTTAGCAGCAGCACACATTTGGGTTCCCTCCTGACCCCAACTCTACAAACACATTTTTAAAATGTCCTCAGTTAGTGATCAGATTTACAACTCCTGTAATTCACAGGGAAGGGGATCAAATAACAATCAACACCATTACTGCCACCCTGCTCAGGTCCACCCTGCAATCTCAGATTTTCTCCTATGGCACTCTGAAGAGAAATGGTGAACTTGTGAGTGTGGCCCTTGCCAAAATGGATCCCCTGCAGCTCCCAGAGTCTCAGAGGGCTGGCCACACTCGACACTCCTCTGACAAACCATCCTGATGGATACAGGAATATGAACACGTAAACATGTCTTGGGGGAGTGATTTGGGATATTTAATGGGAAATATCAACTTAACTGATCTCTGGGATGTCAATGAAACATCTGATTAAAAGGCTATGGAGGCACCCTGCTGCCATGCCTTGGGCTTACAAAATATTTTTTGGGGTTTTTGGCATGTCCTGCCCCACCATATCCCTAGATGCCCACAGAAGCTGGCTGCATCAGGAGCTGACTCTGATCCTTGTAGTAATGGCTACAGGAAAACCTGACACGAGGTCTGTTGTAAACACATCAGAAAATTACTTCACTCCTAAATTTTATTTCAGGTGAATCTCTCTGGTGCTTAGCAACAACTTATATTTAAATTCTGTGTTAAAATACAGTGTTAATTAAGCAATTAAGGATGGCAAGGCTTGTTTTATGGCATCATTTACCCATAGTTAGATTGTGCAGTAAGGTTAACTGCATGAGGCATGTTTTATGGCTTTATGAAATGCTGTCTTCCTTTTCTTATTGCTTTTATAACAGATTATAATGAATTCTTCTCTATGTATTTTAATTTTTTTTTTATAACAAAGTGGTCTTGTTATTTGCCGCATTTCCATAAGATGCTGTCAGTTACAGTTTAGCTACAGATAGAAGACATATTTGCACAGTATGTTAAATGAAAGCACACTAGATTAAAAAAACCCCAGCAAGCTAGAAAAAACAGCAACAACATTCATTACAAATTTAGATGTATAAAGGATCTGGCATGCATAAAATAGTGCACTACAACCTACAGCTTGGGAAAGGAGCAGAAGTATTGGTAGCAGATACAGGCATTGTTTATGAGGCCAGTAGGGTACAGAGACATTGGGTAAGATATATGGATCAAAATGACAGACTTTAGCCAGAAAACACCAGTTTCAGGAATGGTGCGACCAAATCAGTAGTGATATTTCTTGTTATGAACTGTTTTCTATTGAAGAAGCAAACAAAACCTCTTCAATAGAATAGAATCATAGAATCATAGAATAGTTAGGGTTGGAAAGGACCTCAAGATCATCGAGTTCCAACCCCCCTGCCATGGGCAGGGACACCTCACACTAAACCATGCCATCCAAGGCTATGTCCAACCCCACCTTGAACGCCGCCAGGGATGAAGCATTCACAACTTCCTTGGGCAACCCATTCCAGGGCCTCACCACCCTTAGAGGAAAGAATTTCTTCCTCATATCCAATCTAAACTTCCCCTGTTTAAGTTTAAACCCATTACCCCTTGTCCTCTCACCACAGTCCCTAATGAAGAGTCCATCCCCAGCATCCCTATAGGCCCCCTTCAGGTATTGGAAGGCTGCTATGAGGTCTCCACGCAGCCTTCTCTTCTCCAGCCTGAACAGCCCCAATTTTCTCAGCCTATCTTCATACAGGAGGATAAAATGAGTTTAGTGCAAAAGCACATGAAGACCTGGTTCCTAGTCAATCCCCAATCCGGTCTAAACTGTGCAATGAATTTCGCTCAAAGTTTGTGATATGACCAAAGTATTCTTCCGTAAATAAAGTTATATTCTTCTTAATAAAAAGGTGATACACTTTATTTGATGCGCCTGTACATGTCTATGATTAATACATTAAATATGCATAATTCATCAGAATGTATTTGAAGTAGCATGCATGCCTACAAATATTGCTAATATTTTTTAAATTCTTCTGTGATGCATTTTAAGCAAAGCAGAACAAATGCCACCATTATCCATCACACACCATAACACCTAAACTCACTTTCCTCTTCAAAAATCACAAAAAGAAAGAACAGACTGGGGGAATGACAATGGGTTGGTTCTGAAAATAAGTGACTGGCGTAGTGGTACACAGAGGGCAGGGCACATGCAGCTCTCCCACAGGAAATACAGACTCCCACAGGATATGGGCATGGGCTGACGTGAAGGATGAGAAGAACAAGGGAGTCATCCAAAGAGCTGCCTGCATAAGCAAGTTCAAGGTTATCACAGGATTGTTTAATTTTTGCTTTGTAACTCATCCTTAACTGGAATGCATACTGGGTGCATATACACCAATGGTCCACATGACCAACAGGGAATCATATTAATGTACCAAGTCTTGCAGACTGTTTTAGCTCAAAGTAGTGCCTGTCTCTAACTCCAGGGAGGATTATCTGTCTGTGACCGTGGCTTCCAGGTGTTATCTCAGCAGAAGAAACACTAATAGTAGCATCACTCATAGTGACTCACACCTCCAAGCCTAGTGTGCCATGGGCAGAGCAATCACAAGAGACTAGCAAATGGATTTATTGAATATTAACACAGAGGTACAAGGTAGAGGAATAAATGGCTGCAAAGGGCTGTAATGATCAAGAATCTGTAAGAGACAATCAGAAGATTTGTGGCAAGTGTTAATTAGTAACAAGCTATAGGTGAGGATTCCCATCAATCTTAGGAGGCCCAGGGAGCCATTTCCTTCATTCACTGTTCCTGCTCTCCTAACTCAGATACTGCCGGACAGCATCAGTACAAGTGTGCAGAGGCAGATGCACTGGGAAGGCACTCACTCAGAATCAGGTGATGTGGGTGTTCAGCCTTCATTTAGACAGACCTCTTAGTAGACATATCTATTTGTAATAGCTTACTAAGAAGATTACATGTATACCTATCGCATTCCAGCTCCCTTCTCATTATTTTTTTATGAAATACTGCTACAGGAATGGGCTTAGAAAAAGCTTTACTTTGTTTCAGAAAGTGACATTGTCAGTGTCACATTTAAGTAATCAATATCTAATAATCAGTAATTAATATTTAAAGTTAATTGAGCATTCCTCCAGAATTGCTGGTATATTGTACCATATCAGATATAAGGTCACTATAAATTTGTTTAGTAAATACCTGCTCAGTGGAAATCAACAAAGGAAAAACATAAAGGAAATGATAAACACTGGGGAAAAAAAAAAAAAGAAAAACCAACCAAAAAAAAAAAAAAAAAACCAACAACACAAAAAACTATCCACCAAAAACCCCAACCAAAAAACAAAACAAAAACCCCCAAAACCCAAGACCATAAATTTTAAGATATTTACACATGAAAAGACAATTTCGACTTAAGTAGACTTTTGGACCTATTAAGCAAAATTTTCAGCTTATTCATGTAATCGGTTGTAAAAGACTAAAATCCAAGAAAAATCTCAAAGATTGTTAAGGGAAAATGCTCAAACAAGTTTTCTTCTGAAGCTGGAGTATCAGTGATCTTGTAACAAATCTTCAAGCATAATATGCATCTATTTAAATCTCACCGTAGCAGAATGAGTCTTTGCAACAGACATCTTACTCCACAATGATACACCAGTAATTTCTGAAGACAAATAAAATGTGAACACACATTTTGCATCAAGCTTTTTACCAATCACAGATCCATCTGCTTCTGCTGCATCTGCCTTCTGTCTGCAAAATATTCATCTGAACCATGGGGAAATCCCCTACTGGAAACTTTAGATCTCTTTCCCTTTCTAGTTCTCTAACAGATATCCTGCATTTCCCTTTAAATTTTAAATTTGCAGTAGATGCAATTTCTCAGCTGACACCACTGCGGTTTCAGAGTGACTGTACAAGGTTTGATCCCCTTAGAGTTATGCACCAAATGTAAAAGTGTGTTGACATTGGGTAAACCTTAGCACACCAGGGTTTTGCAAGCTGTAGTGATGTAGGGCAGTAACAGTGAGGCACATACTTTCATATTTGAAATAGACTGTTGAAAAATGTGTCAATTTAGCTTGCATGAATTCCTAAAATATGGCATAAGTAAAATTTAGCCATAGTATCTAACAACATACACCAAATATTATACAAATAAGAAGCACAGGAATTGAACACTTCTCAGGAAAGCTGCAATTTCTCCTGTGCTTGTGCTAATTGTCTAGTTCTCACCTAAACCAAGGCTCAACCTGATTCCCACTCTGTTCCATATGTATGAGGGAGACAACATATTGTCCTCTTGGGATCAGCGGCCTAAATTCTCTTTTTCAGGCTAATTTTTTTCTAACTGACATGGATTGTGCTCACATGGTGGAGGCACTGCCACAGCCTCCATGCAAAGCCCACAGGTACTTCCCAGTAGCAATTTCCAGCAAACTCTACCATGAATCAAGCCACCAGGGAGGTCATAAGTACATTTAGTTCATTGCTCCCTTTTTCCTTAGAAAAATTAAACTTTCTGAAGCAAGGACATTAACAGATAGTAAATAAAGAATTATGAGGTACCAAGGCATCTTTTTGGAAACACACAAGAAAACTTTAGCAGATGCCATTGCTGCTCATACAGCACCAAGCTCTTTAGCTACTGCTCTTCTGGCTTCTGTAGATGCAACCAAAGGATTAGTGAGTATTCATCCATCTGACCTGTATATCCTTTGCCTAACATACACCTAACTTTTTGGTTATCTGACCAAAAGGAAAGCAACCAGATTAAACAGGTTAGTCTCTTAAAAGCACTAAAGAAAGGTAAGAGTCATCTCCCCCTCCTTGTGCAGAAGCTTACAGCCATTGGCCATGGACACTGCAAGAAACCCAGACAAATGTAATCCAGATGACAGACTACAGATCTTCATAGGCGAAAGAGGACAGAATATCACCACACTCTCCTCGCCTTTCCTTTCTCCTCCCCTCATGTAACCTCACAAAGAGTTGAGAGAAAAATTAAAGGCCTTAATCTTAATATCCTGCAGCACCCTGGTCCCATAACATATCAAGACCATCTTGCATTTGGGTAGTTTCTCAACAGCTCCTCTATTCAACTGAACGGCTCCCATTTGAATCTGAATAGAAATAAGACCTGCAATGACTTCTGGAGCACTTTTTTCTTCCATTTTACTGAATTCAGAGCAGTAGATTTCTTTTCTAACCTCCACGAATGACCCTCCTCCAGCAAATGAATGTTCAAAGCTATTAGATGTGGAGTAAAAAAAATGTACAGACCATCAGCTCGTAATGACTCTTTATAAAAAGCCTTTTTTTCCCATTTTTCCGTATGAACTGCATTGAGGCTTGCATTGAGGCTTTTATGGTGGTAATACTTACCTTTTGGGAAAAGGGTTAATGGTTAATTTCAAACTGTCCAGCACTGCAGCACTAAGTCTTAACTTAAAACATACCAACTTTATGTTGGATTTTACAGAAATTTCAACAGTTAGCATTACCATTACTACAGTGGATCGCATAATCCTGATCATCGTTATGAAGGCCACTACTCATACATGTAAGAAAAGTCAGGATCGTCCCCAAACACATACACCAGGTCTTGAAAATGATCCGTTAGTTTGGTATCTGAGTAGTTTTGGGAGCCCCCACATTAGTGTGGCGAAAAAGCACAGGTGGACACAAAAACTGACATACACAGTCCATGATAATTTTTCAGAGTGATCTGAAAATGCATTTAAGTCCACCAACAGTACTGCTTCTCTCCACCACCCTCTTGTCATAAACACCAGCAGATGTGTGCACACACAGAAATTGCTTCCATGTACCTGCAACAAAGATGTTGGGTGCCCCAGGAAATGTATGCAGCAACTGCATCCAAGCAGTGGATATATCTAGGCTGGCAGCTAAATTACTCAACCAGGGGGGCACAATAATTCTTGAGACTCCTTCCAGACTTACTGCTTACTACAACCAAGCCAGCTGTGTAGTTCACACTACTAAATCCAATAGTGCCAAAGGACCCTATTCGCTACCGCCAACCTTTAGAAAATCTTACATAGCTGGCTGTTGTGCCAGGTCCCTTATCATATCCACTGGCAACTCCACTTTAACAAAATAGTTTTCTGAACAAAATCCAAATATATACTGAAAGCAGCTTTTGTTTTAGGCATGTCAATTCATTAGATGATATCAGAATTCAAAGATCATGAAGAAAATGTAAATAACATTTATAATGGTGGTGTAAGCAGTATATTGATGAACAGAAATAAAGGAGTGATCTGGACAAATTTCAGACTGAAGTTCAAAAAGGGAAATGTATTCTCCCATTTACAAGATCAAGTACAAAGAGGTCTTCACACTTCAAAAGAGCAAGATCCATACATTCTTTATATAGCACAAATCAATGCTTCATGACTAAATAATGGTCCAATAACTTTGTCTCCTGAAGGACTGCCGAGGATCAAATGGATACAATTAAGTGAAAAAATATAAGTACTTACAGGAAGACTTTAAAATGGATTAAATCATAAACTACACATAATGGCCAGTAAAATACTCTATGCAGAGCAATTGAGGTCACATTATCTACAGTAGATTTCCAAGAAGAAAGCTAGTCAGTGAAAGCACTGAATCAAATTTATAGGAAGATAAACCACTACACAGTCACTCTGATATTTCAAAAGGCAGAAAAATCAAACATCAAACAGCATTTTGCTGCATTTCGGAGCAGTAACTCTCAACACCAACTAGAAAGTATGCCAGACCAAATCCAAAGCTGAGAGTTTTTCCCTGTAAAGTAATGCACAGAGTACCTTTCTGCATAGACTTTAGCACCAAAACCACCTTGGCTGTCACCAATATGTCCTTGCAAAAAACAGCTTTGTAGTAAACAGTTGGTAATACATACAGGAGGCAAGCCAGACTGTATATATTCTCAACCCAGATATAAACAGGAACCACCTTTTTTAGGTGTGCACCATCTGCACCAGTGTCAGCGCACAGTGAGGTTGAATGGCCCAACTCACATGCTGCTGTTGGGAGAGGCGGAACTTTTGGCGGAGGCTGATCCTTTTGGTCTGTTAGCCACCTCTGTAACAGGGGCATAAAATGGGGTCCGCTGCTAAGCTGCAGGCTGCAGAAACAGCAGGAGCACACTTGCACACTCCCCCTCCCTGCTGCTCAGTCTGAGTATTAGTCACTGCCACCAAGAAACCACTCTACAAATATTTACAGTAATAAATTAGAGCTTATTAAAACCAGAAACTGACTCTTCTGTAGCACAAGATTTAATGTCCTCTGTCCTCTGCTTGAGAGTTGGTTTTGCTTGACTTAAATAACATATTTGTAAAATTTGAGCATACAGTGTCCTTAAATACTAAGCAGGCATTACTGAATACCTTAGACTTCCAACTCCCTCCCCATACACATCTTGATTATACACATTGTGTATGACCAAGGCTGCCTCAATTCAAAGAAGACAAGAATGAACGATGAAACAGCATGGTTATAATAATAACAACTACAATTTTAAAATGCTACAAGCTATTTAAGGGGTCAGGAATTCTGCAGAAATAAACAAGGCATGAGTATTCCTTATTAGATAAAATATCATTGGCCTATGTCAAAGATGACTGGTTTTTTTCCTCTGGTATTAATGAGAGGAAAACCATGATTAATTTCAGTAATTATGAATTCTGCATTTACAAAGTAAAATTGCTCAGATACAATAGATTGATTAGACTTCTGTGATCAAATCCATCTTCATTGTAACACCCCCCCCCCCCAAAAAAGCAAATAAAATTACTGAAGGATTAGCTTCAGCTCATGCAACATAAATTTTTCTTCAATATTTTAAAATCAAGAATTTGTTCAACTAGCAAAATGTTTGGAGGAGACAAGAAAGATTCATCTACTGTCATAGTGCTGTCAAGCAAACACAAGTGAAATCACGGGCTGCAATTACAATAGCTACACCTAAACATGGTAGAATGTTTACATGTGGTTTTTTCAAAATGAAATTTTGGATGCACAGGCCAGCCTTGGGGTGTGCTGCCATGCTGGGACAATTTTCAGGCGCTACTCTGAGTCTCCAACTTGCAGTGACGCAGCAGCCTGGTGAATGTCTGTCAGCAGGTGCTCAGAGCTCCTCTTTCACACCACCTTGCTGAGAAAATCATTGCCTTAGTTTTCATGGGATTTTAATCATATTTACTATAGCAGATCCACTGTGAAGCAGACAGAGAAGACGTGATGACATCACATGATATACCAGAAAAAAAGTTGCAAGAGAGTAATATATTGTTGGCTACTTAGTTTTTGCTTTGGCTTCACCTTGACAAAACCTTTCCCCAGGCGTTTTCTACAGATGTTGAAAAGATGTGAATTATTCTAGAGCTACAAGAAAATTTCAGGTGTTACTTTTATTATTCATGATCTGTTTATGTCATCTTTGTAAATGATACTACGTTCTTTCAAAGACCTGTCTTGAATCTCAAATGTTAAACCAAATGTTACCCATTCAGCTAACACCACACAGATGACTGGGAAATCTCTGATGTAAAGTGAATGAGGTCAGATGGGAGAGAAATACAGAGCTAAAAAAAAAAAAATATAAAAGTAAAAAAGAAAAAGAAAAAAGAAAAAGAAAAAGAGAAAAAAAGAAAAAGAAAAAGAAAAAGAAAAAGAAAAAGAAAAAGAAAAAGAAAAAAAAGAAAAAGAAAAAGAAAAAGAAAAAGAAAAAGAAAAAGAAAAAAAAGACAAAAGGAGGACAACTCACTGCCATCTGTTTGAGATTGGATTAATAAAAACAAACTACTGAAGAACTCAGCACAAATAAAAAAGTCTCAATTATAAGGATGAAAGCATGTTTTTCAAATTGACCTCTCAAATTGAAGCTATAATAAAACATTGATATGCATGTAAAGACTCACTAGATTGTGTCAGAATTTTTAATGTTTAATGTGTCAGAAGACACTTAAAATTGATTTTAGGATATATATCACCTCTAGTAAGCATAAGCTGAATAATTCTTTATTCTCCAGCCATGGCTGGGAAATGTCCTTTCATAAAACTTGCAAAATGGCATTGAATTTCATTCCTAACTGTAGCTTTTACAGAAAAAAAACCCTCACTCGAGAAGAGCCCTCATGCATGGTCTTAACTTCGACTGGATTCCACACAAATGCACTCTCAAAAATAACTGTATTTTCAGGATCTAGATATCTGGGGTGCTTAAGGAAATGACAAATAAACAGTGACAGGAGAAACCACTCCATTTATGCCATAGGTTTTTTTTTTTTTTTTTTTTTTTTTTTTGTGTTTTTTTTTTTTTTGTTTTTTTTTTTTTTTTTTTTTGCACAGCAGATGGAATGAAAGAAATAAAGAAAAACTGGAAATTGAACCACAACAAATCTGACAACACTCCCCCCATAAATTACTTCATTCTGATATAAAAGCAGGACGAGCCTGTAGTTGCTGAGGGTTATGTTTTCTGGTTTCCAGTTGCAGCTATACTTCAGCAATCATGCAACCATTTGCTCTTATCATGAAGCAGTCGAACTAGCATGTGATCACAGGCAGGCAATTTTCCATCAGATACTGCTGCCTTAACTATGAGAACAGTTGAAAAGGTTTCAGAACAGAAGCAAAAAATGAAATTAAAGAATTTGCTGAATACCTAGTTATATGTTCTTTCTTTGCTGCAGGTATTCCAGCAAGACTTGCAACTCTAGGGTGGCACTACTAAACTGAAATTATTATGGCACAGCAGTAAAATCCTTTTCAGTAAGTGCTTTTGGTAAATCTATCATTATTTCATTAGTAAGTTATTGAATCTGGCTTCAGATTTCCTGAGTTTCTCTGTCTATTTACCAATATAAGCCATCATACATCTCAGTGAGATTTTGCCTAACATGAACACATTCATCTATTCTTTTCTCTTTTGAGGAATAAACTAGTTTTCTTTGGGAAAATTACTGTAAGGAAAATCAACGTCTTACACTTGGGTTCCTTTAGCCCAAAATGTCAGAACAGTCTGCCAGGCTTTTTTTGTTTTCTAATCCAGCAAATAGAATATGATACAGCTTAGATAGTTTTTAAATTTTCTTGAAAAAACACACTATATTTTTTATGAGTCATACACATTATAAAGAAGGCAAAGAACTTTATTCCTCTAGAAGTTATGGCATCCCAGCTCAGTAGAAGGTTTGAAGGTTTTGGCACCTTGAAACCTACACATTTTCATAGCTCATTATATTCAAAATCATAATTACTGTCTTCTACAGAATTTCCCAGAAAAATAAGTCAAATTATAATTTTTATTATTAATTCAGTATGACTTCTCCATACAGACACCGGTCCAGATCTTATAATTTAAGAGAGTAATTTCTAAAGCTGAAAAGATAAGAGGACTTTTTTGGCATGGTTATGCAGGTTTGGCATCTTGAGAATTCTGACAAAGGTGTCCAGGCCTCAGGAATAAAAAGAATACAGAAGAAAAAGATAATGAACAGAGGTAATCTTTTTCTCCGTGCTCATTAGATTCTCCCATGAAATTTAACAGGTAGCATATGTACATATGCTGAAATGGATTGGTAAAAGCTATAGCAATCTGAGGGTAAAAGAACAGATGATCACCATTAGAACGCTAGAAACTAGTCATTGGAAAAAAATTGATTAATTTGGGATCTTACTGCCTTGGATTCATAAGCATACAATTTGAGATTCCTTGAATGCTGTGTTAGTATCAACGATTCAACTCAAGGTAATCTTTGAGAACAATTCATTTAAGGCTCTCACACTCAACATGTACAGAAAAAAAAAAATACAATCTCTCATGAAAGAAAGTTGTTTTCTTGTACAAAAGAGAGTCCTTCCCACCAATGTAGTTATTTCGGTTGTTTCAAGTACCTTCAGAACCTTCCCTGCTTTCAATGTTTCGCAAATCCTAGTTTGATTTTCTTGTTGGCTTTCCAAACTGCTACTAATTCATCTCTCCTACAAGTTTTATTCCCTGTCCTTTTCACTGGAGATGTCACCACCTAGGCAGCTACAGCACCTTCTAAAGCCAGGGATACACACAACTTGGAAGGCTCCTGTCATCACTGGTCATTCACAACTAGCCTCACTGCTGGCCAAAAGCTCCCCTACTTGTGAATAAAATCTGTGCTTTGTCCAGCTTAATAACTGTGGTTGCAGCACACTGATGTAAGTTGGAGAAACACAGCTCAGCAACATGTTACATTAGTTTGCACTGAATTATTTTAACTTGTTTTTAAGCTCCCTTTAGGGGTTGATCCAATTTCCTTGCAAGCCAGTATATGACTAGTTGAGGAATTAGTTTTTCAGTCAAAATATATATATTTCAATTGCCATTTGGGGCAAATTGTTCCAACACTAACAGCAGTGCCTCCTTTGAAAGTGAAGAAAACCGGATCTCACGTGACATAAATGAAGCTTACATTAGCAAAATATGAAGTTTTACATTTTGGGGTTTATACCCCCATGCCTCTTTTCTAATTAACAGTAACTAGAGCAATGAAAAGGAAAGAGAAAAACATTACTTGACCTTTGACAGTTACAAGTAAAAACAACATAAGTCAAGAATTTCCAGTGCCTAAACATTTAGACACTGATCCAATAATCAAGATTATCTACAAAAACAAACGAAAGTATCATCGTACTTAAAGATAATTTCATTTCAGGACAGAAGAGAACAGCTATTCATGGTGCAGAAAATATACTTTGAAGCAAGGTCAAAGATGCCCTGTTATTCACTCTATGGGACAGAAAGGAAAAAGGCCATATGACTATTAGAGATGATGGATAACAGAAGGTCCAAACTTTAAGATATACAACATTTTTACTGGGAAAAAATTGTTCAGGACAAAGTGCTTTAGGTCATTGACCATGAAGAAACTGGTTTCATTTCATTCTTAGTTTTGTATATACAGCATACCACTTGTGATTACCAGGTTGGAGTCATTGTTCTGAAAAATGCTATAAGGACATACTGATATTTAATTTCTCTCAAATTTCAACACTAATTTTTATCCAAACCATCTGATCTAAAAATCCCTGCAAAAGAAAAGCATTTACTAAACACAATTTATTTTTCTTTAATTTTTTCTTGACTTTTTCTTAAAAATTCACAACTGATCAGCATTTAGATCTGGAACAGATTTCTGAAGAATTTTTCATGTACTCAGAAAAAGCCTTAGACTATTTATTTAAATCAGATCTATCTAAATCCTCTTTGTTGTCAACCCTACAGTTTGTTCCACTATAGGTTAACTCCAGATAGCAGGACAGCTCCTCAGTTCTCCTTTTATACGCAACAGAATTCAAGTAGGTTTGAATAATTTTTAGAAAGTGCATGACAAGGGACAGTGTGCCACTTTACCCTCCCTTGGCTCGTTTCCAGCTATGGGAACAGGTGTAAAAAGCACTGAGGTGCATTTGGGAAGACAAGGATAAAGCTCTCCAGCCCACATGAAGCTCCCAATTATCAAACAGTGAAACGCAATGTCAAAAGTGGTTTTTGCAAGTATTTTGCAGGAAGTCAGTAACATGGTAAAGTTAAACATGACAATAACAGGATTGGGCAAACTATTTTAATCTGCCTTCCGAAAGGAATCAGGGAGAGGGAGGTATTACAGGACTTTTGGTTTTGTGGTTGTTTTCTTTTTTTTTTTTTACTGGAAAGGGTCTTATTTCAAAAAGAAGAGAGTAACATTTTATTAAAGAAGAAGAGTTCAGGACTCAATTTTTATGAAAAGATGCTTGTTTCCATGGAGAATAAAATCCAGAGCATTATCAACTACTCGACAGAAACACACATAGATGATACTTGTTATGCTTCTCCTCAATACAATGGTTTCATGAAGTTTTTATTTCACCTGTCACTATGACCTTTGTTCTTGCATTTGACACTAATGACAAGCAATTTTTTCTTCTCATGTGTATAAAGCACACTGGTTTTATATCGACTTTTAATGAGGTAAACAAATACAAGATTTATTTTAATTTACTGTTCATACCATTTGTTGCCTGCTCAATATTCGATATAATACATCATTGTAAGGAAATATTCCTTGCAGGTTCTTTTGAAACTGTTTCATCTTTTAAGTAAAAGCTTTATTTTTTCTTTCAGACCTGATCTGTGTCTTTATTTGTTTGAAACTAATTCCATCCTTGATAACCATAATATCTAATTCTGCCCAGATATTGCTGAATGCTTGATGAGTGATGCAAGAAGCTAATAAAGCTTCACAAGACTTCAGAAAATCCTGGTTAAGCTCTTCAAACTGAAAGCCAACTCTTCCAGTCAGCACTGAATTCAGCACTATATGTAGGACACAGTTATAAAAAGACCTGCATGAGTAACAGCTGTTAAGTCATAACCATTGCAACTAGGGGCATATCAGGGGTTAAATATGACTTAGTTAAGATCCATGATAGCTTTCTTACTTAATTGAGTAAGCTGAGATTTTTAGCCAGAATTGGTGTGCCATGGTCTCATCCATGATTAGAGCATGGTTACCAGGAAAAAAAAAAAAAAAATGGAATGGCTACATGGAGGAAGAGTAGTGATATGAAATGTAACCTTGGCTTTATCAAGGCTGCATAATTGGTTTACTTTGCAATTTTATTTCAATGTTCTTAACCTGTAGGGTAGGAGAGCAAAGCCAATTAGATGAAAATATAAGACCACAGAAATGTATAAATTGGAAAAGCGGATGATTACATATGACACCATGCTAAGAGTAGAGACAGTGAAGTGCTAGGAAATATCACAAAATTAGTATCTTCTTGGCTCCAACTTCATAAAAACATAGTAGGCACAAGAACTTATGCCATCCTCATAAAAGCAATCATACACAGTTTTGTATTTCCCCTTAGGCTCATCGTGGAAAATAGGAGTAAATGTCACAGACAGCTATCCTTAAAACTTCATCTAGATGTCTTGATTCATAGCAGGAAATTGTGCTAATAAGTTATAAAGGTTCTGTAATTCGTTATGTTGTCATTATCTTTTGTAATCTTCATGTAATTAGGTATCAGTGGGTTTCCTTGGAGAACAGATGATTGAGCCTTAAATTACAGAATATTCTCAGCAGCATATAACTGGAATGACTGGAACATTTACTCTAGTGTTTCTCAAGTGTATATTTAATACATAGAGGGTTTTTTTGTACATGCAAGCCAGTCTGCCAGGGAATGAGCTCATTACTGCATGTGCGCTTAATGTCTGACAGGTCTACGGTTATTAATAATGAGCTGGATCCCCTCATTTCATAAAATGGCATAAGCAACCTATTTTAGTTTATGATCAGGGATTGGGGGGAGTTCAGAGCAATACTGTAGTCTCATACTTTATGAAAACTAGCCACTGATACAGCTTAATACATGAATAAATCAGTTTCCGCTCTGTGTAAAACAACGAAGCACAGAAAAATGCAGACAACATGCAGACATTTCCATTGTGATACAGCCTAACCAGGTTATATATGGCATTCCATATATGAATTTTATATACATATACACAGAATATGGTGCTGGAAATCTGTCCATCCACTGTAATGTACAAATTTGTCACCTAAGGCTCCCCTCAATAAAACCAGGAACCACCACCACTCTCTCCATGCTCTCTGCAGCTGCTTCAAAAGGTCATCCCACTGGCCAAGAGCTACCAAGGGCTCACGCAGGCTCTGGAGGGCCAAACAAATGTTTTTCTAGCAGAAATTTAACTGTGTTTAAGAAAACTCACTGTGGTATAAATTGCTTTCACAATAATGGCAATGGTATCATTAAAACACAAAAATACAGTTACAAGTGCTCAACCAGTGTTTTCAAATGACAGTTTACAGGGAGAATTGCTAGTTTTTTCACAAAGCCCAGTAATATACCAGTAGAAACCTATTAGAGTAAGTACCTATCCCTCAATTAAAAGCAAACAATGAATACCCCTTATCTCTCTTCTTGTGCAAGGAAAGCCATTAGCTCGCAGAACTGAAATTGAGCGTGAAAGTAATACATATTTTTCCCATATTGCAAGAAGAAATGCTGCAATAATTAATAGCACTAAGAATTCTAATCACCTGCATATTTATTTACTAATTCAATTACTAGCATGACACTGACATCATTCTTCTGCTTACAGTCAGACCTTTTATCTAGTCTATCTCAAAAGCATGGCTTCCAAACACGTCTCATACTTAGTGCCTTATCTTTAGCTTCAGACACTGGTGATAAAGTTTGAAAAATAATTTTAAACATATTTTAAAATACAACTGAAACTAAGAGACACATTTCATTACTAATGGTTGCTATTGACAAAAATAACACTTCTATCTCCAATAGAGAGAATAGACTCCAGTATAGATAGAAGTCCCATTGAAGCCCTATCTCCAATCTCCATAGCCTGATCCTGACCCACTGAAGTCAAAAAAGAAAATTGTGCAAAATCAGACTCCTACTCATGAAATGAGAGCTCCCAACAGCTGTGATAATGATCCCATAAGACAAATTCAGAAGATTCCGTATCTCTGTATTTCAAATATTTTTAACCATTTTCATTAATTACTAATTTCTGTTACCATGAAAGTTATTGTTACAAATGCTGCAGTATAACCCTAAAAGTCACCTAGATCTAGATGCTGAAAACTCAGCAGCTTTCCCCATGATTTTGAAAGGGGCTTCTTTGGTTGGTTGGTTTTTGGTTTGGTGTTTTTGTTTGTTTGTTTGTTTGTTGTTGTTTTTTTTTTTTGTGTGTGTGTGTGTGTGGTTTTGTTATTATTGGTGTTGTTTTGGGTTTTTTGTTTTTTTCTGGCTTGGTTTGGTTTTGGGTTTTGGTGGGTTTTTTTGTTTGTTTGTTTGTTTTGAGAAGTGGGGGGGAGGGGGTTGGTTGAGTTGTTTTGGTTTTGTTTTTTTTTTATTGTTGGACCACAAAGAAGAATCCTAAAGAGATATTTGCACAAAAATACCCCCCACAACCCAATTCTCCAAACCTGTGTTTATAAAACTTGGGGTTTGATACTGCAAATCCTTAAAAGAAAGAAAATAAAAAATGAAAAAAAAAAAAAAAAAAAAAGGGCAAAAGCAGCAGCATAAAGCTATGACAGTTAATTTTAAGCCTCCTTTTCATATGTTCGCAAGGGTCAGGAGCAGATAGTGGTAGCAAAAGAGCGTATTTGATGAAATACAGGTTAAATGCGATCCTGGCTCACATATGAATCTCTCAGCTTCACTACCAGGAAGCAGGGCTCAGAACTACTTGTATTAACAAGTCTGAGCTCCCTGGAGTCTCTTGGCATCAGACAAAATGTCTACTCTCTCCTCCTCCCCTGCAATGTTGTGATGTATGTTTAGCTGTTATCTTTTACCTCCAAAGAAGCTGCACTCTGGTGATGGGAGCCATAATTTTATTATGCATACCCCCGGATAATTCTGTTATCCTTGAATTTATAGAGGAGACATCTGACAAATTATGCTGTATCAAGACTGAGTTTCTTAGAAGGAAAATATTCTAAAAATTAAAAATACTCTTACAACCTCCATAGTTCCACCAAACATTTAACTATTTGGCAAAACTTTTTAAATTCAAATCATCTTTGATTCTTCCATAGTTAAATATTTAACAATATCAGGATCACCATTTTATAGACACCTGCAATAAACGTGCAAAGCATGTGCACAGTGAGGGAAATGTGGCATTACTTTAGTATCTTTTTCAGAACGGATATGAATTTTCAAGGATTCAAACAGAAGTGAAGTATTTTTTAACAGATGAATCTTCCCACAAGCTCTTAGCAGCCAGGGGAAGGTAAAGCATATTTACATGGTCAGCAGCAAGCACATATTCCAGATCTAGCAGCGTGTGGAGAGGATGAGTGGGAAATGAAATGGGAATTGATTGCACTCTGCTGTACAACAAAATGCTTGTACAAGGCAATATGTAGCGACAAGACAGTAAAACCCAAACTGCTCATATCTGCAGCCTTCCTTCGTACACCTTAGAAACCAAGACGCATAGCAGATGGGTGTTGTCTACAGTAGCAAATGTAGGCTGTGCTTCATTTATGCAAAGGACAAATAGAGAGGAGCTCAGAAAATACATTTGGCTGTTTGTGCTGGACTGGAAGTGGCAGGTGCAGTTATGTTTGCAGATATCTTCCCCATGAACACACAAAGCTGTAAGCACAGAGTATGAGGAAAATCACAGAGTACTACACAAGCTGTCTACCACCCAAGTGATTATCACTGAAAACAGTGTTCAGCCCTCAAAGCTCGCAGGTCTTGGGACAGAGAGACTTGCTTCAGTGGGGCCCACGCTTAAAGCCTCCTGAAACACGAGGCTCCTCTTTCATCTAAAAGAGATATCTTGCTTGTGAGGTGGGCTGATGTCAACCTGATGACGTTTAACCATGCCAAGTGCAAGGTCTTACACCTGAGTTGCATCAATCCCAGGCATAGCTACAGGTTGTGCAGAGAAGAGACTCAGAGCAGCCCTGCGGAGAAGGACTTGGGGGTGTGGGTTGATGAAAAAATGAACATGAGCCGGCAGTGTGCGCTTGCAGCCCAGAAAGCCAACTGTATCCTGGGCTGCATTAAAAGGAGCGTGACCAGCAGGTTGAGGGAGGTGATCCTGCCCCTCTACTCTGCTCTCGTGAGACCTCACTTGGAGTATTGTGTGCAGTTCTGGTGTCCTCAACATAAAAAGGACATGGAACTGTTGGAACAAGTCCAGAGGAGGGCCATGAGGATAATCAGGGGACTGGAGCACCTCCCATATGAAGATAGGCTGAGAAAGTTGGGGCTGTTAGCCTGGAGAAGAGAAGGCTGTGTGGAGACCTCATAGCAGCCTTCCAATACCTGAAGGGGGCCTATAGGGATGCTGGGGAGGGACTCTTCATTAGGGACTGCAGTGAAAGGACAAGGGGTAATGGTTTCAAACTTAAACAGGGGAAGTTTAGATTGAATATGAGGAAGAAATTCTTTCCTGTAAGGGTGGTGAGGCCCCGGAATCGGTTGCCCAGGGAAGTTGTGAATGCTCCATCACTGGCGGTGTTCAAGGCCAGGTTGGGCAGAGCCTTAGGTGGCATGGTTTAGTGGGAGGTGTCCCTGCCCATGGCAGAGGGGTTGGAACTCGATTATCTTAAGGTCCTTTCCAACCGTAATTATTCTATGATTCTATGATTATCTGTTTTTCTAATCAGTAGCAGATTGGAAAAATGAAGACATAGAGTAAGACCAAAAATCTCACCAATTTCCACCAGTTTATGTACATTTGATGCTTATTCGAGAGCTGTATCTCCTCATGGTGGCAGATAACTGAAACACCTGTGAAAGACTAAAGACTTAGTAAGTGGCACCAAGCAACTATGAGCCCATTCAATTGGGATGGAGAGGAGAAGCAGTGTTATCCCTGAAAATATCTACTGGGCATGATCTGAAGCTTTTCAAAGCACTGTGATCCATGTGTCCTGCTAACATGCTGGACACAGCTACCTTTCTGCACTGGCTGTAGCATCTTCAAATGTGGGGGAGAGAAGAAAAAAGCGAGATCATATACCATGGAATGAAGATGATTTTCAGGTTAAGTTCAGAGCAAGAGTCAGGCCTTCAAATCCTTTCATCACTGTCATGGTTTAAGTCTATAAACTCACACAGCCGCTCTCTTACTCACTCCCCACTCTTTCTTCCCTCCGCTCCTGGAGGGATGGGAAGGAGAATCGAAAGAATGCAACTCCCACAGGTTGAGATAAGAACAGTTTAGTAACTAAGGTATAACACAAACCACTACTGCTACCACCAATAATAATAATGACAAGAGAAAATACAAGGGAAAAGAATACAATTGTCTCACCATCCAATATCAAGCCCAACCACACAGTGCACCCCCACCAGTGCACCCCCCACCGTGCACCCTCACCACCCTTCAGGGTCTCTGTCCTCCGTTTCTACATCCTGGACATGATGTGCTGTGGTATGGAATAACCTCTTTGGTTAGTCTGGGTCAGGTGTCCTGTCTCTCCTTCCTCCCGGCTTCCCCTCCTCCCTGGCAGAGCATGAGACTCACAAAGTCCTTGGCCAGCCTAAACATCACCAAGCACTAACTGAAAACACTGGTGTTATCAGCACTGTTCCCAGGCCCAAAATCAAAACCACAGTGCTGCACCAGCTACCAAGAAGGAGAAAAATGACTGCTGCTGCTGAGCCCAGGACAATCACGTAGGAATATAATTATTCTGATATAAACCAAATCTTTTTCTGGGACCTTTACCCTCTTTTTAACTCCCTACATAGGGTTTCTGCCATCCTCCCTGCTCATCACTGGAACCATTTTATTTCCGTCAGTTTAACAGAAGCCTTGACAAACTTCCTAAAATTACCCCCCGCTTCTTGTTTGCTCTCAATACTTTGTTTACTTAAGTTTATTGATTTTGTGTGATATTTTCAATTCACAAGAAACACATTACAAAGTTGCCCAGGATCCTGTGCATGCTGCAGTGTGTGCTTTGAAAGCACAGTGCTATGAATTTTATATTCCGATTTTTGTGAACTCATATTGTTGTCAACATCATGCTTGAAAGAAGTAACCTTCTCAATTCTTAATTAGTGTAAAGGTATAAACAGCCCCAGACTGCTATTGACAGCATCATGCACTGGGCTTAATTTTCTTAATTGCAACTAAGTTTTCCCTAACACAGGAGGGATAACAAATGCCAAGAAAACTCCTCTTCTCCCCACCCAGCATTTGCTAAAGCCAGGTCCTTGATTCAGAGAGGGCATTGATTTAATCCAAATTCCTCCTGATGTAAGCTCGTCTAATGAGATATGGCACTATGCATTGCTGTACCCCTGAGGAATCTCATTAAAATTTGGAAATAACACTATTAACCACTTTTTTCCCTGTGAATACATTTTAAAATTACTTAACAAGATCTATAGCAAGCAGAATGGTATCCGTTATTGTCTGACAAAACATTTTACCCAATTTTTTAACTGCCCTATTTTTGCAGTCTCTTTACAGGAGCAGTGAACTCACGGGGGCTCTATAGAAATGCAGAAATTACCCTGACACAGATTTTCAGGCCTTTACAACACAAGAACAGACCTTCTTCCCTACCACTTTTAAGCTGTCAGTTGTTCTTTCCTCTCATGTGTTGTAAAAGGGGTTGTTGGATTGTGGAAACGATTGTTACCAGATTAATGCATTGTTCCTCCAGCTCCTGACAGGTGGGTATGACACAGAAAATTATAGAGATGATGCGTGATCATCAAGAATTGGTTTAATATTTTAAAAAGGAGGCCCAGAAGTGAAAGGTGACAAGTGAGGAAGCCAACAGCATACTCTCTCTCTCCAAGTATCCATATACATATGTATGTACATACAGAGGCAGTGCTGAACTTTAGGCCATTCGGTTGTTCATGCAGCTCAAGAAATACCCACAAATCCCAGCAGAATACAAAAATTGCTACATGGTGATAATGAAAAGAAAAGTAGAGGCATCTATGAGTAACTTCTTATTCATCACACAGATTACTGTGGCTGTTGCACAGGAAGGCACTGCATCTTCTCATTAGTGTTTGCTGTTCTACAGCTTACTGATTTTCACATATCTTGAAAAAAAAAGAAAAAGAAAAGAAAAAATAAAGGAAAAAAGGGCTATGGCTGCAGAATTGCAACATTCTACTTCGGCTATAAATAAACTTAGTGTGAAATAAAAATAGGCCATGATGGAGACTCCAGCGTTCCTTCCAAGTACTCAGCTTGAACTGGTCAATACAATTTCCCATTATCTAAGAATCAAGTCAAAAAGTGATACTTCTAAACGCTCCAGGAAGAAGCCTGTGCTCTCTTTCATTTTCTTTTGGTGGGAAGTGTTATGGCTGTTTTGGAAGATTGATTTTGGTCTAACTGTAAAATTCACTCTGTGTCCTGAAGCAAGTGATTTAAATGTTTTGGGTTTTAGGTTTTTTTTTTTTTTTTTTTTTTTTTTTTTTTTTTTTTCTTTTTTTTCTTGAAATAACAACTAGGAAATAATTCTGTCTAACCAGAACAGACCTACATCTCTTTTGAGACTGGCTTTGTGGCATTTCTGAAAAATTAATTTGAACCCAGAAAGCCAATTTATGTGGATAAATCCCTGGCAATGTCCTGGTCCACTGGACTTTTTTTTTAGCAAAGCATTTTACAGATTATCAAAACCCCATTACTAGAAGCGTGTGTAAAGCCTCACCTCCCCATGGCTTTTTACAAATACGTAAGACAAAAAAAAAAAAAAAAAGAAATAAAGAGAGAGGAAAAATAAAGATTCTTGGGCTAGATCCAGGCCTCTCCTTCACACCTCTGGCAAAATTTTGACCAAGCTGAAGAACTTTAAACTGGTGAGAAGGTGTATGTGCATGAGTCACCACATCAAAATGACTGCAACATGCAGAGAAATGGCCAAAAAAGTAATACTTGTAATTATGGCAGGTCAGCTGTGCAGTGGATATGCAAGGAACAATGCAAACTTAGAGGACTGGTGCTGAAGCTAAACATGAATTCATTCTTGTTCATGTAAATGTTGCTTCATTCATGCATAAGCAAGACATGAAAACTAATTTTAGATGTTCAATGCCCTTAAGTGCAGTACAAACACAGCCAGAGAAAAGATGTAATGGGGGGCTGTATATAGTATCCACATATATATATATACGCTCATATATGAGATACACATATCAGTGACATATCAATGTGGTAATCTGATATGGACAAAATCTTCCAGACTGAAAACCGATGAATAAATATAAGACATGCCTCTGATGTACAATCAATTCAATGTGCCTTTCAGAAATCTCACGAGGATAGGGCAGGTTTGAAATACACTCTATATTTTACGCGAAAGATGAAAACTTGTTCCTTCTTTTAACACACCCCATTTCTGAAAATCTAGTTATTACATTTGCCCCTGAAATATAAAACCTAAATATCTTTCTATGCACTATATTAGTGAGATCCATCAAAAAAGAAAGCATTAACATAATTAAAAAAAAGCATCCTTCCCATTTCTGTTTAAGCCAAAATGTAATTATCAGAAACATGCTGTACTAGATGTTGCCTCTGCAAACACACGAGCCCAGCATTGTAAACAGCCTGCTTCATAACCATGTATGCATATTTATGTGCCCATTTGTAAACATCTTTTTTAGTTGATTTTCAGTCATCAGTTTCTAAGACATTTAAACACAGTTTAATTAAATTCATGGACTTAAGAACAATTACTATATACTCATTTTAGAATATTCTCAGCAGCCAAATGTTCAATGTGTTATAATTTTTGTGTAAATTAATGAGAAGTTAAGATAGAGGAGCTACCACTTATCTCAGAGAAAGTAGAGTGTTAAGTACACTAGTAAATTAATTTATACCAAACTGAAGAAAACAGCATATTTTGTTACCAATGAGAGATTTTCACCCCTACAGCTACTCAAAACAACCAGAACTGGCTTACTTGCTGTGGCTTCACAGGGGTAGTCAATATTCAGTCCCAAATGATGAAAGCTGAACTGCTGTGTGGCTGAAGATGTCTCATTAAACAACTAACTCTGGAACAATGCAAGCAAACATACAAGAAATTAAGGTTAAGATGGTAAAAGGCAGCCACTGTTCCATGCTCAACATCCTCCTTGTAAACAACATGAAGCTACAGATAGTCTCAAAAAAATATCTAATTGGGGAATAATCACTTAAAATTCAAAACTAAACAGACAGGCCAGAAGACAAAAAGTATATGAAAATACACCCAAAGATTAAAATCGAAGAAGGTGAGAAGGATGTGAATGCCATTAACAAGGCTGAATGTTCAGTAGCGCATCCACATTACTACCAGTCGTGGTTTAAGTCTCTCAGCCACGCAGTTTTGCTCACTCACTCCCCACTCTTTCTTCCCCCTGCTCCCGGTGGGATGGGAAGGAGAATTGAAAGAATGCAACTCCCACAGGTTGAGATAAGAACAGTTTAGTAACTGAAGTATAACACAAAACCACTACTGCTACCACCAATAATAATAATGACAAGGCAAATAAAAGGAAAGAATACAATCACTCACCACCTATACCCAGCCTGACCAAGCAGTGCACCCCCCACTTCTGCGTCCCTGCCCTCCGTTTTTTCTACAATCTGGGCATGACATGCTGTGGTATGGAATACCTCTTTGGTTAGTCTGGGTTAGGTGTCCTGTCTCTGCTTCCTCCCAGCTTCCCCTCCTCCCTGGCAGAGCATGAGACTCACAAAGTCCTTGGTCAGACCAAAACATTACCAAGCAGTAACTGAAAACACTGGTGTTATCAGCGCTGTTCCCAGGCCAAAAGTCAAAAGCACGGCACAGCACCAGCCACCAAGCAGGAGAAAAATGACTGCTACTGCTGAACCCAGGACACTACCCCAGATGTTGCAACCCCTCCACAATCTGGGTCCCCTTCCCATGAGGCAGACCCTCTGTCCCCGTAGGAACATCTCCCAGGAAGTGATATTCACTTTATTTCTTGAAAGAAAAGCTCTTCTGTAAACTTTTCCCAGGTATAAACTGTTTTCTCTCTGCCTTCCAGCCATCTGCTTACACATGCCAACACACATCAGGTTTTGATGAGGAGAACAAGGCCAGTTCTTACAAGTCACAACATCTGCCTTCCAGGTCTCCTCAGATTAACAGGGTAATATCACCATGAACTTCTCACCTCTTGAGTCTAACTTCCTTTTTCCATTCAACTTCTTACTGCTGGCAGAGATGTCCCTAATTTTAAGCACAATTCTTTGGGTAATAAAAATTTATAGATTGGGCCAATGCTGGTATTTCAACAGTGGATTGATTTGGAGCTGCAATGTAAATTGTGCTGAAATATTTTAAAGCCTGAACGAATCCTAAACTTGGAGGTCCAGAGGTACAATGCAGAAGTTTAAAGAACAGATAAATGAAGCACATGAATGTAATAGCTCCTTTTCTAAAGGAACTAGCTGTGAACCCCAGACTTAGGAAACCAGGGAAACCCCAGATGGAAAAAATTACCATGCAAAAGGTACAAGCATTCTTTTCAGTGAAGTCGGCAGAGAGGTCTCTCAATAGGTGTGGTGAGATAAGGAATTGTGTTACCCCATGAACAATGCAGGTTTGAGAGATACAGAAGAGAGATCGGTAGAAGAGAAGGGTAAAGACTGAAGCAAAGTCAAAAATTTGAAGAAAACTATTGTCTATTCAGGATTTAGCCACATGGGAAATCATAAAGTAGAACCCAGTTTTAATCACTTCAACATTACAAATTAGAGCTGTGGAGTTGTTTTTTTTTTTTTTTTTTAAAGCAAGATAGTTCAAAAGATAGCATTTGTGAAAATTCTCTCTCTTCCTAAATGACTATGCAGGAAGTCACACAGAACCAAACACCTTGTCTCACCCTATAAGCCAAATCCAAATGACTTGCATGCAATATGCAGTGTGTTATAAAAGGCTGCAAAGTTTCCACTAATAGTTATTCATCTTAAGCGTATTGGTCAGTGGTTCATATTTCCATAAATACACTTCTATATGACCTAACCTGTCTATAATTTTCTGTGATGGTAGCTCAGGTGTTTCCCCTCAGCACTCCTGGTTTTACAGGTACTTCTGCGAGGCTCTGCAGATGCTATTTTTCTTTTGGTTCACAGCAGCCGATGGGGAGGTGGGCATTCACAGAAACTGATGGCCATGTAATTTTGGGTGCTTAATTTGGGTGCTTAATTTATGTGCCCATAAAGGCTTCCTGAATTTGAAGTTTTATGTAGAACTGGACTTCACAACAGAAACATGATGCCAACAAGACAGTTGTATGTTTAGCATCCTTAACTACTGAATCTATTCCAGTTGTCTAACTGCATTAATTTGATGGTAAGAATTATATCGTAGGGCCCTGCTATGTATGATTATGCACCATCTACTGTAATACGTAATTGTTATCACGACCTCCATGATGAAATGATAACAATATATTTTAGTTACAGACCTTACAGTGAGGCATGTAAGACTTTACATATATCCATCAAAGTCAATGGCAAAGAAATATAAAGTAATATTGAGACAGCTATTCAAGCTACAATTCATTCTTGTCCGAATCCAACTTAAGAAAGTTTGATGACATCTATTCTGAACCATAATGTCATAAAGACAATCACAGAGCAGAGGGAGAGCCAGCACTGGGTCAGTAGGTACTGAAAAATAGATTTAGGAGTTGTCAGCAAAAATGAAACACTAAAGACTGTGAGAATGAATAATAGTGCCTAAAGAAGGATATAAATATGAAATAGAATAAAAAGGAAAACGATATCAGTATGAGTCTATGAGCAATTTGGGATACTCTAGAAACATAAGGAAAAATATTATATTGCCAGAATAAGAACCTGAAGAAGGCCAACATATTACAGACTTCTTAAAAAAAAATTAAAAAAGAAAAAAAGCACCAATCTCATCACCTACAGCAGCAAGTGAACTAGAAAGAAATATAAGGACCAATTCACAGACATGGCAATATTGAACTGGTAACAGCATGTAACCTAAGGACAATATTTGGAAAGATTTGTCATATATTTGAACAAAGAAGAATTCATCTACAAATATGACATGCTTCCACTTTTTTTTTCTTTTTGTAGGCTGCACAGCTGTTGTCAAATTCCTCCACAACTTTTTAAAGGAGGCTCTTCTGCTGTTATATGTATGAAGTAAAACAAAATAATATTATATTATTCACAGAGAGAGAAACAATGAAGACCCACAGGATTTCTGAGCTTGCTCTTCTGCCCACCACAGGGCACTGCCAGGCTCCCCTTCTACACACAACAGCTCTAAAGGCAGTCTAGACAAAACCACATTCACACAATGGGTTTTATAATGAAACCCATTTCCCTTTCCCACAACATTGCCAGAGCAGGACTGGGGACCCTGGTCTGGTCGGGCCAGCTGCCTCCCAAAGACTTCAAGTGATTAAAGCTGGTAATAAATAATTTGGCTTGCCAGCAAAGAAGGGATTAGGCTTTGGTACTGAGCTTCAGGATTTCTTCTCAGTGGTAACTAAAATTACATATTAAAAAAAAAAAAAAAAATGGCAAGATGGAGATGTTTTAAAACTGCAGAAACTGAAGAGAAAGGTAGTAGAAGCTTATGGTTTGAATTTAAATTTGGTAACTTTTAAGTTGTCTGCAGTTTAAAAATCAATAATTTTCAAAAGAGAGAGTGTGATGGACTCAGGGTGCCTGTCATCTATTGAAGTGCTGAATTAAAGCAGGAAGAGATGCCACAGCCTTTGGAGCAGCAACCTGGTGCTTTCACATTCCCAAGAATGAGTGTAATGGGCTTTGACAGAGAAACCACAAGCTGGAAATCTATGTTAAACTGAAGCAATGGAATCCGTAGTATTGACAGTGATAGCAAAGAACAGAAATGTTTACATTGTCAAATTATAATGAAGCACTTGTTGTAAGCAATTCCTACAGGGGGTTTTGAAGGTACATCCAAATACTGTGAATGGCAAAATTTTCATTTTTCTAACTGCACAATACGGAGGATGAGAGAAAAGAAGAATGGTTCTGAATAGCACACCTGCTGAACTCAGCTCACACTTGCACAGGCAAGCCTTTCATTTCCCTCCTCAAATCTGAGTTTTCCACAGAAAAGATTACTTAAGCTGTAGATTTACTTGGGCTTGAGCTCTCCTGTCCTCTTCTCACTATGATGAAGTTGTGTCTTCCTCTCTACCAGGTGAATAGTCTCAAGTTAGACCTCTCAAGGAAAAAAAAAATCTTAGTACAACTGAAGCCTTCTGAAAATGCTTTACTCAAAGACAGGGTACTTAAAAAACAAGAGGGAAACAGATAATAAACAGAAGATTCCAGCAAAAGAGTATCCAAAGAGATTAAAAAAAAAAAAAATAAAATAATCGCAATAGGACTCTGAAGCTTAGCATGCAGATTTGGCTAAATATAATCTTGATGCCCCTGAATGTTATGAACCACTGAATGATCAAGGAGTCAACACTGACCAAAGAGCTGACGTTGGTAAAATCATCAAATGAAGAGCAAGTTATTAGTAGGTAAATATGAAAAAAAAAAAAAAATCCAAAGAATTCTCCAGTGGATTTCAGCACAAGACCGTGTAAATGGGAAAGCAAAAGGAAAGAGAGAAGGCATGGAAAAAGGGGGGAAAATGCCTATTAAAAAGAAAAGAATGATGGGCAAGTAATAATCCTATCAAAAAGCAGCTGAACAGAAAACCTAATTATCAGGAATCTGTTACAAAACACAAGCTGAGACAAACATCTAAAAGCCTATTCTGTTTTCCTGCATGGCTCACACTGCTGTACTATCTGAGCATCTCAAATCTCTCCATGCATCTATTCTCACAATACTCTGAAATGGAGTAGTACTGCTTTTCTTTTTAAAGAACAGAGAACTGAGGAATGTCATGCTAAGACAACACCGCCCCACCCCCCCCCCCCAGAGGAGTCTGTATCTTACTTTCATTAATGCAGCCCAGATGCTCACCTGAAAATCAAACACAAAGTCTGCAAAAACCAGGGAACTGTATCTAAGCCCAAGGCTTACCTTTTCTTAACTGGGGAAACCATCACAAAACAAGACAAAATTCTTCTGCTAGAGGGCGACAGTGCTAGAGATGGAAAAAGCAGGGCAGTAATGCAGCACTGCCCCTCAAATTCCTCTCATTAATATTTTATGAAAGAGATAAAAGAAACTTTCCAGTCCACAACAGAGGCAGGACTGGAAGCAACAAGATACAAAAATGACTCTAGGGGCATGTGGCTATCAAGATAAAACCAAAATGCAATCACAAAACACCACAGTGTCAAAAGCCCACTGCTGAATCAAATTTGCTGTTAAGGACTAAACAAAAGAAAAAGAAAAGCCTCTCTTCAGCAGTTACACTGAAGCCAGATAAAGGCTGCTGCGCTCTCCTTAGTTCCACTGAGTAAATTTTCCGCATTCCTGGATAGCAGTGCCTTCTCCTAGAAGCAATAATTCTCACATCCATAGAGCTGCATCTCTCCTGTGCCGGGGGACAATAGCTCTCATGTGCAGCAACCGTAAATACATGGTATATACACATCAGTGGCAGCCACTGATAAATTAGAATCATGGGCTGTCCTAGCCTGCTGGCATCTCTCTCTCATGGTTTAGATCCATTTACCAGCTGTATCCCCTTATCCCTCATTTGCTGTTATTTCATTAAACAACTAACATATTATTTCTCATCAGCACCCTCCCTCATCCCCACCGTGCTCTGGGGGTGCTTTGCTACAACTGTAAATGATAACGCCATGGCCTTTTCACTCTTCTGACAGCAACTCCACCTTTAAGTTGTTAGTGCTCAACTCCCTACGTCCCTGCCAAGAGAAATGCTGCTTAAACAGCTGTTGCACAGGAAAGGAAAAAAAAAAAAAAATAAGGCACAGAAACAATAAAACCCATAAATGTATCCTGAGAAACAGTGCTGAACACAATAGCTGACCGAGTCACTGCCAACAGACTGAAACAAGGAAAACCGAGCTGCATTTAACAGAGGCATTCAGAAAGAAGCATTGCTGACACTCTCAGACACATTACAGCAATAATCTTTCTGATCCAGTTTCCACGAAAACCCAGAGTGCTAAGCACAAGTAAAGACGTGCCAAAGTGTTTCAGGGCATGTGCAGTGAGAACTTTAACAATGCTGCAATATCAAATCTTGCTTGAGTGGCAGGTAGACTCCAGAGGCTCTCAGAGCACCTACAGTTAACAGCTTCTGGCTAAAGATGGTAAGGACACCATTGGCAGGCAGTCATAAGCATTGCTTCCTAGAGCATCTGGAGTAAACCAAACTTTTCATATAACCACGGCAACAAATAAATGTCATTATTAGAATAAAGTTCTCACAGAAAATACACATGTATTTTATTTTTTAAACCAGCATTTAAGTATCTCAGTCACCTACCTGAGCTCTGTCTCCTGCTCGATACCCCTGGCAAAACTGGCACCCTACATCCCCCTGACCATTTCCACTGAGGCATAATCTCACAATTCCTCCCTAAAAAGCAAAGAATTAACTGCATTATTGCCCATGTCCATGTACCAAAAGCATATTTTTAAGCACCCAATGGAGACATCCAGTGCCAAATTTATCACCAGAGTTTGAGTGGATTGTAGTTTTTCCCTGAATAGAAGGCTCAAAAACGGTGAAAACTCCCTCTCAAAGAATCATTTTGAGTAAGCAGAATAAATAGAAGTATTTCTGTTTAAGAAGGTAAAAATATTTTATTTCAGCCTAACATTTCAATAGAATTGGATAAACTTCATAAATATTCTGTGTCTTGAAAAATCTTTGGGTTTTTTCAACTTCTTGCCCTAAGCTGGGAATAAAATACTGAAATTACTCAAGTTTCTCATGGACTAAAAATGTTGTTGTCTCAGCTCTACTGGCTGCTGAAAAGCCTTTCTTAAGAAAGTCTATCAAAATAAAAATCATCTGATCACATCAGTCTTAACCATCACCCTAATTGACTTGATCATCTGGGACAGACTATAGCAACATGCCTCTTGCAGGCACTAATATCACTTAGCCTAATTTCAGATAAGTGCAGCAAACAAAAAAGCAAACAAAAAAAAATCCCCAACACACACACACACACACTCATACACATAAAACAAACAAACACACCCACCTCACCCCTCCCCCCCCCCAAAAAAAAAAAAAAAATCAATGGAAAAAATAAGCTAATATGCATTATGCTGTGTCTGGGATGTCCTGCAGTTGCTTAAGTGCCTGAGATCAGATACTAAAGTTAATCTTGTAAACAGCTGCATAATAAAAACACACAGATCTAAAACTGGCCATTCCTACACTGAAGAAATGGCAAATTCTGCACAAATTCCCACAGTGAGCCCAGCCCTGAAAGCAGCAACACATGTGCATCAATGCAACATTGGACCTGCTTTTTTTGCTGCAAGCAAGAAATCCTCAGGGGTGCCCTGTAATTTAGTGTTACATACCTTTACACTCCTAGTAGCTTTCCCATATTTACCCATATTATTTTGCAATCATTATCTCTTTATTCTAATACACCAAAGGCATTACTTACAGTATTGGGATATATTCAAACCCTGTGTAAATGATTGGTAAAGTAGAGATTCCCAAAGTGACACTTCCCTAAAATTTCTAATCACATCAGATGTTAAACTACAAAGAAGAAGAAACCCATATTTCCCTTGAGAAAAATTCCTGTGTAATCAATGGAAAATTACAGTAATTTTGCAGATTTTCTTGAATGGCCTTATACAACCAAAGTTTTTCTCCTACCTTATAAAATATATAACAGCAACATCCCCAATTAAATTAATACAAGCTTCTGAAGTCATCTTTGGAGAAAAAAAATACTCTTTTTATAATTCATGAAGAGATCTCAAAAGCTATATGTAGTTGAAAAATCTTTCAGCGATGCATACCAATGCATAAAATAAGTGCTGTTTAAATTAAGAGCTAGTAAAGAGTTCCACACTCTTAGGAACTAAATGCTTGTTGAAAGATACGCTTGGTGCTACAGTAACAGTATGTAGCAGTATGTAGCTGTACATGTGGTGGCATATAAATAGCTATGTTTGATATGTACATAGTAGCAGTTGCTAAGCAATATTTATCCATTCACATGTCAAATCAGAAGAAAAAGGAGTTACTTGTAAGGAGTTGGTTAAATATACATCTGCATGCAGGTATCTATGTGTAAGTGTATGTGAAAGCGTCTCCTGTGACAACAAGCAAGAAACATGGACATATGCGCAATGAAGTTTTTCCAAGGAAAATTATATTTCAGAATCTTACTGCAAACAGGAACAAAAATATACTACACTTTGCTGCTCTTTCACATAAATCAGGAAAGAAAAACACATATTACATTAGAAATAGTCTTCAGTAACTTCTCTGAAGCACAATGGAGTCACCCTGTCAATGACAGAAGTATGAGAAAGAAAATAATTTTTATTTATAAGTAATTTTCACATTTAAAGTTTGTGCAGATCTGAAGCTATTGAGACACAGACAGGTACTGGCCAGAAAACAGACATATCAACCCCGGGAGGACTTCTAGAAGCAAGTGCTAGTGACACTTCACTCGGGTCACTATTTTCTTGTAAAACATAAGCTTTGATTTCTTGACCTAAATAACATGATCTGAAAATAGGAAGGGAGCTGCTGACTTAGAATAATTCTTCATACAGACCATAATCCTTCAGCAGAGGGAAAACATGCTGCCAGAAAAGTTTACAAATTGACCCCATCAGCATTAAGTTACATTGGTTCTGCCTTTATCAAATGAAGAGCTTCTTGTTTTTCCTGCTGCACACACACCCTTACTGAACTGCAAAGGACTGCAACAACTCATTCAGGCTCTCAGTGAAAGTCTGCGAGAAGCTTTACATTTATTTTGTTGGGGTGTTTTTAACCTAGAAGGAATTTTAGCAATGTTTTTATTCACATCTGTAGTCTGGCATGCTAAGTGGACACAGACAAATCAGTTCAAGAACAAACAACGTCTCAAAGGCAATTCAGTGCTCAAAATGACTCCACTATGTGCTCAAAACTGAGGGAACATGACTCAGTCTTAAAAAGAACTGTGAAATAAATACATCTTTTTTTCACTCATTTGGGCTTCCAGAAATTCCTTCAACACATTTTCTTATTCCATTAGACTTATTCCACTTATTCCCTAATACTGCATTTGCATTAGTCAAGGATTTTTGGCAGCACACTGGTTAAAGTAGTATTTCAGTATGAGACCTTCCAGACATTTATTCCAATGCACCAAAGAACTCTGCATGTACTGTGTTAGCCCAGGACCGTTCACATGGCTCATGCACAGCAAGCTTCACATACCATAATCACTGCTCCAGTACTTTAGAGATGATTTGTCCATACCCCTGAGCTTAACTCACAGCCTGTGCTCATGTATTTTAGCAACACTTCTCTACCTTTGCACATCTTTATTGGCGTGAGTAATGACCTAGAAATGAGAAATGGCCTGCAGTTAGCAAATAGGAAGAGAACTTCCTTACACAGACTATCTTTGTAATGTAGCAGGCTTTTTTGTACACTGTTATCCACACTACTAAAGGTTTATATAATGATTTGCCATCCTGTAAAAGTGCACTCTGCAGTAGTTTTGGGGCAACCATGTACGATGATTCTCAAGGGGACAGTCTGGGATACAACAAGTGCTTTGAACACCCTATGCATCAAATACTCAACTGAGAATGAGTTTTCAGTTGCCAGCAAACTATTGTCCAAGACACCCCTGTTCTGCAGGGTCACCCAGTTCACACCAGAGAGATCTTGTATGTCCCCAGGCACAAGGCTGAGTGGGTTTCACAGGGTCCTTTTGAAAGGAGCCTTTGAATTGGTTGTGCCAGGTCTCAGAAGTGCTCCATCAGGGAAGCACAGCAAGAGGAACACTATTTAGATTTGCAAGATTTGCTCAGTCTGATAAAGAAATGCAAATCTTTACAAAAGGCCAGGGAATAAACTCTGCTTCTGATTCTTAACCTCTAAAGGAAGAGCTCTGGAGTCCTCATTCAGATCCCTCTTTGAAATGAGAGGGTATTTCACTGGGAAATAGAGAATTTGTTGAATCTGGGCTTGGAGGGGGGAAAATAAATCATTAGGAAAGTAACACAGAGAGAAAAATACCAGCTCAGAGAAATCTCATCTGAAAACCTGTTTGACTGAGGAAAAAAAGTTGTGAGCCTCACAGAAATAAATAGATAAAACACAGGAAGATAAACATCATTAAATCCAGAGTCAGAAAAAGGAACATTCATGAGAAGTTGTAGTCAGATAGGGTTCCCTTTCCTCCAGAAAACAAACTTGCAAGCAGGCTTTGTGTGACAACAAAAATAAATGCAGAATCATATACCAAATAT
Source organism: Amazona ochrocephala (assembly GCA_039720435.1). Lineage (NCBI taxonomy): Eukaryota > Metazoa > Chordata > Aves > Psittaciformes > Psittacidae > Amazona > Amazona ochrocephala. Next base: position 39,198,930 of record CM077884.1, on the reverse strand, counting down.
ACAGTGGATTTAACAACAGTGGTAAAGTGAATAAAAACCATTCCATATGAAATGTATTTCTTCCTATAGGAAAAAAGGAAGTTTGAGATGCTTTCCCCATTTTTGCTGAAGGGTACTGCTTTCTATATAGAGCCATGCCTGCCCAAGGCAGGGGGATTTGTACTAGATGATCTTGAGGTCCTTTCCAATCCTAACTATTCTATGATTCTATACATCCTGTCAAAAATCATATTTTTCATTCTCATCACAAAACATTTGCATATATGGGACGAAGCCCTACATGTTTATCTCAAGTACTTTGCTGCTCCAGACAAGAGGGAACTATTGCTATTACACACTTTCCAGGGGTCTGCTGTTCTAGCACCAAACCTCAAACACTCAATTCCTACACCAGATTTCATCCCTCTCATTCTCTTCTGATGATTCTGGCACTACCACCAACCGAGAGCATCATACTTTTCCCCATAACCTATGAACTTGGATTAATTTAACTGAAGGAAAATAGTTTAATTACTCTGGATTTATACTGTTTCAAAGCTGAACAACTTCTTAGTTCAGATCCAGGAAGGGACATGTCACATCATATATTTTTCTGAAGACAATAACTTAAATCAAGTTAAAGCAAGGGGAATCAGGCCATCTTTTCTGAGTTTTCATTGGCTGTAATCTAGAAACTAACAAAAAAAAAAAAAAAAAAAAGAAAAGAGAAAAGAAAGGAATACTTTGCTTTACAAAAAATGAAAATGAAAAGGCAGCTGCAGAGAGCAGGCTGTAATTTGAGTACCTGGGCTGGAGATTTAGTGACCAGAATAGGAGCTCTGATTGTTTTAATCTGCCACTACCAATTATCTATTTTCCCGGGGTTAATAACACCAAGGAACCAGAAGCACACTAATCACTATAACTGCTTAAACTTCTGATTAATGTCAAATTCAAACTAAATTTATCAAATGAAATATTCCCTCTGTTTGTCTTATATATACACTCAACCTTGAAATATTTTTTAACAGTTCCCTGCTTTTCAAATTTCATATACTGCATAAATATTCATAAATGAAATAAATACTTATTCTAGAAATCACAGCCCAGAAGACATTGCCAAAGATCTTTAAATGGACTGCAAAGCAGAGTGAAAGCTTTATGACTGTGCACTGACCGCAGCAGTCATTACAGTTCTCCACCTCTATAACTATCCTACAAAGACCCATACATACATCTCCAAACACATATCTACCATGAAGACAAAAGTTATATCCTTAAATTGACACACAGTAATACAAAATACAACCCTAAGCAAAGAATTCTGCAGCTTTCATATCAAGTCAAACAAGCCTCACACACAGTACATACAATTTATTGTGCACATGTTCACAGTTTGTGTTCTAGTTACCAGCCTGTTGATTACTGTTGTCTCCAAAGAGAATGTAGTGGAGCACTCCCTTCATGAGCTGTGGCAGGAAGGGCTCACCTGGGATGAACAAGGGAGGGCATCCTCAGCAGGCCCAAAGCTAGGAAGACAGCAAAGAGGAAACCTGATGCACCAAAGCAGAAGACATATCTGCCACCTGCCAATGTTTCCTCACTGCCCAACAGTTTACTGTCCCCCATCCCTTTCACCTTTCACACACCACTAGTGCTGGTTGCTCAGAAAAGCTGGGAGCACATCTGTCCCACCACAGCAAGACTAGGTGCATGGTCCCTGTGAATAGGTCTCATGAATTCTTTAGTACTAGGGCTCAAACACCCATTGACATTTCTTCTTAATACAAACAAGGTCACAATAAGTAAAGCTCATTGTGTAAGTAAAGTAAGAAGTGAGGTAAATACCCATGGACTTGCAGAATTTGTAACTTATGCTTTACCAAATGCTGTTCCCAAATACCAACTTACAGATATTTTGCCTGTTGATCACAGAGGGTCATCTCCTAGGATAAGGCAGAAAAAAACAACTCTTCCCAAATGCAATCAAATCTACATGACCCTCAGAGAAGAATTATTTACAGAAACACAGTTCCATTTCTTAAAAAGCAGAAGATACCAAATCCTGTCTTCTGCTAACCTATAGCCACCTGCAGTAATACTTCCTTCTTCTGCTTTTGTATTTTGTATATCTCCACAAAAGATGATTATTTTCCTCTACTCTCTCTTGTGGTTTAACCCCAACTGGCAACTAAGCCCCACACAGTTGCTCACTCACTTCCCCTGGCAAGATGAGGGAGAAGAACTGGAAGAGTAAAGTGAGAAAACTCATGGGCTGAGACAAAGGCAGTTTAATAAATAAAGCAAAATCCATACATGCAAACAAAGCAAAATAAGGAATTCATTTACCACTTCCCATCAGCAGGCATTTACTCAACCATCTCTAGGAAAGAAGGGCTCCATCACACCTAATGGTTACTTGAGAAGACAAATGCCATCACACTGAACTCCCCCTGTTCCTCCTTCTTCCCCGAGCTTTAAATGCTGAGCATGAAGCCATATGGTTTGGAATATCCCTTAAGTCAGTCAGGATCAGCTGTCCAGCTGTGTCCCCTCCTAAATCGTCATGCACACCCAGCCTACTCTCAATGGGGTGGGGAGCAGTAGAGGTCTTGACTATGCAAGCCCTGCTCAGCAGTAACTGAAACATCCTCAAATTACCAACAGCGTTTTCAGCATAAATCCAAACACAGCCCCTTACCAGTGACTATGAAGAAAATTAACTCTACCCCAGCCAAAACCAGCATGCTTCCACAGCACAAAAAAGCCAGAGGGGAAGACCCTCTTCATCAGAATTTTATATACAAATTTAATGCAAAGACTTGATTACTAACACAGTCTGCATCTTCATGTTTTATTCATCCTCATAAACATGATCAGTGTCATAAAAGTTACTTTTTTCCCCTCTTTTTGAAACCGAAAAAATATGAAGAATAAGGGCTAGATTCCCAGGCAGTTTAGCTCTGCGAAGCTCAAAAGTCTGTGCCTAAAATCTGCACACAAATTTTTTTTTTTAGATTCCCCATGTAACTGCAGTAGTTGGTTCTTCCTGACAATTCTTAATTAAAATACCTTGATATTTTCTGTAGGTTTTAGAAAAGGAAAATATTAAACATCAAAAAAGGCCTGTTGCCATCACTGTGTATTTTCAGTGTCTTCCTGTACTTGAGCTGTACTTTCAAGGTAATTATTAAAGAGTCCTATAAAAACCAACTTATTCTTTATTCTTTTAGGAAGACAGCTAATAGATTGCAGTAAGTTAACAGTGCTCCCTCAATTTTCCAGCTGAATTCAAACCTGTTCTAGAGTGATTTGTAACACAGCACATGATTTCTAGCAGATGCCTCTTTTAGCAGATATTATTAGCTCTGAAACCATGCATAAACTCTCAGAAGGTCAGAGAAGGATTAAAAACTGACAGAGGCTCAAGCAAATGAATGTAAATACATCAAACAATCTGTTTAACACAGGCACCACATGAGTTAGCAGCGTCATCTCTGAAGAGAAAGTGAAATCTAAACTGGAAATACTGGTTTTTGAAACTTGAGGGCAACAAATTTTGTTTAGATGAAAGAACAGAGAAAGGAAGAAAACCAAGGGAATAAAGCAGTCATTACAGCCGATTCTGCAACATGGCAGCAACATGCAGAGCACTCCCATCTCCAGCACCTTTATCTCAGGAATCCCAGTACTTATGTCCATAAAATAAACACATCTGTAGTGAAAACTTAAAAAATTCTCAATTAAAATTAGCTGCTGTGACATATTACAGGCAGGACATAAGCAACCCCTAGTTCCCATGCCACAGCTCTCTGTTGAGACTTTGCTAACACAGGGGTTAAGACTCGAGCATCGCCTGCTCGTAAGTCTGCAAGAAAGGGGGGCTAATTAAGTCTCTCATTCACAACCTGAGCTATTTCCATAAAGGCTAGAATTGCCTATGAAAATCTGTTTAAACCTGCAGCTAAAGGTTGTGATCCAAAGCCACAGCATGAGCATCTCAGACTGATCTATGAGCACACGAGATGCCATTAGTCACTCTGCCTTGTCTTTTGGACCCTGCTGTCTTCCTTGCCAAGAGAAACCAGGAGCTCTGTAGCACATTTTCCTGTAAAGCCAGCCAATTTTATTGAAAAATCCACCACAGATTTTATGCTACTATGAAGAGTTTAAGCTTACTCATTTTGTAAAATTTCAATAAATTTTGAGGTAATTAGAGAAGAAACTGCTTGTAACTGTGCTTGTGCATGCTGTAGCAGGATCTGACCTCAAACTTTCATGCCTATCCCTAAGTATTACCTCAGATCTACTGACAGTGGCAAATAAGTATAATCTTCCCTAAAAATACTTTCAGGAAAGTTAAAAGTTGCTTAATGTATTGTCTTGCAAATAGTCTTCAGCTTACAGTAACACAGTTCTGATGGGGATCTTAGGTACCAACTGGGTACTAGAAAAAGGGAGCCTTGATTACTCATGCACAGTTCATCAGCATAGAAAGGTCAGGTTTAGATCTACAAAGTCCAAATTGTAAAGTGACCTTCTATGCAAAGAACACAGTAGAAGTCTTATCCATATAGCAATCTGAGTTCTTATTCACAGAAAGAATTAACTACTATAAGACAAAGAGCTTCCTTCAAATTGTTTTCCTATTACTTTGAACAATATTGTTGAATCCACTATGAGGAATATGGCACGAAGCTTGTATATTATTCTTTTTCATCAACAAGTCCTTTATACCAACATGCATTGTGAAGAAATGGAAGGATGAAATATATCCTTTTTCCGTAACACATCTTTGTAAACTTAGGCTAAAATGTCACACCTAAACAGAAGACAGAATGCAGCAAAAACTGGAAGTCCCATTTTACTTTGAAAAGTAAAAGCTATGCAAACAGAAAAGCAGCATGATTTCCGTATTTATATTCGGATATATAATATCTGTATTTATTCCATTGTTAAAATGTAAGAAGATATTTATTTGCTACATTTGATTTTGATTTTTTAGAACACGAAAACCAAAGTACACTAAATAATTTGAGCTTTAATGCATTCCTCTGAATGGAACATGCTCTCATAAGAGGTAAAAAAATCAGTTTACATTGAGAAAATGAACAGTAGGAAAGAAAGATTTCTCTAAACACAATACATCAATGCAACTTACAATGTCTGGCTTTATATAAACTACTATAAATTTGTTTTTCATATTTGGTTAATGTAAAACTCTTGTAGCTGAACCATAATGGCATTCAATTCTTATGCGTGAAGAATTTGAAACACTGGAAGCAAACAAGAAACATCTTACATACAGCTGGAAAAAGGGAAGAAGACTTCAAATAATTAATCAAAAGTAGGAAAGAATGATGAACTAGTTCTCTGACACTTTGAAAGAAATGCTGAATGGAGTACAAAGCAGTTGCAGGCTCTTCAAATTTAATTGGTACCATCAGCATGAATACTAAAATACTATTTCAGAGATGAGGGCAATATTCAACGAGCAATAATATTCTCCTTGGGTTCTCACCATATGCAAGCTGAAGTCACAATTTACACATACAAAGGACTATCAATATTATTGCACATATTCTGACTTCTGTAGTTTTTACGCAATACTAGAAGTATATTGATGCAAGAGATGAACTTTACTTAAAAAGACTACAGAAGCAGAAATTAAGATTCAGTCAAACAGAAGAAAACCCTCTATTCTTAACTAGCAACTTCGATTGGTAAAATTATTGTGATGGGAGACAGATAGTTAAAAGCATCACTCTCTTTGTCAGAAGCTTCCATGTTCCCAGGTTTAATTTCTTAAATGCCAGAATTCAGGAGTGGGGCAGATTTAATATTTGTAATGTGGAAGACAATGTACCAATCATACATTGATTATCATGCTTTGGTTCAGGAATTAAAGCATCTTGTTATATTATTATTACAAATGATCTACCTGTTTTAAACTACTAACAACATTAGTTCATTTATGAGTTGTACTGAAGCAAAAGTGCAGTCAACTGTTTGGACAGCAAGTCAAAGAGTGGCAACAACATAGCTGTCACAAAAAAATGTCTTGCTTGCTCTAAGACACTACTGGAGTCCAACCGAATTAGAAACAAGGGGTCAAAAAAAGAGGCAAAAGACAGCTCACACTGATGAGCTTAGATCAAATGTCCTGAAGCTCCCTGCAGGGCCTCTGCTTAGAAAGGCCTGGTAGAAATGTCATTTCCCTTATTATAATAAAATTATTCTTTTTAAAAAGTATTTTAAAAGGGCAGGAAGGTAGGGGGTTTCTCCGTGCACACCGATAGCCTTACTCAGCCTGGATACCTGCCAGAAAAAGTAAATGAGGGAGATGAGAAGTGGTCTTTGTATCTAGAAAATATCACACATGCACTGTTGGTCTGCCTTGAATGAGCCAACCAATGCCAATTAATGCAGAGCCAACAAGACTGAGCCAAATTTCATCATGTAGGAGGCTAAATGGCAAATTTAAGATTTCAAGGAAAGAAAATCCTTGCAAAAGTAGAGAGCTTGGAACTTATCAGCTGTATGTGCGTTTAGGGATGGCCGAAAGAAATGTTATTTCTCTTCAGCTGTAGCTCTGAAGACATTAAACTATGGCAGTTATGTACCTAATCCACACAGGTGCTTTGGTAAATCTTACAAATGCTTAACTTGACCATGTATTGTATAAATATCTCTAAGATACCCAAGCCTCAATCTATTACAGTGTAATTTCTTTCAAGGAGTAACTGAATCTTGAACATATTGATGAAAAACCACAAAGAGAAAATTCAACAAAGGCCAGCAATTACCAAAAGAAAAAACAAACAAACAAAAAAAAAACAAACCAAACAAATACCAGAATATTATTTTTAACAGTCAACAAGTTCTTATGCTCCATTCCATATACTCACTATTGGAAATTCAGAATATCTTGAGGTTAACTCAGGAGTCATTCCAAGTCATTTTCACTCCTGTCACAAGAACTCATTTCTGCTTCCAGATAAATCAAAAGGACATAAATTCACAGAGGAGGCTCCTTTTCTCATCTTTTTTCTTTTATTTATTTTTAATTCTTTCTCTCAAATAGCTTTTGGCATTGTTTCTGAAACATTCATTATCCTTCAAGATTAAAAACTATATGAAAATTTTGCAAACTTCTGATAGATCATTAATGAGTGCAGTTCCTCAAGTGTGAAAGAGTGGAAGAATCAACAAGGTTTTATAAATACGTGAAATACTTTTCTATCCATGCCCAACTTTCCACCTGTATCACCTCTTTAGGCCAAAATTTCTATTGGAAAGTCAAGGACCATTTCAGATATAGCCATTCTGATTAATAACTAATTCAGATATGGACATTCTGATTAAACTACATCAATTTTAATCAAAACTTCATAAATTAGTCTAAATTGGAGTCGGTGGTGGTTGCATGCACCCATGCAGATGCCTCAATGCATTTTTGACATGTAGTCTGTATTGTGAATGGGAAATTTAAATTTCATAACAGCTTAATTTGAATCTGGTAAAATAAAGTATTACAAATGCACCTCTCCTCTGCATGTAGTGCTTGGTCTGCATCCAAATCTAAACCATTTCTTCTAAAGAAATTCATCTAGAGAAGGAACAGAATCTCCTTCTCAACAGAAAACACCCGCTCCGGATTCCTCATAATAATGGTAACTGTCATACATAATGTGTATTTGTCAGAATTTTTCCTGGAATATGTAATTAAAAAATAAGTTTAAAGTTGCACTTTCTATTGAGTTATCATTCATATTTAGACTATCCAATTATGTATTAGGAGGCAATTTTCATATTTTTGGAAATATACACATTATTCTATTTTAAAATGTAAATACAATTCCATTTTATATCATCTTGAGAGAAAAATGCCCCAGATAGGCTGCCCTGCACCTACAGTAACTGACATCTGCCGCAGTTCACATTCTGGCTAGGAAACGTCCTTTAGATTTATTGTGTTTTGTTTCATTTTTCAACTTGCCTTACCAGTTTATTTTCTACATACAGAATGCCATTGTACCAGCTCTGAGTGCTGATTAGCTGGTGCACATTATTTGACAGTTGCTACACTGTGAATGTCAGTACATCTCTCTGCTGGGCTTCTTTGTTCAACAGCATTCAAGCTGTATGACAGCAAGAGACCTCTTCATTCCATCTTCTTGCAGCCCCTGCAGAAGTCCAAAATTTACATGAAAAGAGAGAAAAGGAAATAATTTTTTTAAAACTGATAAAGAAAATTGTGTGTATGGGTGTCAAAGCAGAAACAAAGCCACCATAGTTGTTAGCAGCTGCAATCTCATTCTCTCACCATTTCAACATTTCATTGTGCCTATTTGCAAAAAGACCTCCTTATACAGTTTTCAGAGACTAAAGCTGTGCATTTTTCAAGCCCATTCAACCGCCAAAACCTCAAAGAACAGATCAGGATGTTCAGGAAAGCTATAGCTTAGATGCTGTGCTGCAGTTGCACATTCCTCCTGTGCCTGCAGAGGCCAAAACCTAATTTTCACTGTTTACTTTCAGTGACTAGCAGACAAGCAGTTTTATCTCCATTCATACCACCTTCAGGCAAAGAAATGTGTGTGCATGTATCTGATCACACATATCCATATTTTCAATACTGTTATTTTCTGTTTCACGTCACAACCACAATGTTAGGTTACATTTTAGATACTCTTAAAATTTTCCAGAGACCACAACACACCAAAAACACCCCAAAGAAAAGCTGTTTTTATCCAACCAGGGCAACATCTCCTGCTCTGACCTCTCAACTTTTTTACTTCTCTCAGTAAACAATAAAACTCCCAGGTTTAATATAGCTCTCATTCTTGGTGGTCTACGAGCTCTCTGTCTTCAAGGCTAAAAAAGGTGTTGATTTTTTTTTTTGTTCTTTGCTTTTACTTTTACCTTTAGGTGCTTAAAATATATTGTCCCAAGGTAAATGCAGAATATATTCTGCCCCCTTTGGTTTTACCATAAAGGAGGCTTGAGGCATCTTTGCCCTACAGTATAAATAATTGCAGGATCTCTACTGTGCTTTCACTTTTGAACAGCTCAGAAATAGATAACCACTCTAAAGGTACAATAAACAAAACTGAAATTTTTAGCTGTTGAAAAGATGCTTTTCCATGCTTCCTAACCATGGAGGTTTTCAAATTCCATGCCATCCAAAACAGCTAAAGCAAACTGAGCATTAGTATGCAGCCATTATTTACTTCTTTAATACATAACAATGATGGTGAATAGCCATAACTCCGTAAACCACATAAAAAGTTTGTCACAAAAGACTGTGTTTTGAACTGCAATGAACTATGCTCCAGTACAGTTTTAACAATACATTTAAAAACAAATATTTTTGCTACTCATATTGTTCTAGAAGCAATTATGATAGTGACTGAGGACATAGGCTTACTGGAGTTTGGAAAGCTGTAGAGATGAAAATGTAAGAACTAAGAAAGAGCAGATTTTACGTTATTACACAAAGTAAATGAGATCAGCAATGACAAATTCTCCCTTGAAGGAGAGATATGCCAGAACATAGTGAAGTGGGAAATAAGAAAAATGGGATTGAGGTCACCTCTACTTAACCTTTCCTGGGGACGAAAAGGCAGGTAACCCAGAAAGCTGTCAAAATGCAGGATCAGATGAAAAGTGATTCCACTCAATAAAGTTGCCTAAGGTCAACACTTTTATAGCAAAAATGAATCAAATGGGGGAAAGCAAAGGGGGGGAGAAGGCAAAAGATTTCAAATGAGGTTAGCTATATCCAAGACATGAAAAAGACTGCAGTTACACTGAACAAAAGCTCTGACACTATCCTGGCCCTTTGGACTTGTACAGTGGAGAACAGGAATGGCTGGCGGCACCAGGGAGTTCCTACTTCAGCTTGAGAGAGTTTTACATTAACAAGTACCTCCACTGCATTCTTCAGCTGTTATTTTCTCCTCCATATCAATAGTTTTAATCACTATTAGACAACATCACTGCTTTTAGCTCCAGATCTTGATGGTATTTCCAGACAAACAAAACCCTCTACGTTATCCTTAACTGCTTTGTTTTGAGGTGTTGTGGGTTTTGGTGTTTTTTGTTGTTTTTTTTTGTTTTTTTTTTTTTTTGTTATTGTTGCTTTTGTGGTGTTGTTTGGGTTTGGTTTTTTGGGTTTTTTTCTTTTTTGGGGGGCAGTTTTTTGTTCGGGTTTTCTGTTTGTTGCCTTTTTTTTTTTTTTTAAAGCATAAATGAAGTCATTGACAAGACTGAGGAGTTTTTGATAACAGTCTAGGACATACAAACAGTTTTTCATATCTTTAAAGAAAGTTAGATGACTTATTGTAGTAATGTCTCAACAGGGCTAAATATTACTGATGTTACTAAATATAAAAGGATAAGGCTTTGCAGAATCTAAGATGCAGAATGTTAGCCTTCATTCCAGGAGACCAGGTGTTCCTGACAGAAAGGATATTCAAATCCCGAGGGAAATAATCACTATCAGTTTAAGTAGAAGAATTATTGGGATGGTTTATTTTTTTTTTAATTTATAAGATAGGAGAGGAAAAAAAGAAAAAGATTAAGTGTATGCCTTGATTCTATGGAAAATTATTATTATGTTCAATTAAAAGAAAAAAATCAAAATCAAATCCAAATTTCAGTGTGCCAGTTGAAACCATCCAAATCCACCAACTGTTCTTCTCTCAAATCCCTATGAAATTGTAACAATAACATTGCACTGCACTGGCATGTTTAGGAGCAAGTAATAACTTGATTCCTGGTTTTAACTATATAATGACGAACTGTAAGAAAAAAAATTTATAGCAATTAAGTGGGGAGCAGCTTCATTTTGAAAGTTTAGAGTGTAATACCATATTGGACTGCAAAGATAGATAGATTAGCTTGAAATTTGTTCTGTAATTAATTCCCTGCAGAGAAATCTATTTGCATGCAAAAGAAGGAGACTTAATTAATAACCAAGTATATTTAAATTGATATATCAGCTCCTCACAATTGTAGCGTCATTCTGTATTGAAACCCAACACAGCACTGACTAGCTTTTTTACAATGTGAAACAAAGCTGTAGAATAGATCTTCTGTAAGTAAAAAAAAAAAAAACCACAAAGAAATTGTTCTGTTTGGATTTCAGTACCTTACTCGATATGGAATAATTGAGATTGATATTATACTCAAACTATTAGAAAGTTTTTTTAATTATGAAGGGAATGCAATGGGAGAACACCAGTGGTTTCTGCTGAATTACCAAGTTGGATGAATTTTCTTGCATATCTCCAAGGCACCATTTTATTATTTCTAGTAATAATCTTGTCACAAAAGAAGGATATATGTTAATAATAAGGGTTAAAGACAAAATTAATACAAGGTAAGAATCACACAACTGGACTTGAACTGTCCTGTAATGGGGCTACTAAATAGAAGGAATCAGCTGCCCATCTAGCGAGTCTTGTCATATTTCACTGTATTTTATACAAAGTCTAATCTGGTAGGGATGTCCCAAGAAAGTCCATTAGTCAAATAAGGAACATTCCATGTGAGACTCCACTAAAAGGCAGTATTAATAGGAACTTTAAAACTTAATATTTTAGGGCTGGCAACTGTGGAATTTGAGATATCGAAGAAACCTGTAGCACCTTTCAGTGTGAATGACACTGCAAGTATGTATGGACTTTCCTAGATGCTTAAATTCCTAGAAAAGTCCAAGGACACACACTGTAAATCACTTATAATGCATCTGTAAACTAAAGCTTAAATCAGAGCTCTCAGCTGACACAAGTCTTCTCAAGGTAGAAATGGGTTTGGAGAAGTTTTTTTCTGTCACTGTCTAAGCTCATGGCTGGAAAATAAAGCATTTCATTCTCCTAGGGTGTCAGCCTGACTCCTTTGGGAAACCTTACTTTCACTGAAATAACTGAAAAGCATAACCTTAAAACACCACAAAATTTCTATGACCATAATAAATCTCTTCCAGCTACTAAAATTACTCTGGTTCAACATGAACCAGTAAAGAAGGCTCAAGGGAGACCGTATAACAAATCTTCCAATACCTAAAGGGAGCCTACAAGAAAACTGAAGAGGGACTTTTTACAAGGACATGTAGTGATAATACAAGGAGTAATGGTTTTAAACTGAAAGAGTGTAGAATCACATCAGACATTAGGAAGAAGTTGTTTGCTATGAGGATAGTGAGGCACTGGTATAAGTTGCCCAGAGAAGCTGTGGCTGCCCCAATCCCTGAAAGTATTCAAGTTCAGGTTAGATGAGGCTGTGAGAAACCTGTTCTAGCTGAAAGTGTCCCTGTTCATGGCAGGGGGGTTGCAATTAGATGATGTTTAAGGTCTCTGTCAACCCAAATCATTTTATGAACCTCAGCCTTCTCCAAATCCGGGAGAACTGGCTACCCTGGATTTGGAGAAGGCTGAGGTTCTTAATGACTTCTTTGCCTCAGTCTTTACGGGCAAATGCTCTGACCACACCACCCAAGTCTTGGAAGGCAGACACGGGGACGGTGAGGGTGGGGACCCTGGGCCCACTGTGGGGGAGGATCTTGTTCGGGACCACCTTAGGAACCTGAATGTATACAAGTCCATGGGACCGGATGAAATCCATCCAAGGGTCCTGAAGGAGCTGGCAAATGAAGTTGCTAAGCCACTGTCCATCATATTTGAAAAATCATGGCAGTCAGGTGAAGTTCCCAATGACTGGAAAAAGGGAAATATAACCCCCATTTTTAAGAAGGGAAAAATGGATGACCCAGGGAATTACAGACCAGTCAGTCTCACCTCTGTGCCTGGCAAAATCTTGGAGCGGATTATCCTGGAAGACATGCTAAGGCACATGAAAACCAACAAGGTGGTTGGTGACAGCCAGCATGGCTTCACTAAGGGGAAATCCTGCCTGACCAATCTGGTGACCTTCTATGAAGGGGCTACGGAACTGATGGACAGGGGCAGAGCGGTTGATGTCATCTACCTGGACTTGTGTAAAGCCTTTGACACTGTCTCCCATGACATCCTTGTCTCTAAGTTGGAGAGACATCAATTTGATAGGTGGACCACTCGGTGGATAAAGAACGGGCTGGATGGCCGCACGCAAAGAGTAGTGCTCAGTGGCTCAGTGTCCAGCTGGAGACCGGTAACGAGTGGTGTCCCCCAGGGATCGGTGTTGGGACCGGTCTTGTTCAACATCTTTGTGGGTGACATGGACAGTGGGATTGAGTGCGCCCTCAGCAAGTTTGCCGATGACACCAAGCTGTGTGGTTTGGTTGATACATTGGAGGGAAGGAATGCCATCCAGAGGGACCTTGACACGCTTGTGAGGTGGGCTGATGCCAACCTGATGAAGTTCAACCATGCTAAGTGCAAAGTCCTCCACCTGGGTCGGAGCAATACCAGGCACAGCTACAGGTTGGGCGGGGAGGAAATTGAGAGCAGCCCTGTGGAGAAGGACTTGGGGGTGTGGGTTGATGAAAAAATGAACATGAGCCGGCAGTGTGCGCTTGCAGCCCAGAAGGCCAACCGTATTCTGGGCTGCATCAAAAGGAGTGTGACCAGCAGGTCCAGGGAGGTGCTCCTGCCCCTCTACTCTGCTCTCGTGAGACCTCACTTGGAGTATTGTGTGCAGTTCTGGTGTCCTCAACATAAAAAGGACATGGAACTGTTAGAACAAGTCCAGAGGAGGGCCACGAAAATGATCAGGGGACTGGAGCACCTCTCCAATGCCATGCCACCCAAGGCTTTGTCCAACCTGGCCTTGAACACCACCAGGGATGGAGCATTCACAGCTTCCTTGGGCAACCCATTCCAGTGCCTCACCACCCTCAAAGGAAAGAACTTCTTCCTTATATCCACCACCCTCACAGGAAAGAACTTCTTCCTTATATCCAATCTGAACTCACAGCCCTCCTCTGGACTTGTTCCAACAGTTTCATACCCTTTTTATGTTGAGGACACCAGAACTGTATACAATACTCCAAGTGAGGTCTCACGAGAGCAGAGTAGAGGGGCAGGACCACCTCCTTTGACCTGCTGGTCACTCTCCTTTTGATATATTGATTAGATATAAGAAAGAATTTCTTTCCTGTGAGGGTGGTGAGGCACTGCAATGAGTTGCCCAAGGAAGTTGTGAATGCTCCATCCCTGGCGGTGTTCAAGGCCAGGCTGGACGGAGCCTTGGGTGGCATGGTTTAGTGGGAGGTGTCCCTGCCCATGGCAGGGGGTTTGGAACTAGATGATCTTAGGGTCCTTTCCAACCCTAACTATTCTATGATTCTATGAAAGAAGTACAAAGAAATTGCTTCAGCTCATTGGAAAATCCCAAATATCATATCAAGGCAAACTATCGGGTTGCTTTTATGGAGAACTGCTACACAAAAGCTGTCACTTTCAGTAGTTGGTGTATATAATCAATGGGTGACTGGCTCCTTGACAACTGAAAATATTGACTTGATTCTAACATTCAGGAAAAAATTGACAGTGAATTCAATGAGAAATTAGGTAGAAGAGTCTCACATATAAAGCAATGAAAACTTCTGGTTAAATGGAAAAAGCAAAGTATATATTCAGGCAAATTTTGTACTGTGCCAACCTTTAATCAACTTTATATATTATGTAGAATCTAAATTACTGCCACATGCATACTTATCTTGTGAGTATGGCTGATGAAATTGATGTTTATCCCTAAACACAAAGCAGGAGATAAAAAAAAAATATTTTAAACTAAACCAGAAAATTACTTGACATTGCCTTAATGTTTGTACAATGAGATTGCACATTGTTCAGAATCAACCTTTCAAATATGACAAGCATATAATGAATAAGATTAGGGTAACAGACTCAAAACACTGAAGCAGGAAAAAAAGTTCAGCTTGAAAATCACATTCTCCACAGCATCTTCATAAGGAAGGAGTTACCAAAATTATTGTCTGCCTACAAAAACCTTAAAAGAGTTCTCATGTCCAATGGGTATCTTCTTTGCTGAAAGACATTACTTCTCCTTTGCCATGTACCAGGATGACATAAAAAATGCTACAGATCACATTGCGTAGCACCTGTAAGATTGTAAGAGAAAAGACTTCCAAATGAATTAGAAAAAAAAAAATGAACTGTAAGAGTTTGCATTTTTGCCATATAAGATCTCCCTATTCTCGCTTTTTATTATTTCTGGGAATACTACAACATGCATAAGCCTTCTGGAATATAAAAGATATGAAACTTAAAAGTATAGTAATGCACACACAATTATTTCTAAAGAATTTTAATTCTAACTGATAAGAACTTTGTAGAAAAAAAAAATCCTCTTTTATAGTTACACAAATTGATTAAAATTTGAAGAGAGCTGTTTAATTCCATGTCTCCACAAGGACTCTGCCTGCAGAGAGCACACTGTGTTACACACCAGCAGACCAGTCAAAACAAGAACCCAAAAGCCATCAATATTTATGTATATAGCATAAAAAATATGTCTAACAATAATGACAATAGTAAAATATAAATCAAGACCAGTGTTTAGCCAGTGAAAAATACATTTGTTTCCAGCATAGTTCATCAACTACACAGAGTAAATACAGTTTAAGTCCATGCCTCTGCCCTCGGCTGCTTCCTCCCAGGAGCAAGTGAGTATGTACTTCTCCAGAGTAATTTGAGCTATGACAAAAGTAGTGAAATGACCTGATCTGCATAGGGGCTAGAAAAAATGCTCTGACTGGAACAACTGTGTTGCACCCAGGATCTCTCAAGAAGCTGCCTACCCCTATAGCACTGGGTGACAGGCAGCTGCTTCTCCCCAAACTCAAAGCAAACCCTAAACAAAAAGCATGGGAACCTTTATGTCATAGAATCATAGAATCATAGAATAGTTAGGGTTGGAAAGGACCTCAAGATCATCGAGTTCCAACCCCCCTGCCATGGGCAGGGACACCTCCCACTAAACCGTGCCATCCAAGGCTATGTCCAACCCCACCTTGAACGCCGCCAGGGATGAAGCATTCACAACTTCCTTGGGCAACCCATTCCCGGGCCTCACCACCCTTAGAGGAAAGAATTTCTTCCTCATATCCAATCTAAACTAACCCTGTTTAAGTTTAAACCCATTACCCCTTGTCCTCTCACCACAGTCCCTAATGAAGAGTCCCTCCCCAGCATCCTTATAGGCCCCCCTTCAGGTATTGGAAGGCTGCTATGAGGTCTCCATGCAGCCTTCTCTTCTCCAGCCTGAACAACCCCAATTTTCTCAGCCTATCTTCATACGGGGGGTGCTCCAGTCCCCTGATCATCCTCGTGGCCCTCCTCTGCACTTGTTCTAACAGTTCCATGTCCTTTTTATGTTGAGGACCCCAGAACTGCACACAATACTCCAAGTGAGGTCTCACGAGAGCAGAGTAGAGGGGCAGGAGCACCTCCCTGGACCTGCTGGTCACACTCCTTTTGATGCAGCCCAGAATACGGTTGGCCTTCTGGGCTGCAAGCGCATACTACCGACTCATGTTCATTTTTTCATCAACCCACACCCCCAAGTCCTTCTCCACAGGGCTGCTCTGAATCTCCTCCCCGCCCAACCTGTAGCTGTGCCTGACATTGCTCCGACCCAGCTGTAGGACCTTGCACTTAGCATGGTTAAACTTCATCAGGTTGGCATCAGCCCACCTCACAAGCGTGTCAAGGTCCCTCTGGATAGCATTCCTTCCCTCCAATGTATCAACCGAACCACACAGCTTGGTGTCATCGGCAAACTTGCTGAGGGCGCACTCAATCCCACTGTCCACTACTCTTTGCGTGCGGCCATCCAGCCCGTTCTTTATCCACTGAGTGGTCCACCTATCAAATTGATGTCTCTCCAACTTAGAGACAAGGATGTCATGGGAGACAGTGTCAAAGGCTTTACACAAGTCTAGGTAGATGACATCAACTGCTCTGCCCCTGTCCATCAGTTCCGTAGCCCCTTCATAGAAGGTCACCAGATTGGTCAGGCAGGATTTCCCCTTAGTGAAGCCATGCTGGCTGTCACCAACCACCTTGTTGGTTTTCATGTGCCTTAGCATGTCTTCCAGAAGAATCCGCTCCAAGAATTTGCCAGGCACAGAGGTGAGACTGACTGGTCTGTAATTCCCTGGGTCATCCATTTTCCCCTTCTTAAAAATGGGAGTTATATTTCCCTTTTTCCAGTCATCAGGAACTTCACCTGACTGCCATGATTTTTCAAATATGATGGACAGTGGCTTAGCAACTTCATTTGCCAGCTCCTTCAGGACCCTTGGATGGATTTCATCCGGTCCCATGGACTTGTATACATTCAGGTTCCTAAGGTGGTCCCGAACAAGATCCTCCCCCACAGTGGGCCCAGGGTCCCCACCCTCACCGTCCCCGTGTCTGCCTTCCAAGACTTGGGTGGTGTGGTCAGAGCATTTGCCCGTAAAGACTGAGGCAAAGAAGTCATTAAGAACCTCAGCCTTCTCCAAATCCAGGGTAGCCAGTTCTCCCAATAGCTTCTGGAGAGGGCCCACGGTGTCCCTAACCTGTCTTTTATTGGCAATGTACCTATAAAATCCCTTCCTGTTATCCTTAACATCCCTAGCCAAGTTTAATTCTCAGTGGGCCTTAGCTTTCCTAACCTGGTCCCTAGCTTCCCGGACAACATCCCTGTATTCTTCCCAGGCCACCTGACCTTGCTTCCACCTTTTGTAAGACTCTTGTTTCCTTCGAATTTTGCTCAGCAGCTCCTTATCCATCCAAGGAGGTCTCCTGGCCCTCCTGCTAAACTTCCTTCTAGTTGGGATGCATCGCTCCTGAGCTTGCAGCAGGTGATCCTTGAATGTCAACCAACAGTCTTGGGCCCCCCTGCCCTCTAGGGCTGTATCCCATGTCTTGATGTTCATTTTTTTTACTAATTTTGTTTCCATACATTGTTATTTCAGCAGAACCTGGTCAATCAATTTCAACAATGGAAAAGCATTAGAAAAAAAACCCAAGAAAATGTCAAAAAGAAAACCAACCAAACAACCCACAAACATAATTCTCTACTGACAGCATAGCCTGTTATTATAGACAAGCTTTTTGCAACATGGCACAAATTCTAGGAAAAAAAAAAAAAAGAAGAAAAGGCACCTGCTTTCACCAGACATCAGAGTCTGATGCATTTAAAGAGGTGGTACATAGGAAATAAATTATAAGTTATATCGCTAAATATTTCAGAGCTTCCACACTTCTCTTTTTTCACCAACAGAAGACAGGTGGCTTTCCAAAGAATATTCATTCACTTTGCCACTTGAAATGTCTCTCTTGAATAATTAACACAAATACTTAACTTTCAAAGATGTTAGCATGTCATTACTTGTCACGTAAATTGTAGAGTTAGATATGTGCAGAGGTGTATTTGAAGACTGCTGCTGAGCAACTTTCAGCATCCATGAATAAGATCTAGGACTTTTCATATTTCATTAGATATATGCATACTTTCTATAGTTAGGAAAGAAAGGTATGCAGCGTTCATTTCTAAAGTAAATGTTCACTTCGAACAGAACTTTAAGTAAATAGTATAGATAGGCAGCAAAGCCCACAGCTTCAGTCCAGAGGTCCTCATCCACAGACATGTTTTCATACTAATCAACAAGATTAATTGGGTCTTTATGTATTAATATAAGCTGAAGGATAGAGTTATGGTTACATAGAGGCAGAAGCAAACCACGCCTGTTGTCTGCTACCAAATCAATTGACAATTTAAAAAGCTAGATCTGAATACAAGACCCAAGTAGCTCATTTTGCTCATTCCTGTAGCACAAGCTATAAAGTTAGTATATGCTGGCAGGTTAATGTTGCGCTGTGTTGACTTGAATTTGTTCACATTAACACAATTCCTATCTACATATTCCTCCCATTCTCCAGGGAGTAATATCCTACCTTAAATTTCAGTAATAAGCCTGATGGGAAGAGCTCCTATTACACAGTGACTGCAAAATACAGTGGACTGGTCACAGTGTGAGTTACTCTGCTACTGTCCAACTTCCCGCTGCAGTTCCAGAACTCCTGGCTTCACATCTGGATCTGCCTATTACTATATTTTACGTCCTCTGTTTTTTCAGGGTGAGGTTTTTTTTTCTGTTTGATATCTCTAAATTTACAACCTGGCATATGGCCGCTCTTTGCAGTTCCAGCTTTTGCTAAGTAACAAAACACTTTCAGCAGTTGCACCAGTGCTTCCGTACAGACTACTGTAGGACTTGATTTCCTCAGAGAACTGGCATTTCCAGTCTTAATGGAAAACACTATCAGAATTCAGGCATCTATAATATATTACCTACAGGGAGGACACTCAGAGCACATTTATACCCTGTACCAGAGACAGGTCACAGCTCAGGAATTCTAGCAAGAGCATTTGCAATGGACAGAAACAAGACTTTCAGGAATATTTCCACTGCCTATCAATACCATGTCTTCATCAACAGCTAAATACAGTAAGTTCAGATAGGTAGAAACAATAAGTGCTAAAGGACCAAATGCTTCCAACTAAGCACGTTTGGAGAAGCTGGGAGAAAGGAGGTGGCTACTCCAGGACAGCTGTGGTTTGCATCCCTGGAGAAAGCACCCTGAAAACTCACTCAGCCCCCTTGGGAGGTGGAGAGGCAGTAGATATTTGCAGAGATACCAACAGTCTAGAGATACATTAGTCTACAAATATTTCCTTTTGCTTCCCTCAGTCCTTCACCTTCTAGATGTTACCTCAAACTGGTCAAGGGGATCACCAAAACATATGGTTCTGTTTTCCCTGAAGGGTCACATCCCGATTCTTACTTCCTATTCATCCTAGAAAAACTGCTTGCTTGCTCTTTGTCCCTTGCTTATAAACATTCCAACAAACATTTGGTAACCTTTAGCTAGAGAAATCTCAGAGCACAGAGCTAGGTAGTAACTTTTCCTCAAGGGGCATCTCCGTAAATGATTGCAACAAGTGCAAAACTGTGAGGATGCAATTATTCACAAGAGAAGTGTTTTAAGCCAAAATTTTAGGAATTCATTTTAGCTTCATATCATTAAATGACTCGGCAATTTTGAAGTTGATTTGTGAATCATCCTTGCATGGTCCTTCTGACTTAAATTCTCTTTTGTTTAAGCAGCGTTCATTAAAAAGAAGTGACTCATTACTTATTGTCTTTCTTTCAGACAGGAGAAGGCAGCGGAAATTTCCCAGTACGGCTCACATCCTCAGGATCAAAAGGAAGAATCTGTTTTCCTGGTTAACTCAACACTGCCAAGAGGAGGTTTTTTTGGTAGTTAAGTGGATGATAAATTGCTACTGACCTAGAAGACAGGTTTATCATAACTGACAATAGTTATAAATTAAAACTAGTTTATAGTCTAAGCTATCCAATCAAAGCTTGAAATTGAGAGGAAATGCCACTTGTTAATTTATGGACAGAGAAATGATCATTTATCTGCATGATTTACCTGCATCAGGACAACGTGCCTGTCTTGTCCATGCTCCACCTATCCTATGAAAAAAAAACCAAACAAAAAACCCAAACGAAAACAAACAAAAAGCCCCACAAGCCCCCCCCCATAGAAAAAAAAAACCGAACATAACCACACACACAACCCCCCCTCCCCCCAACAATTCTCTTTCTAATGTAAAATGTGTAACTCTAGAGACTGTGTAGGCAGCATACTCAACCTGCCATTTGCACAAGTACCTTTGTGTTTTGGTGTCTGAGACTCATCATCTGAATATTAACAATGCACAGACAGCATCCTACCTCCTAAAGGCAGGAGTACACCACAGTGTGCACAGTCACAGCTATTGCTACTTTTTAATTGAACACTTTAAAAGTTTCCTTACACTTTAAAGACAATTTAAAGAATTTATATTTGTTTGGGGTTTTAATTGGGGAGGAGGGGGTGAAAAAGAGGGGTAGGGAGCAGGGAGTGGCATGTTTGCATGTACGGTTGCTGTACTGTTTTTTTATTTTGTTTTCTTTTTTTTTTTTTTTTTTTTCCTCTTCGGAGTTGTTTTTTGTGGGTTATTTTTGTTGTTGTTGGGTTTTGGATTTTTTTGCTGTTGTTGTTTTTTTTTTTGTTTGGTTGGTTGCTTTTCCGCATATGACTTACGCAAGGAACTAGAGAGAAATGTTCAACTTATGTCTAACTATCAACCACATTATCAATGAACGCATCACTCCTCTTCACTTGGCTGCAACAGTGCAGTCCCACTTCTCCCATCAGGAGACAGGCAGGGCAGGGAAAGACTGTCCACGCCATGGTGTCATGGTCATGGTGAGCTTTATGCATTTCAAGAAATACCTACTCATTCAAGTCAAGCACTGGAACACAAAAGGATTGCCAAATCATATCCATCTCCTTTCAAAATTCCAGTCCAAGCAAACTGAGTGTATTTTCAGTATATCATGTGTAGAACCATAGAATAGTTTAGGGCTGGAAAGCGCCTGAAGACCATCCAGTTCCAGCCCCCCTGCCTTGGGAAGGGACACCTCACACTAAGCCATGCCACCCAAGGCTCTGTCCAACCCTGCCTTGAGCGCTGCCAGCAATGGAGCATTCACAACTTCCCTGGGCAACCCATTCCAGTGTCTCGCACCCTTACAGTAAAGAACTTTTTCCTTATACCCAATCTAAACTTCCCCTGTTTAAGTTTGAACCCGTTACCCCTTGTCCTATTACTACAGTCCCTAATGAAGAGTCCCTCCCAGCATCCTTGTAGGCCCACTTCAGATACTGGAAGGCTGCTATGAGGTCTTCACGCAGGCTTCTCTTCTCCAGGCTGAACAGACCCAACTTTCTCATCCTATCTTCATATGGGAGGTGCTCCAGTCCCCTGATCATCCTCGTGGCCCTCCTTTGGACTTGCGCCAACAGTTCTATGCCCTTTGAGGACACCAAAAATGTACACAACACTCCAAGTGAGGTCTCACAAGAGCAGAGTAGAGGGGCAGGATCACCTCCCTCGACATGCTGGTCACACTCCTTTTGGTGCAGCCCAGGATACGGTTGGCTTTCTGGGCTGCAAGCGCACACTGCCTGCTCATGTTCATTTTTTCATCAATCCACACCCCCAAGTTCTTCTCCACAGGGCTGCTCTGAGTCTCTTCGCTGCCCAAACTGTAGCTGTGCCTGGCATTGCTGCAACCCAGGTGTAGGACCTTGCATTTGGCATGATTAAACTTCATCAGTTTGGCATCAGCCCACCTCACAAGCATGTCAAGGTCCCTCTGGATGGCATTCCTTCCCTCCAGCGTATCAACTGAACCACATAGCTTGGTGCCATCGGCAAACTTGCTGAGGGCGCACTCAATCCCACTGTCCATGCCACTGACACAGATGTTGAGCAAGAACAGTCACAACACTGATCCCTGAGGGACACCATTTGTTACTGGTCTCCCACTGGACATTGATCCATTGACCATAACTCTCTGTGTGCAGTGGCCATCCAGCAAGTTCTTTATCCACCGAGTGGTCCACCTATGAAATTAATGCCTCTCCAATTTAGAGACAAGGATGTCATGCAGGACAGGGTTGAATGTTTTGCACAAGTTCAGGTAGATGATGCCAACTGCTCTACCCCTGTCCATCAGTTCTGTAGCCCCGTGTCGTGGTTTAAGCCTCAGCCACACAGTTTTGCTCACTCACTCACTCCCCTCTCTTTCTTCCCCCAGTGCTGGGGGGATGGAGAGGAGAATCAAAAGAATGCAACTCCCACAGGTTGAGATAAGAACAATTTAGTAACTAAGGTATAACACAAACCATTACTGCTACCGCCAATAATAATAATGACAAGGCAAAAACAAGGAAAGAATACAATGGCTCACCATCAAACCCAACCCGACCAAGCCGTGCACCCCCCACCATGCACCCTCCACCGTGCACCCCTACCAGCCGTGAGCCCCCACACCCTTCCGGGTCTCTGCCCTCCATTTTCACATCCTGGACATGATGTGCTGTGGTATGGAATAACCTCTTTGGTTAGTCTGGGTCAGGTGTCCTGTCTCTCCTTCCTCCCGGCTTCCCCTCCTCCCTAGCAGAGCATGAGACTCACAAAGTCTTTGGTCAGACCAAAACATCACCAAGCAGTAACTGAAAACACTGGTGTTATCAGCACTGTTCCCAGGCCCAAAATCAAAAACACAGCGCTGCACCAGCTGCCGAGAAGGAGAAAAATGACTGCTACTGCTGAACCCAGGACACCCCGTCATAGAAGGCCACGAGACTGGTCATTCGTGACCCATGGATAAAAAACCCAAACAATGTACCCAAACCACAAAATGCTAGTAAAAAGAGAAGCTATATTAATATTTAGAAACAGCCTATCCATTATTAAGCCTCCGGTATTCTTGGTTTGTATGGCTTTAACTCAACTGTCAATGCGTAGCCCAGTGCTCTAGACAGTAGAAATGGAAGACAATGATTAAAATAGAATAGATAGTTATTTTTAAAAACATTGATGTGTACTGTTTCCAGAGGTGTTTTGTCTAGTTTGTCTATCTGAACAATGTGGTAACCAGCTTAATACACATGAAATTGTACATGAAAACACTCTTTAGCTTAGAATAAAACAACTTTTCAGTGTATATGCACTTCATATTTTGCCTTGTGGCTGAAATTCCCTCCACAAACATGCAGTATGACTGTTCATATCTGATGTAGCCTAAGAATAGAGTATCTGATGAAGTGAGATGTAGGATCAAAGTGCTAGCTTTTACAGTGCAACGCAGAGATGTTCTCATACAGAAAAAGATGAACAGTATTTCAATCTGTACAAAGTGGCATTTTCCTTCATGTTCTACAAAACTGCATAGAAAATGTGATTTTTATGCATCAATAAACGGAAATTTCCTCTTTCAGTTAAAATGTCAATAATGTAAAAACCATATATTCCATATCAGCACAAGAAAAATTCAAAACAAAAATCTTCCAACTGAAAAAGAAAAAAAAAATAAAAATAAAAAAAGACTAGTTGGATTCTTAGAAGCTTGCAAAACAGATCTGAAAACTCCATTGTCTACATGCAGTCTTGCATCCACTTTTTATGCTGTCCAGTTTCCAATACTCAGGTCTTTGACTTCTTTCTTTGTTCTTAAGAGACAGCAGCCAGATGGACAAAATTGAATACCCCTCCCAGCTGGCCAGTGTAAATGCATGTGCTTGCTACCCAGCTGGCCAGCCAGCCTACAGATAGCTTCAGGGTGGCCAGCCAGAAAATATGTGTTGCCTTTCTTTGAGCTAGTGGACCAGCTAGCAGAAATCCAGGAGAAAAACGTGAGATAGCAGTGAAAACCTGACATTTTGTCCTAGAAAAATCAAAAAGCACCCCTGCTCACTTGGGCTACATACTTTTGCTGAAAGCTCTTGATATACAAAAGGATGCATAATCTACCTGCCCTCCAGTACCTGTTGTGTTTATATCACGCATAGGCGTAAGCAAAGCAAGTCAGAAGCTATTAGGCAAAGAAGCCAAAGAGCTAGTAACATGCAGCTTTCCAGCATTCAGACTCTGAGATACTTGCTGAGCCAGAAACATAGCCCCATCATCACAGCTTTTAGTTGACAAGGTATTCTAATTAGCACAAAAAAAATAGCTCTTTCTCTCTCTCTCTATACATGTGTATATATATATATACACACACACACATATATATCTCAATCTCTGCCATGAGCACACAGCCACAGGGTTGCTTGAAAATCAGAACTAACAGTTTCAGACCAAATTCCACAAAAATATTCAGGGCTGGACAATATTTCAAACTTACACAGGTAACTTCCAAGTACCTGCTTCCAGACGCACTCCGGAAAAACTCATTGCTTCAGACTGTGCTTAATTCTTCTCTACTATGCAGGGGGGTGTTAAACATACCATATAGAATAAGGTCCATAATAGCCACATGCTGAGTAGAGGATTACTAAACTACATAACAGAGTATGCTGAAGAGAAGTACATCTCTGGACAGTTTTGCAAGGGATTTATCTTTCAGGAAACCAGCATAAATCACATTAAAATCTGTATGTTTTATTTAGTAATACCCCTAGAATTTTCCAGACATTTCATAGTAAAAAGTCTCAATATAAATCTGCATACAAGCAACTGGTAATTACGTATACATAGCTACCACCATATCGAGATGAAACACTGTGTTTACAACAAATATATTACAAACTCCAAGAAACTAAATTACCATGTAGACAGACAACAGGAATAACAAAATACCAGCAGCCCCTTTTGCAGATGGACACTATTGTTATCCCAGTTTCTGCAAAATAGTTTGGAGACTCTCAGCAATATTTTTATTTTAGCTTTTAGCTTCCTTTTTTACTTTTTTTGTTTCAGTTAATATCATAATCACATAGCTTCTCTCACCCCAAAATCTTTCTTTTCCCATTCATCACTAATCTTTTACCCTCCTTATGACCTTCCTTCTTTTTTCTTTCCTTTGACCTCTCTCCAGACACCATCTGAACTCTTGAACCATCTGCAGCCTCCTGTTCGGTTCCTAAAGCCACCAGAGACCCTCTGACATTCTGCTTTTCCTCTTGACAGTCACTGAAACCACTGTCACCAACACTGACATCTTCTTTGATATGGCTTAGAAGAACCAACCTCAGCCTTCATTGATAGTCCTTCGGCATTATCCCCACTTGGGTATTTGGAGTCAGTGACTCCATCATGCCCTGGTCATCCCAGCACTGAACCAAAATACAGGATACACAACTAAATTCAGGCCATACAAGACAGTAACTGCTAGGCGTACTAGCAGATACCCGTATGCCTAGTACTATTTTGGAGGGATTGTTTAAGGCTATTCACCCCTTCAGGTAATTCTGGAAAGTCTATGATGATCACATTGCATCTTTATTGCAGAGATATTTAACCACAAATGTTTAATATACAATATAAAATATATAAGTATTGCATACCAGAGCACATGGTGGAAAATTTCAGCCTGACACAAACCCCTCTGCAGAGCCAATATTTAGATTCCAGGCTGTTGTCATGAACCTATTAACTTCTCAAGATATTAATGGCCCAGCCTCTGGATTTTTCACTTTTCAGCTCTGTTGCCTCTCAGCATTGTAAGCCTATTACTGGATGCTTCAAAACCCATTTACCTCCAAAGCATAAAATTCTAAACTGTCAGACAGAAGAGACATTTACTAATTAATTTAATCTCACCAAGACATCTGTCAAGGCAAAGGACAGAGTATGGACCTTATTTAATATTCATACTCTAGTGTTATCAGAAACATGAGAGGTTGCATCATTTTGAGGCTATCAGTCAACTTACAGCATTTGATGAAGACCTCGGCAGATGCAGCTTCTGAAGGTTTTCTTCCATTCCATGGAAAACTTTTTCTTCACCCAAAATGAAAATTGCTTGCAACACTGGTGTACAAGCAAGGCTGTAACTTAAAATGGAATAATAAAATTGTCTTCTGTATATTTTTTTTTTTTTGCTGAACTTATTTGTTTTTTTAATGCCACTAACACTCATACTTGCAGCTACTCTTTGGCAAAGAATCAACACTTTACAGTGTTTGTAAGTCTCTGAGAAAATTAATTTCCATCACTTCCCCTATTTTAAGCCACTCCAACAAAACATAGTGCTAGCAGCCACCAGAACAACATGCAAGGCTACCTGTCTGTTTTTTGTAGCATTGAACTGAATTTCACTTTCCACCCTTTGGAATTTCAAGGCTGGAAAACCATTGTGATTTACTCGCAACTGTCCTGAACAGCACACAGCAGCATCACCAAGCTCTACACTTTGCATTCTTTATGTCTTCCTGCAGTCTGCTACAGCCCAACAGCTGGTGAGCTCACTGCCTTGATCAGTTACATCAGGCGATACCACTGTTCGACTGCTTACACAGACCTCAGGCTAAATAGCAATATAATTAGCTTTGACTTGCTTGGCTCCAGACAGACTGGGGTGGAGCAGAGCAAGCCCATGAGCAGGTGCTACCACAGCTGCCAGGTGGTTGCTCCATAGTGTTGCCTGCAATTCCCAGCTGCAATGTGCACTTGACCATGCCTTACTTTAAACTCAGCTTGGGAAAGTAGTTTGGTGAAGGCCAGACAAAACCAACTTTATTTCCCACTCCGCACTTGACAAAATAAAGCCATATAACTGCTATTAGTAGTAAGTGCAGCTTTAGAAAAGAGCTTATCTGAGAAATATAACCCCCATTTTTAAGAAGGGGAAAATGGATGAGCCAGGGAATTACAGACCAGTCAGTCTCACCTCTGTGCCTGGCAAAATCTTGTAGCGGATTCTTCTGGAAGGCATGCTGAGGCGCCAGAAAACCAACAAGGTGGTTGGTGACAGCCAGCATGGCTTCACTAAGGGGAAATCCTGCCTGACCAATCTGGTGGCCTTCTATGAAGGGGCTATGGAACTGATGGACGTGGCAGAGCAGTTGATGTCAACTACCTGGACTTGTGCAAAGCATTAGACATTGTCTCATATGACATCCATGTCTCTAAGTTGGAGAGACATCAATTTGATAGGTGGACCACTCGGTGGACAAAGAGCTGGCTGGATGGCCACTGCACGCAAAGAGTTGTGCTCAATGGCTCAATGTCCAGCTGGAGACCAGTAACAAGTGGTGTCCCTCAGGGACTGGTGTTGGGACCGGTCTTGTTCAACATCTTTGTCAGCGACATGGACAGTGGGATTGAGTACACCCTCAGCAAGTTTGCCGATGGCACCAAGCTATGTGGTTCGGTTGATACATTGGAGGGAAGGAATGCTATCCAGAGGCACCTTGACATGCTTGTGAGGTGGGCTGATGCCAACCTAATGAAGTTTAACCGTGCCAAGTGCAAGGTCCGACACCTGGGTCGGAGCAATGCCAGGCGCCCATACAGGCTGGGCAGCGAAGAGATTCAGAGCAGCCCTGCGGAGAAGGACTTGAGGGTGTTGGTAGATGAAAAAATGAACATGAGCAAGCTGTGTTCTCTTGCAGCCCAGAAAGCCAACTTAATCCTGGGCTGCATCAAAAAGAGCGTGACCAGCAGGTCGAGGGAGGTGATCCTGCCCCTTTACTCTGCTCTCGTGAGACCTCACTTGAAGTACTGTGTGCAGTTCTGGTGTCCTCAATATAAAAAGGACATGGAACTGTTGGAACAAGTGCAGAGGAGGGCCATGAGGATGAGCAGAGGACTGGAACACCTCCCATATGAAGATAGGATGAAAAAGTTGGGTCTGTTCAGCCTGGAGAAGAGAAGGCTGAATGGAGACCTCATAGCAGCATTCCAATATCTGAAGGGGGCCTACAGGGATGCTGGGGAGGGACTTTTTATGAGCGACTGTAGTGAGAGGACAAGGGGTAACAGGTTCAAACTTAAACGGGGGAAGTTTAGATTGGATATGAGGAAGAAATTCTTTCCTGTGAGGGTGGTGAGACACTGGAATGGATTGCCCAGGGAAGTTGTGAATGCTTCATCCCTGGCGGCATTCAAGGTGGGGTTGGGCATAGCCTTGGATGGCATGGTTTAGTGGGAGGTGTCCCTTCCCATGGCAGGGGGATTGGAACTCAATGATCTTAAGGTCCTTTCCAACCCTAACTATTCTATGTTTTTATACATGGTATGCCAAGCCCTCTGTCCCATGTATTTGGAGATGAAGAACAAACCACAACACTGGGCTCCAGTTTTAAACACATATTAAGATTCCAATCAGTATTTGCTTTAAAGTATATTTTTTTATTGGGGGGAAAAATTTTTGTTGTTTTAAAATATTACTATGAATTTATTAAATGACCTTGGGAAATCATATTTGCTTATATCATCAGTTTCCTTAGTAAGAGATTGACTGATATGTCCCCTTGCATCCATCAGCTGACCTTCCTCCACTGCAACACCGTTCAGGGAGAGAATAGGACTACACATACATCACCTCCAGCACAGGCTGAAGCAATTGAGAAGTTACACTGATCATTTAATATTTTAGGAAGCTAGAGTTGTATTTACTCCTCATATTTGCCAATGAAGATCAGTTAAGGAAAAGATCCTACATGAGCAGCTTCCTTACAAGAAATCCAGTTAATTCAGGTAATTGCCTCGTTACAAGATATCTGCAGGTTCTCTCTCAGAATGTGATTCTTAAGACCTGAAGGGAGTGGCATTAAGAGCTCCAGGCACCTGGCAGGATCTGGCCCTACTCACAAGAGGTTACTCTCTCAGCTGAGGGATATCCACCATCCACCAACTTGTTTCTTTCCTCTGTGCCTGTCAATGTATTCAACCTTCTGCCCGTTCGCTTTGGTGACAAATTGACTTGCTGCAGGCACTTTGGAAAGCAGGCAAGGCCTACAGAGCAGAGAAGGACTTTTCAAGCAACTGCATTTTTGGATGATGAGCTAAAATTCAGTGTGAGCTTTTCTTGCTATGTAATAAAGTCTGAAGTCTTCTGCCAGAGGCACTGCTCTTAAAGTAACACAAGAAAAAAAGATACTGGTGCAAGCAGGACAATAAACTTTGCTCTTGAAGGGTATTTTCATTTCCATAAGAAGTCTCATTACCTGAAATACCCTTTAATTTACAAGTAATTTTCAAAAACATGATTTTATATTATTATGCAAGTGCAACGAATGCCATCTCAGAAAACAGAAAGTATTTTTACACTCAGATACCTGAAAATAAATAAAATCCAGAATAAAAAAAATATTTTGCCCTCCAATCACTGGAGTAAAGTCAGCACTGAACTGCCTACAGTCAACTCACAGTCTTGCCAGAGCCATGTAATGCTTTGGGTTGGATGGGACCTTTGAGATTGAGCAGGACTTGGGTTGGTCCAGGTGCTCAGGGACTTCTCCAAGTAGGTTTTGAATACCTCCATGACACTTCGCCTCCATGCCAGGTGGCTAACACCTCCAGAAGAAGAAAAGCTGCAATCACAACTCCTCTTCTGGTCTTTAAAGTGAGTTTCCATTGTTTTTTTCCCTTGACCTGCAGACACAGCTGCAGGAAGTGCACCCCATGCACTCTACCTTGGTTTACCCCTTCAATTTTGTCTAAGAAGCTCCTAATTACACTTTGGAAAATTACCAGAGGCTTTAAACCAAAAGTACCATCAAAAGCAATGTAAATAAACACAAGAACCAAAAGATCCACTCCTGTAAGTGTGAAGAAACAGTAGTACAATTACACTATGTTTTCAGCTGGTTTGCAGGGGACAGCTTCCTGTTATATGAGCCACCATATCAAATCACTCAAAATAAATTGGGCTTCTCTGATAGAGTTTTCAGACTGAAAATGCTTAACTGAAATGAGAGCAGCTTCGAAAATCACAGCATACAATGATTCTCCTTTACAAAAAGGTTGATCTCGTGAAGGTCTTGCAGCAACAGAAGGTTTGAAGGACAGCAGGGTAACACTTTTCAAAACTATAAAAGCAGGTTTAGGAAGGAAAAACAAACATTTAATTTTCCTTTCACATGTTAAAAACTTATGTAATCTATCAATGCTATACTCTAATAAGCAGGCACATATGTATCCTGTAAGCCTGAAAGCCTGCTCAGTGTTCTTTGTTCATGTCTGGGAATATGTCTTCTTACATATGTATATTCGTATCAGTCTACTGGAAGCCATTACACACACATATGGATATTTTCATGAAGGCTCCCTACCCTTCTCAGTTTCCTACATATTTTATGGCACTGTTCACAGCAATACTAATTTCCACCCTAGTTCACTTCTTACGTTAGTGATATGAGTAGGTATTACAGTGGCGCTAATCTGGATTTTCATTTAAAATAAAAATATTTCAAGTTGTACCCTAGGCAAGAAATATGCTCACCTGCAAATCTACCAGAAGTAGGGGAAAACAGGTTAAGGCAAACTCAATCTTATTTTTTATGAAAGATTCAGATTTGCACTGCATTTCATATACAGAAGTTCCTATGAAATATTAGTAAGTAGAGGAGCAGAGAGAAAAGTGTAAGATGAGACTGGGCTCTGAAAATGTGAACATCAAAATCAAATACTCCCAATATAGATACAGAAATGCCTCAAGGATGACAAAGAAGAATCTTCAAAAGCCACCAAATTGCAGGATCCTTTCCAGAATCATGCCTATCAAAAAAAATAATAATAAAAAAAAAAATCATATTTTGTTCGAAGTTCATTTTACCCACAGAGGATTGTCTCCCTGGCACCAAGAACGAAAAGCTCTGTTATTCAGCTAAGCAGAGTTTGAAAACTGGAAGTACAACCCCCTTTTGTTTTGTCACAAGGAAGAAAGCACAAAGATTTATAAATCAGTGTCAAGAAGGAGGTTAACAGTTCCACATTAACAGGTGTGCTTGCTGTCAAGGTAGTTTGTTATCCAAAGTACTGAGCCCTTTGAAAATCCAAGCATTAATTTTTGCCATATTAAATAACAGTTTACCCTCAAAAAAAACTAAACGAACCTGACCTTCCACAGAATAATAAAAATTGAAATTAATTATTAAATGTGCTGACCTGGCTAGGAATGGGAATATTGCCTTATTACAAGGCCACTTTATTAAACACAAAAATATGTAGATAACTGCAACATTTTGGACTTTACCTACTATTTTCTCACTCAGACTTTCCCTATGTGCTTTTTTCTACACAAGGATATCTGGCAGTCTGGCTGTATAGATTCATGCTCATTTTTCACCGAGGAGAAGCAGTATGCAAAATCTTCAGTATTCATGCACTTGAGACATGGCAGCATTCTCAAAAGTGCCTCCACAGGGCAGATCATGTCTCATTTTGAAACCAATCCTGAAGTCAGTATTGAAAAAGCCTTTCAAGAACAGATTCAGTTGAGGCACTAAATTTTTAATGAAATTAAATACTGATACTCTATTAATCTCTCAATGCTTTGATTACTTGTATACCTGTTTAATTGCATATTTAGATGATTTATCTGAATATGAAATAGCACATTTGAAAAGATAAAATGTATTTTTGTGTCTATATCAAACCTACAGAAAATTTATTGCTGCCAACAAAGATTTCTACTCCATCTACTATTTTCCACATTAGTTAGCAATTTCTTAGTTTTACCGATTTCAGTCCTGAAAACAAAGATCTATTTAACATCATCTACCTGGACTTCTGTAGCATTCAACACTGTCCCACATGACATCCTTTTCTCTAAACTGGAGAGACAAATTTGATGGATGGACCACCCCATGGATAAAGAATTGGCTGGATGGCCTCATACTGAGTTGCAGTCAGTGGCTCATGTCCAACTGGAGACAGGTAACAAGTAGGTGTTGGGACCAATCCTATTCAACATCTTTGTCAGTGACATGGACAGTGGGATTGAGTGTGCCCTCAGCAAGTTTGCTGACAACACCAAGCTGTGTGGTGCAGTTGACATGCTGGAGCAAAGGGATGCCACCAAGAGGGACTTTGACACACTTGAGGTGTCCAGTGCCACACTCATGAAGTTCAACAAAGCGAAGTGCGAGGTCTGCACTTGGGTTTGGGCAATCCCAGGCACACATACAGGTTTAGCACAGAAGTGATTCAGAGCAGACCTGAGGAGAAGGACTTTTAGGTGTTGGCTAATAAGAAACTGAACATGAGGCAGCAGCATGCACTCAGAGAGCCAGCTGTATCCTAGGCTGCATCAAAAGAAGCATGACCAGAAGCAGGTCAAAGGAGGTGATCCTGCCCCTCTACTCTGCTCTCATGAGAACTCGCTTGGGAGTATTGTGCATAGTTCTGGTGTCCTCAGCATAAGGGGGATATGGAGCTGTTGGAGCCAGCCCAGGGAAGTGTAATGAGGCTGGAGCACCTCCCATATGAAGCCAGGCTGGGAAAATTGGGGCTGTTCAGTGTGGAGAAGAGAAGGCTGCATGGAGATCTCATAGCAGCCTTCCGATATCTGAAGGGGGCCTACAAGAATGCTGGAGAGGGGCTCTTCATCAGGAATTATAGTGATAGGACAAGGGGAAATGGGTTTAAACTTAAACAGGGGAAGTTCAGGTTAGATATATACATATCCAAAGGTGCTGAGGCACTAGAACAGGCTGCCCAAAGAGGTGGCAAATGCTCAATCCCTGACAATGTTCATGGCCAGGCTGGACAGAGCCTTGGGTGACATGGTCTAGGGTGAGGGGTCCCTGTCCACGGTGCTGGGGTTGGAACTAGATGAGCTTATGGTCCTTTCCAACCCAAACCATTCTATGATTCTCTTTTATTCATGTCTTACCCTGAATTATTTTTGCATCTATAAAGGTGCACAGGCAAGCATTTTATTTCTGTATGTCCCAACTGGTGATATCAGTACTTTACTGTCTCAAAGAAAATGCTTTCCGCTTTTTAGATGTAGCTGTTGAAAGGCTGCGCATCCCATCTCTTAAGAGCTGTTTTGAAGGCAGCCTCCTTTCTCAACAATGTGATTCCACCCCTGAAACCTGTAAAAACTACTGATGCTTAGCTACCCATTTGCGCCTGCAATTGTAGCCCCATGAAGGGCTACCAATGACTCGGAGCTGCTGGCATGGTGTGGCTCATGCTATTTATGTACATACACATGCACAAGTATCTTTCCAAGGATATGTATATGTGCAAAGAGAATGTTATGAATTACCTGAATTATTCTCTCTTGGTAGTGCTAAAAATCACAGGAATGACAATATTTCTTTGATCACCACATGCAGCAGTTTTAATGGACTGCCCTATTTTCTTAAAATGAGACCAATTATTTCCTCAGATATCTCTTCATAATCTACACAGGCTAATAAATCCCCACTTATCAACTAATGAACCAATCATTTGCCACAGCTTCCAAACGAAGCTATACCTGTTTTTATTTGCGATTATGTTTTCTATTTCCAATGATCATTTGGACATTTTCCTTTAAGGCAGTTATTTCAATTTGATACTGGATATAAAATGTTAACATTCAATAGACCTTTCTTTTTCTAATTTATGCTTCTGTATTCAGTATATAAAGCTGTACAGAAACTGAAGAACAAATCATTTATATAAATTGGAAAAATTTAGACTGATGTTAACAGGAGTCTATGGAGCAAATGAAACTAAAATATTTCTTTAAAAAAACATTTTCTGGAATTCACAGACATCATCAGGAGCCAGGATTTAAAAAAAATAATTTTAAATATGTAAATTTACAAGCTCTCCACATGTGAACTCATGGTGAAGTCAAGAAGGCCTAAGAGAACAAGACTGTGGACTGACAGAATAAAGTACATGTAAAAAAAAAAAAAAAAAAAAAAAAGATAATCACTGTGGGAACAATTTTTGGGAAAGCATTTTAACCGAAGATTTAGCTATCTACTGAACTGTGGAAATGTGTGGATTGTTTTCTTCTCACTTTTCAATCCTATGCTAAATTCAACAGGGAAAAAATGGCATGCAACACTGCTACATTTACATTCAGAAAGCATTGGTCTCATGCACTTCTGAGGTTATACTTCAGCAAAGTACATTTAGCTCTAATTTGCCAGTGCAGTCAAAATCCTCAAGCTACATCTTCACAGACCACTGCTGGCATGCATTCAAACGTTTCTGTTATCAGTCCGTGGTTTGGAAACATACCTGGAGCTGGGTGAGTTTAGGGGAAGTAAATTGGGCACAATTAGCATTAAAAATAATGTTAGGTGATGCTAACATCAGGCAATTATCCTTTTTAACAGCTGCTAAGTAGTGTTAATTAGCTGCTATGGACTACTGTTTTTCAGGTTTTACAGAGCAATGCCTATACACACACAGAGCAATTAAACAAAATGTACCAGGTGACATAAAAAATAATGGAAATGTCAAAACCACAGTTTTAGAATGAGGGATTTGAATTAATATTTCAGTCTGCTGTTGTAGAACTAATCTGATTTTGCCAGCTGAGCCATACTGATGTTAAGCACTTCCCTGTTATGCTGCACATCACGAAGTAACTAAGGAGGGCAGCAGATTCCACACACCTGTTAATGCTATTGACATGATACTTGTATGAAAATTGACTAATACAAAGGAAAAAAAATCTGCTAAAAAAAAAAAAAAAAAGAAAGAAAATTGTGCTACAGCTACCACAGTTTCTTCTGCTGTTAAACTTTTTGGAGTAATAGCTAGTAAAGCCATGTAAGATCATGGCCAAAGGTTGTCGCCTGTGGTAGGTTTTCTATTCAGTCAATTCCCATGGAGCTCAATTCCACCTCCAGTAATCCAGATCCTAAATAAGGCAGTGCATCACAGCACCTGCTGCTGCATCCAGCAACATACATCAAGTCAGCAGGGACTGTTGTGCAGGCTGTTGGAAGAACAACCACAATGCTGATGCTTGACTCATCCTACGAGTATCTCAGCCAAGAGGCAGCGCCCATAAGTATTTGTAGCAGATGTCCCAAAATGTTACTCATATGACTTTGCTGGTTATTGATGCTTTTGTGATTTTTCTTTCCAAGCAGCCGCAACCATTTTTTAGCTGCACTAATTGTGAGCAGGTAGAATAAGCTCAGCCACAAATAAGGCAGCAATAAGAGACTTTGTATCTTGATTTTTTGTTCGTCTGTCTGGTTTATGACTCAGCACCATGATTAGATGTAATATAAATTTTGAAGGGTGCTATCTAGTCAAAGCTTTACTCATTCCACTATACCCTTACGAGTAATGCAGCCACAACCACTGTAGACTTTAAATCACCTTTTCACAGAGCAATTTCAATACAAGAAGATTGCTCTGTGGCTGATGTCATGAACAGCAGGAATTCCTCATGAGGACACTCTTCATATTTGAGTGAACATAGCTCAAAATCAGCCTTCAGAGCCTGACTAATTTAGTCAGGATGCCATTTTGTTCACCTCTAGTTGTATTTCTCCTCACATTTTGCTTTCTACCCTCGTTTCTAAACAGGCTTTCATTATCAAGAAATCTTCATGAGCATCTTCACCTTTGCTGGTCATTTCTGCAATCCTTCAATAAGGTTTCATCATGAAAAATGATTTGTACAGGGGAAATGTTTTATTCATGTTTGAAAATGACCCACATGAAACCTAAAATAATTCACTCCTCTGATTTTGAGAGAAGGGCTATATCTTGGATTCAATATAAAAAACTGATAATGACATTGTTTTCTAACTGAAGACTATTTATACCTTGTCTGTAGAGAGTTGGACTCAAATGCTATGATTTTTAATACCCATGAAGGTGTTTGTTAGAAAACTGATGTTTAAGCTGTGTCTTGAAGCCTTCACTATGCTTGAATCTATGTCTATATAAAGCATGTAAATGGATTAACAGCTTCTCCAGTACAAAACCAGATGATTACTGACCCTGGTGGACACACAAACATTTAAGTGAAATCTGCCAGACAGGTCTAGTGAGGGACCTCCACAATTCAAAGCTTGAGAAGTGCTTAAAAGCATCCACAAAATGATTTTGTTTACATTCAATCCATTATCTTATCCAGCTTACTATGTGCCTATACAACTACCCTGTAGGTTGGATGCCCAAATACCCTCCAGCCTTTTGAAGAAATGAAATACAGCTATGTAATGTTGACTATGTGCTGCCTCTTCCTGCTTGTGGTCTCTACTGAACATGTGCACCACACAAAAACAATGCTAAGTAGGAAAATAAAACTTTTTCCAAGATTATCAGTTAAAGAAATGAACTGGAGTTCTCCAAACTAGCTTTTTTCTTTTTAACAAATATTCATAGCTTTTATGTGCATGATATGCAAGTCCTGTCTTTATCCAAGAGAAATAAGGATAGCCTCATTGCTTTGTTTGTCTCAAGGTGACTTGATCAGAATTGAAGACAATACTCTAGATAATGACAGAAAATGACAAACAGTTAAAACTCTTTTTGGTATTATTTTTCAAGTTCCTCTTAAAATTATTATTTTGATTATTATAACTAAATTAGATACCAATGCAAAGTTTTATAGGCTTTGGGTTCAAGCTTTCCAACACATCAAAGAGGAAGTCAAGCAAGGCATTTAAGTTCAAGCTGAAATCCAAGTTATTGAGCATATGGATCTAAAGTGTGATCTACTGTTATTGTGTTGGCTTTAGTCCCCATCATCCACCAGCCCACCCCCCAAAAAAAAGGAGGAGGGGAAAAAAACAAACAAACGAAAAAGAAAAAAAAAACAAAACAAAACCGAAACAACCAAAGAAAAAAACCACAAACGTCCACACTTTTCATACTTTAATTACCGTGTCAAAAAAACCCACATAAGACCACAGATAAATGGAGTACACTCTTAGAACCATTTTCTAAAGTATATAGGAAAAAAAAAAAGTCAGCCTCCTTCCACTTCTCTCCAAGAAAAAACAACATGTCAGACGGTTTTTGTCTTTGGGTGACGAGACTGCTGTTTGTGTTATGATGAAGTATACTTTCTTACTTTCCTGGTGGTAGAGCCAGAGGAGGACCCACACATAAGGAAAAGCTGCAATAGTGTTAGGAACAGATCCCATTTAGGCTTATATATTGTTGGATATGTAGTTACTTATACAGCTATGGAAGATGCTGAGCAATTTTCATAATCTGCAGTTATTGTACTATCAGTAAAGTTACTCATGACAAAAAAAAAAAAAAATCTAAGCTGATGCTTTAACTTCTTTACAGTAGGATTCTTATCACAAGATTCATTTCACGGTAACACCCAAAAAGTCCACAGAATTCCCACTATTTATAGTAATGCATCTATAACTGCTGGATGGGATGCCTGTTTTCAGTATCATCTTTTATTGTTTATTCCTTGCAGAAAAACAAACAAAAAGCCATATAGATCTAGCATATAACTCAGTCAGAAAAGCCTCATTGTAAATGATCTCTTCAGAAACATTTCCTACTCAAAAATATCCCTGTAATCAACAGCTGAGTATTTTTCAGAAGCCTGCAAACACAACCATTCCAACATTTTTAGAGGCTGTTAGTTGATGTGCTTCAGTTCTGGATCGCAACTAATGACAAACATAAAGAACAGGGTAAGCTACATAAAATTCAGGCTAAATCATGCACTCTTTGTTCATTAGGTGAGCAAAATGCCTAGTTTTGAAGTGAAAAGACAGTTGGATTGAGAAGAAAATTTCAATATTGTATCAAGAAAAATGGTAATGACTAAATTAAAGGGTAAAACTTAAGCCCCTGTGGGTTCCTCCTCCCACTTCTATACCAAACAGTGTTTAATAATTAATATATTGCAAATTAGGTACTGAATTACATCCCAGAACATTAAACATCAACATTCGTTTAAGGTTTTAAAGTTAAGGACCAAGTTCAGGGAAGACACATTTGCTCTGCAGCTACAAGGAGCTGGAAGCACAGAAACTTGTACAAATAAAATTCAGAGTTACATCAAC
Source organism: Amazona ochrocephala (assembly GCA_039720435.1). Lineage (NCBI taxonomy): Eukaryota > Metazoa > Chordata > Aves > Psittaciformes > Psittacidae > Amazona > Amazona ochrocephala. The sequence continues at coordinate 39,160,624 of CM077884.1, read as the reverse complement.
TTTTCCAATAAGCTTAATGCTCTATTCCATTGCTTTACCCAGAGTGATTAAATGATCACATTTATGATAAAATATCTTAGTCTTATTTAGAGGTTTTTCCTAGGTTTAAAATACAGATTACTTACAGGTTGGGTTTCTAAGGGTAGAAAATGTGCCCTTAGAAAAATGAGGAAGCAAATCTTCAACTTTAAAGTTAATTCCAATGTAGTTTCAAGATCTAACAGTAGCAGGTACCCAGCTCTGCAATCAGTTGCTAACATAAGACAACTTTGGCTTTTGAGAACAAAGCACCAGTGTGCATGGGAAGCACAGAACATGGAATAATCCAGAGATAAAACCTGAAAATAGGAGCGGTTTTTAGCCTGCTGTATATATGGGGATACTTTAAAATGGGGGAATTTCATTCTAAAGTAACTGTACAAGATTTTACAGTTTCAAAAGAAATATGACACAGAACAGACAACTGTAGAAACAGCTGCAGCTAAGAATTGTGGGTTCCTAGGATTAAATGGAGGCAAGCTGTCAAGTTGCACTTGAAGTAATTAGGTACACGCCAAGGCATTTTCCATAAGTGAACACAAGGATTATCCCCAAATAAGTATGCACCTTTCTACTGTGACGCATAAGTGATATGAAACAAAGAGGCTGTCTGGAGGACTGATGGAACCAGTGACACTCAAAGTGAATATAACACAGGCTCAACTTTACATCACACATGGCATGGCCAGGCCATTTCCACACTGCCTTATCAGTTTAAAAACAATGTAGAAAGGGACAAAAGTTATTTTTTTATATATATACACATGTACGTGCATGCATATGTGTGTCTATCTATATTTCTTTATATGTATAATTATTCCTCAAAATTCCACCTTCTTGCTTCTTTCTGGAGCATGTCTGGGAGAACTGATTACATTTCCCTAGATGTCAAGGTCCCATCCAGAAAGGGCAGAGTCTGAACAAAAAAAGCAATTAATGATATAGACAAGATAGTCTTATGTGGTTCAACAATAACTGCAGAAAGGGTGAGGCTGGAATGCTGGAAACCATTTCTGCAAGAGTAAGAAGAAAATGTGTATTTCTACAAGTTTGATAAACTGATGTTTTCTAAATATTTTTAATAAAGGTTGTCTAAGTCTACTTTGAGTCAGAATATGTAAGCCATGAGAAATATTTTGAAAAAGCTTGATTTCCAAGATTTTGATTTAAAACTGATACATTTTTTTAGCTTAGTACAGCTTTTATACTTTGAGCAGGAAGCACTGCTAAGGTGCTCTAACTCCCACAAACATGTGAGAGATCATACCATAGCAACACATCACCAACATCAGCAGGACTGTTGACCAAGCAATGATATGATATAAGCTCATTTCTTTTCAGGTACAAGAGGGCGCATTTCAGCTAGCAGCATGGTGGGCTAAGAGTTACTTTTGAACCCCTCTAAATCGAGCGCAAGCCAACCTTTTGGTCACAGCCTTGCCCACAAGCTCATTTCCAGACACAGAATGGTTTTAGTTTGGAAAGGGCCTTAAAGATCACACTGGACTACATTGCTCAAAGCCCCATCCAACCTGGCCTTGGACACTTCTAGGGATGAGGCATCCACAACATCTCTGGACAACCTGTGCCATCACTTCACCACCCTCACAGGAAAGAATTTCTTCCTACTATCTCATCTAAATATATGCCTCTATGGTTATGCTGAAAACACCTGCCTGCTTACCTGTAGTCTACTGCAGTATTTATTGTCAGAAAAATGATCCTTTTTAACATATATATTAGAGCCATACCAAAATAAACAAAACACTGCTATCCTTGGAAGAATTAATGCTTTACATATGTGATTGGAAACATGATGAAGCAGGATGTTATTTTCCTGGGAACTTAGAAACAAAAGTTATTAGCTATCAGTATTAGTAGTATAACCAAGTTGATGTGCACTGTCAGAAAGAAAAACTAACATAGCAAAAAGTACATACAAATGCTTTAGGGAATTAGCAACATGGGTATTAAGACATGAGCATGTATAAATATTTCAAAACGGTTGTTACAACTCTCATCACAATAGTACTTTAGACAGCAGGAAAAATAATTTGACTCTTTTAATAACTTCACAAAACAGCCAAAAACCAAGTAGCACAAAACCCATTAAAACCTGATAAATTACATTTTTTTTTTACTTGATTTATTTTAACTCAATGTGCCTCACTGATAACCAGTAAATGTCTTGGAAAATTAAAATAATTGCAGGAATCAGAATTAAAAGGAAATTTCAATTCAATCTCTTAGAACCAGCATATTAATACTAAGAAATTCTTAAGCTAAGAAATTCTTAAGCTAAGAAATTCTTAAGCTAAGAAATTCTTAAGCTAAGAAATTCTTAAGCTAAGAAATTCTTAAGCTAAGAAATTCTTAAGCTAAGAAATTCTTAAGCCATAGCTATGTTCATTTCATGCCATTAAATACTGTTTTATTGTTTTATCTGACATGTGATTCTGTCCAGGGAGTAACAGCTCACTAGCTCAGGTAGTAAGTGTAACTGTAAATATCTAAGAAGTGCAGTTTACCCTGAAATACTTAAGTGCTGTTAGTCTACAAGAATTTTAGGAGAATTACACAAACAGAAAATAAGGGGGAAAAAAAAAAGGGGGGGGGGGAGATCAATTTCTACTCTAATTCAGTATGCCTGAAGATACAGAGGCACTGGGGGAAAAAGTTCATGATGTTCACATCTGCAAAATAATCATCTTAATACATCAGGTTTTATGCTGTTATGTATATATTTCTGACAATATGGGTCAACAGGTAGACTGCCTCAAGAGGCCACAATACACATATGTTAGGAGAAAACCTCATGCAGCTTTGTGTTCTGCGTTTTATATTTTAATTTGAAGTACAGTCCTGTACATCAGCCAGCTTTCTCCTCATAGGTAAAAGTTTCTCTACAGAGATGTAGATCATCACTAACCCACTCACTTTCCATAAGAGTCATATATTACACCTTTAAACTCCCATGTCTCCCTTCCACATTAAACATGGGGGAAAGAGGGGAGTAAGTAAGATCATAGCTTCTCAATCTATCCCAAAAGATAAAGTGGGAAGATTGGCAAGATTAGCTGAATTACAGGGAGGAAACATCACACAGTTTAAACACGTGCTGCTTACCATGGAAGAAAAAATGTGTCTCAAATGTGTCTTTATAAGAGCAGCTCAAGTGTCCTTCCCTCTCAATATTAGACTTAATGTGATGGCAAATTGCCTTCAGAAATGTGATTATTTAGTAGTTACCTTTCACTTACTTTGATTTCTTAATGAACTGAAAAATCTTTAAACTCAAAGGTCTTTAGATCCCTGATGAGCTGTTAAAAGATATTTGAGCTAATTCCACCATGTGGACTATAGCTACAGATATATTAATGGCTAGGATTATACCTATAGATCATATTTTGTCATTGAGCCCAGCAGGCCCAAGATTCCTGCTTCAGGTTTGACATTTGTTCCTGGAAGACCTTTACCCATCAAGATTTTTCTAGCTCCTGAAGAGCTCCTCTGCCTTGGGCATATTTGAAAAATAAATATTTTTTTATAGCAATGTCAAAATAATGACAAAACTTATAAAATGCCATCCTGAATGCTACTGTCCTTTTGCTAAGGAGACACAGAATCTGCATTAGCACCCAAGAGCATCCCAAATGCTGCACATCAATACCAGCTGGTCTTTTCTCAACCTTTTTATGACTCACCACACTAGTTTACCAGACTCACACTTGCAAGTATTTGAATATTATATATCTTCATATCATTCATGAAGTTTTACGTGAAGCAAGCTGCTTTTACTAGAGGCAATGTGATTAAGAAATACATGCGTACATGGAACACAACAAAATGCATGACGTAGGATGACAAAAAAAGGCAAAGTATAAGAGCCTTTACTGACATTTTATCTGAATGCTGTATGCAAATTTAATTTAAAGCGTAATATTTCTTTTAGAAAAGAAAATTGGACAAAGGCATTTTCAGACTGGTCATCTAATGCATTTGTATTGACAAGAAAATAAGAGAATTTCTAGGAATGTCATGAACTGCACATCACTAACTTTTTTTTCTTGTGAAATAATACCTAAAGGTGGAATGCCTTTAAATTCTGTTTACATTTATTAAGGTCTAGACACTTCACAGAATAAAACAGTTCCCCTTAACTTTTCCCATTTTGTCAGGTAACCAAACAAAAAGTTACAGATGGCAGATGCTCATGCAACTAGGTATTTCCCTGTTTTGGCAGTTGCATGCAAAAGTATTTGCTGTGTCTGGCATGCTCACCAGGCAAGACTTCTCTGATATAATCCACATAAACACACATTGTACCAGAAAAGAAAAAAAGAAGATACAAAAATATTGATCTAGGTTTTATGGGGACAAAAGCTGGAATCCTGTCTTGCCATGGTGTATGAGAAATGGCTGGAAGACTATTAGCTTTAGATGCTGAAGTGGGAAAAGAGACCCACAGGGATAGGTGGGGATTATGGGAAGGGTGAATCACCTTCTTGCATCAGGGCCATGCCAATGTAGTTTCATACAGAATAATGCTCAGAAGTCCTATGGTATAATTTTATATATTGCTAAATGTAATGATTCAAAAATGTAAGCATATTTTAAGAAGCCTAAATAGCTATTTAATTGCTGCCTGAATAACTGCATAGCCATTTACATCCTTCAAATGACAGTAATTGTATACAGACTTGACATGGGAAGCTGGGAAGCCCTAAGAAAGCCACCAGCAAATTGTTGCCATATGAGGAGAGAATAAATGGTGATTATCTAAGAACTGAAGAGAAAGAAATAATAGTTCCTCAAAGGGAAAAAAAAAATCATAACCCTAGAATTTTAATATGTAGGAGAAAAGCCTGAAAAAATCTTTTAACTATCTTTAACTTGCATAAAATGGAAATGTGTAGCAGTGCATTTGTGCACAGCAGTTCAGAAATTATGCTCAGGTCTATAAACAGCTCCAGTTACTCATCACTAGCTAAATATTTACCTCTGTGTGTCTCATCCAGCCATCATCATGGCAACAACAGTCTCGCTATTTTATTCAATAGAGTCAATAGCTTTCTAAAAGCAGACAAACTATTTGCAGATTCAGCTATCTTATTACTGGATCCAAAGTATTTCTGATTGCACTTCCAACACTTGCTTTCCCATCCTGCAGAAGGAATATTGTTAGAGTATGATGTGAATTGAGATGAACAATTATTATCTCCCCATTTTTACTGGTTTTATTTCCAACTTAGCCTGATTTATAGCAATTCACAACCCCACTTTAACATATGTCATATTTGCAAATTAAGCAAGTGTTCAGTGCTGCACTGAAAAGTTAACATTTTGAATCTTACCTGTGAAAGGTAAGGCTCATTCAAAAAGAAAATGAAAACTTTCACAGATCAGCCTTTTGAAATTCATTCATGAGAAATTGTAAACAGCTAAAAAGAAAAATAGACATCCAAAGAATAAATATTTGGTCACAAACCCAGCAAGAGGGAAAGCCTTCCAGATTTGAAGTGCAATTTGAAAACCTCAGTGCTATAAAGTGGTGCCATCCCATTGAAACGAACAACAATATTCTGCGTTATCTCTACCAAGAAGCTAATTTTAACATGGTTTGTGTTCTCAGGGTTTTCCAGCACAGGGACAATGAGACATAATCCAAATTAACTAAAGATATTAAGTTAAAGGGGATCAGTTAAAACTGCCTTACCAACTAGGAAGCTTCTCAGACATTTGGAATTAAAATAACCTTATTTCAGTTTATCTTTATTCATTTGTAAGACAAAATTAAGCCCACCTGAATTCTAAGTATCTGGTCATCCACAATTCAGAACACAGTTAAAATATGCCATTAATCCACTTTGATTATTTTTCCTAGTTGCATCTACCAAATAAAGCCTAAGAAGACCTGGCTAATTTCTTAGAAGACTGCTAAATAGGAATTACCACGTTACTTCTAAAGAGTTACTACCCACAGTAGCAGACATGATATACTGCTCTGAATTTCAGGAGCAATCTCTTCCTGACTCCTCAGTCCCACCATCCCTGATAACATGCAGATATTATAAATTGATTTAGCAACATGAGTTTCATGGTGAAATATATAAAATACCCTTTTTCAGCTCTTAGTCTCTTTCTACTGGTCCACAGTAGCAGATAATTACTTCAAAAAAAAAAATAAATCTGTTAATTCAGCATTACTACCAGCCTCAACTTCTGCAATTGGCTGTTAAGTTTCCCTTAAATTCAACCTAATGGAAACCACAGCAGCTATCCATCTGCTCCTCTGCTCAGACACCACAAAACTCCTACTTTTAGCGTTTCCCCTTCCTCCTTATTTGCTGACAGTCAAATGAAAATGTGAACTCCCAGCCCAAGCTCTGTAACTTTAAGGGGCTATAGTCCTTTTATTAGAGAACTCTAAAGTGATGTCAAAGCAAGTACAGTGGAACGAGCAATAAAGATGTTCCCTCTCTAAGCGTCACTGCAGAGGCATCATCTGGAGCACTGTCCTCCTGCTAGGAAACACAGCCTATAGAGATGAACAGAACAAGCTGCCACTTGAACTTGAAGAACAGACAACTGAATGGAAACACAGAAGTTTACAAAAAGGCAAATCAGTGGAAGGATGGAGAGAATAAACTATTCTCCATGCAGGAATAAGTATGTATATAAGCTTCAAAAAAATCCAATAAACAGCTAAATAAAGAATTAGGAAAAGTAATACCGGAGTTGCCCGGGGGGGGGGGGGGGGGGAGGGGGGGCAGGGTAAGATACTAGAATCACCATTATAGAAAATTCCCCTATACACTGCTTCCTTCCTCACCCTCCTTCCTTTTCTTCATTTCCTTGCTGACCAGGACTAAGAACCACCACCTGATATCAAAAGACCAATTTGGAAGAGCAACAAACCAGAGCGAAACAGGAAGCTGCATGTAAAATAAGAGCTGGCACACTTTGAAAAATCTTCAAGTGGGTTGAAATACAACAGTCCTGGGTGTCTGTGTCCCTGGTTATAAGCAAACGCCCTTATTCAGAATAGTAAGGCAAGAGTGCGCTTGCAATTCACATACAGGCTCAGTGTCCTCCTACAGACACCCAGCTGTGCTCCTTGTGAAGTACCCCTCACTGCCATGTCTTTCATACGTAATGTATTTCCAGGTAAACTGAAAACTGGATCAAGATTTTAACTATACTACAGGAAAATTACCTAAATAAGAAATATATTTAACCAAACCTTAGAAGAAATGCACCAAGCCACTGAATATAATCTGGAATGTCAGCAGAAGTACTTATCTACCTCTTCTTAGGTTTCACTTTGTGCTTTTACATTCTTTTTGCTTCAATATAAGCTGCAACTGATTTATCGCAAGGTAACTGAAATTTTTCTGACGTTTCTATTAAAGACAGCAGCACAGAAACATCCAAAGGAACTAGAATACAATGGAGAAAACTCAAAAGCTTGAATTTTTTTTTGCGGTCCCAGTAATTTTTCCTGACAGCTGCATTATTAAAATGAAAATTAAATTTTAATTGAGCTATTGAGTAGTGATAGTCATACTTATTAGTATATTTGGAATATATTCTCTACATGCACATTACATTGTACATGGCCAGTGTACACCACTCGGAACAATTTTCTCTATTAATGTACTTTCCTCAATGCTTGAAAAAACAGAACAGTGACCTAAAATGTCTCATTCATGTACTACAGTTGAGAGAACACTCTTTTTGTATGAGTCAGTTTGGAAAACAGAACTATACGTGTTAAAATTGCATTTTGCTCCATGGAGATCATTAATTTCCTCTCAAATACATCAACCTTCATTGCTGTTCAGTGCTTTTAAATACTCTTTTGCAAGAACTTGCTGACTCCCACATCTTTGTGAGTATGGGGCTGGGAAGCAGGGGGAAGAGGAGAGCACTGCTCCGCTGGAGTCTGGGAGCCTGGAGTAGCTGGAAAGCCACAACTGGAGAATATCTGACAGCCCCTTTCCATCAGCACTCAGACTCATAAAACTCCTGAAACAAGTAGGAAGAATTTGCTGTAGCCCAGCAAGTCCCCAAGCTAACACTGAGCAAACTCTCCCGTAGCCTGGAAGAAAGACCCTGCCCACCAGTAGACAGCTGCTTAATTACTGCAATTTTTCTTCTGCACATCTGCCACTCGCCTCTGCCCCACACAGATTTTTCCTTGGTTTACTTCCCTTTTTTTTGTTTTGGTTTTCTGTTGGGTTTCTGCGTTTTGTTTTGCTTTGTTTTTTGTGGTGTTTTTTTTTGTTTGTTTGGTTTTTTTTGGTTGGTTGTTTTTTGAAGATGTCCGTTTTCAGACATTCTTTTAAATTACTGATAACACCAACAGCATGAACACTGATAATATCTGTGCTCACATCAGGCTTGGTGTCCCAGCACTTAATGAATTATAACACGTAAATTCTCTATTACATGCAAAAACCTCAAATTTGTGAGATTTCTGAGTGTCCTGGGAGTGCTACAAGCAAGCAAATGGGGACCACACACCCCAGTTATTGTTGGGAATAGGTACTCAGTCGTACAGGCTCTTCCTCATGTTATATGGCATCCTTCCCCATCCAAAACATCTTTGTGCCACACATCTGCAAGCACACATTCCATTTGCTCTGTTTCATGGAGTTTAGGAGATAGATGTTTACTTTTTCCTTGGAAAACACCTCTCTAGTAGTTTCATTCTATTCAATAAACAATACAATTAACCTCTGAAATCTTATATTTATGATTTCACCTGAACAGAAACATCACAGAAAATGCATATCAAGCTTCCTTTAAAATTCCACAGAATGAAGGTGACTTTTGTATAGCTAATAAGAGATTGTTAAGAATAAGAGCAACAATCCACCAGGTACAGCAATTTTCACAAGGCAGTTTAGATATCATGTACTCATCTTAGGAAAAAGCTGCTTTGTAGATGGGTCACATTCATATTCCAAAATCTTGAAACATCACAGGTAGGGTTAAGCACTTTTTTTCTTCATATAACATTATGCATCCCTGGTACTATTAAGATGTATTCCCTAAATAGAAGAGGGTCTTGGACAAGACCTGTAGTTTGCATAAATTATACCACTACACAACCTAGTGGGAATAACCTTGAATTTGCACCAGTATAAGAAAAATATTGTGGTGCCTTTAATATGATATCATGTGGCTAACCCAACAAAGCCTGCAGGCTCTAAATTTCACAACATTTGCTTGCAGAGCAGAAGAGCAAACTGCTGCTCCAATGTGTAATGCAGCCTCCATGCTTTCTGAAGCAGGTATCAAAGGCATACTGAAGAGTGAGAGGGAGCACAGAAAACTCAAGACATTAAAACTCATTAAAACTCAAGACAACCTTAAACGTGTTATATGACATGTACCTTCATCAAAACAACCTTTATCCACCTCCTCCTAAAGAAACCAAACCTTCTGGATGTTGCAAAACATTCTACCTAATTAGAATTAGAATGAATTAATATACAGCAGCAAGGGGTTTTTTTTAAATTAAATGTATAATAGTTGACTTGCTCATCAGCCTTAAATTATCCACAGCAGTTGCACAGATGCAGAGGCAGGAACAGGTCTTGTATGCATCCAGAGGTAGGTAATACATGAAGATTATGGGAATACCACCTCCCTTGGCCAGAAGAAATGTGGAGTAGGGATGAACTCTGAAAAACAATCAATCAGGATGCTTATCCTGAGCCTGGTTTATCCTGCACAAAACTGCAAGGCAGAGTTGTGTCTGGAGTCTCCATGTGAAGCACTGGCATAACTTATTTTTTCTTTTCTATTGCTCTTGTAACTACCATTATCTTACTGTTAAAAAGGGAGTGATTTTAAGATGTCTCAATATAAATGCTATTAGACAAAAAATATCTCTTCTTAAATGCGTTCAGTCACCGCCACATCTAGTCAGAGTCAAAACAACATAGTTCCTCTGATAATTACAGCTCCAGGAGCATGCAGAGCTGACCACTCTGACTGCCCTCAACTACAGCAATCACTCTATGTTTCTTTGCAGCCACTCCACAGCCTTATCATAGAATCATAAAATAGGATTGGAAAGGACCTCAAGATCATCGAGTTCCAACCCCCCTGCCATGGGCAGGGACACCTCACACTAAACCATGCCATCCGAGGCTACATCCAACCCCACATTGAGCACCGCCAGGGATGAAGCATTCACAACTTCCCTGGGCAACCCATTCCAGGGCCTCACCACCCTCACAGTAAAGAATTTCTTCCTCATATCCAATCTAAACTAACCCTCTTTAAGTTTGAACCCATTACCCCTTGTCCTATTACTACAGTCCCTAATGAAGAGTCCCTCCCCAGCATCCCTATAGGACTCCTTCAGGTAATGGAATACCGCTATGAGGTCTCCATTCATCTTTCTCTTCTACAGGCTGAACAGCCCCAACTTGCTCAGCCTATCTTCATATGGGAGGTGCTCCAGTCCCCTCATCATCCTCGTGGCCCTCCTCTGCACTTGTTCTAACAGTTCCATGTCCTTTTTATGTTGAGGACATCAGAACTGCACACAAGACTCCAAGTGAGGTCTCACAAGAGCAGAGTAGAGGGGTAGGATCACCTCCATCGACCTGCTGGTCACACTCCTTTTGATGCAGCCCAGGATAAAGTTGTCTTTCTGGGCTGCAAGCGCACACTGCCGGCTCATGTTCAGTTTTTTCATCAACCAAGACTCCCAAGCTCTTCTCTGCAGGGCTGCTCTGAATCTCTTCGCTGCCCAGCCTGTATGGGTGCCTGGCATTGCTCCGACCCAGGTGTCGGACCTTGCACTTGGCATGGTTAAACTTGATAAGGTAGGCATCAGCCCACCTCACAAGCGTGTCAAGGTCCTTCTGAATGCCATTCCTTCCCTCCAACTTATCAACAGAACCACACAGCTTGGTGTCATCAGCAAACTTGCTGAGGGTGCACTCAATCCCACTGTCCATGTCACCATCAAAGACATTGAACAAGACCGGTCCCAGCACCAATCCCTGAGGGACACCACTCGTTACTGGTCTCCAGCTGGACACTGAGCCATTGAGCATTACTCTTTGCGTGCAGTGGCCATCCAGCCAGTTCTTTATCCACTGACTGGTCCACCTATCAAATTGATGTCTCTCCACCTTAGAGAGAAGGATGTCATGTGAGACAATGTCTAATGCTTTGCACAAGTCCAGGTAGATGACATCAACTGCTCTACCCCATCCATCAGTTCCGTAGCCCCATCATAGAAGGCCACCAAATTCTCTCAAAATCTCCCTTAAAAGACTGACATACAATTGATAAACTCTTCAAAAGTATGGGTTTTCACGATAAGTACAGAATACAATTTTTTTAATAGATTAATTTGAAGACTTTCACTTCTAACTACAGCAAGATTTACTTTCTTGTTGTTTTCTTATCCTGAAGCCATGATTTATAGACCCAGCCAAATAATGAGTACCTGCATGAGCTGCACAGCATCTCTGATTTTAGACCCTACATTCACACGCCATATCAGAGCTTTTGATGTATGCAACATTCACCAAACCTGTGGCTGCTAGCACCAGTGCTTTTACTGATATTCAATAGAACAATGAGTTATTTTCTGCATTGATTTGCTGCTTAGATTATAGATACAGGGATGTTGTCTGGGAAGCTAGGGACCAGGTTAGGAAAGCTAAGGCCCACTTAGAATTAAAATTGGCTAGGGATGTTAAGGATAACAGGAAGGGATTTTATAGGTACATTGCCAATAAAAGACAGGTTAGGGACACCGTGGGCCCTCTCCAGAAGCTATCGGGAGAACTGGCTACCCTGGATTTGGAGAAGGCTGAGGTTCTTAATGACTTCTTTGCCTCAGTCTTTACCGGCAAATGCTCTGACCACACCACCCAAGACTTGGAAGGCAGACGCGGGGACAGTGAGGGTGGGGACCCTGGGCCTTCTGTGAGGTAGGATCTTGTTCGGGACCACCTTAGGAACCTGAATGTATACAAGTCCATGGGACCGGATGAAATCCATCCGCGGGTCCTGAAGAAGCTGGCAAATGAAGTTGCTAAGCCACTGTCCACCATATTTAAAAAATCATGGCAGTCAGGTGAAGTTCCCGATGACTGGAAAAAGGGAAATATAACCCCCATTTTTAAGAAGGGGAAAATGGATGAGCCAGGGAATTACAGACCAGTCAGTCTCACCTCTGTGGCTGGCAAAATCTTGGAGCGGATTCTCCTGGAAGGCATGCTAAGGCACATGAAAACCAACAAGGTGCTTGGTGACAGCCAGCATGGCTTCACTAAGGGGAAATCCTGCCTGACCAATTTGGTGGCCTTCTATGAAGGGGCTATGGAACTGATGGACAGGGGCAGAGCAGTTGATGTCATCTACCTGGACTTGTGCAAAGCATGTGACACTGTCTCACATGACATCCTTCTCTCTAAGTTGGAGAGACATCAATTTGATAGGTGGACCAGTCAGTGGATAAAGAACTGGCTGGATGGCCACTGCACGCAAAGAGTTGTGCTCAGTGGCTCAATGTCCAGCTGGAGACCAGTAACGAGTGGTGTCCCTCAGGGATTGGTGCTGGGACCGGTCTTGTTCAATGTCTTTGATGGTGACATGGACAGTGGGATTGAGTGCGCCCTCAGCAAGTTTGCTGATGACACCAAGCTGTGTGGTTCTGTTGATAAGTTGGAGGGAAGGAATGCCATCCAGAGGGACCTTGACATGCTTGTGAGGTGGGCTGATGCCTACCTTATCAAGTTTAACCATGCCAAGTGCAAGGTCCGACACCTGGGTCGGAGCAATGCCAGGCACCCATACAGGCTGGGCAGCGAAGAGATTCAGAGCAGCCCTGCAGAGAAGAGCTTAGGGGTGTTGGTAGATGAAAAAATGAACATGAGCAGGCAGTGTGCTCTTGCAGCCCAGAAAGACAACTTTATCCTGGGCTGCATCAAAAAGAGCGTGACCAGCAGGTCGAGGGACGTGATCCTGCCCCTCTACTCTGCTCTTGTGAGACCTCACTTGAAGTACTGTGTGCAGTTCTGGTGTCCTCAATATAAAAAGGACATGGAACTGTTGGAACAAGTGCAGAGGAGGGCCACGAGGATGGTCAGGGGACTGGAACACCTCGCATATGAAGATAAGATGAAAAAGTTGGGGCTGTTCAGCCTGGAGAAGAGAACGCTGTGTGGAGACCTCATAGCAGCCTTCCAATACCTGAAGGGGGCCTATAGGGATGCTGGGGAGGGACTCTTCATTAGGGATTGTGGTGAGAGGACAAGGGGTAATGGTTTCAAACTTAAAGAGGGGAAGTTTAGATTGGATATGAGGAAGAAATTCTTTACTGTGAGGGTGGTGAGACACTGGAATGGGTTGCCAAGGGAGGTTGTGGATGCTTCATCCCTGGCGGTGTTCAAGGTGGGGTTGGACAGAGCCTTGGATGGCATGGTTTAGTGTGAGGTGTCCCTGCCCATGGCAGGGGGGTTGGAACCCGATGATCTTGAGGTCCTTTCCAACCCTAACTATTCTATGATTGTATGATTCTATGACTCATTAGTTCAAGCTTAACTTATTTAAAGGGAGGGAAGATTTAAAAATCTATTACTTCTGCAACTGGGATTTCTGTGTCTTAGCTTCACTACTATATCACTCCTGAAAGTTATGTTTTTAATCATAACATCCCTTTTATGGTGTCTATGACCTAAACTTGTCTATTTGTAGACTTTGTCTTGCTCACTCCACTCTCCATTTATCTATGTTCTTCTATCTCCTGTATATGAACCCAAGTGACATAAGTAACGTAATTTTTTTCTTTTAGCCTTCATCATCACTCATATGCCATCTGTTCCATCCATACATTGGAAAAGAACATATTTCTAATTTGCCTCAATAAGCTCGGTTTTATTCATCTCACTCACCGTGTACGTCACTCTGGGCTAATTTCTTGGGTGAAGTCACCCATACTCTCTGAACTTGCATTTCACCAGCAAACCATGTTTGCAGGTTTGGCTTTGCTAAAGCTGGCAACTCTCTTTTCAATCTATATTTATGATGGCAAGCATAGCAAACTCTATGAAGATGAAACACGCTGCATTTGACTCCAACAATGCTGTTACATCCTCTCTCAAGATCATATAGTGTAATTACTAGGGTGTTTGGGGTTTGCATGTGTTTTTTTTGTTACAAGATGTGGGAAGCTGTCAAATCTTAATATGCTCTCCAGTTGGTGTAACTAGTTTACTGATATAGAGAAAGTTTCAAGCCATTCAAGATGTTTCTCTGGGTACAAAGGGACTCAGTCAAAGAAGTATTAATGTAAGTTAGGAAACTTCTTGTCTGCAGCGTTACGCCTGGGACAGGTATGATCTGATGCTGCTTCAAATACACTTCAGGAGGCACCAGATCGCAAGTTTCATCTGGTATTCCTAAGTCTTACAAAGTTGCAGAAGCAACACATATGTAGCTCTCAGCTACCACCTTTGAAAGGACCATCATTTTAATCTGCCAGAAGTTGGAAATGTACCAACACTCCATATGGAGGGGTGCAGCATGAACATGACATGCACCCACAGCACTGCAAATCCAGAGGGAAGCAGGCAATCCTCCATTGCTTCATAGGGTATATACCACTCCAGCCCATTGCAGCTGTAAGTACTCATTTACAACACTTCATTCCCTAGCCAGGAGAAGAGGGACAATTTCTAGGCAACCTGTAAAATAAGGTGACCTGAAAAGGGTTTTGTGAATGACCATATGCTACTGTTGAACCAAGTAAAGCTCTTGGAACAACTATACAGGTCAGCAGTGGAACTTTTTAAAAATTGAAAGAAACAAGATGGGAGAATACTGATGACAAGATGTGTACTGAGTTAGCACACTTAGGACTAGAGAGGACTCCCTCAGAGAAGAGCAAACCTTCAATTCACATCCCCACAACAGCACCTTTCTCCACTTCAAGAGATGTCTCTGGCCAGGTCAATTACCATTGAGTTCTACCCTGATTTTCTGAAAAAGTGAGCTGCAGGCTTTCCTCCAATAGCAGAAGAGAAACAGACCCTGACACCTCTTTAGACAAAATAATTCTCAACACATTTTCTGAGATGTTTTGTTTCATTAAATACTGAAGAACCTGGGGATGATTTTGTCTTGTTTCACTTAAAGAGTCATCAGCAAGTTACTTTGACCAACTGAAATAGTTTAAAGAACAATGAAGAAAATTTCTGAATATTTTTTCCCCTCAATGATATATTTCTAGGTATAAAAAATTTGTTCCACTGAAGATATTTCATCCAGTGTCTGTTCTGATTATCAGTGCCGAACACCTCCAGAAATAAATGCCTATCCAGTGCTCACACACCACACAAAGGGGTCTTTGTTATTTTATTTTTTTTTTCCATAAATACAGATAAGCATGTGAAGGAATTAAATACGTACGCACTGTACTTAGTTGTGATGCATAGGTAGCTAAGGGCTATGTATCACCTACAAACATAAACAGATTATTTACCCTGGAACAGATGTAGATGAATACAAGTTCCAGTGAAAATCATCCTTGCCTGTCATCAGTAGTCAACCTCATTTAGGCAGTCTGCACTACTCAGAGTTGACCACAGCACAAACCCCCAGTTCTGAGCAGCCATCAAGATACAGTTCCCCATATCTTCTGAATGCATGCTAGGTGCAAGATTGATGCAAGGCATTAGAAATCTTCTGTTTTAAAAGTCTCAATAGCTGAAGAAATTCAGGCATGTTTTTTGTCCTTAAACAGCACAAAGAGAAGTACCATCTTCTATCTTAACATTCAAAATCTATTCCTACAGAGAAAACAACTTATTAGTAAACAACTAACACTTCCCACAGTGAAAGCAATTTATTTCCCACAGAGAAAACAACTTATGAGCAGAAAGCACACTGGAGAGGCAATCTAGGTTCTGCAGAGCAGCTGCTCATCAATAACACCATTTTGAAAACATGCATTATAATGAACTCTACTAGAGCACATATAATATAGTGTATTACATCAAATACCTACATTACTGTGACTTTGTATCTTGATAGTAGAAATATGTTAAATCTTCTAATACTTCATGTGTAATCCTGACACACCTGGAAGTCTTGGTTTAGAAACTGGGAAGCAAAGCCTGGCTTGTATCTCAAACAGCCTCCACAGGAAATAGACCCATTAAGAACAAATCTCAATTCCCATTTTTCATTCCACCACAATAGCTTGAATAATATAAAGGCAGGTCTCAAAACATGATCAAAAGGTCTGCAGAAAAGAAGCATCCCAAGGTGTACCACAAAAAGAAAAAATAAAAAGATAATTAAAGATATTCATATTAACCATGAATTCACCTTTAAGTAGTGAAAAATGAAGGAGCCACAAGAACCCTCATAAAGCAAAAAAACACATGAAAACCAAGCCACTACCATTCTTTTTAAGTTTGGTATCTAGAAGTCAAGTTCAGAAACTCAAAACATTTTCAGAAAAAAATATCCTAGTAATTAACTTTGTTTTTTTCTTGACAGGAGCTTGGCTCCCCTGTGGCATGCAACCTGCATGCAGCATTTCTTAAGCCTCAACTCTGAGGAGCTTGTGTTTATCTTCCACCAAGGCAATCCATGAGTGTTTGCATGTTTATGCGGCATGATCAGGGATGTTTACAGAAGCATTCATCATTTCATTGTCTTGTCCAGAATCCCTGACTGTTCATTGAAGCAGAATAGCTTCAAGAAAGGGCCACACACTTTTCCAACTAGATAAATTAAACTTCAAATGCACTGGTACTTCCACTTAACATCACTCAAGAGAGATTGGTCAGTTTCATCATATACAGCATACTTCCAAAACTCAAAGGAGAGTAGGGTTTTTTTCCTGTTACTTTTCTTTTTTGGGGGAGGAAAGAAGGAAAGGGTGCCTCTTACATCCTTACTTCCTACGGGTCTTGTACCATTGACTTTGTAATACAACTGCAAAAGAGTTACCAACAAAATTGGTGGGTTTTCTCTCATGTTTTTGTCTTCTATCTGTCATAACTACATTAATCAGCTTTCCCTAAATATGTGCCCTAGTTATGAACAAGCTACAAATTAAGACCTCCAGATTTTACCCCAGATGAAACACTCGCAAATGGTGCCATGACAACACAGAAGCATTGGTGCTCCTTATTCAAGAAAAAGGCCAGCATTCATATAGTTATCAGGATACGTGTCACATACAATGAAGTAGAGGCTGGTTTATAATCTGGAAGTAGTAGTTCATAAAAGCCCGTAAAATCAAACCTGCCGTTTTTTCCCAGGTGCCTGTGGATGAGCATCTTCCAAGCCTGAATTCCTGATGATACCATGCTACACCAACTAACACAGGGATGACTGAGCAAGATAAGATACTTCCTCCCAAGGCTTGAGCAGACCCAGACTCTGCAGCCCTCACTATTTCCAGCCTCTTTTTTGCAGAAAGCCACTGCACTAAAGCCCACCTCTGCCAGGTTCATGGAAATGGACAGCAAGCTTCGGCTTAGTAATGAATAAAAAATAAAAATAAAAAAAAGAACAAGAAGCCACTCTTTTTCAACACCGTGTTTTATTTCAGGTCAGCATCCCTGTCAGCTACTGTGCTTTCCTCCAACCTGTTCACTTGATGGATGGTGCCCCAGCAGGAGTGGGCAGAGTAGCTACAGAGGTGATTGCAGCCTGCCCTCAACTCATGTTTGGGTGATGAACCAGAAGGACCTGCATAGCCTTTGAGTGCAGAAGGAGGAAGACTGATTACAGGAAAGAAAGAAATCCAAGACACCATCAGCTTTTAACACAGAGAATGAATCTGTGGGAAACTATAACTTTCCATCACTTTAAAACTGATGCTAGTCCAGATCAGAACCAGGCCTTTTGTGATTTTATCTTTTTCCCCATTACATTTCATATTCTCAAGGTTGAGCTTTGTTATATAGAATCTATTATCAAGTTCTCAAGCAGGCACAGATCCCATTAATGTCAGAAGGAGTTACTGTATGCCTGCTTATTTACAGGAGAGCAGGCTCCCCTGTGGCAGGACTTCTTTCAAAGAAGAACCTCACACAACTATCGAGCAAAAGTACTTGAAATTTTAAAACCCTTCAGGCAACAATTATAGACCGGCTGGTCCTTCAGAAGAGCATAAAGGGCCCCATTATACCAAATAACATTAGTATTTGATACCAGGCATTAACTCAAAACATTTGCGACATGAGGGGATACCCAAGTTACATTTCAAATGAGAGAATGAGCAGGTGGCTACTTTGCTAGTCTGCTGTCTCTT
The DNA here is from genome assembly GCA_039720435.1 of Amazona ochrocephala. Lineage (NCBI taxonomy): Eukaryota > Metazoa > Chordata > Aves > Psittaciformes > Psittacidae > Amazona > Amazona ochrocephala. Next base: position 39,142,272 of record CM077884.1, on the reverse strand, counting down.
ATCTTCCTGGGCAACAAATGTTTGCTTTTAAAACAGCTCAAATCTACATTTCCACCTACAAGAGTAATTGCACTCTCCTAGAGCTTTTATTGCTGCAGCAGGACTATGCCCTCTGGCTGCAGCATGCTCTCCGCTAGCAAGGCTCTTTGCTGGTTTAGTGGTTCACTTGACCCAGGCCAGCTTGCAGTCGCAGAAGAAATAAAACAGAGCTCAGCTGTAAACCCAGGGCTGAAGGTCACCTTTCCAGCACTATTTTGGCCATGACCCACCTCCTCCCAGCATATGGCACATTGCATGGGGCAGGCCTGAATTCCTTCCCACGGGTGGGAGCATGGCAATGTAGCATCAAGAGGTCAGCACAGGGAAAAAGATTCTATTAAAAGAGGCACAAGGTAAAACTCTCTTTTTCCATTATGTGAGCAGAGAGAACAAGCAAATGCAGCACTCAGTGTCAATGGAGAGGTTGTGACAGCACACTATGGCTTTTCCTCTACTTTACTAGACTAGACTGTCATGAAAACATTTTCGCAATTATAGTTTTCAGTAATACATACAGCTCAGAAATCTCAAGTGAAGAGTCAAAATACAATGTTAGAAATGGATTTTACTGCAATAAAAGTTACAAAAGTCATTTTATAATGGCATGAACTTTCCTTCTTCCTTCCCCTTAAAAAAAAAATCATGCCAAAAGAATTCAACACAATCATCTAATGAACTCAGTAGTAATCCCTCATCCTTCATTCCCCTTGTCACAGTTTTTCTTCCCTTCTCTAGCCAACAGTACAATAGCTCTTCCCTCACTATAGCACAAAAGCATCTATCTCCATCCCAGCCACAGTAGGAAATATAATTTTGGCTAGTTACACTACCAATGTGCATTGCTCTGCTTCATTAACCCAAAACTTTGCTCTCGGCAATCTGCTTAAAAATTAAGTGAGTAGGGTTTGAAAAAGAAGAAGGTGCAGCAGTACCTCTGCAGAAGCCTTGCTGAATGTCCTAGTGTGTTTCAGATCTGCAGATAAAACTATCAATAGTGAAATACTCCAAGAACTTGAGCTTTATGGAAGACCTGCTAAAGGCATGTATGTGTGTGTTTATGCAGCTCTTCTGTAATTACACCAGAGCCCTCACACTCATTGTCCACACACATGTGTACCACAGGAGCAGTCGCTCTGCTCTAAGCACTGCACCTGAATGGTCAGAGTCAACTTCCTCAAGGAGATTGGAACCTAGCCCTTGAATCAGAAATACCAGGTACTCACAGACAGAAAGCATGAGAAGAAGGTGACATAAAAAAACACCTGTAGAATATAACACAAGCATATCTGAAAAGAAATATTGAGAACTTGATGGCTGTTAGGTCTGACAGAGGCATGCAGCCCAGGAAGCAATTGCTGTCTCCCCAACTGTTCAAAAATGGTGAGTGTCCCGAAACCTGTGATAAAAAAGCAGAAGCTAAATGGAGCAGAGAATATGGCCAGAGTTCAAATTCACTTGTAGAAAGCCACATGACAGGTTTTGCAGTCAGTAAGACATGAGGAGAACTATGTTCTGATTTGTATATTACAATACAAACAGATTGCAAACAAGTTCCTAATCTTACTGCAATTCAGAATAAACCTTTGTTAATTGAAGTTGGCAGGACTTCTGAAAGAAATACAGCAGTTACCTTCAAGTATTTGCTGCAGTCATGCATACAGAAACCTTGTTTATTATTCTGTAAGTATGTCTGTTGAAGCAAATCATGTAAATTTTTGGCCAGTGACACAAAGCAATGTCTGCTTACTGAAGTAGATGCACTGTGCAAACCCTGTGCTGCACAGCACAAAAACGGCATTTCAATAACAAAAGACTCCTGTTTTTTCCATCATGGATCTCTCACATTAATATCCTTACCACTAGAGCCCAGTTAGCCAGTTCTGTCCATGTGCTTGCATACTAAGAATAAAAAAAGCCAAAACACTTCCTACATATTGCAGCTCTTTGAATGAAAAGTTGTTCAGCAAAGCGCATCACTGGCACTGAACCTACATGCCTAGCACTATGCAGGGGAGGACAGTGAATATTTTTCCTATTTTCTTGACATTCAGCTTTGGTCAGAGACAAAATTTTAGTCAATATATATGCATCCAGTCCAGAAAGCCAACCATATCCTGGGCTGCATCAAAAGGAGTGTGACCAGCAGGTCGAGGGAGGCGATCTTGCCCCTCTACTCTGCTCTCGTGAGACCTCACTTGGAGTCTTGTGTGCAGTTCTGATGTCCTCAACATAAAAAGGACATGGAACTGTTAGAACAAGTGCAGAGGAGGGCCACGAGGACGATCAGGGGACTGGAGCACCTCCCATATGAAGATAGGCTGAGAAAATTGGGGCTGTTCAGCTTGGAGAAGAGAAGGCTGCATGGAGACCTCATAGCGGCATTCCAATATCTGAAGGGGGCCTATAGGGATGCTGGGGAGGGACTCTTCATGAGGGACTGTAGTGAGAGGACAAGGGGTAACAGGTTCAAACTTAAACAGGGTTAGTTTAGATTGGATATGAGGAAGAAATTCTTTCCTGTAAGGGTGGTGAGGCCCTGGAATGGGTTGCCCAGGGAAGTTGTGAATGCTCCATCGCTGACGGTGTTCAAGGTGGGGTTGGACATAGCCTTGGATGTCATGGTTTAGTGTGAGGTGTCCCTGCCCATGGCAGGGGATTGGAACTAGATGATCTTAAGGTCCTTTCCAACCCTAACTATTCCATGATTCTATGATTTTATATCTTATGAGTTACAAACTTGTCCCAAGAGCAGTTAGCTACTAGCATTTGAATTACTTTTTAGGAAGAACTTTCTCTAGTAATTTACTCAGTGAAGTCACTACATTACAGATCAACTTACAGGTACTTGGTAGCTGTCAACTGCAGCATAATTTCGTGCTTCTTGTTTCTGCTGTAGCTTCTCTGGATGAGATGCCCATTTCAGCTGCTTTCACTGCTACAACACTACCTCTGATTTAGCTAACCAAGCTAGGGACATTTGCTCACCAGGATTAAAGCTAAGAAAATCCAGCCATCTTTCCTGCACCCCATCTCTTATGGTAGCACTGTGGAAGAGAATCAAGTGGGTCCTCTGTCTTTCCTAATTAAGCCATTCCTCTTCACACAAAATACCAGCAATTCTTAAGCTGAACATGAACATTGCTGTGGGCCAGCAAGGAAGCTGTAAACGCTTTCCATTCTAAAGTAGATCCTTTCAGTGAGCTCTTGATAACCTGTTTCATACTAGTCTGGACACACATAAGCCATTTACCCTAAATTAGCCCATTAGCTGATAAAAGACCAAACTTTTGAAACATGTGCACCTCAGTTCCCCTAGAACAGCATTACAAGAAGTTTCCCACCTTCTGCACACAGGCCAAGAACATTATGTCCTCCTACCAGACTCTTCCTTTAAGAAGTTCTATGATATAACTAATGACACATTCTTGCTATTTTGCATTCAGTTTTAGAACAGTCCAGTCAACCTTTTCCACCAGTTTCCTTATTCAGTAAGAAGGCTGCTTACAGGAGATGTCTTCACATGAAGCCCCTCTCAAGACCCAGTTTCATATGTTTCCCACTAGTTAAATTACACAGAAATAATTTTCCAACTTTTCTAAAAGGAGAAAGACAAGAATATCTAACGCTGCTGAGGAGGAAAGTGTCTTCAGTATGCATGCCACTATCGAGCTGATGTAAAAATCTTTTATTAACTTAGAGAACAGTGAGAAGTTAGTTAAGATTCTGTACTTTGTTGTTAGTCTCCACATGTACTTTATGATAAATGTTATTGAAGTACTTTAATTACTTTGTCTTAACCATTTAGTATTGTAAGGACTAGTTTATATGATCTCAGTGCTCAAATATGAAAGTAATCGACATTTCTTCTGATCAAAGGAATGAATTATTTCTGTGTTGAATTCAAAAGAAGTTTTCTTCTAACAACAATGCATCTCAGAAGACTCTCATTACCGTAATATAATCAGGCTTTTATAAGAACGGCATCAAATGCACCTTTGCATATTATAATATTCAAGTGATGTTAATTATCTTGCAATGATGATATTTTTTTTCATGCAATGTTTTTAAAATTATTTATACTCTGTGGTTATTTGAACAAACCAGATTGGTCACTTAAATGTTACTCAGACACTGCAAGCAGCTGTTTGTCCTTGGAAATAGTTTAAGAAATCAGAATGCTGTTCAAAATGAGCGCATGTTGACTGAACATGACCTCAGGCTCTCAGAAGACTGTATGGTGTGCTGGAAAGAGCAATAGGTGAACTTTAGTGCAAGCAGTAAAAATGAGAGGTGGATTATTTCACATGGAGAGCCTTTATGCTCTGCCTGGAGAGAGTGAGTCACAAAGATGGCAGCACTTGCCTCTGAAAAAGTTCAGCATTTTGAAAATCTTCAAACTCTGCACCAGTCACAAGACCTCGGATAATTCTCAAGTAGCAGAGGTTAAACTAATGGCTTTATTAGAATAAGTTGCTTTTTTGCAAGAACTTGAAGAAACCCCTTAGAGGTGTGTGATCACAACAGCAAACTCATCAGTAATAAAGTAAAAATGATTCAACAAAACCCAGCACAAAGTTATTGATGTGAAGATCAAACTGAATCTCACATAATAAAGGCTCGCTGACTAGATTAGCTTAACTGTCCATCTTTCCACAGTGGAATACAAAGCATCATCCTACCTGCAGAGAGACTACAGGTACCTCACCAGGAAAGGCAGGACTACCTACACCACCACCGAGTTTTACTTGGCATCTTCATGTTCTTGCAGAGGACAGTATGTTCTCTGAGCATGTCAGAGAAGAGGCATGATGGGACTCAGCAACTACCCAGCACACATTCTCTGGCTGGAACGGTGGGCAGCTGGCTATGCTCACCCTGGTGACTGCAAACTTCATCTGATTAATTGTCTTAATTATTGCATTCTTCTAATTATGTAAGCAAGCTATGGCCCTTTCAGAACAAGGAGGGGCTAACAGTGGGAAGCCCCATGATTCCAACAAGAGAGTGGTGGACGCACAGGCTTGAGCTACAGGTCTCGAACGATCCACATTGAGAAAGCACTGAAGCACTTGGAGCTGACATCAAGAAGGCAACGTGATAAGAGCTGACATCAGACAAGAGAAAAAGAAAAAGTCTTCTGAAATAAAAATAAAGGTTTATCTTTATGTGGTAGGAAAAAGGGGACCAGTGAAGGGATACAAAATTGATGAGGCTGTCAGTGCCAGAGACAACAGCAACGACCTTAGCAACTTCAAAGAGGACTAGAAGAGAGTCTAAGAGATAAAGGAGAGAGACTGAATGAAGTCACAACAGTCAAGATAGCAGATAAGATGCTGATCATTTGTCTAAAAAGGACTGAATTTCAGAAATATTACTTAGGAATTGACAAACTGAGGACACAACAGTGGAGAACCAAGTCTTCAAGATAACAAGGAGATGGGCTGAAAAAGGACAGTCACTGAACTTAAGTTACTACATAATCAATATTTCTTCTTGATGGTTATGAAACTACTGAGTCACTGCAAAAAAATTGCTACTTCCTCTGAAGTTCAGGATGTTCAAGCAGAAAAATAGCATCCTGAGCTCCTTTGAAAATCCGAGACTAAGCGCTGACATTCATTTGTTCTAGTCGAGGTGTGCAAATATATACTTATTCATGACTAAATGCAGAACCTTTCAATGCCTTCTTCTTCAAATTAATATATGAAACCAGTTTATATTGTTTCTCAGTTTATCATATACAAGTGCTATCTCAGGAAGCTACACAAGAAAATGAAATTTGAAAACATTGTTTCATAATTCTGGAATAAATACAGATATAATGAAACAGCTATCATGTTGTTCCACTTGAAACTTCATTCTGGAGTAATTCAAATGCAGAGCACTGATTAGCTGTGCCATTTGGGCAGGGGGACGGGAAGAGGGGGGTAGGGAGAAGGGGAACAAAGCACCAAACCATGGGGATTTCAACTCCAGAAAAACTGAAAACAGCATCTATATTCCTACCAAAAGCAATGAATATATCTCAATAACAGTTGTGTTTCCAGACATAGTCTCATACATAAAAACAAAAAAATACTTCACTCAATTTTAAAATCTAACAGACACAAAGGCTAGAGGCACTCAATTGCTCAAGTCCACATGACTGCCATTCACTGCAGGCAGCCAGCCATACACACATAGGCAGAATCATTTTCTGATGGTACATACACAGTGCAGATGAAGTCAAATTTGACATAGGAGTCTTGTATCAAGCTTCACAAGCAGAAGCCTGAGGGTGTCTGGTTTTGGAAAGTTGTGCACTGTAATATCTTAAATTAATGCACAGAAAACCACCTCACAATCAACAGATGACCACATTCTGAACAGCTTTTAACCTAAGGTTTGTAAGCACATTTGACTGAGATGAGGGATGAGGAGGAAGGGGTGGGGGGGGGAGCCTCCTGCAATGGACATCTCCAGCAAGGGGCAGTCCTCCACTTCAAGGCCATTTATTCCAAGGTGGATTTTGGTTGGTTGGTGGGTTTTTGGTGTTTTTATTTTTTTTTTTGTGGGTGTTTTTTTTTGTTGTTGTTTGGTTTTTTTTTTTTTTTTTTTGGTAGGGTTGTTTTGGAGCTTTGTTTGGTTTTTGATTGTTTTTTGGTGGTTTTTCTTTTTGTCCTTGGGGGGTTGTAGTGTGGTGGGGTTTTTTTTTTGTTGTTTTTTTTTTTGTTTGTTTGTTTGTTTGTTTTTGGGGGGGGGTGGGTATTTGCTTTGTTGTTAGTTTGTTTGTTTATTTTTTTTTCTTGTTCCTTTCTTAGACCAAGTGAGTGCCTCTGATCCTACCACACTGCATCCTTATGAAGGGATAAACTCCATTTTCCCCAAATTTTCTGATGTTTCTGATACTGGAAGACTAGATTTCCCAACTCCTTAAACCTTGGTGACACTCCACAGGGCCTTCTTTAGTTTTTCTGCTCTTTTAAACAGAGAAGGACCAAATCCAGGCACAGTAACGCATATCATATGCCAAATAAGGCACAATGATCACATGGTTTGCTATGGGATGCTGCAGTATCCACGCTTCCAGAAGCACGGAGGAACCACAGGATGGGTCTGGCTTGGTAATGCTGCTGCAGATAACAGCAAAATATTTCAAGCCATTTTACCTGTCTCCATAAGCAAGTCTTAGCCATGGTCGTTATTGACTGCTCAGGCATCAAAGGGACTGTTATTCTTAACTATGTACCACAGTCTGTGAGAACTAAAGTTTTAACAAGTTACTCAAGCATCTTTGCTCAGGATTTTAAGAGCACATACTTCAAAACAATCAGAGCAAATACCATCAGTAAATGTTAGCACTCTCCCTGCTCGCAGTAGCTCTGCAAATGTACCTCAGTTTTAATGTTGAGGGTAAAAAACCAAAAACCTTTGAAAGGAAGCCTAAAGTCTGAGCAACAACTGCAGTTGAGTGTGATAATCATACTGCTTCTTTTACCTGAACTACCTCTTGCAAGGAGGGCACACCACTGTCATTGCTGAGCGCAAAGCCCAAGAGAGCTTTCTTTGAACATAAGCTGTTCTGCTGCACCCTTAGTACACTCCTCATACTGTCAGTGCCAGGGTGTCCCTGGCCACACTGCAGAGGCAACAGATGCTCTGATATTCCAAAATCTGTGCAAGAAGGACGCATAGATATTTAGCTGCATCAATGTCAAATGTCTTTAAGAAGGGTACTGTAAGCATTCCCCTGAAGAACCATGTGTCTCTTCAGCCTCATACAACAGACTTTAGAGTCCCAGGATTTTTAGGGTTGTACCCTTACTTATTCAGGGTCTCTTGGGTGAAAGAGAGAATCCTTTTGATCTTCTTTTACTTTCATGGCAGGCTCACTCCCCTTCCTTTGCCTTTTTGAAGCAGACAAGTTTTCTTAATGAAAACCTGAGCTCTGTCCCTCAGTAAGCCCACAAGTTACTGTTGTAACATATTTGCTGCCTAAGTCGCTGCACCAATTCATGCACAGCTTTGCTTTATAGATGCACCCACTGATGTTACTGCCATGACATCAAATAGTATTTGCCCAATTATAATATTCAACTTCCTGTATCCATTAAAACATAGTTTGGTACTTCACCTTCTACCTCTTTGGACAATCCCAGAAATTAGATTTCTGTTGTCTGTCTGATTTCACTGCTGTTGAGTACAGGTCCTTTTCAATTGTGACATGCCCATGTTTTGGGCAGCAGCATGGACAGGATCTCATCATTATCTTACACTGTTAAAAAAAATAAACCAAAAAAAACCCTAGCAAATAGATAAAATCATTGCATTTGTACTAGATTTCTCTGTCATTTTACAGTTTAGGTATGTTATGTGATTAATACGCTGGTACCAGTGAACTAACTAAGGACTTTACAAAAACCCCCCCAAACCTGCAGGACAAGGCTTTACAAGTAGAAAAGTCAAAGTTTATTCAGCAGATTTGTTTTGCCAGGAAATTAAATGCTTTGTATATATTTTAGCCAGCTGTAAATTTGCACCCAATCCAACTAGTTTGAAAGCAATTTAAAGAACCAAGGAAAAAAATTATCAGATATTAAGCATAGACATATTCTCAATAATGAATAAAAAAAATAAGCTATTTCTTTGTAGTGGAATAAGATATTTGTCTCCCATGCACAAACACAAGCCAGGCAGGTGGTTGACTGCAATCTGCACAACAAAACTGAGCGCTGCATGGTGCTTCTTCATTGCTCTACTCCATTTGGACTGTCATGTGAAGCTGATGTTTTGCCATGTTCCATGAGCAACCCCCCCAACCATTTCAGCTGACACTTTAAACCTCCACCTAACACAGAGAAAACTCAGGAGATTTGGCAGAGAGCAAACAGAAGCTGGCAGCAGCTAAAACCATGCGGAATAGCATGGAAGTGCAAGTGGAAGGGTGACCTGAGGGCATGGGCCACCCAACAACCAAGCGGCTTTATTCATTACCACCACATCTGACATGCTTCAGCTGTCCTTCAAGCCTGCTGCCACCCTTTCTTCAATAAGAACAATTATTCATTAAAAAAAAAAAAAAAAAAGAGAATTTAAACACCATCATGACCCCAGTAACTTTGCACTCTGACATTCCCAAAAAATCTCCTATAACTAATTCAAACAATTCCCCTTATCAATTAAATTTTTGGGGAGGGTAGACTGCAGATTAGGAAGTACTTTTAAGATGTTCAAAAACACTGTGACAGAGAAACCAGAGTCATACTGATCTTATTATTCCCAATTTTCCAATTGTGGTCTTTCTTACACAACTCTCCTGCTCTGTATGAACACCTTTCCCACCTACCAGCTGCACTCCCCAGTCAGCAGCATGGAAAATATTCCATTTCCATTCCTGGAGATACCGAAAAACCTCTGACCAAAACAGAAATAGTCACTTTGAGTCAGTCATGCAAGAACACGCCCACAACCACAAAGCAAAACCAAAAATGCAAAGCCAAGAAGGCACAGCCTTTATAAACTAATCACTAGAATGAAACACCTTAAGCTAATATTTTTCCCAAATAAATCAAAAGCATGGGGCCAAATCCCATTTAAAAATGAATAAATAATTAAACCAGGAATTGTTTCCACCACCTTTTAAGATTCAAAATTGCACCCATTTGTTACCATGTAGCACTCTGAGAACAGATGCTGGGCAGTGTCATCTCTTAGGACTTCCACACCCTGTATATTTTTCTTTTATTTTAAACATATGATTATTCAAATGATGTTGAGAAATCATTCATTTGGTTTGATTTATCTTCTTTCAAGGGAAGTGAATACAAGTCCCCATTCCACATCCATTTGATCCCAGCAAGGTCTACATTCAAAGTTTCCCTTGACGATGACAGATTTAGATTAGGTATTAGAAAGAAGTTCCTGCCTGTGAGGGTGGTAAGGCTCTGTCACAGGTTGCCCAGAGAACCTGTGGCTGCCCTATCCCTCGCAGTGTTCAGGGCCAGGATGGATGGGGCTTTGAGCAACCTGGCTTAGTGGAAAGTCTCCTTACCAGTGGCAGGGGGGTTGGAACGGGATGATCTTTAAGGCCTCTTCCAACCCAAACTATTCATGATTCTATGTTAAAGGTTGCTTCAGGAGCTTACTGTGAGGTACGTGGGAGCTCAAGAAAAGCTGTTCACAATGTCCTGAAGCTGAAGTCATAATAGCTTAAGGCCTTGCAGTCACTTTTTTTGCTGCTTATTTTTACCACCTGCAGTTTTCCTGTACAGTTGCAGGGCTCAGTCCCCAGGAGACCTGTGTGTGGTCCTTCACAGCAAGCTTCAACACAAGTAAATATGTATAATCTTAGCTTTGTAACAGATGTTAAGAATCCCTAAATGTGTTACACAGTAAATGGTTTTATTGCCATGGCAGCAGGAGACATGCTCTTTTGCCCAGGATCTTCTCCCTCTCTCTTAGATTAGTGATAGGATAGTCAAGAAGTAGCACTGACTGGATATACAGTGGAACATCTATAATAATTACTTACTTAACATAAGCACAAAACCTACATGTAAGTAACACTGGTGTTTAAGCAGGCACTGAAATACACCAAATATTCAAATACTAAGGATTCTTCATTAAGTGCCAGTGTGAGAGAAATGTGAGCTTTAAGTGCACTGTTCCTACAGCTGCGCCTCAGCGTTTGTCAGGTTAGAAGTGATGTACACTTCCCTCCATGCACAACTTGCCTAGCAAAAGAAAAAAAAAAAACAAAACAAAACAAAAAAACAAAACCAAACAAACAAAAAAACCACACACAAAACCACCACATACACAAAAAAAAGGCAAATTAGGCTGACCCAGAGTATAACCTCAGAACACACATCACTCAGCAAGTTATTCAGAAGGAAACAAAACATGCCACTGGGTTAGGAACTTGGTTAAGAGCTGAAGGCTTTCCAAAAAGCCCAAATCCTTTTTTGTCTGTTATACACATAAATTTTTTGTGTAATGTATTTCATATATATACATTATATGCACACACATACACACACACACATATGTATGTGTGTGTATATATGGAAACAGGAGGTTTGGGAGGCTCAGATGCTGAGTGATGGTCTCTCTCATTTAAGCTAGCTCTGGAGGAGGTAACTGGGGTACCAGACTCACCACATATGCCAACACTTATGGTAATTCAACAGATCCTCCTCCTCATTAGAGCTAATTTTAGCCCAAACTTAATTTTATGCCAATATGTCTGTACTGTCACCCAGACCATCTTAGATTGTCAAAACTCTGTATTCCCAGCTTATATCTTTTTGATGGTTTTGAGAAATGTTTGGGCAAAAGAGAAGAAAGTGAAAAACCCAAAATATCTATGCCTGGAACCGATAGAAATTACAAGTTTTGCTGGCCAAGCAGCACCCTGTCTGCAAGGTCTGCAGATACACCAGCTTTTTAACAGGCTAGATTTGCACACAACACACCTGGGATAAATTGGTGCTGACAGAAAAGAGACAGCCACCTGTGCCACCGGCATCCTTCATTCTCCAGCAAGGCCAAGGCTGCAGAGAGAGAGGCCAGGAGACACTGTCCCACAATGTGGTGACAGTAATGCATCAGGAGATGGGGACTGAAGATGCCCAGTCATCTAAGTTGGTCAGTACAGTGTCTGCTTGGATCCACAGCATGCTAGATGTCTGCCAGCAAAGCAATGCTTTTATTTGAGCTGCTCTCAGGTTTTAGAGCTCAGGAGACAGATGAGCCCAAAGCCCAAGACATTCTGTCTAGCTTGAAAAAACACAAACAAAACAAAAAAAACCCACAAACAAACAAAATAAACTCCCTCAACAAATATCACCCCCCTCAATAAAACCAAAAAAACAAAACCCAAACAAAAAAAAAAAAAAGCCAAAAAACAAACCACACCACACCATAAAAAGATAAATGCCCAAAATCTACTCATACATTCACCACCTTTTACATCATACCCATGTCAGGATAAATGAGACTGTACCTATTCATAGGTTTCCATGAGCATTTTTGTCCAACATCTTTGTCGGTGACATGGACAGTGGGATTGAGTGCACCCTCAGCAAGTTTGCCGATGACACCAAGCTGTGTGTTGATAAGCAGGAGGGAAGGAATGCCATCCAGAGGGACCTTGACATGCTTGTGAGGTGGGCTGATGCCAACCTGATGAAGTTTAACCATGACAAGTGCAACGTCCTACACCTGTGTGGGAGCAATCCCAGGCACAGCTACAGGTTGGGCAGGGAAGAGATTCAGAGCAGCCCTGCACAGAAGGACTTGAGGGTATTGGTCAATGAGAAAATGAACATGAGCAAGCAGTGTGCGTTTGCAGCCCAGAAAGCCAACTGTATCCTGGGCTGCATCAAAAGGAACGTGACCAGCAGGTCCAGGGAGGTGATCCTGCCCCTCTACTCTGCTCTCAATAGACCTCACTTGGAGTATTGTGTGCAGTTCTGGTGTCCTCAACATAAAAAGGGCATGAAACTGTTGGAACAAGTCCAAAGGAAGGCCACAAGGATGATCAAGGGACTGGAGCACCTCCCTTATGAAGATAGGCTGAGAAAGCTGGGGCTGTTCAGGCTGGAGAAGAGAAGGCTGCGTGGAGACCTCATTCCAGTCTCTGGAAGGGGGCTATAGAGGTGCTGGGGATGGACTCTTCATTAGGGACTGCAGTAATAGGACAAGGGGTAATGGGTTAAAATTTAAACAGGGGAAGTTTAGATTGGATCTGAAGAAGAAATTCTTTCCTGTTAAGGCGATGAGGCACTGGAATGGGTTGCCCAGGGAAGTTGTAAATGCTCCACCCCTGGCAGTGTTCAAGGCCAGGTTGGCATGGTTTAGCGGGAGGTGTCCCTGCCCATGGCAGGGGTGTTGGAACTAGATGCTCTTAAGGTCCTTTCCAACCGCAGCTATTCTATGATTCTATTTGCTTGTTTTTACGACCCTGTTAAATTTTCCGCACAAAGAAACAACATCACTTTTTTAAATGCCCATTGCCTCCACTCATCAATCATAGTTGCACTGTATCAGGATTTATAGCCTGAGCAAGGAAAATTTTGGGAAATAGCACCAGGCAGTACTTTTCAAGATGGGTAAGGAATTACAGCTATACAGCAGCTGGGCTCTGGAAGAATCCACTGAACCCTCATTTCCACAGCATCACACAGAACACTGGGAGAGCCTAGGAAAATTAATTCATGTGAATGGTCATCTAAAGTTCTGCTGGCTTCTGCACTAAGCAAGTCAGCAGAGACAGTACAAATACTGTATGGCAGTAGCAAAGGCACTCACGTCTGGCAAAATACTATGCATACTTGTGCGACAAAATCTCATTAAAGAAACAAATTATGTATCACCAACAGAACACCATCCGCCTTAGATGACTTTAGCGCCATGGGTTTTTAGAACAACCCACTTTATGCACCAAGATTATTCAAGCTTGAATAACTGGCCCAAAAATAATCCTTTTGTTACTAGACTGATACAATGGCTTGTACTGCATCCAAGAAATGCCAGAAGATGAAGTTGGTAATGAGATTATACTTTTCCCTATTCTCATTAGTTTCCCAGGGCAAATAATTGATGTGCCATTTTCTGTTCTCACTGTGAGACTGGATTTGCATTTTTGTTTCCAAAGCAGCAGTTATTTTGGTGATTTGGGATTTGTAGTGCTGGTGGGGTTTTTACTAATTTTTTTGTTAGTTCGTTTTGGGGTCTTTTAGGAGCACTTCATGTGTTCTTTCCACCACTTAAAGGTCCATGTGTAAATGAATTCATGTCCTGAGGTCACTGCACTTTAAGACACAGAACCTCCCACCATTAAAGGCAATAACATAATCTGATAGATATCCGTGTCTTTTTCCACCTCAAAATAGAAGATTCTGTACATCAGCCTTGCATCATGACACTGAAGGCACACAAACATACAGAATGTACTGCCACAAGGAAATGCTAGCCCTTCTTACCACTGCATTATTTCCCCCCCCCACCGCAATAGCATGGCAACAAGATACAGTTCCATCAGTCTGCAACTGAATTAATGATAATGGGAGTCTGGCTTAAAGATAGAAAAACAGTTCTGATAAGAAGCAGAATTTCTACAACCTCTTTTAAAGACTTGTTAAATTTTCATAGCCAGTGTGTCAGCAAGTAAGAGGGGTTTTAATCCAATACAAAGAAAGCCCAGTCTAAGTCACTTACAAGTCTGCCCATCCTCAAACACACACAATCATCCTAAATTCTTACCAACTTTAACATATCAGGGTATCATATAGCAAACTGATACACTGACACTTGACATTAATTTGCATGTATCAGTATACAATTATGTGCATAATTATATCTATCACATCTACTCAATCTTGTCAAAACTCACAAGTCATACTCACCACCATGCACTGTAACATAGAGTTGGCTTAGTTACACACTGTAATTGTAATTGAATTAAAGGTGAAGGCTCTTCACAGACATTCCCACCCTTCCACTGTAGGTTATCCTGCTAAAAGGTTAGCTAACAGGTTACTTTTCCGTAAAAAGTCAAGAAGAGTCCCTAACTTACCAAGAGTCACAGCCCATTCCTTTGTTTGCTTTTGCAGTGATGCTTACCCCTCTCAATTGTATGTTTCATTGCTTTCCTCCTTCAGGTATATCCTTAACCTTTGCAACAAACTACCACTCTAACTATTCCCGTGTACCTTGCCCCTTCACAGGTGACTACACAAGTTCTCAGATCTCCGAATTGGCCCAAACAAAAATAAAATTAAAAAGTCCATGCATCTAACAGTAGGAAGGGAGTTAAAAAAAAAAAAAAAGCTGAAAGGAGGAGCAGGTGAGAGATACTTTGAGTTTTGGTTTCATTTTCTCTCCCCCCCCCCCCCCCCCCCCCCCTTGGAGTTATTATTCTTCAATGAGCTTTATAGCTGAATTTCATTTGCAGCAATGCATACAGAACAAAATTCCTTCCCCGCCCCTCCCCCAAAAGTCCTTCCTGCCTCCAGACTGCATGGCTGCTTGAATTCTATCCTGCATTTCCTTGGATCAGGCGGTAAGTAGACCCATCTTTAAGTATCTGTACAATGTTTTTCTATTCTGTTGAGAACAGGCTGAAGGTCAGAGCATGAATTACATTTATGATAGCACAATTTGATGGGCTGAATCAATATCCATGGTGAAGTACACTGTGCAGGCTCCCAACAAGGATAGATCTCCACTACTGTCATGAATTCTTTCAATTCTTTAAATCATAGCTATCTGCATAATTCCACTGTCAAAATAACCCTGTTCTCTGACAAAACGGCAAAATACATTCTGGAAGAGATGTAATTCCTGTCCAAACTCAATTTAATAAACTCCTTTGGGATTTTTTTCCACAAAGATAACATCAAATAAAAAGATAAAATTCTATAGAAAAAAATTCAAATTCCAATATATATAAAAAACATATATAGCTCTGTTAGAGAACTGGAAGAGACTTAATTTCCCCATGTCATGGTTTAAACCCAGCTGGTAACTCAGAGCCACACAGCCATGCGCTCACTCCCCCTTATTCCTCCCCCCGGCTCCCAGAGGGATGGGGAGGAGAATCGAAAGAATGTAACTCCCAGTGGTTGAGATAAGAACAGACCAGTAACTAGGGTATAACACAAATCACTACTGCTACCACCAATAATAATAATGATAAGGGAAGTAACAAGTGGAGAGAATAACACTGCTCACCACCCACCAACTGATACCCAGCCTGTCTGAGCAGCAATCTTGTCCTTCCAGGTAACTGCCCCCAGTTTATATAGTGGGCATGACATGCTGTGGTATGGAATACCTCTCTGGTTAATTTGGGTCAGGTGTCCTGTCTCTGCTTCCTCCTGGCTTCCCCTCATCCCTAGCAGAGCATGAGACTCAGAAAGTCCTTGGTCAGAGTAAACATTACTGAATAGCAACTAAAAACATTGGTGTTATCAGTGCTGTTCCTGGGCTGAGAGTCAAAAAACACAGCACTGCACCAGCTACTAAGAAGGAGAAAAATGACTGCTACTGCTGAACGGAGGGCACCCCACTGTTGCTGTTTTGTAAAAGTGTGTGCTACTACACAATCTTCTTGGAAAGAAAAAGATGTATAGTTCTCTAGGTGTATATAGGGTTAAAACAATATGCAACGCAATCACAAGCATCCATGTGCACATCATTTAAAAATCAAACCTAAATGCGCTTATTTTCCAACACAGAACAGCATTTTTGGTTTTCATGATTATGGGAGGCAGGTTTCAATAGCTTCATCATTCATCTAAAATGAGGGCTTAGTTGTTTATGTTTCAGTTATTCTTGGGGGGAAATCACTCAGTGTCGTAAGTTTTAAATCACATTTCTGGACTGCAGTTTCCATTCACCATTGGCTGTAGGTAAAATGCTCCAGGGAATGGCAGTTGACTGATTCAAGTTACTCAAAACCAGTTCACTACAAACAAAACACCATTTATTCAAATGTACAAAAAATACCCAACAAAACAAAACCCAAAACCACCCACCAAGAAAAAACATTACCACCCCACGCATATATACTAACAATCCCAAAAGCTAAGCCACCCAGCTCCATCAAAGACTGCTTTCAAGAATACTTAGAGTAACTAAATTTAACATCTTTCTTTCAAGATTTTGGCCAAGTTCAGTTTAGTCCAGCTACCACTGAACTAGGAAAAGAGACTCCCTCTCTTTAACAATGCCTTAAATTTTTCTCTTGCTTCTCTCCTAACAGCCTCTCTATTTGATTAGGTACATGACCCCAAATGCATAGAATATTTCTGAGGAACAAGCACCTAATAAGGTATTTAAGCACAAATGCATAGCCCTGTACTGCAGTTAAGTGTTTTCTTGCAATTGAACATAATTTCAGGATTGCTTCCAGCAGCTATGAATAATTAAATTGAAGTTGGACATGTGATTAAAGATCTGGCACTTAATTTATCAACATTAAGTGGCTCCACAACAACCTGCATGCACAGGCTTGTTCTCTAAAGGCTTACTTGTGATCCCAGCCAGCCCAGGGTCCTAAAGATATAAAGTGTAGATACCTGAGTGTATTTATAGTACCACAGTCCTTGCTGGCAAGGTACCGATTTGTCCAGAGACCTCAAAGAAGGAATTTGCGTCACAGCCACAGCTATGACAGGCTCAAAAGGCTGAACACATTGGAAAGCAGGTGGAAGGAAGGCAGGGTCAGACAGCTTGTACCATACTTCAGATATTGTCCTGGGATATGAAAAGGCCACAGGCACCGCTGATACACAGGTCAAGGATACAAACTTGCTTTCTTCAAGTCAGTACAGAACATAGACTAAGCTTAGAAGTCAGTCTTGAGGACACATCTTCTAACACTAAGATGTTAAGCAGAGGCTCAAAGTTTAAGAGTAAAGCCAGAAAATTGTTAGCAATACAGAGAGTTTCCCTACACATCAATATTTTTTCAATTTTTATCACAAATGCAATCAAAGTCAGGAAAATAACATCATAACACCAAAACAGTTAAAAACTAAAGTTCAGGGAAGGTCAATTTGTAACTAAGCTGCAGTTCCAAAGAAAACCATTTTCCACTGATAAAATGCAGGTATCCCCAATGATGCAAAAAAATTATTCTTTCAAAGACTGTATGGCAGGATGGATTATGGCAGAGTGACACTAAAAATTACTGTTGATCATAGTAAGATATCCTTCTTCCACACAGCCTTGTTCCACTGAGCAGGAAGAATCTTGCAAGACAGAAAACAGCAAGGTAAGAGAGAATAAGGGAAGTACTTAAAGCTTACCCTTTTTAATATAATGATAAAAAAAAAAAAAAAGGATGTATAGATTTATTTTCCCCTGGAGGAGGTCAGGAAATATACACAAGGCCAAAGAACTTGATTAAACAATGTTGCTTCCATGGAAGAACAAAAATTATTTTACAACAGTCTTCAGTTGTTTTCAATAAACCAGGCAGAATTTCCAGAACAAAGAAATTGATTTATTTGTTGTCACTTCCTTTTAACAGGGTACCCACCACCACTGCTTAGAGAAAACGCCTCGGAAAGGAATAGTTTTCCTATCCCACATAACAAACGCTCCCTGTAGAGGTAGGGGTCCCTCCAGCCACCAAAAGAATAGTGCACCTTCAGGGTCACTGCAGGTGCATCTGAGCAGAAGGAGCAAACCCCATCACTTCAAAATGTTCTCCCAGTCCCTTCTCAGATGAAAATAAAGTTCTTCTCCACTGAAAACTACAACACTTCAGACTCTTTAGTGGTGTATTAATTTTAATGCATTAATTCATGAAGTTCACAGTATCGCAGAGATCTTGATAAGAGGAGCCCACTGATAAGCTCTGTACAGTGCTGTTTTGCAGCAGCTTTTTATGTAAAAAACTCCACAATGTCAAACTTGTGTAGCTTGTGGAGCATACATTAGTATCACCCTGGGGATGCAGTAACCTTGCACATTTTTCCTCGCACAATGCATTTCAAAGGTAGGGGTTTTTTTAGCTTAAGAAATAATCCACATTTTATGCCCCACAGCGAGGAAAGCCGCAAGGTTTACCCCTCAGGTGTTTAGCCATATCAAAGACAGGTCCACTGGTGCAGGAAGGCCAAAGTACTTAATTCACAACATGCATTACAAAACAAAGGCAGTTTCTAAAAATCCTCCCCAAGTGCAACACCTGCATCTCGACAAAATTAAAAGAACAGCTTTAAAAATGAAGAATCAACTGTGAGATTTCACAATTAACTCAAAGATGAAGATTAATCCATCTCACAAATAACCCAAACATAGAAGACCTCAATACAGATGCACTGTGGGAGGAATCAGGTTAGTGGAGAAGAAAAGTCAGGAAGGACCATGCCAGCTTAAGAACTGAAACTGTGTAAGAAAAGCCTGGCCCAAACCCACCTGATTAAGATCTGTTTGCTTCCACTTTTCTGAAGGTGTATGTGCATCTCTCAAAGATTAATTGGAGTTAATTTGTTAAATTCCCTGCAGTGATCAACTATCCCAAGAAATATGAATAGTCAGTCTCGTCATAAAAAGCTGCCCATGTTTTCACTTGAATTATGATAGCTGTAGAGACAGTTATTCTGTTAAGTGTCTCTTCACAGTTTGTCACTCCTTTCAACAAGTACACTCACACATGCAATTTCTTAGAGAATTTTGTGGCTGCTCAATTGTTTAGGCTGAAGCAGGTATTTTCTAATTGTTTCACAATTAAGATGAACATTTGTCCCAGTATTTAAATATCCCATTTATCCTCAACACAAATAATCATGCTTGACCGTAATGGTAATACCTGATGTTCCAGCCAGATAGCTGGAAGTAGAGATGGGTCAACCTGTAACACAAGAGATACACATCTCCTAGGACACTTGTTTCCAGCATGGCAGCAACCCATGTCAGTCTGCTGGGCATGGCTACCTTATGCTATTCAAAAAACAATATTTGTTGAAGAAAGTAAGAATCTCAAGTATCGGTAAAGTCCTGTAGGATTTCGACATCCAGAGGAAACCAACATGTGCATGAGAGAGAATCTAATGTCCAAGACTAAAAAAAATAAACCCACTCACTGGTAGGTATCATTAGAGAGAATGTCCCTTTCCTGAGTCTAAGCACATGCATTCCAGGCCAGCGCTAATATAGTTCAACACAGACCCATAATGGGCAACAATCCCTGCATGTTTTGCTTTAATCAATACTGGAATTGGATTAAGGAATTACCAGGTACAGATATGATGCTTATCACTCTAGCATCTGCCTTGGGTTATGTACTGTTGTCTCAATACATACAAGAATGCACTTAGATTGCATGCAGTGAAAATAAGCACTGGCATCCAAAATTAACCAATCAAACTGTAAAATCTTGTAGTTTTAAATTTAAGCATTTGTTATTCAGACAGGCTATAGGCACAGGACTGTTTAAGTATTCCCACATGTCCTGTGAGCATGCTATGCAAAGCTTCCACCAACGTACGCTTCAGCATCATCCCAAAGAATGAAACCCTGGGATTCATCCTAAAGACCTGGTGATGCAACAGCCAAAGGCTGAACCTCCACCTACCTCAGCTGCCAAGCCATTTATTCACCGCACAAGCCAACGCATGTGCTTAGGGACTGGGAAGTTGTCCATGTAATAGCAACCACCACTCTGCACTTCTACACTGAAAACAATATTCCAGGGTGAACCAAGTTATCAGCAACAAGATTTAGTGACTTATCCGAATTACATAAGATTGGGAAACCTACACCCAAAACCCCACTGAACTCCATTTCTGACATTGCCTCTTACCTTCTTTTCTTACCTTAATTCCCTCATCTACAAAGCAGGGGTAAAAAAAAAACAAAACACTGCCTTGAGGTCCCTATGTATGAGCTACTCTTTCAGAGCTGGGTATTTTACTAAGAGTTACCAAATAAAACTTAACAGGGCCTAGCACATTTCTTCAGGAAGGTTTCAGTTTACCTAGGATTTTAAATGAAGTAATCCCTGATAAATCTCATCTCTATTTCCGTAACGTGTTTTTTACCCTGTTTTTCCACTGTGAAAGCTCTCAAGTTAAATTCTACCCTTCTCCTTTTTCCTAAAGTATGTCAGTTGGTTTTCAGCATTCAAAAACCAGTCTGATCTCCTAGGCTTTATGCACCAGAATTTGGAGTGACATATGCTTCTGCCTCAACCTCAGGTATTTCAGCTGTTTCTCTTTAGGGTTTACAGGGATGAGTGACTGAAACAAATAATACATTTTCTTTCCAGCTTTGCATTGTATGCTTGTATAAAAAGATTCTAATGTAAAAGTGGCATTGATAACATCAATACTTCTCAATAAAAGAATTGCTCATGCGAATTACATAATAGATGATACAGCTTCAAACAAGGAGAAATTATGTTACATCATCTCATTCGATTCTTTGGTGAATGTTTAAGTTTAGAGCAAAGAATAGTATAGGCTTTTGCTGCTGAGAAATAATGTCACTAATTGCAATCTATAGCATACTCACTCAAACAAACTTCACTATAAACTACCTTGGTATAAATACACTACATCCCATTGTTTCACACAGGTCTAGCATAGGATAACTGCAAGAATTTATTGTTCCTACTAAAAAAGCTATTAAAGAGATGGTAGAATAAAATTTTGGAAGATATACACAGCAACAGGTTTTGTTAGGACTACAGAGACTTACTTCCTCTTCCAGCAGGGCTCTTTCAACCTCATTCTTTTACTACATACCTTGCACATGACTTGATTTTTCAGCAGATGGATATTCAAATCAGATAGAGGTATGCTAGTCAGCTTCAAACTACTTTTCCAAGTCCAGACCCAGTGGTTCATTCCAGTAAAAACTATTTTGCTGCTGTCTCTTTCCCTACCCACCTCCTATACCAGGCCATTTACTTCAATAGTTGTTGGATGAAGGTCTGTTCTTAGGCTGGAAATTGATAAATATGCAGTATTAACTCATTTGTCCTTCAGACAGGGCTGTTGCAAATATCAATGCCATCACCACCCATGCTGTTTAGCTTCATATTTCAAACAACCTGGGCAACACATCTGCTCAGTTAATTTCTGGGTTTCATATACACATGAAATCTCTGTGCTGGCTTTCCCCACCATTACTCATCAAGTTAAAATAACCACCTATTTTTCCCTTTACTCTTCATTTTCTAATATACACATCATTTACACAAAAAATGTTTCTGTCTGTATTACAGACCTAAACCAAAACCACTGCCCAGTCTACTACCTTACATCCCATTTAGACTTCTTTATACCAAAACTTGGTTTACTGAAATGTGATCCTACTTTATGCGGATAAGTATTCAGGCTCTAAGAACAATCTACGATAAGTGCTCAAAGGATGAGATTCCTGACCTCATAATATGCATGCCTATAGTCTAGTACCTGAAAATTACCAACTCCCAGATTTTTTTTACACCAGAACTGCTCTGTACAAAATCTACTCCCATTAAAACTGCATCACTGTTGTATAGTTATGCAGATAGGTATTGCACTACACATTAAGTTGTACTCTTATGGTTAGAATAAAGTAACCAACTCCTTGCCGAAATCAAAAAATATGCAGTGCTTTTCCCCACACATTTCACCACAGTCTAGAACAGATACATATGAAAGAATATCAAATGCTAATTTTTTTTTTTTAGAAATTTCACAGATAGAAAACCAAGGTAAGGACTTCGTCATGACAGATGCATACAGAGGCTCCTTTTCTTTTGGAATGCGCATCCTCTGCAGAAAGACACGGAATAGAAAAGACATTTAATTAAACTGTCTTTATACTAGGTTTTAGTGTAATGAGTAATAACAGCATGCATGACTGCAGTAGCTATATTTATAGTGACATGCACTGCTTCTGCTCAATATATTGGGAGTGAAAGTCTCTGTGTTTCCCAAAGCTCTGCTGAACAAATTAAAATGTTAATTAATATCCTTTTTCATTATTTCCTTCTTCTCACCCCCACCCCTAACTCCCCTAGGATTATGGACCTGAAAGTAAAACAGTACAGTACTGATTTGAGTGCATATTAACAGCTGAATGCCAAACAAAAATAACTGGTTAGCACAGCAGTCGGACTCAACACTGTCACATCAATAACAAGTTATAAAATTGGTGATTAAATGAACATGCCTGATCTCACCTGAGAGGTTTCATAACCAGAGGAAGCAATAGCTTGATAACCATCTTAGATGTTAACATTTAAAAATCAACTGTATAAGATTAAAGTAACAAAATGATTGATTGCAGTTGAAGTTCTCCAGTACACCCATATGAGCAGGCCTTTTGCATTGCCAGGAACATAATGAAGTCTCTCTTTTCATTTAAGAAATACTCTCCTGGCTGCTGCAGGTCAGAAGTCCTGATATGGGAGTAGCAGCAGGATAAAGATGGAGTTGCTGTGCCAACATATCTCTTTTTTTATTTTTTAATATAAAAACATACTTCTTGGATAAGAACAGAACTTGACCCTTGTTTAAAATTAAGTATTTAACTAAAAAGGCAAGATTTTATTGCCAAGGACACATCTCCATGTGAACAGACCCAGCAGAAGAGATCACTTTCAGAGTGACAGTATTTCAGTGCATGTACATGTAGATGCTCAATGATGGAAGAGCCAAAACCAAAATTGGAGACCAATCTCTATTTCAACACTTTTTTCTCCTTTTTTTTTAATGTAACTCACCACAAAAACTGCTTTAAAATTGTTTCTAAAATGATCAAAGCAAGAAAATACGAGGTGAATCAGGAAAAACAAAAGCCCTAATTCTCTCTAGGATAAACAGACCTCATGTGGACAGTCCCTGTGCATGCAACGCACTACCTTGTTATTTAGCCAGATTATGCTATTAAAAACCCAATGATAAATTCACAGTTAACATATTTGAACATGTGCACTATTTCAATATTTTCACTTTAAAACACCCCAATCAAAAACCTATAACATTAATAGGAACCCGACTACTGAGGCAGAAAGGAGAGTTAGATCTGAGATTCTTCCTGCAGATGTTTGGTACATTGTTTGTGCTGCAGTGTAATTTCAAGATATTAATTCAGGACTCTTAAGAGTTCCCTCATTTTCTTGTCACTTTGCACTTCTACTAAGGCCATATTCCCCTATTTTCTAGGGAAATTCTGTGTATTAAATAGGTATCTTAAAAGAAGTCATGCTTCATGTCTATGAAAATAGGCTTGATTTTAGTTCTTTCTATCAGAAACCGGATTTGTTGCATTTAAGTTAATCTGGGGCTTTGTTTGTTCCTTTGTTCGCTACAGTGCTAGCGCTTTCTTCAAGGGGTGATAAAACTATCAAAGCCTGTTAGAAGTCCCACTGATACTGCAACCACGTTTTTCAAAGATTTTGTTGATCCATCTGCCTACAATGGAGACAATATGCAATGCATTTTGAAGCTCTTAATGGCATCAGAAATAGAGTATATCATGCTGTTTTCATGACAAGTATGCACAGAAACAGCCAAAATTTAAGTCTTCTGTAGTCAGTTGATCTTTCCCTGATATTTGAGTTCAGGAATATCATTAAGTTGCCAAAAATGTACCCAGTAGAGGGAAGGTATAAAATATTGATAAAACAGGGCCTCCATCAAAGACTTATCTTTGCCTTCACATCATATTAGAAGAATTGCAGACATTTGACAAAACTCAGTTTTGTCACATTCCCTGGAATAACGCACCAACTCCTTTATCACCATTAAGCCAAAGATACTTGAGTATCACAAATCGACCTCATCAATTCAAAGGAGCAATGCTCACTGGTACACAGATTAATCCTTTCATTACCTAACTTGCTCATTTTGAAGGCAATTAGCTAAGATCTCCACATCTGTCCAACTGCAACAGACACATCCCAACTAGGGGGACAATAAGTTCAGTTGTCTCTTGCTCTTGGATAGGTTTCAATCCAAAATGCAATAAGTGGTACCAGTGAAGGCATAATATTTCAAGTACAGGTGGGAAGAGTACTGTAGATAACATTGAAGAAGCTAGAGATTACTCTTTGATAACCTTTCTACACATGACATAATCAATGAGGTCCTAGCTCACTCAAGTTCCCATTACTTTCATCATGAATGTTGCACCCTGGCTCCCTGAAGAAGACCTCAGCTTAGTTTACATAGCATGTTTAGTAGTAAATAGAAGATTAAGCAAGACATTGCACTTGTTGGGAACGAGCATGGGCTGGGCATGGGGAGAGTTTGAGGTTGGCAATTATTTTTTCCTGTACTTTTTTTTTTTCCCCTTCTCTTTCTTACTTCCCCAGTAAACACTGTGTGATACAGAAGCACAAACGACAAGTCAACACTACTATCAGAGACAGCAGCCACAAGAACACCCCGCGGGAGTTATCACCAGCAATGCTCCCACGTACAACAGCAACAAAGCCCAGGCATGTAAGAAGACAGGGCTATGTCATAACATCACTCCCAAAAGAATCAGTGACAGCATCTTCTTGGGTTTAAGGACACAGAACAGTGGCAGGATTATCTTTTTTTCTTTTCCCCTAGTAAGCGTTGAACAAGCAGCAACTCCCCCTTAAAATATGACATCGCAGATTTGCGCTGGCCAGTGGAGGCCCAGGGGGGAGCTTGGCTGCTGCCAGTTGAAAGTCCAAGTGCTAGTTTTGCT
This sequence comes from Amazona ochrocephala, assembly GCA_039720435.1. Lineage (NCBI taxonomy): Eukaryota > Metazoa > Chordata > Aves > Psittaciformes > Psittacidae > Amazona > Amazona ochrocephala. The sequence continues at coordinate 39,117,063 of CM077884.1, read as the reverse complement.
TATGCTTAGAAGTACAATTCTGAATATTGAGAACTTAATAAAAAGAACTTAATAAAGTGCATGAACTGTCACTGATGCCCCTTTGCTGCGATTCAGAGAACACGTTTGACAACAACTATTTGGAATATTGAACGGAAACTGATTTTGTCTGTTCTTTGATAGCTATTATGTACCTGTTGCATCTACAGTAAAAATAAATAATATTAAAAAAATCGGCAATCTTCCCGGTTTTAACACCAAGCATTCACTTCTGCCTGTGTCATATGCTTGGGAGCTGCCAGTCTGATGCCGGTCATCTGCACCCATTCCCTGTTATCTGCCCATTCAGAGCGTGCCACAGACGTCTCCTCAGAGTTAATTGTCTGCTCAGCTTTTGTCCCTTTCACCCAGGTTTTCTCCAAGTGAATTGCCTGTCATTACTCAGTTACTTCTGGGCCTCTGCAAATTAACTGGCCACTTGGCAGGGCTCAGCATCAAAAAGCTTCAGCCAAGGCAGAAGTATATTCCTACACACTGCATGCCATCTAGTGATAGAAAAAGTGAGAGCACAGCCTCACATCCCTTTGAAACTTTTTCAGATTTATTTCAGCTTTCCTCTTTACAAAAAGACCAAAAGAAACATTCAGAGGTCTGAGAAAACATTCAGCCATTTTCTCACTTACTGACCCCCTTTAAATAAAAGCAGCACAACAGGGACATGCAGCATCTCCTCTAGACAAAGTACTGCAGTTATTAAAAATGGATGGTAAATGCATAAAACATGCAGGGAAAAAACCCAGAACTAAATTCATGAGAATTATTTTCTTGTGTGTCACCCTAATGAAATTTAATGACAAAGCATAACAAAACACTGCAGGCCGCCCTCAGGTTTTGTACTTCACACACAGCACAGCCAGCACATCAGTAGTGATGTCAGTCCTGAAGAACACTGGGAGGTGAAGTAAAGGGGAAAGCAGGTCTTCTAGAGGACATCAAAATGATGTAGATATATGCACATATGCATTTCATCCCTCATGTGGCTAACAATTCCCTTAAGTCATATACAGTAGCCAGCACTTCCATTTTTTTCGCAGAAAATTACAGCATTCCAGAGAGATCATCAAAGCAATTGTAACCCATCTATCACCAACAAACCCCACTAACTGTTTGGACACACCAGGTTAGTTAGTAAGCTAAACTATTCCAGTTTTTATTATATACCAACAAGGACTAACTCTTTCATATGCTTGGGAATGATACCCTGGATAAGTCTGAGGGATAGTCCTAAACCAAGCTGTCAATTTTCACAGGTAGGTAATGTTTCTTAAACCACATGGGCCCAAATGCCTTCAGCAGGTGAATACAGCAGCAAGATAAATATATTAATACAGCTTTAGGAAACTTCTAATCACAACTTTCATGTTTATTATCAATAGAAAATATGATGGGTGCTTTTTATTTTTCTTTGACCAATATTTACATGCAAGAAATTCTGTATGTCTGCCATAGAAACAGACTGTCATTGTTAATAGTGTCATGGCAACTAACAACCAAGCAGAGGTTTATTAATGCTCACATAACCAGAGAGAAGCCTTAAAGGGGAAACACCAAAAAAAATACAGAAGTATAAGCTTCCACATTAGTTAATATCTAATTACCATGAAAAAAACACATGCAGGGAGCACAGGGGAGAAGCTTTTGTTAATGACTTCTGAGCACCAAGCTCTCAAGACTCCATTGCATTAGCCACATTCTGGAATTTGCTAAGAAAAATATCAGAATTCACAGATAACCAGTATTTTATCATCAAGATATGAACGACAGGAACTGCCAGCCAATGCTTAGCTGCCCTGATATTTGTTATCTTTCACTTGTATTGGCTTCAGGCCACAGAAGACCAAATCCCTACAGCAGCCCAATGCAGAGCAAACCTCTCCTGTAATGCTCACTTCCACCATGAGTACTTCCCCTGCTAAGTGCCTGATTTTCCAAGATCTTTGAGATTATGGAACGAAAACTCAATCTCCCCACAAGAAAGCCCCCTGATTACTAAGGCTATGCAGTGGGGGGGATCACACTCCAGGGTGGAATTAACCCAAAACAAGTTTACATAACACTAAATAAGTTTCATGCTCACATATCATAAATAGTTACAACACAACAAGCACAAACCACCTCTGGCACCACCATGCATTTATCCCAGAAAGTTCAGGCTGAAATCCTTAAAACCAACACACAGGAACAGACAGAGACTAATTTTTACTATTTTGTTTTTTTTTAACTTTCAAACTGGGTTTTCTGGAGGTTTTTTTTGGGGGGATGGCTGTTTTGCTTTGTTTTGTTTTTTGTGGGGAGTATAAAATAATCAATTGAATTTCGCAAATTAGTTATCAAAAAATACTTAATTTGACAAATTAGTTATCAAAAAATACTTCATTAACCAGAGCAGTTAACAAACAACTCTTTGTTGTCTGACAACACACATGACAGAATGCTGCTGAAAACATAAGTTCTTCTTGTTTTTAATACTTTAAAGAATATCTAATGCATTACCAAGCAGAGACTTTTACCGAGGACCTCAGTGTCAGAAAATGGAACAAATACTTATTAAACAAAAAAAAAAGCCTGTAAAAATATTACCTTCATCAGCGCGAATATCACAACCAAACCATCTTCCCTCCCTTCTCCAGAAGCAAAAAAAAAAACCCTGCTTCCCTACCCTCCACCTCTTTAAACCTAATCCTAAACATAAACCCACTGTAAACCCCCAGCTGGCACTGATGACTGGCCCACCCCCTCCCTGCCCCTTAAAGCCACACCAGCTCTTCCCAAATGCATGTCATCTCTTTCATTGCACACTTGTAGAATTTTTACTAAACTGTTTTGAAATCTTACTGTGCTAAAAGAGCCATTTATGAACCAAAACGGTCTGTAGTAGCCCATGGCAGGGCCATGGCACTGGCAGGCTTTGTACTCAGTGACATATCAAGGCGGCATTTTACCTTGTGGGGCAGGGTTAATGTAACTTGAGCACTGTAATTCTGCGTGAGATGATTTTCCTGCACCGGTTTTAATTTGTCATTGTCACCACATGGAGATACGGGGGACCTCCAGCCCCTTACACCGTTGCTGATCCATTAGCAGCAATGCCTATGCAGGCTTTGTAGGATACTCTTTTCCCTATCCCATTCCTCCGGGTTTGCACTGACAAAGGCTGAAGTATCCCCACATAATTCCCCCCATATGGAGTCAGGTGTCCTCAGGAACCAGAGTACCTTTAGAAAGTATACACAGGGGGAGGAGCACCCCATTTCCAACTGCCTGGAGAAATGGCAGTGAAGGAAAGTCAGGTACAGGACTGAGGCCAAGACAGTGGCTGCTGATCGAGAACATTTCAGAGGGTAAATCAATTTGTCATTCCCACCTGGGCTTCACTAAAAGATTCTTTCAGCTACTCAGTAGAGAGCAGCTGGAGGGAGATCAGTGTTCAAATATGAGCATTAAAAGAACCACAACAAAAATCTCCTTACAAAGCAATTTCAAAATGCGGAATTTAGGGACTGATGTTTCCAAACCCCAGGAACAGAAACTCCTATGATTTACTCTGTGCACTGCCTTGTCCAGTAACATCTCACTGCAAGAATAGGTGACTCATTTGAGGGACAGGGTTGTTCTTTCAGCAGAGTTTTCAGGTAGATCCATGACAGGTTAGCTGCAAGGTAAGAGACCAGGACTGTGAGCTGACCAAGACAAGGCAATCCCAGGATCTCACCTACCCAGGCACAGCCAATCTAGTCTGAGACTGTGCTGCAAGTCTGGCATCCAGTGAGGACCATGAAATACCTTGCAGCATAAAAACTCATGAGCAATAATTTCAGTCTTAAATGAAATAGCATTTAATCTTTCTGTACAAACTGGTATAACATCGGACACCCTGCTGGTTGAGAACTTGCAGTTAAGGCAAACGTGATTTCAAACCCAGAACTCCCAATACTATGTGAAACCAAAACTGATTTTCCTTGGTGTTTTAATCACAGCACATTAGCCTGTTCCAGATAATGTGTGATAATATGTGTGAGAACATTGTGTTTATTCATATGAATGATCTGAAGTTGTTCATGGTTGGCAGGTGGCATTTGTTTATCAGTTTAAAGTGACTGATAAATTTCCAGCAGAAATAAATACAATAAAATATTCTCAGTCATTCTTCTAGGATATGGCTCTGTGAATTTCAGAATCAAACAGTTAGGAGGATACCCTGATTTTATTATTTGTAGTAGTCATAGTGACTCTAAGACAGTTTGTGAAATTTTGCACTGAGATCTGCACAGACAATTGTAAGTATTTTTTGTCCATGCTTCTACTCAAAGAAGGTCTGTTTGTCCCAGATTTCAGGTAATTAAAATTCAGGTAATCCCAGTATTCAGGACATCATCTGCCTTGTCCATCAAGGACCAAACAGGAACATTGAGCATTAATAGCCAACTCTACAGTGACTGCAGGCAGGTACCCCCCATGAACCTACCAAAAGCAGCAGTTCTGTTCAGTAGTACCCAGCAGGGTCTACTGGGAGCATCCAAAATGAAGCCTTCAGCATGTTGCCAGTTGTGAGCCTCAGAGGCCTCCATGAGGTCACTTGCACTGAGCTGAAGTTGAAAATTTCACAAAAGCATATTCTATTTCTCATTGTAATCTTTTCAGCATAAGGTGACTTTATAAAAGAAGGGTGAAACATAACATTTTCTAACAACGAGTAATAACCACCTAAAAACTTGGTTTCAATGGTGTAGACAGAGAAATGGGCAAATATTTGTGGTATGACCTACAAATTCCCTGATCAATTTGACAATCCCTAGCATATCAAACTGTCATGGATAGAATGACGCACTTCACCAATAAGAAAGAAGTAGGAATATATTAATGTAAAACAGTGATTTTATAAAGTTTGTTAGTAAATGCAACAGTGATTTAACAAGATCTGATGGTGAAGTGCACTAGACTTTTCACTGCATAGAGATCAGGGTCAGACAAAACCATCAGGGAGACTCTCTCATTGAGTCATGAGGTTCAGAAAGGATCCCTTGTGTTCTAAAATCGTTTTCAGAAAGAAGTCTAGATGCATCTGGATCCAGACTTAGCTCCAGACTTGATCAGTGGTTTATGTCTAAAGGATTATATATACACAGTCAATCCTTTGTACCACTTAGCTAAGATTTCAAAGTTTAACATGCTAAAAATCACTTACTGAGGATCTGTTGCTGCAAGGAGCCTCTCAAGCTCAAGCAGTAATCTTGAGAGGCATCATTACTCAAGGGGAGATCCTGGTGTGCAGCTCACTGCCATGCAGGATAGCTCAGTAAGCCCTGGGCTGCCCGCTGTTCATAGAATAAGATAATTGACTCAGAGTGACGTTTGCATACCACTACAGCAATTTGGCTTGAGTCAGCCCTTGACTAGTATTATGGTTAGGGTTAGGTGGTGCACATTGTTCAGATTAGCCCTTGGCTATTGCTGTTATCAATCTCAGGGTAACTGGTCATCATGACCCAGACACACCCATTACCACCACCACTGATGTTAATCACTTGTGCAGAGTTAGGAAGTAAAGGTCAGGTTGGGTGCAGGGAGCACACCACTACATAAACTCTTAGATGCTCTAAAAATGAGGAACTGGGTGTGTGACTGCATTTTAACTGGTGTTTTTTATCCCATATCTTACAATTATATAATTATATGATAATGTAATTGTATAATAATACATTTATTTCAGTATTTGTCTGCTGACAGCAAAGCATGTCTGTAAACATGAACCATCCAGAATTTAGAAGACTAGGCTGGAGCATTTCTGGTTTATATCACACAATACATTTTCTCAAACCCCTCTGCTTTTCAATTCCCAACCTAAACTTCCTGGAAGTTGGAGATTGGCAGAAATGGAGATGCTGACATGCAGATTGTTGTTTCTAAGACTTGCCTCTAGTTTTATTCAGTTATTTCAGACCATGGTAGGACCTGAGAGGATGATGACAATCTGTCATTTTTAGTGAAAATGTAATAGGGGATTTTTATTGTAGGATATATCAAGGACTTTGAAAAGAATGAACAAAACATGTACTGAACAAATTATCTGTGGTCTTTTGGTGTCGCTTAGGTCTGCCTACTGTGCATACTCCTGATTTAAGAAAGTTGCATGGAGAAGGCTTCCCTATACAACGTGGGGTGCCGTGGGTGCTGCTGATCACACGAGGTATGCCCAAGCTGTGGGGCTATTTTAAATCCTCATTGGAAATACAGCCTAGTGTAGCTCTAAAAGGATGTAGGGCTCAATACATAGCAGTTGCACAAAGTAGTTATTAAAAAGTTATTAATGTGTTGGCTACCAGGATATTTCTAAGTTGTTAAGGTCATGCGTGAAAAATCCCAGGTCGGTAACACTGCCAAATATACTTCTCCAGTTTTCCAGCAACTAATTCTATTTGAAGTGTAGAAAAAGTCACTCTGCATCTCACTCTCATTTGTTATCAGCTATTCAACTGCCAGCTTTTCTGTTTATTTTATCAAATATAATCTAGAGGGGGTTTTGGTTTGGTTTGTTTTTTTACCTACCTAATTTTTTTTCATGCTGAGTAGCTTAATAGCTTTAGATTTCTTGATAATAACATCCAGTCCTCCAGAACTGCTGAAATTTTACTGAAGAAATAACTTTCAGTCAATTGACATCTCAGTCTTTCAAGAAACTTTATTTTTATTAACCGTCTATAATCTTTCATAGGGTATTACTTCACCTGCTTTACAAAACTGGTTTTAAGCAGATAATTAGCTGATAATAATGACTATGGCAATTAGAAATATCAGACATCTGCAGTAAGATGACTGTTGATCACATAAGAATTTTTTGAAAAGCATCACCCAAGGAGAGTTCAGCATAATTTCCAGTACCTTAGGTGGGCCTACAAAAAAGATGGAGTGGGACTTTTTACAAAGGCATGTAGGGATAGAACAAGGGGGAATGACTTTCAACTGAAAGAGGGTAAATTTAGATTAGATATTAGGAAGAAATTCTTCACTGTGAGGGTGGTAAGGCACTGGCACAGGTTGTCCAGAGGAGTTGTGGCTGCCCCATCCCTGGAAGTGCTCAAGGCCACATTTCTCCTCTAGCAGCATGATTCATCCACAAGACTGAAATCTGCAAGTGTCCTTGTTTCAGCTGCGATAGAGTTAATTTTCCTCCTAGTAGCTGGTGCAGTACTGTGTTTTGGTTTTAGTCTGAGAAAAACACTGATAACAAGCTGATGTTTTAGTTGTTGCTAAGTAATGCTTACTGTGATCAAAGACTTTTCAGTCTCTTGTATTGTTCAAGTAAGGAGCAGCACAAGAAGCTAGGAGGAAGCAGAGATAGGATGCCTGACCCAAACTAGCCAAAGGGGTATTCCATACCACAGCACATCAAGCCCAGTATAGAAACTGGGGGGAGTTACCTGGAAGGGACCAATTTCTGCTCGGGTCAGGCTGGTTATCTGTCTGTGGGTGGTGAGCAATTGCATTGTACATCACTTGGGCTTATTGGGTTTTTTTTCCCTTTTCCCTTTATATTTATGTTTATGTTCTCTCACCTTGGTATTTCCTTTATAATTATTAATATTATATTTTACTTTATTTTAGTTATTAAACTGGTCTTATCTCAACTTGTGATATTCTTTTCTACATTCTTTCAATTCTCCTCCCCATCCTGTCCTGGGAGGGGGTAATTTGGAGTGCGAGTGAGCGGCTGCATGGTGCTGCGTTGCCAGCTGGGTTCAAACCATGACAAAAAGGAAATATTAACAACTATCTTTATAGACAGTTGCTTCCTCACTTTTCAAATAAAACAAAAAAAAAGAACACAAAAAACCAAACCAAAATCAAACAAAAACACCAACCAACCAACAAAAAAAAAAAAAAAAAAAAAAAAAAACAACCAAAAACCTGAACAAGAATACAAAAGAGCCATTTGAAAGGGCAACGTACATTTCCAAATGTACAATATGTGGCGAGCCGTTAATTATATCCAATTTCACTAACTGGTGTCATTGAACAAATCCACCTTGGTAAGATTAAAATAGCCTTACAGTGGTCCGAAATAAATACCAACATGCACTTAAATCACTTGTCTTTTTTTTTTTTTTTTCTTTTCTTTGCGGCTTCAGACAACAGAGGAGGGAGCTGCTGGGAAAGAAGGAAAAATCAAATATATAAAATTTCTCCCTTCTGAGAAAGAGTGTTGGAGTAGTTCACAGTGTTGCAGCATTAAGGATAGAACTCGTTTGTTAATGATTTCTTGTTGGTTTTATTTTATTCTTTTTTTAATTAGAATTCCTATGACTATCATAGTGAGATTGTTTAGCAGAATAAAATAAAATCTATAGCTTAATCCTTTTTCTCCCAGGTTTATGTTTTGGCATAACCCCAGTGATTTCAGGAGAGGGAATAGTAGCAAGTCAAAGATTACCATAGTCATTATAACCTTTACATAAAAGCAGTATATCAAAATGTAAACTCTGCCTGTGCCAAGTAGACATTAACGAGTAGTGTATGGGAAGATTAAATATAAATACATATAATTACAGCTTGCTAGTGACAAGAAATTATTCGTTTCTTTCTTTCTCAGAGGGCATTGATCCAAAATACAAAGCAGAAAAAAAAGTATATCTCTAATCCTGCAATCACAATAGGACTTGGAGAGCTACAAGCTATCAGTCAGAAGTCAGTTGAATACATATCACTGCTAATGCCCTCAGCCAGTTCTATTTTCCCCCTTCTAGATAGAAATTAGTCAGAAAATTGCTCTGAAACTGGAATTTAAAAATTGTAGTAAGAAATAGCTTCAGATAATTTATGTTTTAAAAATAGAAATTGTGGAAGAGAAAAAGTTGTAGGAAAAAAAATAACTACAAATCAAGTACAAAGAATAAATCTCTGTTTGCATTCATAGGCAGGACAGAAAAATGTGTTTGTGAAAGAAATTATTTAAATGTTCTATATTACATTTGATTGGAGGGGAAAAATTCATTTCTTCCCCCGGAGGGAAAAAGCTAATATGCAACTAACTGCAGTAAAAACAGAGCCATTCCAAGCTGACATTTGCAATTAAAAAGAGAAAATATTTAATGGAAGCTTGTGAATACTTCACCATGGAAAAATTGCTTTTAGCCTTTAGAAAATTTTTATTGTAATTTGCTTAAACTATCTGTGCGCAGTCTTTGTATTACATGTGAAGTGAACACTGCTATTCCTTGAAGTAGGGATGGACTGGCCAAAGTAGTGTTTAAAGATGCTGTAGCTTGGCAGCTAATCGAAGGAATGAAAGTTTCATCCAACCAGTCCCGTTCATGCTTTGGCATCTATTGACACCTGCAGGTATCCTCAATCAACTCCAAGCCATCTATTCCAGTTTAAAATGAAGTTATGGATTACTACCTCCTGAACTTTTAAAAACATGAGTAATTTGTAGTGCATGCGTATTGCAACCATTATGCATCCCTCCCTATGCAGCAGTTTAAATAGAAATTGAAGAATTACATCAACTTCAGCCCCATACAGCTGCCACATTGCGTTCATATGTGGACTTCTGCAACCTAGCACTCTAAAGCTTATTTTAACAGTGCACATTTTTCTCTCTGTTTAAAATGTGATCATTCTTACCAAAAACCAATGCTTTTATTTATTATTTTTTTTTCTGCCTGCGTAGGTTCACAACGGTTACAAGATGAGTTTGAATTAAGCTTATTGGAGATATTTGTGCAGTACTGGGTTGTCTGAATGTTTTATCCAGCCACAATGGATCTATTTAAAACTTGATAAAATCTAAATGAGGGATGAAAAATGAATTTATTTCACAACCTCTGTTCACCAGAATATGAGATAGTTGATCAGAAATATGAAAACAGTTGAAATAAATCCTACTCTGCCTGTATGGCAGATTTATGTTTTTTTTTTTTTTTCTAAAGTGGTAGTAAATGTGAAAACCCACAAATGTTCCTTCTTTTTTTTTTTTCTCTCTCTCTCTCTGCTTGCTTTTTATTTTGGTAACACATTAAATCTTTGTCAGCCACATTTATTTAACAATGTATTTTCCTATTAACTAATGGTTTTAAGAGATGAAAACCATCCATTTTGATTATAGGGTGTTGAAGCAGGCACTAACTCTTACTTTAATTCTGATAGCATTGCCTTAATGAAACAAAGGTGGTTGAGAACACAGGTCATCACTGCGAGCCAGTGCAAGTTGCTGATGCTCAGGGTGACTGCAATAACTCCTCACTTCTGCTACTTTTCACAGCCGGGTGACCTTCAGTGACTCCCAAGTTCATGTTGGTGGCACGGAGGGTGATGCGGCAGCACAACTGATTAAGTCCGTAAATCCAAAAAAATCGGGGAACTGTAAAAAAGTATTGCAACACTTTTGCAAAGGAAAGGTAAGTAAGAACACTGCGAGGCAAGCAAAATATCACAATGTGGCAACAAAAGAAGCTCAGTCGTGCAGGATGGCCAGCTATACAGGGACAACAACGAGACGCTGGTTCAGTGGTGAGGAAACTATCAGAGATTCACTGTCCCCTCTTCTCTGCTCCTACACCAACGCTTCTCTGCCTGTACACAATAAAATAATCAGAATTTAAAAAAAAAAAATCAGGCCAGTAATAAAAAAACATTTTATTTGACATTTCAGTAGAGGGTAACCTAATTTATATTGAAATAAATCTACAGTTTGAATAGAGATGAGCCAGAAACAGATTTCTTGTGGTGGTATTTGGGACCTTGGATGTTTTTCCTCCCAGATTAGGATTAAAAGTAAAAATCTATAAATTTATTGAAAAATCATAATCAATAAACAGATTTATACCAGGTCTCGTAAAAGAATTTCTTCTATTATCTTCAAAACTGATGAAAAAGGTGTTAACCTTCTTGGTTTTCTTCTTAATTAGTACACAATAACTGAATTACAAACCAAAAAGAAGTTGCTTCAAATTACAAACAATAAGTTTCATGTAAGACATATCAGAAGAATCATTAAGATCGAAACTATATCTTTTTCTTAACCTAAACACCGATAAAAATTGACCTTTATGTTATTCATCAGGAATAGCCGTAACTGTTATTGTGAGCTCGACAGTAGACCAGGAACTCGGATTGTGCTTTTAAACAACTACTCTTTGTTTTCCCATTCAAGCATCCACCATACTTTCTTGGTCTTCATGCCAGCACATCTATCAAGTGCAGCTCCTGCCCAACAGCTGACAGATGTGACAAGAGAGCTCTGAACACCACACAAAAGCCAGACATGAGCTGCCTCTGATGCTCTGTCTTTCAGATCTGCAATTCTAAGCCAAGCAACAGCTAAAGGCCTGATTGGATCCTAAAATATGCACCATTTTAATGGTAATTTATGAGTCAGCTACTTAAAATGTTAACCAAGTTACAGTATTTATATAATTTCTATCGTGATTTTGCATTGTAACGCTAGCAGTAATACGCAAGGTCACAATACAATTATTTTAAACATTTCTTATTCTAAAGCCTGTTTAAGTTTTCTGCTTTAAAACTGTAATTAAAGCTTTCAGGGAAATCCTTTCTTACTCTCAAACTCTTTTCTTATTTTCTTCATATTAGTCAAGTCCTCCTCTCACTTCTCAGTTGCCTATACCATATCCCACGTAAGAACCTGAAATACAGATTTCTCTCCTACACCTGCAGCACACCAAATCTGGAAATCAGTCTAACTTAAGAGTCTTGTGAGAATTGATGTGCCAATTCAGTATTTTCCTTTCATGGTGTGTCCTTACTCGTACCAAGCTTTTCATACTTTCTCATTCATATACTCAAACGGATGGTCTACAAACATATTTTGGAGAGCTCATCTGTGTGACAGAGTCATGGAGGTGACACAAAAAGATGCTGGTAGAAAAGGGGCTATCTGGGACTCGGCATACTGGAGAGCGATGAGATGGGAACAGCAAGCAATGGAAGCCATTGTTACCTGGTCTAACATAGCTATTGTGGAGAAATACCTTTTTATTTGCAATAAGAGTCGAATTATGAAAGATGTGCCTATAGTATATGTATGATAATTAGTATTTTTTATGAATGGTTTCTATCATTTTTATGAAGTTTTCTCTCCTATGAGTAATAGGAAAGTAAAAAAAAAAAAAAAAAGAAAATCCATTAAAATGGTTTTTCTCTCTCACAACTGCTTTATTTGCATGTTATTTTAAAGATTATGTAGCAGTTTCATGTTTTTCTGATTTCTGAAAATTTTCAGTTCATGAAGAATGTACTGCTGAGGGTTAAATTCAGGCCATTTAATTTTGTGGACATGCCTGAAGGTTGAATAGTCCTATGAGGGTACCTGCCTCCTTTCTCTTCTCTTTATTTTGAGCTTTGTAATTTTCTGTACCCATATGCTGAGTGGCATTCATTGCTGGCATTCCTCATGAAGTTGGAAACACATGGAACAATTTACTAAGTCAGTAACATGCCAGGGCCTTAACATTGCTCCTTTTAAATGATTCATGTGTGATCTGGTCCCTTTAAGTCTAAAACCATTGCTCAGCTTATACTCCAAACCAAACATTTCTCTCTCCAAACAGAAAATATTAAAACCCATCACCCACCTCACCATGAAACCCAAGGTAAAGGTAGTTACTTATTTCAGTTCTTACAAAGCATGTTTCTAAAAAGTGGTTTCCTCCCCAACTGTTCTTTGTATGGCCCTGGTTATTGAATTAAAGCAAACTTCTCAAAAATAAATTAATTTAGTGTACCAGATGGCCATCTAAAATAGCATGTTTTTTAGCTTACTGTGTAGCAGCCAAGCTGATTTAAATCAACTAGAAGAGAGGTACACTTTAATCAGGTCAGTTGACAGTTATTAGATCAAACCTGGTTGAAATTCAGAAATTTAGGGAAAACAAATCTGCTAAGAATACAACATTTTCCTCCCACAGCGACCCTATGGATAAAACTTTTAAGACATTAAAATTATTCTGGTTTGGAGAATAAGATTTAGTAGACATGTCAGGCTTTTATTTTACTGTTTAGCCTCTGTGACTTTGTTTGAGTGTAAAAGGTATCACATAAAACCAAGCACCATGGAACAAACAGAAGACAGAAAAGGTCCAATTCTTGGCTGTCTTGCATTAGTCTTTTAAAATTGTTCAAACTAGACATAAAGCACTACAAAGGCAAAATAGCTGCATTTTATACTTGGCTTGCACAGTTGTAAAAGGAAACAAAGCTGAAAGAGGGGAATTTGTGCAGCAAAAAGGATATATTTCTTTCTGGAGTTTGAGCTACCTGTGCTATCATTAACTTTAAACTTTCTTTTCATAAAAATGTTTGCTAAGTATAGAGGTAAGTTACAGGCGAGTTTAATGTGCCACCTGAGATGCCCCTGTCAGTGTCTTTTAATTAAGATATTCTTCATGGCTCTGAACTGTGGAACAACAGCTGGATTTTATCCTCCAGGTAGGGAATGAAATCTTTCTCTCTTATTGTGCAGCTGTTGTGTACAAATCTGGTTCAAAAATAGATTTTCCAGCCTGTGGGACAATTCCAAAACTTTAATATCATTTTCAATTCAAAATCAAGATGAAAAGGTACAGTTCAGAAGTATTTTGGGGAAAGCATATTCAGGAATGGGACCCGTTTGGAAAGAATGGATTTTTCCCAGTTAAAATGGGATTATTAAATATTCATCTTATTAAAGAAGAGCAACCAAACTCAGAACTTAGATCATTCAGATAATCTGAGACCCTTAACTCCCTGCAGCCCATAGAAAAGCTTTGACTCTGTCCTAGGAACTTCCAGAAGTCCCATCACCAGGAGTTATTTAGGCTTGCTATTGCTCTAATTTTCTTAAACCTTTCCTAGGGAACTTAGAATGAATTGACCTGACAGGGAGTCTGTGCTCAACAGAACATTGATATTTATTACCACCTTATCCCTCTGCTTTTTCCTTTATCAAATCCTCTCAGTATGGCATGGAAGTTCCTTGTGGTATAAGTTCAGCTGAAAACCAGGAACAGTGTAAAGCCACCAGGAACTGCCAGACTATGGATCTAATTTGATCAGTCATGTGCTTCTAGTCCCATACAAGACAGAAAATGCATGCAGTTTCTTTAAAGATCTATCTATTTAATGACAGCATTATGTTTAAAAGTCAGTATTTACCTGCAGCCTTTATTTCACAGAGTCGTAGAATATTTCAACTTGGAAGGGATCGACAAGGATCCATAAATCCAACTCATGCGCATTTATGCATAGGATATACAGTATATTTGTCATATAGCAGGCTGTTAGAAAATACAGTGAGGTTGGAAAAGATACATTCACTAGCACGGGAGATGAAAATCGTTTCTCTTGAGGCAGATTAGACTAAATATAAGTTGCTTACATTTGATTTGGCTTACTGTAGCATGGTCTTATTAAAAATACTTTTATAGGATAAGCTTATGTTACAGATTACCATTAAACCACACTTCCAAACTTTCTTGTCAAAATAAAAAACAAATAAACAAAAAAAAAAAAAAACACAAACAAAAAAAAAACAAAAACAAAAACAAAAACAAAAAAAAAAAAAAACAAAAAAAAAAAAAAAAAAACAAAAAAAAACAAAAAAACACAACTGTGTGGAGCTGATTGATGACAGACTTTTCTGTCAACACCAAGCAAGCACCTGTGTGTGCTTCCACAATTTGTCAAGGTCATTCCACTCCTCGCTGGACTGCATGCTGAGCCTTGGCTCTACTTGAACAAACTATAAAATTAGGGGCATAAGCAAAGGGTTCATCAGTGGATGCATATGGCAGGGTTGTGCTCTGAACCAAATACCCAGAAAAGCTGAGCACAGAGCATGCAACAACCATGTCACCAGCAGTCTGGCAAGTCTGCACTTGTATCATACAAATGTGCAATACTCAAAAAAGCACTAGCTCATTGGAAACCCCAGCATTTTTCCCTCCAGTTCTTCAAGTGTTGCTGTTGTGCACATAGAGTTGTGATAGCAGGAGTGAGAGTCCAAATACTCGTTTATATTTTATCTATTTACTTCTCTTTCCATTTTTAGCTGCACTCATACTTGTGATTTGCAATGTTTCAGCCACTTGTAAGTCAAAGGGAGCTGAAAGCTGTAGCACAAAACAACATAGAATCATAGAATCATAGAATAGTTAGGGTTGGAAAGGATCTTAAGATCATCAAGTTCCAACCCCCCTGCCATGGGCAGGGACACCTCCCACTAAACCATGCCATCCAAGGCCATGTCCAACCCCACCTTGAACGCCGCCAGGAAGGAAGCATTCACAACTTCCCCGGGCAACCCATTCCAGGGGAGAGGAGATTCAGAGCAGCCCTGCGGAGAAGGACTTGGGAGTGTGGGTTGATGAAAAAATGAACATGAGCCAGCAGTGTGCGCTTGCAGCCCAGAAAGCCAACTTTATCCTGGGCTGCATCAAAAGGAGTGTGACCAGCAGGTCGAGGGAGGTGATCCTGCCCCTTTACTCTGCTCTTGTGAGACCTCACTTGGAGTATTGTGTGCAGTTCTGGTGTCCTCAACATAAAAAGGACATGGAAGTGTTAGAACAAGTGCAGAGGAGGGCCACAAGGATGATCAGGGGACTGGAGCACCTCCCGTATGAAGACAGGCTGAGAAAATTGGGGCTGTTCAGCCTGGAGAAGAGAAGGCTGAATGGAGACCTCATAGCAGCCTTCCAGTATCTGAAGGGGGCCTATAGGGATGCTGGGGAGGGACTCTTCATTAGGGACTGTGGTGAGAGGACAAGGGGTAATGGGTTTAAACTTAAAGAGGGAAAGTTTAGATTGGATATGAGGAAGAAATTCTTTCCTGTAAGGGTGGTGAGGCCCTGGAATGTCTTGCGAACCAAATGCTTCAAGCGGGTCTTAATCATTAGACTACATTTAACTTTGGACTATTCATATGCATAAAAGATTACAAAATCAGAGCATTGTTTAATTAATATCATAATCAGCCACAATTTCTGGGCTGTTGTTTCTAAGAATAAGCTTAGTCTGGTAAGAGAAACAGGCACAATAACCTTACTTTTTGGGTAGTATCTTTGAAATATAATCCCTGATGCAACTTTTTTTTGGACAGCTCAGAAACCTCTTCCCAAGTCTTTGAGGGGAAAAGCAGAAAAATCTACCAATTTTTCTAGAGACATAAACGACAAATATGTATCCAGAAATATTCAGCGTTTGCTGGGGTTTCTTTGTTTTGTTTTTTAATACAATATCTAAATAAGGTGAAGACTAATAAAATGAGTTAACAAACTATTTGTTACAATTGATATCTCTCTGTGTGAATGGGACTTCCAAGTACTAGAAAGTACAATTTCAGGTTTACAGTGCTGTAATAACTATAAATACCTTCTGGGCCACTTACTCTAAAATAGACTCTGTCCTAAAATACAACAGCCAGCTACTTTTTCTGTCAAGGGTAAAAATTAAATCTAGTTGCAGTCATGCTCCATAAGGTACTTTTTCTATACTGGCCTTATCTAGAAATTTTCCTGAAAACTAGCAGAAGATAAATCTGTGTAGCAATATCTGTAGTGAATATTATATATGTCTCACACAAGAATGCAGAGTGCAGAACATAACTTGTATGTTACTGAGACAGACTTACCATAAGATAATTATGAGTTGCATATGATCATTTCATTTAAACACTAGTATTTAGGGACTAAGCCAGGACTAGAGTATTGAAGTTACCACTAGTTTATCTAGGGTGAAAGCCATGAGCCTTGGAGCTCCCTGAGCCCACAGTTTCACTCTGGTTTCATCAATGAGAAAAAGAAGCCACAACAAATAAACCCCAGGAAACATCATTTGCCTCTGCTCCAGCAAGATTTTTTGGCATGAGTTTACTTTAATTTGGACATTTCCAGTAGTTATGTGCATGCCTGAATGTTTTCTTGTACTTCTGTTTAGCAGAGACTTGGGGCAATAGAAGGATCCAGCACCAGGTCTGTGCACTGCTTAAGACACCTATCTCTAAATTAGGTCTGAGAGAGGATTAGAGTTATGGCAGCTCTACCCATGGGTTCATTTCACTTGCTGAGTGATCGTGAAGCTATTTCTGCTAAATATTTTGGTTCTCCAGACTGTTTTAGTAGGATTAAAATAGTTAATAGCAATTTATTCTCTCATATCTCCCACCAAATTACAGAAAGCTTGCTAATGGCAATATGAAGAGATGAAATTTATTTGCTACAATGATGGTTATCTTTATGCTAAAATGTTTGGGATGTTTTGGTAAACCACTTTGTCCTTGTCGTGGTTTAAACCCCTCATGCAGTCTCTCTCCCACTCACTCCCTCTTTCTTCCCCCCAGCTCCCAAGGAGATGGGGAGGAGAATCAAAAGAATGTAACTCTCTCAGGTTGAGATAAGAACAGTTTAGTAACTAAGGTATAACACAAACCACTACTGTTACCACTACTACTAATAATAATGACAAGAGAAATACAAGGAAAGGAATACAGTCGCTCACCATCCAGCCCGACCAAGCAGTGCACCCCCACCAGTAATAATAATGACAAGGCAAATACAAGGAAAGGATACCACTGCTCACCACCCAGCCCGACCAAGCAGTGCACCCCCCCACAGTGCACCCCCACCGTTCTGGGTCTCTGCTCTCCATTTCTACATCCTGGACATGACGTGCCGTGGTATGGAATAACCCCTTTGGTCAGTTTGGGTCAGGTGTCCTGTCTCTGCCTCCTCCCGGCTTCCCCTCCTCCCTGGAAGAGCATGAGACTCAGAAAGTCCTTGGCCAGCCTAAACATTCTAACCAGTAACTGAAAACACTGGTGTTATCAGCACTGTTCCCAGGCCCAAAATCAAAAACACAGCGCTGCATCGGCTACCAAGAAGGAGAAAAATGACTGCTGCTGCTGAACCCAGGACAGTCCTACAAGTCTAATTAAATTAATGCTAATTTCATCAGTTTTTATGTAAAAACCTGAAAACTCTTAAAACAATCCCAAAATACTAAACCATGAGCCTCATGCAATGGAAATATCTATTTCTACAATGTAAGTTTCTTTGAAAGCTACAAGGCTTCTTGCATTTACTGTAAATTACATTGCTTTTCAATGTCATGGTTTGTATATATACACATATATAAATAAATCACTTATATGAAGAAATGAGACTAGCAGGCAGGTATCAATTGTTTTGATCCATTTATATGAAGAAATGAGACTAGCAGGCAGGTATCAATTGTTTTGATCCTCCCAAAATGGTTACTCATTTTATAATACATTTTAAAAAAAACCCAGCACTTCCATTTTTCCTAGAAGGGATATAATTCATGTGTTACAAATATTCCTTCTCATGGAAGCATTTTTTTTTCTTCTAATTAAAACAATTTCAAGGTACAAGTAAGAAGAAAATACAGCTTTGCATTGCTTTGTGGTTTAAAAGTATAATGCTTCATACCATTAATTTTATGTTCCATTTCTAGAAAAAATGAAAGTTGACATGAAAGATTCTTCCACTCAAAAATGTAATTATTACATTCCTTAAAAATACACATGTAGACCAACTAGCTAAAGAAATCTATGCAATACTGCAATCTAGAAATGATCACAGAATCACAGAATCACAGAATAGTAAGGGCTGGAAAGGACATCAATTACAGTAACAATTAGTCAAGCAGAAAGAAAAAGAAAACAGTAGGATACCAGTGTACAAACTTAATTGCTTAGATTTCTTAAATTTCTGAAGTGAAAGGTAATACATTAAAGACCTTAATTAGTTATTGATTTAAATACATTTAGTCCCCTTGTGACTATGCAGTGTTTACTAAGGGTTCTGATGTAAATTAAAAGCAATGAGAAAAAAAAAACAAACAAAAAACAAATATTTTTGTACCCTTGGTTATAAGAAAGAAAGTAAAATTAAAGTCTCATTCACAGAGAAGTTACATTATTTTGAAACATGTTATTATTATTGCACTGAGACCCTCATGCTATTCATTGGGAAATAACTGGCTGTTGACATGGAGCCAGGTACAGTAAACATCCAGGTTGGGGTGCAATTATCAGTTACATGCTTTCACAGTGTCAAAATCACAACATTTAAGAAACTATAATTCCCTGAAATAATGGAAACAAAGAGCACTGAAACAGTGAAGGGCAATTTCCTAGGAAAAAAAAAAAAAAAGAGTAAAACTCCTACATTTCTTCTTGCTTGCTTGAAAGCAGATACATGGACTGGCAAAAAGGTCACCAAGCAGCCTTTACCAATTTCATTAGCTTTTTGTCACACTTGGCGTGCACTGGTAGCACACAAACAGCAGGTCAAGGTGTGAAGTTATTCCCCTCTACATGGAGCCATAACATCCCGCCTGGACTAACTTGTCAGCTCTGGGGTGGGAAATGATAAGAGGCAGTGGATATAAGGTCCAATCACAATCTTGTGATCTCCACCCACTTCAATAAGGCAATGAGAAATGTGATCAAATCTGGGGGTTAGTCCTGCATTGGGTGGAGCACTGGGGTCACTTCCCCAAATTTTCCTTGGGAAAGGTTCTGTCCTTCCAGAGTGAAAACTTGCCAAGCAACTGAATAAGCCGGGCTGAACCCATACTGATTAAATAAAAAAAATAGTGATTAAATTAAAAAATGTAAATCATTAAAATAAATAAATATTTTAAAATAATTAAAATTTGAAGATAAAATGTAAAGAAAACTTATAAAAAATTTTTTACCTTCAGCTCCCTCATTTCTCTGTTCCCAGTGTCTAGCATTTTCTTTGATAGTGCTGTCACATATTTTGAGCTTTCTCTCTGATGTGTGATTTGACAAGTGCCCTGTACTTTGGATGCTTCTTTGATGGTAGGATGGTTTAATATTCTAACAAGCATACTGTAAAAAAATATAAGCATTACATGTTATTTGACATGGAATCATTTTACAGATGCATTCAGTTGTGAAGGGGGAAGTTATTGTAAATCACTATCACCAAACCAATGTGAATTGCTACTAACAAATTGTAGTGACAGTTGCCTAAGTGACAGCTATTGTCTCTATTGCATCATTTCTTCATGCATAGTTTTTCTGTGCTACAGCTTTAAGCAGCACTGAAACAGTTTTTTCCATTATGGAAAGGTGCTTGAACCTTCTCTTTGGTTGAAGCTTATTTTATGTGCTGCCTGAATACAACAGCTGAAGTGTAGAAACTAAAAGAAAGAAATTTATACACAGAAGTTGGACAGTATCTTCATCGAGTATCAGCTGTTTTTACAAATGTTTGTTTCTCTCCTTATCAATCTTTAATTTAAAAATATTTGATTGTTTCTAAAATAAAGTATAAATTTCCTATTGGTTTCAATATTTGCAGCTATTTCATGATTTTCCCCCTTTTCAGTGCATGGTACTCATGCATGTCACCAAATCACGTGGAATTGCAAACATGGTGTTACCCATGTTTGCACACAGCAAGTGCTGTGTACTGTCATATTAACCACGAGATCGGAGAAGCTAACAGTCACTTTGGATTGACTTCTGGGAGTTATTAGTGCTCTTTTCCGTAGAAGTGCTATCGAGTTGCTAATGGTATTAGTTTTCCCTGATTTAAGGTTTCCCGCAGATCTTAGCTAATGTTTTGGTGCTTATTGACATTGTTCCATGAACTACTACTCATTTAATTAGCTAGAAGTTTGTTTTAGATTAATTATGATATGAGGAGCTTGACATTCTCCATCTGGAGCAGTTTTCAGTTGTCGCCTGCTGGGGTTGAGCCATTTGATTCATAAAAAGTCACTGCATTTACTAAAACATATCATTTCCAGATTCAGCTTTTCCTGTTAGGGCTGCTACTGCAAGGGCTAAACGATGCTCCTGAATTGCATCCTGTGCTACCCACAGATTTCACTGCAAGAAAAGGAGGTGACAGGATAGCAGTCATGTGGTTCTGTGGCTGAGTATCTGAGGAGCAATTCAACTCTATTGTTTTCATCTTTTTTCATTTTCCCACCCTGTTAAACAGAAATACTCAAAAAACTTAGAAAGATCAAAAAAAAAAAAACAAAATACAAAAACAAAAAAAAAAGGCAAGCAGCTGGGTGTGGCCAGGAGCCCTTGTTGATGTGATCAATTAGTATTATATTGACATTGCTTCCAAAGCAGAAAATACATATTTAAAAAAAAGGAAACAAAAAGAAAAAAGAAGCCCACAAAATCCATATTGTCTATGGGCAAAAAAGATTTATGGGAGTACAGGCATTGGGAGACTCGGAAACCAGGTGTACTTTCAAACTTTAATGAGGGCAATGGCTTGGGAATGTAGCTCTGTGAATACTGAATCACGCTGTGTATACAAAACATCTTACCTGAGTACTCTACACGGTTGGATCTGTGCACTTTTTGCAAGATGCTAACTTGTGAATGTGCCTGCTACTCTTAAATGTGCTGCTGTGCAGGATTAGCTCTTCCTTCTCTCCCAGTAACTCAAATTGAGCAGACAAAAATGAATATTGCATGGTATACTTTTAGCATGGATTTGTTATATGTTTACAGCTTTCATAAATGTGTTAATTTTTTAACCTTATTATTCTAACCTTTCTTGTTAGTAGAACAATTGAATTTTCTCCTACTGGATTTTTCCAGAGGGCTATCAGAAATACTGGATTTTTTCAGGGCTATCAGAAATACTATGAACATTTCTTCTGGGCCATAGATTGGGATTTTATTTCCTAGGCCCTTCGTCTAACCCAATAATTGATGCTGAAATTAGATCATACATATTAGGAAGTTATTCCATCTCATTTTAAAGAACCTTATTGACAGTGTATGAACCACATCCATAATTAATCTGTTCCAATGCTTAATTACCCTTGCTAAGAACACAATTAAGAAATTGTCTGATTTCTGTTTGACCTTTCCTACATTCAATTTCCTTCTATTTCTGTCAAAAATTTCTGATAATGTTTCTCCCAGATTCTTTTAGTTGTATTCTAATACAAACTCTCCTCTTCCTTTCCTAGTGGTATACAGTGATAACAAAACAAAAAATAAGCAAACAACAAAGAACAGAAACAACAAACATAACATGAATTATTTTAAAAGGTGTTTGGTTTATTACAAAACAGCTGAGCGACTCAGCTTGTATCATGGCTATATTTAGACAAAATTCTAGCATTTAAAAATCAATTCCAGGGTGTTTGCTAATGCCCAGAATTTATTACTGCAGCTGTTAAGTATTGTGCTGCAGTATATCCAAGGTGCTCAACTGCTAAATCTATCACCCTTTTGGATTAGGTATGACCACTGACAATGAGAACATATGCAGGAATAAAGGCCAACATTTCACTAGGTACCACTGTATTTTCCTGCTTCACTCTTTATTTTGCAGCCACCACCACCACTATATGCATATTCTTAAGAAAACAAAGCACCTGATATCTTTTGTCTTGAAAACTCCAGGTTTTCAATCTTCTGTCAAAAGACAAAAGTTCCTGCTGTTTCAGTACTCCCAGTTGGACTTCAGGATTTCTATGAGGCTAGAAATCAGCTCATCCGGTTTCACCATCTCGTACATGCCTGTGTACCCATCTACAGTCCTCTGGACTGTAACGAGATTTCATTCAAGCCAAGAGCAGAGCCCTGAAGAATTATAACCTGCTGACTCAGGTAAGGTGTGGGCAAGACTGATGTCTGCTACTCCTGAAGCTATGTCATCATGGTTGGATTACTGATCCTTTGCAATGTGCACATTTGCTCCAGTGTGGGTGAATGCATGCAAAAAAACCCAAACCCTTTATGATACTATATGGGTGATAGAGCACATTTTGTTGTATGTATTTGCATCTCCCTAACTCCTACATATAGTTTCCATGGGAAAATTGCGGAATGCCTACGCATGTTAATTTTTAGTGCAGCAAGCAGCTAAACCTATCATCTAACAAAAATGTCCCTTTATAGCCTTGTCAATCAGTCTATAATTAGCTGAATTTACATGCAGAACAGATGGGAAATTTGGAAATGTTTCTTTTACTAAATGCATGTCAGGAAAAAAAAAAAAGAAAAAAAAGAACCATGACTTGGGGATTTAATATATATATTCGTACTGTGATGTTGAATTGAAATAAGTTCTAAAAATATACGCAATAAAATGTGCAGCAAAACATGCCAAGCATTATTAATTAATTGTAAACAAAAAATTTTTCTCCGGTATTCAGAAGAGAAAGTAAGTAAATAACATATTTCATTGTGAAAAGTAAATATCAAGTTCATGTTTAAAGTACCCTATAAGGGGAATTTTCAAAAGATTTAGGGACATGAAGGCTCTGTCATCTACAAACATGCCTGGGAAAGAGCAAGAAGGTTGGAAGTCACAAGAAAATGGTGCTTCCAGTCTTTAAACAAGTGTGTGCAGCTGCCATAACTAGCTGGGCTGATCATTATCTGCCTCAGAGGAAGCGGAATATTTTCTCTGGATTTAAAAATTTGCCCATACATCTGCCCATGCACATCATTATAGTCACTTTTTCAAGGTGTACAGTTTCCAGAGAGAGAAGCTAAAGAGGGTAAAGAAAACACAAAAGGAGCTAAACATTCAGATGGCATCCTTGATTCCCTACGTAGTGTCTGCCAAGCTGCAATGTCCTGAGAACAATGGTTTGCAGAAATATTCCATATTTATGGTCTATACTGCCATCCATTCTTCCAGCCTCTGACATTACAAGTCACTAGTAATTCTGTAATTCATGGATAAAGTGAGACTGTATATTCTGCTGTTCATTTCTCTAATTCCAGTTACCTTACAACAGTGTTCACATGCATGCTAAGCCACTGAACCACTTAGTACTAGCAGTGGGATCCCTGTGACTTTGGCCTCCAAGTGGATAACTGCTTAATATAGAATCATAGAATCATAGGGTTGGAAAGGACTTCAAGATCATCGAGTTCCAACCCCCTGCCATGGGCAGGGACACCTCCCACTAAACCATGCCATCCAAGGCTATGTCCAACCCCACACTGAACACTGCCAGGGATGAAGCATTCACAACTTCCTTGGGCAACTCATTACAGGGCCTCACCACCCTCACAGTAAAGAATTTCTTCCTCATATCCAATCTAAACTTCCCCTCTTTAAGTTTAAACCCATTACCCCTTGTCCTCTCACCACAGTCCCTAATGAAGAGTCCCTCCCCAGCATCCCTATAGGCCCCCTTCAGGTATTGGAAGGCTGCTATGAGGTCTCCACGCAGCCTTCTCTTCTCCAGGCTGAACAGCCCCAATTTTCTCAGCCTGTCTTCATACGAGAGGTGCTCCAGTCCCCTGATCATCCTCGTGGCCCTCCTCTGCACTTGTTCTAACACTTCCATGTCCTTTTTATGTTGAGGCCACCAGAACTGCACACAATACTCCAAGTGAGGTCTCACAAGAGCAGAGTAGAGGGGCAGGAGCACCTCCCTCGACCTGCTGGTCACACTCCTTTTGATGCAGCCCAGGATAAAGTTGGCTTTCTGGGCTGCAAGCACACACTGCTGGCTCATGTTCATTTTTTCATCAACCCACACTCCCAAGTCCTTCTCCGCAGGGCTGCTCTCAATCTCCTCCCCGCCCAACCTGTAGCTGTGCCTGGCACTGCTCTGACCCAGGTGTAGGACCTTGCACTTGGCATGGTTAAACTTCACCCGGTTGGCATCAGCCCACCTCACAAGCATGTCAAGATCCCTCTGGATGGCATTCCTTCCCTCCAACTTATCAACCGAACCACACAGCTTGGTGTCATCTGCAAACTTGCTGAGGGCATATATATTTATTCATTTTTTGAGACATTCACACCCTACACTTGTAGCATCCTGGTTTGGGGCTAGGGATTTCTGTAACCCCTTCATAACCTAGCCACTGTTTACCAGTACTCAGCTACTTAACATTTCTGATAGAATCTAAAAGATGATGCATGTAATTCAAGAATCATTACAGCTTTATGCATATGCTAATCCATCATAATATCACGTTTAATAGCTATTTGCTATTTTCTTTCTTTTCACGTGCTGTTCTATAGTTGTATTTTCTCCTTATTGAAGTTCTGGTTAATACTGAGTTCTCCTGTTAAGGAGATATAAGAACATAGAAACATGGCATTTTTTTCCTCTTCTTTCTCTCTGCACACTTCTAGATACCAAAATTTAGCATTCTGACAGCTCAGTTCAGAAGTGGAAGACAAAACAGTATCAGATTAGAAGGGGATAAAATGAATAAAAATCTTCAGATGAAAATTGTACCAATATTAACTATTTTGGAAAAAAAAAACAACCTTTCAGTTCCAGTAAAATGAAAATTACTTAAACACTTCCCTGAAATCACCAAAAAAAAAAAAAAAATAAAATCTTGTCAATTAAAACAGGAGTTCCTGGCAACAGGCCTTTTGCTGTGCCCCTGATCACAAAAACTGAAGCTCTCAGATGAGATGCTGAAATTCAGGCTCTCAAACCAACAAGCAAGTGTATTCATGAGCTGGACTAAGACTCATGCAGCTTTTGTTGCCCTTTGCAGAAATTCTATATCACCAAGCACTTTAGAGTGCAGTAGCTGGCACTCAAATAGCTTTACTTTTTAAATCACAGGCAATTTTGGGGCATGATGTTTCATTTTTTACTATTTTAGCTGATACCCATTTCCCCTCTCAAATAACTACAGTGGAAGCAGCAAGGTCAGACCCTTTATTAGTATGAATTACCATGATAATAAGTGGATGTAATACGATAAGTGCCTGAATTTGATTTATTACAATCAAGAAGGAAAAGAAGGGCAAAAAAATACAGCTTTGCTTATTACAAGTATTCAAATAAACACTAGTAAGATCCCAGATAGTAAGGCATTAAAGTGTTAGAACATGCAAACTGATGGACATTCATCTGTTTCTCCTTGGGCTACAAAGTCTAAACTAATTATACCTTGGCAGGCAGATTGACTGGGGGGTCCTCGGAGATGAGGTAGAAATGGATGGAAGAGACTTACTTGGCTGTTGGGTATATCAAAGCTCTGATGAAATATTATTTTTACTACCAATATAGCCAAGTAGCTCTGAGTAAAATGCCCCCCAAACCATAATTAAGAAAAATTATCAGCAAAATTGGATCTCCTAGCTTATTAAGTCCAGTCATTTGCTATGATCAGCATATTCCTTATATAATTCCTTCAAAGAGGGATCAAGTACCATCAGCCTAACTTTTACAAATAGTTAGGCTTGGACTTTTAAACACATTTAGACAATTCTTGAAGAGGTAAGAGATCATACTGCTTCTAAATAGTATCTTATTCTTGAAATAAATAGGAGCAGACCTATATAGTATAATTATGAACTTATCGTGGGAATTGAATACAATGTAACGTGAAGGAGAGACGAATTTATAAAGTCAATAATACTGCCAAAGCCTGCGTATCATGAAACTCCAGACACTATTGTGACAAACAAGTAGAAAGACGATATTCAGCAGAGAGTGAGAAAAAGGATCTGCAAGTTTGAAGCTACTGAGTTTATTTTCATAAATTACATACTGTTCCTCCTTTGAATCTGAACTCTTGATTTGTCCTTTTTGACTATAGCTAAATTTTTGGGTGGAGCTTCTCAGTAAGCCATAGATTACTAAGATGTTTCTGCTTGCAGTGATACACCATTAGAATAAGACTGTCAGGCTCCATTTCTGCATGTACTCAGCTGTATGTTTAGGTTTCATGCATGGGAAAATGAGACCAATAGGTTTAATCTGGTTGCAAAGCTAAGCCTACGTAGTCCATTGGAGAGACCTATATTAAATTAAATTATATGTATATTTCCTTGAATATCTGAAGCTCAACAACAGAAGCTTGGAATAACAACTGCAGGATTAGGCCTTGTAACATGTTGCATGTTAAATAATAGTTGTGGAAAGAACGTAGCATTTGTTTTCAAGAATAGATCATAGTAATATGAAGTTTAAGATTTTGGTTCAGAACATTATCATGTCTTTACAGAGAAGTAGGGAAAAATTAAATCTTGTGCATTAATTATTCTGTGCGTATTTAATTTGTCACAGGCAACAGGCTTTCCTCCACTTTCACATTTTTTGTGTTTAAACAGACAAAAGTAAAGAAAAACTTATGCAAAATGAGCAGAAATGTTATTTTGTGTCTATCAAAAAATGGATTATGAGGGAAATATGGTTATGAAATGTGATTAAAGTTTGAACCACTCATCACTGGAATCCAGGTGCCTACCTAAAATTAAATGCTTATGTATGGATTCCATACTGTATGGGATCCCATACTATGGGATTCCATCTGTAAGAAGAAATGCTAATTAAGTGGGGTTTTAGCAATACAGCTACAGAATTATTGTTAGAGTTGCTTAGAAGGGTACTGGTCTTCCACTCTTGAATTCTGTAAGTGGCTGATAGTAAAAGTAAAGAGGTGAAGTGGAGATGTGAAGGCTCTTTTCTGTTTGTGAGTTCTCTGCAATGATTTACTACAATCAGGGGAGCAGTAAGTCTTCAGCAACATCTGAACTTCAGTATGCTGACACGCATCACATTAAATGAAAAAAAATGATCTATTAGTATTTTCACAGTAATATATCTAGATCATCTTATTTACACATAATGCAGGTTTAGCCACATCAATTCTCAAAACAAACACCCCCTCAAACAAGCTTTGCAATGTTTTGCAAGTGTTGGAGAAGCCTAAGAGGAAATATCCAATTACAGTGTTGTACTTATGGCAGCTGATTCTGCCCTAGAATGGTATCACATGGAGTCCTGCTTCTCTTCATATCTGTCACATTAACACATACCTTTCTTCTCTCACTTCAGTGATGCTCTGACAACATGTCAGTGTAGGATCCCCTCAAATCACCTTCAGAGCAGGAGTGACTATATTTTGCAGTATAAAGCACTGTTATTAAAGAGTGCCCCACGTTCCTGATGGAACCAGCACTTGAAACTGAAAGTTAACAGTAATATGCTCTGTCACATCCCGTATCCCTCAGCCAGCTTTATCTAGTCTTAGCAGTAAAACAAAAACACAATAATCTACTCATGGAGTTTAGCCAACAGTCAATTTTGCAGAGTCAGCAGAAGAGATCATCTCCATTCTTTCCCTCCTCCAAGATGATAACCAAGCTTCAGTTTGAAAGACAATGTCAGCATAGTGCCCTGTTGGATTCTGATGATTAGAAGTTGTCTTAAAGTCTCCCGTCCTTTGGTAGGAACACAATGCAGAACCAATTCACATACAATGACTACAGCAGAAGAAAGGATTCTTCAAACCAGTATTTCACTTCAATTATGCTCAGTTGTACCATAAAAAAATGCATTCTTTCTTAATGGCACAAGTTTTTGTTTATAAAAATTGTCTTTTGATTTTATCAGATAAAATTGTACTGTCCAGAACTTCTTCATAACAATGTGTGTGCACGACACCAGAGTTTGAAAAAACAAAACTAATAGAACAGTGAAAAATAAAGAATGTTTAGATATAAACATTCTTATTTTGACATGGTGATGGAATATTTACTCATCCAAAGACCACACAGATGTGCTACCTGATATCAACACAACAGCTGATTTTGTCAGTGGCTGTTATTTGGCTATAGCATCAGGGACTCCCACTCCCACATGTATTCAGAGAGATTCCAGGTACGCAGGTATTCCAGCATGAACAGGCATTTAATCCTTTTAAAGAACAATCATGGTTTGAAGGAATCCATTCATGATTCATTTTGGATAATTTGCATAATGAAGTCATATGAAGTAGCGCAGTAATTCAAGAGGAGGTAGGGAGAAGATTGAAGGTTGCAGTTTCAGCCTGAAATCTGAAGGCTATCAAAATGCTTCATGAAATCACCAAGGATAAAATCCGTATTTCCCTACTGAGTTAAACGCAACTTGACAATGCCAATGAACTTTCAGAGAAATGACAGACAAATTACAGCATGTATGTACTAAGCCATGTTGAAACCTTCATTTCTAAAAGGCATCCTGTCAGGAGTTGTAAATACTATGGACTAACACCAAAAGATTTTCTTCCTTCTTCTTATAGCACGCATTTTCAGCTTAAAGACTGCTTATAGGCTGTGCAGATTATTCAGTGGATTGCAAATTAAATACATTTTGACCAGGAAGCAAGTAAGGAATACCAAGGTATTTCTGGCCACAGTCAGGAAAGGATTGCTGCTTGTTTCTGGAGATCCCCGCTAAGAGACTATCCCTTCCCAGACTGTCCCAGAATAAGTCTTACATATTTTATGTGTTTGAGGATTGGTTTTGTTTTGTGGAGTTTTATTTATTTACTGCTTTTAGCACTTGTTCTCTGAAAGCCATGCAAAAATAATCAGCCCACAGTTAGATTTGTGTCTATGTGAAGGGTATTCAGATAAGATGCATGACTAGAGCAGGATTTGTTTTATACCCTCTCAAGCTGAAGCTGCGAGAGGCTGAGGCACAGCAGGCTAGGTTACGCTACCAACTTCTACACCAGCTTTTACCATATTATCACAAGCTCTCACTGCAGAGAGGAGAGATAAGGAAAGGCACTGCAGGCTGAGCCTCTAAAAGGCCATTTAGCATATGTACCATTCATTCTTCTGCTAATAGTCTACTGCCTACTAATAGTACTACCTACTAATCCTCTACTCCCTGTCCAGTTGCTGTCCCTTACCATTTACCACCCCACAGCTGCTCATTTCAGTACCCCTCCCAGAGCAGCGCTAAAACGTTCAGTCTGTAGAAGAAATACTCGAAAGGTCGAAATTCCCAGGTCTGAGCCAGACCCAATATAACTCAGTTCAGCCAATGCTGAAAAATTAACAATACTCACACTTTTTTTTCTTTTTTAATTCCAATCTAAAAACAGCTACACACATCGCATTTAATTCTGTAATCATATTCATGTTGCATAATGTTTTATTCACTTGCCTAGCTCCTGTCAGGCCAAATAAAATTCAAAAGAAGAAATGCTGTTTTGGGTGAACAAAGATCAGGGAGCTGGGCTCCCAGTACTTTGTGAAACATTTGCACCGGCTGGCTGACACAGCAAAGCTAGGATTTAGCTAGGGCTCATCAAAAACAGGTTTGCTATTGGAAAAGTTTCACAGGTTCATTGTTTTCCCGACAGTGAGAAATCCTGCTGGAAAAATAAACAATATCCATTAAAAGCTCCCAAAGTGAACAAATAAAAGAATTATTTTCTGCAAGAAGGGCAAATTATATTCAGGCAAAATTTTTTGTTGTTGTTGCTATACTTTTGGTAGCAAAATCCGTTTGTTTATTCACTAAGCTAATTTTCAGGATGTATATAAAAAGCTCTGGTCTGGGTTTGTGTCTTTCTTTTTTCCTCCTTTTACCATATGCTGTTCTGACATGCCAGTACATCATAGAGCAAGGTTGTCAGATCCCCCCTCTAGAGTTTTTACTAAATAGTACTAAAACCAAATGTACAGCTTCATCTATCTTATGAAAATAAAATTTAAAAAAAATAAATTTTGTAACCAAGCCAACAAGTTTCCAGTGGAGACCGTGAAAGCATTCCTCTTTAATATTACAGCAATCTGGGTTATTAATAGCACTAATTTCAATGTTGATATGGGGTCACTTCAAATTTTGGCCTGATGAAGAAGTAAAACATCTGCAGGAAACATGTTTCTTTTACATTGCGCCTGATATGGGAATTAATGGATGCAATTCTATGGCCTGTGCTATGCAAGAGATCAGACAAGACGATCCTAGTGGTGCCATCTGGCTTTAAAAATCTATGAATCTACATTTAAATTCTCACTTGAACTTAAGTAACCTCTCTCTAATCCCATCTGCATATTGAATACTCCTGTTAAAAGGCAGTGACTAGCAAGCCAAGTATACTTTAGCAGCCCAAATCAGCTTTATTTTATGTAGCCATTGACATTGTATTTTGGCAATAAAAACCCAGAAGAAAACCACTACAAACCCAAACATTTCTACCTATAAATGCAAAAGACAAAAAAAATAAATAATAATTAACAGTCCCTACAGCCAGCACACCATTTCATGGTGTCCTGGGTTTGACTGTAACAACCACCCAGTGCTCAGGAACTGCTGGCACCAAGTTCTGAAGAGCAACCGGAACAGTAAAGTGGGTGATGTTTGTATGCAACAAGCCCTGGGAATTAACTTGGCTGAGATGCTAGATGAAGACTTGCACAGAAAGTAGACTATGGAGCCACAGACGGCTCAGGAAAGGAAATCGTGCAGGTTTTAAGGCAAGTGTAGAGGAATATGCAAGCGTATACATCTTGTGCCTCAAGTTAGAGAGATTTTTTCATACACATACACACACCACACCCCCCACACCCCCCCCAATTTTTCACCCAAAGCTTGGTTTAAAATCAGGATTTTAGAAAACAATTGAATAGGACTTTCAAAGAGTTGCAAGGGTAGAAAGAGACTAAACCCTTCTCCAAGGCCTGACGGCTCCCTGCTCTGGTGTCCTGTGACAGGCTCTGACATCCTGTGACCACTCATGCCTCCCTTCCACAGACACTTTCTTCTGTGTTTTATTCTGAATAGCTATAGGGCTTAGATAGCTTATAATTATCACAGAATCATCAAATGATTTAGGTTTGAAGGGACCTTAAAGATCATCTAGTTCCAAACCCCATGAAGGGACACCTTCCACTGGACCAGGTTGCTCAAAGCCCCATCCAGCCTGGCCTTGAACACTGACAGGGATGAGGCAGCCACAACTTCTCTGGGCAACCTGTTCCAGGGTCTCACCACCCGCACAGCAAAGAACTTCTTTCTTACATCTAATCTAAATCTGCCTTCTGTCAGTTTAAAGCCGTTCCCCCTTGTCCTATCCCTATATGTCCTTGTAAAAATGTCCCTTTCTAGATTTTTTGAAGGCTTCTAAATACTGGAAATAATGTATGCACATGAAGGGAAAGATTATGTTATTTAAGCATTTCAATTAAATGAGTCTTGTATATATATCTTGTAAGTTGGTCAAAGGCTCGTAACAGACCAGCATAACTTGAATGACACAGTGGGTTCTCATAGGTCTCAAAGCAACTTGGAGATGCTGTATTGCTATCCCACTGTGCCTAGGCTCTGAGAGGCAGGGACTTACCTGCAGCTACACAGACATAGCTGGGTCAGATCTTTCATTCCTGCTCTGCAGAATGTCCTCTCTATTAACTTCAAAGGGTTTAATGAGATTTTCTTTCTAGGAAGCTATAACAAACCAGAGAAATTTTTGAAAGAGATCTTGATGGTCATACAGGAACAGTGGGAGCCTGATCCAGAATTTATTGAAGCATTATTGCTGCTCAATTAGCATTTACAAGCAATCAAGAGTAAAGGAAGAGAGAAGGAGTAGAAATAAGAGTATCAGCAGGGTATACAGAGGGTTGAGTTTATTAGGGGGAGATTGTTTTTTAGTTTATTTGGGTTTGGTTTTCAATATATATACCCTTTGGACCTATGGTTCTTTACTCGGTTGGATTTTGGGTCCCATGAAAATGTATGAAAAAATGTGAATTATTTCTAGTAAGGTTACTTGGGGAAATATATTCATGAAGATACTGCATCCTGCTGCTGCATGAAAAACAAACACAGATAAAGAGACAAGCCAGGAAAGAGATCTAAAGAGAAGCAAGTAATGAAAGGAACATTTTAGGCACAATCTGTTATTTGTTATTATTATACTATGGCCATACTCTTCTCCTTTATTCTCAGCACTGTACATTTTAATTGTCTCCTGAAGAAACAGCTCTGTAGACACATCTACAGGGAGCAAAGCCTCTGTCAGTGACAATCAAATTAATTTCTCTGTTGGAAATATGATTGTGACTTAAAACCCCCAAACAACTTATTTTTAGCAGTTTGAACCATCTTTATCGTAATGTTTGCCCTTTATACTTTATAGTCTAAGACCCCTGGTAGCACAACACCTATTTAGAAAGACACCAATAGTAAGAATTTAATAGGTCTGACTACACCATTGCCTCAATTTTGTCATCAAAATTGATAAACATTTTATGAACATATAAAGAGGCCTTGCCTCAGGATTTAGCATACATAAAAACAAAAGGCTTCCTGCCTGCAAGCCACATCAAAACTATTTGGTGCTTAATACACACAAGCCAACTTGCATACCTTGGAGTCACCTCTGGGTTGAAGTTTTCAATGCACTTTGCCTCAAAGTCCAGCACAGCTGAGATCAATCCACTGCTCTTCAGTACAAACTGGAGAATAAAGCCAGAGCTTAATGTGTGGGAGAAAAGCAGTATTTTCTTTTATGATTATAGCAACAAAACCTGTATGAGATTCTATATACACCTATGCCTTGAAACATCTGCAGAGAACACTGCGATGTCAAAACGTAACCTGCTGTATCTCATTCCTGCCAAAGGAGTCTCTTCACATTTCATGCTTCTCCCTCACAGTAACTATTCTTTGTTTCTTTCCAAAAGAAACAGATGTTTTATATCTATGCATGAGTCATATGTAGTAAGAGAAAGAAAGTGTACAAATTTATTGTTAAAAAAAAAAAAATAAAAAATCACTGGCCTTTAAAATGTTAACCCTTTAAAATGTTAACCCTTTCCTCTCTCTCCTTGGTGCAAAAGCCAATACTGCTACAAAACAGAAACATTGTCTAAGGGAACTCATCCAGTGCTTTGTATTGTGGTCACGAACAATCTTCAGACATAGCTTTGGAGTCCAGGACCAAAGTATTTTATTGAGTATATTGATCTCTTGATCCATGCCAATGACACTAGAATGACTTCAACTTAAGGGTGGTTGTGAGGCTGGGTTTTCGTGCAGAACCACTGCATAAGTACATATACATGTAAAACATTTTAAATCATATTAGAAGAATGTTTCTGAGGGTGCATAACCCAGCATTAACAATGAAGAAATTTCTTATTTAGGACTGCTGGGTCAAGTCATTGCATCCCATTGTGCAAGGGCATAATGAGGCTTTGCAGTGAGAAGTTTCCACTGAGAGCTATTAAATGCAGTAATGTAGCTGCCTCTTCCAGGTCAGTAAGCCCTTTAACAGCAGATTACTGGAAGCTGGGAGAGGATATCCAGAGGAACTATCTCTCAAGGTTTGCCCAGTTCTTACACTCTGGCCCTGGGCATCTGCTCCTAGCCACTGTTAGAGGTAGGACACAACAGGCAGATGATCTTAGGGCTGTTCCTCCATTCTGTTGTGACACTCCAGCACAGGCTGCTGCTATTGGGTGCGAGGGGCCTTGCTGCTGCTTTAGTTTGTTTGGAGCAAAGAGAATGGAAAACCTCGTGAAAAACATGTACCATGCCTGATGTCATACATAAATACATGCTGAGCTTAAAATCTCCTCTACCAACTGAGTACAGAAGACCAACAAGGAGAAAGAGGGTGCTATTTTTAAACAAAGCAAACTTTTTCTTTTTCCGAGGCAATGACCTGTAAACCCCTTACCTCCTGTAAAAAGGTCTTTAATTCCCATGTAACAGTCATGAGCTGGCTCAGACATCCTGACAAGGGACACCATCCAAAACACTAATGGGTTACGCAGCTGCTGAGCATCCCACAGGTGGCTGGTGTGTCATGTATCACTTTCCTACTATTTCAAAAGCCACAAGATGGGTAAATATCAAAATATTTACATAGCAGGAAGCACTAGGAAGAGATGTGAAATATCCTTGGTGGAACCAGATACTGGCATTAGAGAAGAGCTGAAACTATCTTTCTTTTCAGAGGAATACCTACATCTATCTCTCTATAGCATTATTTCCCACATATGATCATTTCCTACAAATGCTAGTGAGAAAACATGGCAAGGGAAGCCCAGCTGTCCTTGGGTTCTAGATATTTCTTGGTTCTATATATTTCTCAATTACCAAAACTTCTTATACTGTATAGATGTGACTAGTTAATGCTTTCAAGGGTATTTTAGGTGGCATCACACTGATTTCCAATACACTATACATTTTAACTGCATGTTTTACAAAAGCTCTATCTTGTGCATGTTCCCTTGTGTTTATTCTACTTTAAATTGCTATTCTCAAAAAATATAATCCCTTACAAAAATGAGGGAAAAAAAATCCTTTATGCACTCAGCTTTTTTAGAATTGTCCAGTGCAGTCTGTGAATTCAAAGCACAGCTGTACCTGCCTCTCCTACTTCTAAAATAGCTCTTCTGTTTAAAACAATATCAGCAACTTCAGGGCACTTAGTAAAATCCCTATTTATGACATAAATTTCTGTTTAGTTGGCACAGACTTATTAACCTAGCTGAAAAGAGTGACAGTAATTGCAACTGGCTAAGCGTTGATAAGAAAACTCTGTCTACTCATTTGAAAGAAAATTTACAGGCTGGCAAAGTCATGTCAGACAAGAGAACCAAAGATAGCTGCAGTTGGTGTATTCTAATTCAAAAAAAAAAAAAAAAAAAAAACCAAACAAAAAAAGAATACCCATAATATTTGTACTATGATAAGACATTTTTTAAGTGATAACTTTGTCAACATTTGTATCTTACTCCTTCAATGTCTACTCAAAAATAACCTTTCACAGACCAAAACTGACCCTTATTGCTCAGTTTTAAAATAAATATAAATAGAGGACATGAGATTTGACCTTGTAACACTGACATAGGTTTTGTGCTGCAGGCCCTGAAGCTGTGGTTCCTAAAATAATTGAGGTTAGTAATTGAAGAGAGTGCAAAATTCAACTACCCAAATGGAAAATAAAAATCTCTTACTTGGCTTCACCGTGTTCAACCAGCAGGAGAGGGTGCCAAGTGCCTCTTCCCACCCGCAATGGGGCTGGCGCAGCGGCACTACCCAAATTAGCATCCCACCAGGGAGCGCTGCACAGCCATAGGTTTATGATGGAGCCCCTTCATTATCATAGAATCACAGAATAGTTTAGGTTGGAAGGAATCTGAAAGATCATCTAGTTCCAATCTCCCAGGTTGCAACCGGGTGGCTCAAAGTCCCATTCAAACTGGCCTTGAACGGCTGCATCCACAGTTTCTCTGGTAAAGATAGTACAATCTGAGTATGAACAAATGTCTAAAAAAAGAAAATCTTAAGTCTACAAAAGTTGCAATTTAGGTAAGTCTTTGTGTCACATTTATGGTATAGAACAATTCTTCCCCAGTATCACCACATTCATGCAGTTTTCCCCTATCATCACCCAAGAAAACCATCACATCCCTGTCCCAGGTTGGCATTGGCTGCCTGAGGTGCCACCAGCACCTTCTTTTCCAGCACAAAAACTTTGTGTGGGCAGGCAAGTCTCTCTGTGGCTTGTGGCTGAGAAGTCCCCTGGAGAGACTTCATTATATAGGATTGAAATAAAGCATCTAATGATACCCTATAATGGGATTATCATTGCACTTTTATCTGAGTTTCAAAGCCGCTCAGTAGAGTGACCTTTCCTCAAGTATTTTTTGTCTGATTCTTTCTGATCTGAATTTTCTGTAGAGGAAGAACAAAAAGAGAAAGAAATAAGCTTTCCTTTCCTTTTCACATTGTGGGAACGTTGTGCCTGTTTTCTAAGGTTTTTGGAAGATTTGAGATTTTTGCATTATCTAGGATAAAAGTACTTGTAGCAAAGATATGAAGCCTTGTACTTCAGGTCAGAGATCAGCTGCTAACTGATGGAGGAAGGAAAAAAACATTTTCCTGTGGGAAAATCATTCCCTAGTTGCCCATGACAGATCTCTCACACCTTTCTAAGGAATGACTATGAGAAGTAGAGGTTAAAACAGAGGCATTTCCAGCCTGCTCTAATATGGCAATTCCTCTGTTTCGAAGGCAGAGAATTTGTTTTCTTTCAGCCCTTGTGCAATTGTTATATAGGTTTTGATAGATGGTGTTTGCAGGTATTTTTATATGTATGCTTAGATATTAAATAAGAAAATACTTCTGTTACTGAATTTATTTTTAAATCCCTATGGACAGGGCTCCATCATTGTGTAACACACATTGTTAAATCCTAACTCACTCACATTCAAGTAATGTTGTTGACTTACATTTGAATGAATAAGAAAATCTCTGTTCTACCTGCTTCCTTGCTCAGACAAGGAGTAGAAAGATGTTATACACATTTAATTCTTTTTATTCCATGTCTCATGCCTCAGTTCCCCTAACTTTAATTTCAGAACTTCTCATGCATGCTCACATGGTTCACGTTCACAGCTACTACAGGCTGTGATGAAGTGTTTTTTTTTCCCTGAGCACTGTCCTACAGATCCAGCAGCATCTCCCACCTGTAAAACATTTGAATTTCCATGTTTATTCAGAGCTATGATTTCCAGTGATATTTTATTCTCTCAAGGAAACCTCAAGTATAAGCTTGATGGCATGGACGGTTCATTTAGACTTTTAATCTGACAAAACATCATATTGATCCAGCTCTTTATGGGCCATTATAATACACAGTTGAATAAAACATATAATATATCCACCTGTTAATGGCATATATCTCTCTAAAAATAAAGTACCCTACAGGTATGATATAAAACTTTAAAAAACTAAATACAAGCAGCAGCAGCAAAATTGAGGAAGGAAGTTTCTAATGTATACCCAAAATTCTAGGTGTCATACACAGATCCACATTAGAAGAGCAGGAAAGACCTGTGCCAAAATAGAGCAATCACTCCCATTTGATAGCAATTTCCATAAGTACAACTCAGCTGAAAGAAGAGGAATTATTGGTTTTGATATGAATGCAACAGCAGATTTTAGTGAGCAATTAGGTCAACACCCCACACGCCTCTCCCCACCCCCCAAAAAAAAAAAAAAAAAAAAAAAAAAAAAAAGTGTCAGGAGATGCCTGCAGTTATACCAGTCTGGCTTATGAGGCACTTTTACAATGCAGCATTTGAGGCAGTGTAACTGAGGTTACACACAAGTTATGAGGTAATAAGGACAACTCAGTGTGTACATGCTAATTGCTGCGAAAGTAGCTTAGTGTCACTGTGGAGGAAACTGAACAGATAGAGTCCAAGAGGCAAATGAAAATGAAAGAAAATAAAACTTGAGAAATAAGCAAGTCTAGACTGGCTATATGAAGCATTAACTAAGCAAACAAGTCTATCACAAACCAGCGCATGAACCCCAGAAACCACATCTCTCCCTGTAAGGCAGAGGTTGCCTGGGAATACTTATAGATGTTGCAAAACATGCTTCCTAGATGTTGTCAGGCAACACTCGATAGATTGCTTACAGACCAATGCTCCAAGACTTCAAGAAAATATAAGTGGATAGGTGCTCCCTCCTTCAGTCACAGGTCACCTGGTGTGTCTTACACACTTCTGGTCTGTTTGAAGACAAGCCCATACACCTAAGCAGCATCCATAAATCTGTATGGCAGCAGTGGCAGCTCAGCTCTGCCCTGTCACCCAGATTGATGCTTGGCAAACCATGGGCGCAGGGTTGCCAAGCAGCAGCACTGCTATCCCTTACCGAGAAAAGAAACTATCGCCATGTGCAAATCCTTCCCAAGTACCTAGACAGTCCTCACACTGTTATTCACATCTTGTGCATCCTATAAACCATGTGTTAGGTGCTGGTAAGGTTAAATCCAACTAGGTGAAAGCTCCAACACTTTCCTGCATTTGCTGGGCATATCCCACCAAAATAATCCCTGCAGCAGAACAACAGTACTTCCACTGCCATGGATTTTACCCTGGCTTATCTCATGCATGGTAATCCTCAAACACAAAGGATGCAACGGGTTTACATAATGCAGACAAATGAAATAGAATCCGCCTTCATAGAATCTAAGTCTGGAGCAAAATCCACATGAAGTCCAGCTGAGAGCATAGGAGAGCAGTGTGAGCTCCAGGGACTGCCATGAGTCTGAGAGACGGTTGACTTCATCCAGGACTTGCTCCTGCTCTGACTGCCTCAGTGTTCTCCCTTCTGCTGGTAGATGAGAAGGGGAAGATTGTTAATATTGAGACTGCATCTGCTATTCCAGACTTGATCTGTTCTGGAAGAGGTGGCGGAAGACAGCAAAGAGGCTGCCTGTCTCTGATGGAAAATACTCTGCCAGCAATTTCCTCTCCTCATTTCCTTCCCTCACCTCCAACATAGTGAAGAAAACAGCTCTGAATTCTTAATGTATAACAACCCAGCTGCTGTTCATTGTCTTTAATGCAATCAGTAGTAGTGGCACATTTCAGTAATGAAACCCAATTCAGTTTCCAAATCTGGTTAGAGAAATCCCACTGTCTGATGAAGGAGCTAAGGAGTCCAGACATAACACAAGAGAGGGGCTTGGGTGAGCACAGATGCAGAGAAGATAGGAAAAGAGTAAATCAAGGCACTTTTTAATCATTTAATCAAGCTCTGCAGAGAAGTGAAAAAAATCTGAACAAAACAAAAAACAACCTTCCAACCAGTGCAGGACCCTACAGATGACCACAGCACAAGATACCCATGGCTCATATAAAATCTTCCAGAAATTTCTAGGTACTATAGTTTGCTTCCATGAATATGAAAGACAGCCTCAGCTTATCCTTGACCAGGTGCAATACTGAATTTTAATCACTCAATAAGAATTTGATAGCTTGCAGAAAGGAGAGTTTTTGTAATAAGGTTTGATAAAAGATCACCCTTGGGAGAGCTTGTACATAAACACCTCTAAAGAGTTATGCAACCTAGTATACGGCTTTCATGACAACAAATCTATCCAGTGCCAGGAGCACAACTCAGGACTTAAAAAGGTTATACAGCTGCATAGCAATGTTCTCTTCCTCACAGTAATATTCATTCTCCACAAGGCATGCAAAGGGCAGTAGAGAGAGGTTCCTCCCTCTCTTAAATCTTGACTGAAATTATAGTTTTCAGGAACAGGACTAAACCCAAGATTTTTGCAGCATTACCACATTATTTGCACAATAATCACCTCCCCCAAACGACAGCTCGGTGTCATTTCATATTTTTATGATGCCATCTGACAGCCAGGGTTTCCAAGGAAACACCGGTATTGGGGGAGCTGGAAGGAACAGAAGAAAAGGACAGAACCTAAAAATAAGAATCACACACCTCTTCCAGACATTAAAACCACCTGACAAAAAAGTTGTAAACATCTCCCCCTTGGAATGGTGACATTTCTAAGTTACCCATAAGACTCCATCCAAGTTGCATAATTTTGCACTGAACAATATTTCACTAAGAGAGCTATATTTATGAAATCACATTCTTTTAAAGGATGCTTGGAAAAATACGTTGACTAGATTATTTCTTAAATTGCCCCAGAATAAATGGTAACATTATCATTTTGCACTACTGAAGCCCCCAGTAGCAGTCAAAGTCTCATGTGGGGCATGAATAGAAGAGATTTCACCTATTTTGAGTGCTTGTGGCTTTTATACTGGAAATGCAAGATTATATATATATTTTAAACTGAAATGGGTGTTGGAAGAGAAAATAATGCTCATCCCCATGAGCCTTAACAGCACATGTTGGAATTGGATATCCAAAGCACTCCAAGTAAACTGCATTATATGTGCCCAAAGTAATGACACTGAAACATACCAAGTTAAACACTTTTTAGGTCAAGCTGCATCTGAGTTAGGAGGAAGCAAAAATATACTAAACACTTTCAGACTGTTCAAAACCTCTAATTTTTCAAAATGTCATTGCTTGTCCAATTACCCCATGAAAAAAATAAAAATCTCTTAGGATATGTTTCAGTGATATTGCCTCATCTGGGATGAAATTAGGGCTGTTTTAAAAAGGGACGAAAGTCGGGTCTGTAGCAGCACACAGCACAATGCTGAAAACAAATTTACTATAAAATAGCGTTGACACAAAACTCACTTGAAGTGCTCAAGTATTTTGCCATCTCTCCTAATTACATAGGCAATCACAATCACTGCACAGCTAAGCAGGTGATTTCACCGAATGTGACTACTGGGCTTTAGGCTATATATAAATATTCAGAGTTTTACTCCTAGACAGCCACTAACACTCCGTGTACAAATCAGGAGGGAAATATTCATGGAACTGAAGTCAGAACATTTCCATGTGCTTTTAGAAATGGTATCCAAACACTTGTTTGTAGTAAAACTTTGATGTTTCACACTGCTAGTGTTCAGGCAGAGATCCAAAGGATATCAGTTTAGCAGTATGTGTAGACCCCTAACACCAAGTACTGTGATTTACCATGAAAACTTCTTTGTATCAGGGTTAAAATATTTCTTATGCTATAAAACTGAGAGAAAGAGATAGCCTACATATCATAGAATCATACCGTAGGAGTAAAAAAAAAAAAAACAAAAAAACCCCAAAAACAAAAAACAAAGCAAAAGCAAACAAAAACCCCCCCACATATATAAAGTTAATCTTTTTCACACATCATCATTATTTAAAGGAGCTTTTAATCACTAGCCTTTAGGAATGCAAGCATACTTTTAAGTATATAGGAATCACTAAAAGTTATTCTGAAACGAGCACTGGGACATACCCCCAGCAGACAAGCAAAGCTGGGCTGCTCTGTTGGTTGGAAAGAGAGTGGCCCCTCACCTCCCCCAGAGTATCACCCCAGCCTTGTCCTCTGCAGAAAGCAGCTGCCTTTTCTTCCTTCAGCTGATAGGCGCAGGCAAATACAGCCAGGCTTAAATCACTCAGGCTCATTATCTACATTAAAGGATGGTTGGTATGTCTTCTCGTTTGATAAAATGCAAGAGTCTCATACCTATTTGTTTGAGCAACCAAGCAGCTCTCCTCTGCATGGCCCCGAAGCTGGAGCGGTGGAAATGCCCAAGGTTTTCCCGATTGCTTTAAACGCTGTCTTAGTCTCTTCCAATACATTGAAAGAGTGTTCTGGCATATGGAAATTAATTTTTAACTGTTCCCATGTATCATATGCTATAAAAGAATTCATCTGCTGTCTGAGGTAGTTTAAATCTTTTCAAATTGGAATTAGATGATCTTAAGGTCCTTTCCAACCCTAACTATTCTATGATTCTATGAAATCCTAACAGATATTACCTTAGCTACTGTGCTGAAGGAGCACTCCCATTTGTAACACCACCAGCTGGAGCCCAGGAAATAGGTTTCAATTAGCAGCACACGCACACACCTGAAATATAAAGCAGAGGAAAAAAAAAAGCCACCACCTCTCACTATTTCTTTCCTTGTTACAGTCAAAGCTACACAAATTTATCTTTGCTGTTCCAGAATTTGGTCTTTTCAAGTTTGATTCATGATGATAAACCAACAGAAAATAAATCTTCATGCCTGAGTTAGCAAGTGGACAGAACAAAACCCCAGCCTGACTAACCACACTAACCTTTTAAAATGCTGTATTTTCATTGACTGGCCATTCCCCATCCTTGCAGGCTGCTGAGACTGCACCAGGGGAGAACAACAGTTGCCAGTTAATCCAGTTATAGAATGCTGTAAAGTTTGAGGAGATGGAGTAGCTTGCCATTTGATGTATGATTATGAGGGATTAAAATCTTCATTTGTGTGACAAAATTTTAATAAGGACAGTAAATGACTCTGAGAAAAATGTGAAATATCTGCAGATGTTTAGGGGTTCTTGGTGAATAAAAAAGAATGAGAAAATATGAGAGAAAACCAAGGAAAATTTCCAAGCATGTTATAAAGTAGTCAACAGATTTACAAATCTTTTCCATAACACTACTTCAGGTGATACTTTATAAACTTGCTATAAGCTATAATCAAGAGCCAACACTGAAAGTCCAAGAACTGAAGCAAGGTCTTGAAGGACAAGCCATCCAATCATATTTGTGAAGCAGTGGCACAGAGGAAACCCTGCACAGCTTTCTGCAAACAAGAGCTCGTGCTGGAAAGAAGCAGGTAAGTACCAGGGTGCTTATAATAGTCTAAGAGAAAATGCAGATACCAAGCAGAAGAATGCAGATGACTTCTTGAGCAGTTACTGCCATTCATTATTTTCATGGTTACAGTAGCACCATGAGACATTCTTCAACATCTCATAATGCTACTTATTTATTTGTAAATAAGTATTAAATAAGCTGTTAATAATGTTAGTTAATTTGCTGAGTAGCGTGCTCCAAATTAAAACCCCACACTGCCATAATGAGGAGGGTGGCCAAGAGAGTGTAACTCCATCCTTGGAGGTTATGTTAGACTGTCATTTACACCTGTTTTGTTTTTTTTGTCCTGTGGCCAGGACATGGAGACTGTTCAGAGCATCAGTAGGACTGAATCTGGCCATGAGAAAGAAGGGACAGAGAGCAGCCTCAGATATGCAAGCAATTTCCAATGCACAACAGGGATCCTGGTGATGAGTTGCATTTCAAATTTTACATTGCAACTGAGGAAGAAAAAATGTAATACATCAAGGGTAATATTTTGGTACTTTATCTGAAGAATGAAAATCACATTTTCAAAATTACTTAAGGATCAAAATCTCAGTAAAGATTTGTACTTAAACAGGACCTTAGTTGATTTCAAGATTTTCAAAAGCTGTAGGTGAAAGATAGGGACCAAGACAGAAGGCAGCTACAGTGCAGAATACTCATAATCATAAATCTATACTGTAGAAAAAGAGGGACAGGTAAAGCCACTGACAACATATGTCCCTGCAGACATTCTAGGTGTAGAAGGTAGAGTTTGGAAAAAAATAGAGGTTACCCTAAACTGCCCAGGCACTCTATTATAAAACCCATATAAGATCAGCTCTATTTCTGAGTGCCTAAAGGCACTGGGAAACATGGCCTAAACGAACAAGCCCCAGGGAGTTTCTAAAGGCTTAAGGTCCTTAGCACATTGGAAGGTATCTTTCCACAAAGAGACTTTGCTTCTTGAATCATTAGAGCAATATATGAATATAGGTCCATTTTATTTCAGATTGATTTTATTGCATGAACTCTGCATCTGCTCTGGATCACAGCATCAAAGCAGTTAGTTTTCCAGAGGCAGCAGGAGTACAGGTGTGAGGAGGAAATATTTGTAGTCACACGTTCATGGATTTGGGACTCTTGATTAGGAACCCACCATTCCTTTAAAATAAAATACAGAACAGCAATATATATGAAACTTTGTTAAATTTCTAAATAATTGAATTTTCATAACTGCTGTACATGTTTCACTTTAAATTCTAAACTCCATGAATTATCTTTACAATATTAATTGGTAAATGTTAGAGTACACACGGTCTTCTCCCTTCTCATTTTCCTGGAAAAGGTTTGCATATCTCCTGTTCTCTAAAAATCCCTTCTATGGTTCTTCACAGAAAATAAAGAATATGATTCCTTTTATCTTTTAGCACATTTCCCAATGGAACTGTTTCAGACTCAGTCCCAGCTAGCTGTCCAGAGTGACTGCAAATTGATTTATTCCTTGTAACTTTGTCATCAAAATCTAGGAAATGCTTTAATTCATTTTTTGCATGTCCTTTACCTTTCTTTTATCTCTTCTGCTGTTTTAACAACTATTAAAATGTTAAAGGCAATCTTTCATTTATTTATAAAGAAGTCAAAATCAAGGCATTAGATTAAACCTGTATGCTTTGCTTAAAGTAGGAAATATACAAGACAATACTTTTACTTGAGTTTTGAGGACAAGATGGAAGACAAACAATAAGAGGGCAGCAGTAAAAAAATCTTAGTTTAAAAAAAAAAAAAAAATTAAACCAAAGGAGAAATAAAACTTAG
The DNA here is from genome assembly GCA_039720435.1 of Amazona ochrocephala. NCBI lineage: Eukaryota > Metazoa > Chordata > Aves > Psittaciformes > Psittacidae > Amazona > Amazona ochrocephala. The sequence continues at coordinate 39,072,400 of CM077884.1, read as the reverse complement.
CAATATTATACATGTTACAGCTGCAGTAAACACCACATATTTATCCATGTGCATATGTTTGTCATTGCATATGTTTAACCTCACACATCACAGTGATTTAGAACATAAACTTAATTAAAACATTAGCATAAAGGTTTTCTTAGCTTCAGTTTCAGAGATCTGTATGTTATATGAATACTTTAAGATATGTAGGCTCCTCCAAGCGGTCACGAATAAAACCTTCAGTTAAAAACATGGCCCAACTGAAGTCAGTCAGGGATTATAAATAGCCCAAAATATCAGTGTTTATGTCTTTTCTCAGCCTAGTATATTCTATTTAAGCCTCTCTGCCACACTGAATTTGGGGTGAAACGTGTGTGGACATGTGTGTGGAATAAATGCATAAATTTACTGACCATATATACTTCAGATTTCAAAATGAAGTGGGACAGACATAGACGTCGTGTACAGACTAAACAAAATTGTAAAATGTTGCTAACCATTTGTTCATGTTTTATTTTGTCTTTTACATTTCTTCTATTCCCAATTATCATTTATATATATTTACTATCCTACTCTAAACTTGTGGCTTCATTTCTTATACTGAAAAGCATAACCAGCAAAGTCTGTTTTTCTGGAAGGTCTGTCATTATTTACTATAATTTAAGAGCATTAATCAACTTCTTCCCTTCTGTATTGAGTTTTTAAACCTCAAGTCCAAATCTGTCATTTCATTACCTTATATTGGTGACACTATCTAGTTTTATAGGGTTTTGTTTTGTTATGATCCTGTCATTTGAAATCTGGTCCTTTACTGAGATTTTAGGAGTTAGCTTAATGAAGGAATAGCTCTTTCCTCCAAGATGAGTGTCTGCAAGCCCACTGCAAATCTGGGTGTTGCCTCAAGTATTTGTGGTAATCTAGCTCTATGTGCATCAAGGATCTGAATTTTACTAGGAGTTTACAGTAAAATATTTTGGCTGTGGGGATTTGTTTGGTTTGTTGGTTTTTTGTGTTTTTTTTGTTTGTTTTTTTTTTTTTTTTTTGTGTTTTTTTTTTTTTTTTATCCTTAGGATCTCAGTAGTTACCTTTCACTATCCAGTGCTGAAAATTTTGGCCTATGCCATATTGTGCATGACTCATTGTGGTCCTTCTGTTGCTTGAAGCTGAGATGAAGGGTGAATACCCTGTAGAGAGCAGCCTCTTCTCTCCAAAGGAAAAAAAACAAAAAACTAAAACCTTGCTCTTGTGAAGTATGCTCATGAGTCCCAATAAGAAGTCACTCTAGCAGAAAGAAGTTAACTGGGGAATTGATTCATATTCAGGAGGATGGAATCTAAATTGCTCCCATCTTCTCTCTGACCTAGTGGCAGGGTTTTCGCAACTGGCCCTTCAGCACAGTTCTTGTAACACATTAATAGAAATAAGATCCTTACAGTCAAGGATTGATTCTAATCCAAGTTTAAAACACCAAGTTCAAATTTTCCAGACAGATCTATACTTGGACGGCTTAACGCCTACAGTTATCTCTAAATGTGAATGCAAAGAAGAAATAAAAGATATTTGAATGCACACATATCACTGCTCTTTCTGTAACAGTCTATATTGGTTAATATTAATCTATTGAGTATGACGTGTTAGCCAATGTATAAACAGTTTCTTTTCAAGAAACATATCACAGGGTGAAAGAATTTCTTTACTACAGCAGACTCATGGCCACCTCATTTTATTCCTGCCAGTGGGCAGCTACAAATCCATCTCATAAAGTTATGAAAACCCCTGTCAGAGGTAAATGAGATCAAAAGACTTTTTTTTTTTTTCTCTTGGAAGAAATTAGCCTCCGACCGAATGCTGGAGGGTGAAATATGCCTAAAAGAATGCTGACGTGTATTTCTTCAGAAAAGTCAAGGATAGATTCTGTTGCAGAGGGGTTGAAATTAGATGATCTTTAAGGTCCCTTGCAACTCAAACCATTCTACGATTCAGATTCAGGCACCCAAATATAACTTTTTTCCCCAGTTAAACTCTGAGCCTTGCTTGATACACTTAAAGTTACAGCAGTGGTTTCTGCTATTACTGTTTGTTTGTTTTTTTTTTTTTTTAATACATAGGTATCTCTCCTGTAGCAAATAATGTGTTTGACAATTTATTTTTCTAATTGTATGATTGAAACAGCAAATAGCAGCAGCTAGTTTACTCACAGTACATCATGAATTATTTACTGGCAAATGTAACTTCAACATATCCCCTTTGATTTGTTTTGTCTTGAGCATTTTGATTCTCAGCTTTTATAGAAATCTTCTGAGAAATCCAGTGCTCTGCCTCGGTATTTCTGAAATACCTCCATATATTTTTTGCTATGTTTTTTCTTTCTGACAGACTGATTAGCAATTAACAGAATATTCTGGTTAAGTATCTAGCTTTCATCAGCAGAATAACACCTATTCCCTGTTCTGTATTGTAATACTTATACTTTGTGCGCATTAAGAATTTGATTACTACTCTGAAAACTGGTGCGTATTGAACGAAAATCTTGCATTGATGCCCAAAATTTCATGTGGATCTATTTGTCAGCAATGGATGTATCAGCCTCTGCACTACCATTCTGCCTTGTATTTTTGACTTCTTCTAATATTGTCTAGCATTGTTAAATATCAAGAGATTTTTAGTCTGCAAATGTTATGATCTCACTGTAAACAGTGAAACTCTTCGTTGCCTGTTGCCTTGAGGCTTCCATAACATGATCTTCCCAAAGACTTTAAACTGTGGCTTTCTCTGAAGCCCGAGAAAATAATTGTTAATCTCACTGATAGTCTCAATGAGAGCTGTTGGAGCAGAAAACCCTCATCAGAAGAATCTTTAGGAAGGACTTTAGGAAGACTTTGACAGTTTCCATATCAGTGAAAACACTGGAAGATAACACTAACTTGTAGTAATTTTCTAGCCAACAATATTTATGTTTTTATTATTTTTGAAGGTTATTTAAATATATGAGTATAAATTTTCTGAGAACCTAATTGCAGAAGCCATCTCAACAGTTATATCAGATAAGATTTTGAATTGGTTTGGGGTTTGGGTGGGGAGGGGTTAATTTTTTTTTTTCCCTTTTTTTTTAATTTCACATACTCCGTTTCTGTGTAGATGTGCTGAAATATTTAATTCATCTCACAGATTTATGTTATATACAGGGGCCTGGTAGTACATGTGGTATTATTAGGTTTAATAGATTATAAATTACTACTTTGCTTTAATCTACTACTTTAGTTTTACTGCTTGGAGCACCTATAGAGATATCTACGCTTCCAGTAACAATGAATTATATTATCACTTAATACATATGACTTTACTAAGCAAACTGCTATCAGTATAGATCCACTTCCAAATGCGAAGACTCACTCAATGCGGTACTTCTCTTGTTTTACTTCCTTCTGCAACAAACAAACAAACACACAAACAAACAAAACAAAACAAAACAAAACAAAACAAAAAAAAAAAACAAACAACCCCAAAAAACAACCGAACCAAACAAAGCAACCACCAAAACAAATCAGAAAGCTGTTCTGGATGAATTCTGGGTTTTCTTATTTAGTTGCTGCAGCTGTTTCAGGGATATAGTCTCAGAAGCACTTCAAGACAAATTATACTTCATATATACGATTTTCACAGAATCACAGAATCACAGAATAGTAAGGGCTGGAAAGGACCTCAAGATCATCGAGTTCCAACCCCCCCGCCATGGGCAGGGACACCTCCCACTAAACCATGCCATCCAAGGCTATGTCCAACCCCACCTTGAACGCCGCCAGGGATGAAGCATTCACAACTTCCCTGGGCAACCCATTCCAGGGCCCCACCACCCTCACAGTAAAGAATTTCTTCCTCAGATCCAATCTAAACCTCCCCTGTTTAAGTTTAAACCCATTACCCCTTGTCCTCTCACCACAGTCCCTAATGAAGAGTCCCTCCCCAGCATCCCTATAGGCCCCCTTCAGGTATTGGAAGGCTGCTATAAGGTCTCCACGCAGCCTTCTCTTCTCCAGGCTGAACAGCCCCAACTTTCTCAGCCTATCTTCATACGAGAGGTGCTCCAGTCCCCTGATCATTTTCGTGGCCCTCCTCTGGACTTGTTCTAACACTTCCATGTCCTTTTTATGTTGAGGACACCAGAACTGCACACAATACTCCAAGTGAGGTCTCACGAGAGCAGAGTAGAGGGGCAGGATCACCTCCCTCGACCTGCTGGTCACACTCCTTTTGATGCAGCCCAGAATACGGTTGGCCTTCTGGGCAGCAAGCGCACACTGCCGGCTCATGTTCATTTTTTCATCAACCCACACCCCCAAGTCCTTCTCTGCAGGGCTGCTCTGAATCTCCTCCCCGCCCAACCTGTAGCTGTGCCTGGCATTGCTTTTTTCTGAGTTAAAGACTTGGCCTAACCTAAGGGCATGTGCTTAGTTTTGATTCATTCAGTAGCACATCTATGATAGTAATATGGTAGCAGCCTTAAAGTATTTAAGTGTTGCAGAGCAGAGGTGTTTATTAGGAACTTCATAGACTATCCTTCAAATCAGACACCTTAATAGCATTTTCTAAACTGACGGAAATAATAACATTTTCAGAGTTTCTTACTGAAATACCTTAATATCTAAAGAGAAGTCTACCTCTTCTTCCCTAGATAATTTCAGAAAATTAGTATCGAGTTATAGAACCTAATGAGGGAAATTAATTTCCTAAAATTACCTTCTGTGAATCAAACCAGGCTGAAGGTATATATAATCAGTTGGATTTTGGATTTTTTTTTTTCCCCCCAAAGGAACGAGAGTCACAATCAGCCAAACAAACTGGGATGTCTTAGATAAAAATGTACCTTATTTTCTTTCCAAAAGAAATTTACATGATAATTCTGTTTTTACTCTCCCACTGCCTTCTGCCCCATCTCTCTTCCTTTTGAAAAGGTACAATTATTGCACAAATAAAGGGTTTTTTTTAACTCCTTAGGTATTGATTTTGCAATAATTAACAATAAATCTAAAGATCATCTATACAGGATTTCTTTCAGGGCCTTTGAACCACTTCAGATATTCTTTTTTAAATAAGAGCTTTTTACTCAAATCGGTTACATTTTACTTCTCCTGTGCTATTAGTAACTCTTTGAAAAGTGAACAATTTTATAGTTTTATTCTAGAAGGCACCTGGCTTAAACCACAAGAGCACATCCAAATCCAGGATTAAGGCAGTAATATTAATAGCCAGACTGTGATCCTATTGCAATAAATTCCTGAAGCACCTTTCTGCAGATTCATGAAAAGGGATTTTAAATTTTTGTAGATAAAAGAAACAGACTGAAAAAAAAAAAAAAACACCAACAAAAAAACCAACAAACAAACAAAAAAAAAAACAAACCCCAAAGTCAAACCCCTAAAAGCAACACAGCACCCCCATCCCTCCCAACTCAATGAAAACCAAACCAAAATAAACCAACCCATACCCCAGCTGAATGTTTTTACCCCTGGCCAGCTCTGTCTTCTTTCTGGAGAAAGAATGGGGAGTGTTGCAAGACAGGAGACCTCCCTGCACATCTTCACTATCCTTTCATTACGATTGATCAGCTCAGCATCTCTGGGTTCATCTTGCCAGCATTCACAACATGCCCTGCATCAAGCACCCAAGCCACAGGTCACTCCTGCGCTCACCTTTGTATCTTAGGATATTGCAGCTTTCTCAGGTCATTCATAAGATTCCAAAGGTTGAGATCATGGTGCACTGCATCTTTAGATGAGCGAAAGTTTTCTGTAGTTTTGCTTATACAGACCAAAGTATGATGATCCATGTGCTACAGATCTGGAGTTACAGATCCTTCCCACGGTGCAGCAAAGAGGTGTCACCTGGGGGATGCCTGGGAACTCCAATGAGGGAAACCACTATAGAAATGCTAAAATTATTACGTTTACAACAGCTGCCAAAAAGCTCCAGTACAGCTAGGGAAGGCTGGGAAGGGGGAACAGTGAATGGTGTCCTCCCAGCTCCTGCATTAAGACTTCAGCATGCTCCTGAAATGGCATGGCAGTTGCAGCAGCACATTGCGTTAATTTTGACAGTTAATGAAAGACCTAAGGCAATCTAATTCAGCTCTTTTCTGGGGAAGCATGCCAACTATATTCCCAGGACAATTATTGTTTTCACAAAGTGCTCTAAATCTGTCAACAAGCAAAAGCATGAACTACAATATAAAAACACAGTTAAGAAGGTGAGGCAGCTGTTATTATGGGAGTGTTTCTTCTTGCAGTGGGAGCAATGAAAGTTGTCTGCCTAACAGCCAGCCAGTCAGCCCTCAACACCAGGGCAATATGCTTATATGCTATTTGCACATGCCAAGAAGTTTTTACCCTCCCCCCCCCCCTTTTTTTTAAAGCTATACAGTTTGATGGTAAATAAATGCATAGTCTCTTATACATCAATAAGACAAACACTTTGCAAGCTACTGTGAGAACTCCAAGGAAGGTTCAAACAACTTGTCTGTCTTACTTCTGGGACTATGGCCAAAAGTAGATAATACATTTTTTATCTGCAGAAGAAACAACATCTCAATGTACATGGATATATGTTCTTGTGGGTTTTTTTAAAAGTAAATAAATTACTGAAATAAAAGAGTTGCAATCAATTTCCATAAAAAAACAATTCCAGTATCTCTCTCAAATATTCAATATTGTTGGGTACATAGTCTTCACAAAAAGAAGCTAGAAAGCTTCTTTGCAATGTTTCTTTTACAAACGACACCAAGTTGGGTGGGAGTGTGGATCTGCTGGAGGGTAGGAAGGCTCTGCAGAGGGATCTGGAAGGCTGGATGAATGGGCTGTGGCCAACTGCATGAGGTCCAAGGCAAAGTGCCAGGTAGTGCACTTTGGTCACAACAACCCCGTGTAATGCTACAGGCTTGGGGAAGAGTAGCTGGAAAGCTGCTTGGCAGAAAGGGACCAGGGCAGTGCTGATTGATGGCTGCTGAACATGAGCCAGCTTATGCCCAGGCAGCCAAGAAGGCCAACAGCATCCTGGTCTGTGTCAGAAATAGAGTAGCCAGCAGGACCACAGAAATGATCATCTCCCTGTACTTAGCACTTGTGAGGCCGCACCTCAAATCTTGTGTTCAGTTCTGGGCCCCTCACTACAAGAGAGATATTGAAGCGCTGGAGAAGATCCAGAAAAGAGCATTGCAGCAGTGAAGGGCCTGGAGCACAAGTCTTATGAGGAATGGCTGAGGAACAGGGGTTGTCTGAAGAAGAGAAGGTTCAGGGGGTATCTTATTGTTCTCTACAACTACATGAAAGGAAGAGGGAGCAAGGAGGTTGCTGGTCTCTTCTCCCAAGTAACAAGCAATAATACAAGAGGTAACAGCCTCAAGCTTTTCCAGCTGAAGTTTAGACTGGATATTAGGAAAAATTTCTTCACCAAGAGGGTGGTCAGCCATTGGAACAGGCTTCACAGGGAAGTGGTAGAATCCCCATACCCGGACATGTTCAAAAAATGTGTAGATGAGGCCCCTAGTGACATGGTTTAGTGGTGGACTTGGCAGTCCTGGGGTAGAGGTTGGACTTGTTGATCTTAAAGGTCTTTTCCAACCTAGTTGATTCTATGATTCTATTTCAATTCAGTGTCATACAGGCCAGCATTTGAGAAATTACCCACCTGTCTTACCTATAACATGTGAAAGCTTCTTGCCACATACAAGGTAATTTCTTTCCTTCAGATGTATGTGCTATAATTAAAGAGAGTAAATTTTACCTCTGTCCCCTTGAGGGCTGTTGGCATATGCTCAACAAGTGTAAGGTAGTTTGGCTGTGCTCAGCTCCTCCAAGACAGATTGATTTTCCTCTGAAGCTTTGTAGGTTTAACTCTTCTACAAAAATAACCATGATCTGCAAAGGCTGAAAGCTCTTCCAGATTGTCAATATTCCACACGCTTTGGCTACGGCCTGACTCTCAGGGCTGGGTACTGACCTACTGCAGCTATACCTCTGTAATTGCAAAAGTTATTCTGAGTACTCTCCAAGCAAAGACCCAGAAAGCACATCATATTTAGTAGGGTGAAATTTGGTAAGATGTGATATGGGAAAAGAAGACAAGATTTTATAATCAGATGAACTAAAACTGCAGGACTGATGATGACTGTCAGCCTGATTATGAGACTGAATCATGTATGGCTCTGCAGTTATTAGTCAAAGTAATTCATTATTTGCCTGAAAATAACATTAAAATTTCACCAATAAACCGCTCATTGATGGCTGCTCTTGCTTTCTTCTTTTCCAGTCTAAATGTCATCCATGTTAAGAAAACAGAAAAGAAAAAGTCATAAAATTATCTTAGTCATAAAACCCTATCTTTCATCATTTAAATAAATAGAAAAGTGAGACATTATCTGATATAGATTTAGGTATATTATTTATGCAATGAAATATTTCAGCTTTTTTGCAAGGGCCCTGAGGGACTTACAACTAAATAAGACATTGTGCTTTCACTAAAACTTGGCCTTACTTAAAGGTAAAAAATCTCTGAAGACATGAAGCCCCCCCGTATTCTTGCCAGTTACATACCTTAGCCTTCCCTTGTTTGGTAATTTTGGTCTTTCCTGAAGAGATAAGTACCAAATCGCGCACCTGGCATGAGATGTGGGAAGGCCACCCCAGTGGGCAGTCCCATCTTTACACCTACTCATCCTCAAACTTTGCACCTACAGCTTTGTCTCACCTTAGCAGCTTCTTAGCAAATCTGGAAGGACCTGTGGACAAAACAACATATGATCTGAAGTAGAGTGGAGAAAATAACAGAAAGGGAGATAAGGAAAGCAAATTGAAAGGCAATCAGAAAGATTGCCTTTCTTTCCAAACTGGGCCCATTGAGATCTGTCACTTCATATTAATAATAGCAGTGCATGCTGCTAAGGAAACACAGGTTCAGAAAAATATATGGACTTTTCTCACCCTGTTGAATTGGGAAAATAGACCAGGAGAAAGGGAAAAGAAGGAAGAAAACCAAACAGGTATAAGGACACTAATAGTCCAAATTAAGACCAGTTGCAGGGCTAGAGCTCAGTGTAGTTAGATGGATTTTTGACTCAGTTGTCAGTTGTCTGTCTGATGCCTTTACTTAAAACCAAGCAGAACTGTATGACTGCTCATCAGAAAATAAACAAGCCTTGCCTCCAATTAAGTTAAATGTCTTGAAAACCAAACTTTTCATGTTTTATTAGTGATTGAATACCTCAAGGTGTTTCTAAGTAAAAATCAATAAAGAGATTAGCTGCAACAGTCTTCCAAGAGATTACGGAGAAGATGTCCATCAAACGGAGAGTTGATGTATTCAGAGCCTAAGCGCTGCCCTTTGGGTTGGGGATCAGGTGTGCAGGAGCTAATTCCCCAACTTTCTCTCCACTGCAGCATCACAGTGAGGACTAGTGATCTCCATCTCTCTACAGCATGTGCAACATCATTTGACATGCTTATGTTGACAATTAGTGACTGGAGTGTCCAGGCATGGTTCACACCAAGGGTATTCAGGCAGTGTTTTCTCAGGTCAATAGCTTACCCATGAGCTTCATCAGTCAGGGTTTCATTCCTGGAGCCACCGTTTCTGCCAGGGCTTTGTCTATGTTCTCTGCTGCCTAGCAACTTGGATGTAAATAGACCAGTCAGCTCATGCCACCATATTTGTGGGGCACCTAATGCAGAACCAGAACCTTACAACTTGTTTGATTTTTATCCAGCTGGATAAGGCTCTTCCATTGACGGTCCAAGGTCATCTGACTGTTCATGGATGAGACAAGTCTGTCCAGTCCAGGCACAAGAGAAATTCCTAAATCTAAAGCCTCAAGCTTTAGCATTTGTCCTTGTAAACAGAAATCCCTTTCCCAGGCTCCAGTCCCCAGATGGTTTAAACTCGATGAATTTGTTACTGATTTCTAAGAATAAAATTGCATGATAAAATTAATTGAGGAACTCATTTATCAAGACAATGTTTTTACAACTGCTATACCTTTGGGTATGAGCAGACTCGCACTCTCCACTCCACCATATCCCTAAAGGGCTTTTTATATACTTCCATTTCAAATACTTGTACAATTTACACATTTAGTGTTTCCATGGATAGGAAAAGTTACAGCCTGCCATTCAATTTGATTTAAGTACTGATATTTATCTTTCACTGGTGTGTCAGTCAATGTTCCCGTTTAGGAAAAAAAAATTCACTGTGCATTTTTAAACTATCTAACAGGTTTTTAATATGTTTTTAAGCATTTTACAAGAAGTCTCTTATTTTCACATGAAACTGAATTTTTGTATATTTTTAATGGTCTCATTAATGACTTGTCAGGTACTGGCATTTCCACAAGTAGTTTTATAGACCTTTAATCACATCATTTCAGACATTTCCCTTTCATATTGCTTTGTGAAGTCTAATGAGGCTTCACCTCTGAGCAGAAATTATCTCATTCTAAAGAAAGTGAGAATTGGTTGTACTAACAAATTTGAATGCAACAGCAATACACTGAAAATAATTATTTGCAAATGTGTCTGAACTTGTGAAATCAAATTTCAAACACATAACAGCACAAGAAAGGAGTATTACCATGCAAACTTAAAGATTCTGTGCTGCTTTTTTTTCCCCTCTTTCAGAGTCATCTCTGCTGTGTCATTGCTGTCCTGGACCTTGATCTCTCCAGGGAAAGAGTCAAAAGGGACCAGGCAGCATTTTACAGTGAGATCACCACTTCTTCTCCATTATGGTTTGTGGAGTGTGCAAGTCTGATGTCTAGTTAGGGGCATAAACTAGATTAATTGGTGGTGTCAGTCCAGTGGCTGGTGGACAAGTAATCATACGATAACTGACAGTCTCTGTAAGGATAGCAGGAAGTCAGGAGGACTGAAATATTTCCTTGCTATTAAAAAATAGGCTTGAGATGTAATCAAAACAATAATTCTGTGTTTTCTTCACTTCTTTTCCATCCTTCTAGTTACAAATAAAACAAAACTGGTATGCTTTTAAGCGAAACTAAATGCTGAAGCTGACGTAAAAATTCAGCTAAATATAACACCTAAAATAAAAAGGAGGTAAAATGAAAAGTCCGCTCTTCTACTTTAATAAAAACAGCACAGATCATCCATGGAAAAGTAGATGTAGTTTACCAATAACTTATTTAAAATACTTAAATTTAAATATTCATAAAGTAACAATTATACTCTAGAAATTGAAAACATAATTTTAAAGCTGTTCCCATGGGAAAATGAATCTTTAAAACTCGATATAGATATCAACATAAGGTGTCAATCTGTTCTCTCATTTCTCCTAATACGTTAACACATTTAAAATAAACCAAGAAATTCACTGATCATGTATTTATATTCATAAAGCACTTGTCTGCTCATTAAATATAACAGAACCGACCCTTTATCTTTACCAAGAATTACTTCAAATCAAGGAATTTCTTATTTCAAAAAATACTTTGCATTCTATAAAAAGAAAATATAGCTGCCAAGTTTCTTGGCCCTTGGTGAAATCTATTTGCATTTATAGTTACCATTCTATTACTGTTAAAAATCCTAGGTAAAGTTAAGATTTCAAATGAAATTCCGCAGATAGCACACCCATGACTATGTGAGGCATGTAGACGAGAATCCTAGTCCAATTGAGAAAGGCACTAACTCTATGTATAAATGCCTTGCACAAGTCTGTAGTTGTGTGTTTTTACTTTTATTTAACCAGCATCCTCTTGTTAAGTCTGTGATCAGATTATAATTTCATCGCCATGATTTGAAGCTACAATGTTGAAAAAGCCTTAGTCTTCCTTTTCTTACCTCTTCTTGCAGTGATGGAATCTGTATTTGCATGCACAAAAAAGTCGTTTTGGAGCCACCTCATCAGTGGGTACTCACGACTTCCCTGTTTTTATCAGAGATCTTGTATGGGAAATTTTGTGACAAGACTCCGTCACTGAGGAGGGTATATAAAGTGAAGCATTAAGAAAGCATTTCTGTTCCTCAGTCCACTCACTCACTAAAGATCTGTAAACTCCACAAATTAACTCTACAAAGCAGTATGCATATCAGGGTTTTGCTTTTCTTTCAGCCCTTACAACAATGTCCTGAAGTTTTGTTTGATGGATTCAGACTTTCAAAGGAAGCAGTTGCCCTCTGGTGTCCTCTTTTCACCAGAGTCTAGACTCCTGCAGACATCAAAGGCAAGGCAGCTTTTTACAGAATTGAGGTGTTGTCCTGCAATTAAATGGTGTTAACTAATTTTGCTGTGTACTAATCCTCTCCCAGAGATTTTGGCCATTCTGAAGATAACAGATATTTTAAAAGGAAAAAATAACAGGAAGGAAACCAAACATTCATCACTGTACTTCAATGCCTTCTCCAAAACATTATGGTGGACAGTATGTAGACCTGAATTTCCTAGACCCAACTGCTGTTTCTAGACCCATTTGGAAGTTCACAAACTCAGCCTCTAAATTCTTAGGTCAAAACTGGCTAAGGTGGAGAACACCATTTCATATGGTAGGAGGACCAGGTTTTAACAATCTACAAATATTAAGTGATACTAATGATTTGATCCTGCATGAGACCACCTTTTCTTGCCTGGTACCCCTGGCACTGGATGAGGCTGACATCCAAAGCAGGTGCATAAATGGCCAAGCAGCAGTGTGTGCCTTGGACAGCAGGTCACCATGGGGTGGATAACATTCCTGGCTCCAGAGCTATTGAACTGCATTGCTCACATAGAGACAGCTCCGAAACCATAGTGTGATACTACATGTCTGTTGTGGCTCCATCACTAATAGATGTAGGGTTGTGTTCTGCTGTACAATGCCCATCTTACTCTGCTGCAGTGTCCTACTTTCATATTCTGGTTTGACAAAGTTTGAGGTGAAAAAAAAAAAATCCAAACAACACAGGTACAAATTCCAATCCCCACATCAACAAAAGCATGAACAAAGAAACAACTGACTGTTATATAACTTGCTCTTTAATATTCTTAAGCTGTTATGGAAAATAGATAAGAATCAAATCTTGCAACTCATTCGTATATACCTGAGGCAATACAATACGCATTTTTGCATGTTGGATTTTTGCTTCAAATAGCTCTGTAATAGTATTATCTAAATATAAAAGATGAGCTGCAAATGTTGTTTTGTTTGTTTGTTTGTTTGTTTTTTTGTTTGGTTTGATTTGTTTTGGGGGTGTTTTTTGTTTGCTTGTGTGTGTGTGGTTTTTCATGTTTTTTTTGTGTAAGCAAAGATGCAAGAAACAGATTTTTTCTGAAGATCTACAGCAAATAGGACTTATATTTGAATGTTTGCAATGAATATTAGAGACTTCATTTGTGAAAGACAAACAAAATAATCCTTCAGAACAGTGAGAGCTTAATTTTGATTGTGTTTTCTGAGAGGAAAAAAACAAACTCTAGAATGTAGGTTGCTAATTCTGTTGTCTGAAATGTGATCACAGCTGCAGAGTGAAAAGATGTAACGGCCTGGCAAATACTGGGGCATTTGAAGAAAAAGTTAAAAATATGTAAAGCACCAGATAAAATAAAGGCTTACAGAACAGCATACTTTAGAGAAGAAAAGATGATATAATTACCTGGATGACTTTCATAATCGCAGGAGAACCCACATAAGGAAATCGAATCACCAGCAGAGACCTGAGCCAGCAAACCCAGTGCATGTATAGCACACGTTGTTTGAATATTACACTGGCTTAGGTGCCTAGCCCTGTACTAGTAATAAGCTGTTGACCAAGAAAGTAGTTCATTCTTTGAGTTCAAAACAATCCTGGATATCCAACAATTTGATTGAACTAACTAGTTAGGAATACTTCTCTACCATGGGTCTAATTCCCAAATACCATAGATCCACAGTGTGGAGCCTCACCAGTTTTAGTGTCTTTGAGTCAATGTAAGCAATAGAGTGAGAATATTTTAAAGAACAGGATACCTGGATGATGTTTGCACAATAACATTTCATGCTATTCATACTATTTCATCTGGTTTTACAACTGACCAGATTAACAGAGGTGCTTTTTTGAACATAAATATTACAGAATTAGCTTCTGTTCTTCAGTATCACTTACATGGTTTATCATGTTGTTGGGTTGGTTAGTATTTTATAGAATCATAGAATCATAGAATAGTTAGGGTTAGAAAGGACCTCAAGATCATCGAGTTCCAACCCCCCTGCCATGGGCAGGGACACCTCCCACTAAACCATGCCATCCAAGGCTATGTCCAACCCCACCCTGAACGCCGCCAGGGATGAAGCATTCACAACTTCCTTGGGCAACCCATTCCAGGGCCTCACCACCCTTACAGGAAAGAATTTCTTCCTCATATCCAATCTAAACTTCCCCTCTTTAAGTTTGAACCCGTTACCCCTTGTCCTCTCACTACAGTCCCTTATGAAGAGTCCCTCCCCAGCGTCCCTATAGGCCCCCTTCAGGTATTGGAAGGCTGCTATGAGGTCTCCACGCAGCCTTCTCTTCTCCAGGCTGAACAGCCCCAATTTGCTCAGCCTATCTTCATATGGGAGGTGCTCCAGTCCCCTGATCGTCCTCGTGGCCCTCCTCTGCACTTGCTCTAACACTTCCATGTCCTTTTTATGTTGAGGCCACCAGAACTGCACACAATACTCCAAGTGAGGTCTCACGAGAGCAGAGTAGAGGGGCAGGATCACCTCCCTCGACCTGCTGGTCATGCTCCTTTTGATGCAGCCCAGGATACAGCTGTCTTTCTGGGTTACAAGTGCACACTGCCGGCTCATGTTCATTTTCTCATCAACCAACATTTTCTCATCGATAGTTCTTATTGCACTGCCAGAGTATCCGATTATATAATATGAAACTATTGATAACCATGGCATTCCTCCATAGGAAGTCTCAATTTTATAGTTTGGAAATAGAAATGCAGAAATGCTGAAGACTTATTCATGGTGCTGATCTCTCTCTCTGCAGTTATATCATCAGTCTTCTCAGTGTAGCTGCAAACTGATTACACCAACAGTTATCCTAGTACTCATCAACTATTTTGATTAGGGAAGTCAACTATTCTGTCATAAGAACTTTTTGCTGTTGCACTGGGATGCCTCAGTGTTTGACTCTCATGACTATATCCTAAAAATCATTTTGTCTCTTGAGGTGATTGGCAAAACTTCCTGTGGTTAGAACAAGCCTGAGATATACAATATTGCAGTGAAGCCAAGATCAGAGTTCAAAATTAGTTATCTTATATCCCCATCCACTTAACAAAATCTCCATGGGTTTATTCATAAGGAAAATTTTAGGAAACTCAGCACAATGAAAGTATGCAGAAATCCAAATACTAATACTCTCAGTCATGATAAGAGAAGCAGATATAAAACTTCAGAAATCTTACCTCAGAGAAATCTATCCTGCTCAAGAAGAAACAATACCCAGCAATCAGAAAATTTGTTTGAAATTGACGTTTACAAAGGGATTCATGGGAATTAGAACAGAAATACAAAAACCAAATAGGATTTGATGATAAAGTTCCTAAACATAGCTTACAAAATGCTCCCCCAGTTTAAGTCTTTAAAATACATTTTAAGGACATATGACAAATCGCCTATAATCTCTATATAAATACAAAGCCTGGAGGTCTATTCATGTAGTAGGGACAAAAGAAATTAGATCTGTTACAAGGGAAGTTCTCCAACCAAGAAATTTGCTAAAACAGAAGACAAAATAGGAGTATGCAAAAACACGGAAATACATGTCAGAAGGATAAGCAAGTGCATCAGCACCCTGGTTCCTCTTTTATATGCAAATGCTATAGTAAAAATAATTAAGAGTTTTGGAAGAAGATAAAGAAGTAGACTTGTACGTGACAAAAGAGCTGCACGAATGATTTCATGGCTGAATAATTATTAGCTATACATGGCAGCTGTTATCCTGGTATGATCATATCAGGGTCAGACTTGGAAAGCTGAATGAGATATAATACATTCAGGGATGTATAAGCTGTTAATAACATTAGAAACACAGAAACCCGATTCTGCAACAACTTAAAACACAGAACCTAGTTATATATTCATAGTAATAAATTACATGCTCCGAGCAATGGACTAAGACAGTCATCAGATGCAAGATTTTTACTGGGCAAGGCAACACTTGTCAAAAAGTGGAGAAAAACAAATGAATTGTATAAAACATGTGATGTGGACAAGACTTAGGAGATGTGTATTAGAAACCTAGTGTGGGAACTATGCAAGTGAAGCCTGAATATTAAATAACTTTCGATAAATGTCTATTTTTATTGTGCTTCCATCTTTGCAATTTCTGAATTAAATTTTTTTGATAGTGGATTCTGCCATTCACTAGCACAGATATTTTTCTGAACTTTGCCTTTCATGAAATATCTTCAACTTTAATGTGTCCCAACATCCTTTTAATACATTTCCACTATTCCCTGAAAGCACTGCCAATTGTTCCATTGATTTCTGTAGTCTTCAGATCAGACGCATAGGGCTGAAAGATAAATGTATTACATACTTCAGAATGAATGGTTAAAAAGAGAGTGCAGTAAGATTAATGTATTGGTAACTATTGTTTCCACAGTGCCAATAAAGGATAAGTAGGATAACAGATTGCTACTCAAGTCAATGTATCCTTAAAATATATCACTTAAAAAGGGCTGCATTGTTCTTAATGACAGGGATATTTTTTTTCATTAATATGACATTTTTCAAGAAAGCGCACAAGTTCTCAAGGCCTCCAAAAGAGACACCTGCTGGTGCCCTAAACAGCTATTCATAACATAAATGTGATGTACATACCTTAACAAAATATAGTGCTTTAAATAAAACATATTTGAGTATTAGCACTGTTATTGATGCTTTGAAAGCAGATCTTCATTCTCCTTTGCCATTATACATTTTCATTTACTAGACAATTTGAAAATTTCTCTACACCTTCAGCCACCCATTGGCTGTCCAGCAGAAGCAAAGGCAGAAGAAACTCCAGTTTGGAGAAGCAATCCATCAACAGCAAGGTTCATATAGGGATACAATTATACATGCTGCTCATAACTTATGCTGCCCTACCATCCGTGTAGATTCATGAACTTATCCAGCCTATGCTATTTCAGATGCTTTATTTGCATCCAGCTCTAACTTGGTACCATGGACTGAGTGGCTGGGGGAGGCTGTCGTGCTCCAGGGAAGATACCAGAACTGCAGGAGTGTGACTGTGTGGCAGCATCCAGACTGTTCACCCAGAGCTGGATGAACAGTGCCAATCTCATGTTCAAATCAGTTCACTGCAGCCAAGTTTGAACTCACATTTCTTTCTGCCTGTGACCAGAGCCAATAAATTTTCTTCTCCCCTACCCTGCAGGCTTCTCCTCCTTCCCATCCCTCCCCCCCTTCTTTTAAGGCTTATTCATGCTTGTTCATTAAGTATTTGCAGGGGAACAGCTGTGCTGCTGATCCAATCAGCCAGGCAGCACAAGGTGACTCAGAGCTGGCAGGTCACAAAGCAGCAGCAGAGCAGAAATAGCAAGTGCTTATTTAAAATTAGTTGTGGTCAATATACAGACTTAAAAAATTTACCCAAGACAATAGTTGGATAATTTCAGATAATGTGTACATCTGAGAAAATTGTTCTCTGTTGGTGGATATTCTCTGAAGTCACATTGATCAAATTACTTATGAATTATTTAACCAGCTGTGCTCTTTACCTTAAAAATGAGCATTATTGATTTTGCTTCCTATATCATATTATGGAATCAAAATATAGGAAAAAAATGCCATGTCTCAAATGGCATGGAAGTGGCCCATAAATGTGAATTTATCTGTTCTATGATGCCAAGAAAGATGTAGAGAGGTTGCAACTGCAAAGTTAGAAAGTGATTCTGCCTTCACTGGCATCTGCAAAACACTGTAAAGAGAATCTTCCTTCAGCTACAGAATGCAGTCTGGATTTTGAACAGCAGAACACCACCATTTTGATTTAGATTCAAAGTATAAGTATTCTACTCTTGTATTGCTGCTTTCAAACAAAGCCTCTATTTGTGTGTATATCAAAATTGAGACTTAAATATCCAAGGTGAACAACAGCAAAATGGAGTAGTTACATTGCTGGAATAACAGAAATGGCCTGGGGAAGAATACTCAAACTTGAAACAGAATTTCCTGTGAAAACCTGAGAATTTTGTTTCTTTTTCTACCACTGAACTCTACAGAGTAGGCTTCACAAGGGGAAGAAAAAACAGTACCATAAAAAAACTAGCAGTCAAGAAAAATAATAAATAATAAGTGCTTTGTTGTACACTTATTAAAGTTAACAAACTTCTGTTTCCCTGCCCCCCTTCTCATTAATACATTATTACAAAGAAAATATTGCGATCTAAGGTGGACAACACAAGCTCCTTTTGCAAGGCTAGGTACAAAATGACTGTTAAGCCCTTCAAATAGAAGAGCTAGAGATTTTCCATGGGTTCCTCAGTCCATTAATCTCTCTGTCATTCTGTCCTGGGTTCAGCAGTAGCAGCCATTTTTCTCCTTAGTAGCTGGTGCAGTGCTGTGGTTTCGACTTTCGGCCTGGGAACAGTGCTGAGAACACCGATGTTTTCAGTTGCTGCTCAGTAATGTTTACTCTGACCAAGGACTTTCTGAGTCTCATGCTCTGCCAGGGAGGAGGGGAAGCCGGGAGGAAGCAGAGACGGGACACCTGACCCAAACTAACCAAAGAGGCATTCCATACCACAGCACATCATGCCCACTATATAAACTGGGGGCAGTTACCTAGAAGGGTTAGATCACTGCTTGGTTGGGCTGGGTATCAGTCGGCAGGTAGTGAGCAGTTGTATTGTCTTCCCTTGTTATTTCCCTTATCATTATTATTATTGGTGGTAGCAGCAGTGGTTTGTGTTGTACCTTAGTTACTGGACTATTCTTATCTCAACCTGTGGGAGTTACATTCCTTCAGTTCTCCTCCCCATCCCTCTGGGAGTGGAGGGAGAAAATGGAGGAGTGAGAGAGTGGCTGCATGTTTCTGAGTTACCATCTGGGCTTAAACCACAACACTTTCTGGTCCCATCGTGGGGCACAAAGGGTTGAGATAACGACATATCTGACCAGAGTGTGTCTAACTGTATTTGTGATAAGCATTCATTGTTTTGGATTAATAGTCACTTGTCACAATGCTGATTTATTGGCTCTCAAAGTTGCTGCTCTTGATCTCACAGTTTCAGCATGTCATACCTTACTTACAGCCTGTATTTACTGTGTTAGCTTTTGTCTGCTGTGGGCCTTGGGCTAAGGTTCTTGTTTCATTGTACTTTATGGTAGTGACTTGTAATACAACAGAATCATCGATCATGAAACTGATCTGGCTTGCGTTCCCCATGTGGTCAACACCTCTATACTTTGGGAGGTATATAATAGAAGTGTTTAGCAATTACAGGTCTTTTTTCCCCTCCCCGGGTGATCAGCCTATGAGGGAGACATTCCCCAACATACTCAGCCCCCCCCCCCCCCCCCCCAACTGTTTACAGCATCATTTGGGAGTTCTGAAGGTTTTGAATGGCCTTTGGGTACCCTTGAGACCTGCCTGCTGATTGTGATGGGGATCACCATGTTGGCATACATACAAAGTGTGTTTTATCCACTATCATTTTGTCTCAATTTGAAAGTTAAGCAGAGTTGTGTTTGGATCTTGTCTAGGATTAGATGACGATATAGGAGGACCAACAGATTTTCCCTGAGGCTGGAGAGTCATGAGTGGCAGGTTGTGTGGGGCAGTATGGGCAAGTATCTAGTCCACTGGGCCCCTCCAGTGCTTTGGAAGCATCGGAGATGGAAGGCAGCTGTATGGAGTCCCAAATGACAAGTTGCAGAAACTGCTGAAGGGGAGGGTGAATTATTTTGAGCCTGGTGGGCCCATGACACTTCATGCCATCAGGGCAGAGATGCAACATATAGATGGACTCATGATCAAGGGGTTGACTTAGCAATGGACACTATTGCCCAGGTTATTCACGAGTGTGAAACACGCTGCAATTAAGCCAAGCATTTAAAGCCTTTCTGGTATGGAGGACAATGGCTGAAATACAAATATGGGGAGGCCTGGCAGATTGACTACCTCACGCAGCCTCTCCTGCTCTGAAAGACTAACAAGAGATGGAGCCCGACATCATGGGCCAGATGGACTCAGCAGCTTTATAGTGATTGGTCCATACATGAAGGAATGATCTCTCTCTCTCTCTCTGGATGTATATATGCGTATATATATAAGAGTGACAGAATATTGAAAATGTGGGATCTGAGCATGACGTGAATGGTATGGAATAATGGGTGGATACTGTCCTGGGTTCAGCAGCAGCAGCCATTTTTCTCCTTCTTAGTAGCTAGTGCAGTGCTGTGGTTTTGACTTTCAGCCTGGGAACAGCGCTGAGAACACCGATGTTTTTAGTTGCTGCTCAGTAATGTTTACTCTGACCAAGGACTTTCTGAGTCTCATGCTCTGCCAGGGAGGAGGGGAAGCCGGGAGGAAGCAGGGACGGGACACCTGACCCAAACTAGCCAAAGAGGCATTCCATACCACAGTATGTCATGCCCACTATATAAACTGGGGGCAGTTACCCAGAAGGGTTAGATCACTGCTTGGCTGGGCTGGGTATCAGCCAGCGGGTGGTAAGCAGTTGCATTCTCTCCCCTTGTTATTTCCCTTATCATTATTATTATTGGTGGTAGCAGAAGTGGTTTGTGTTATACCTTAGTTACTGGTCTGTTCTTATCTCAATCAGTGGGAGTTATATTCTTTCGATTCTCCCCCCATCCCTCTGGGAGCGGGGGGGAGCAAGGGTGGGGGAGTGAGAGAGTGGCTGCATGTTTCTGAGTTACCATCTGGGCTTAAACCACGACACATCCCTATCCAGTTTTTTCATATCTTCCTTGGACTTGGTGACAACAGAATACTTGCAAGGCTCCAAAGTACCATTGTTAAAATAACAGATAACAAGGACAAAGCTGAGCATCACCTTGCCCCAAATGATACCTGATCAGAAGATTTTCTTATAAAAATCATGCACTTTACTTTTAGTTATGTGATGACTTTTGCCTTCAGAGAGAATTGCAAAACCTGTGACAAATGCTTGAACTTTCTAATTTTAGCGGCTTTACACAGTAGAATTTGGGAATCACCACTCTGAAATTGTTTCCATCTCCGGCTATCAACACAACTAGAAAATACAGGAAAACTTTTAAAAAGTGTTAATCTATGGTTTCTTTCAAATATTTCAATTGCATTTCAAATTAATACCTTTGTTCATTCAAAGTAAGTCTTAATGGTGCTGAGGACTCCTCATTACATGACACCCTAACAAAATTTGCTATCTTCCTCTCATGTTCATGTATTATGTAGATGAGTAACACAGCTACTGGTCTTCCAACATACTCACTACATGGAGAAAAACAGTGACACATTTGGCAAGATATTTTTCCCTTACCAGCTCATTCTAAATACACTACCTTTAAAATAAAATATTAATCTGCAATGAAGCTAACTGACTGGATATTACAGAAGCCTTTAGCTACAGTCAGGGTTTATTAGGACATCATTCTTGACACATAATATTATAGAAGCTTTAAAAATAAACCATTTGGTGATGCATGGAGTTATGGCATCTATGGAGGGGAACATCTCTGCTTATAGGAAGCCTTTGATGAAATAATAATATGGGAGAAGAACTGAGTACTTTTGGTCTCTCTCTCCGTTCCCTGCTCTGGAGTAAAATCTATCCTGTGTGGAACAAAAATCAATACATATATCTCTTCTTTCAAATCACTGCTGGCAAATTAGATCCACATTTCTTTGAGAGAAATTGCTTTAGTGAGAAGCATCTCTATCAAATGAGATTTCAAATACCTTGTGTTTCAAAGTTTTTCACGTGTGCTTTTATAATACATTTACTATATAGGAAGAGTTATCCTCTGTGCTATATTTGCTGACATAATCTAGTGGTATCTCAGTAGCATATCTCATATTTGAAGGATATTTTGACTACATGTGCTTATCTGGTACAGTTTGGGGACTTCAGATGTTGTATTTGACATGTAAACAGCTATGAATGATGACCAAACTTTGAAACAGGATATACAAAAATAACTACATTTTCCACAGCCCTTGCTGATGGACGGTGGGATATAACAACCTTTAATGGAACTCACTGATACTTGAGAAGATGCAGACACCTCAGTATGCAAAGATAGTAGAAGACTTAACTGTTGTCTGAAATTGCCTCATATAGAGAATACCTGGTTCTCTCCTGCAGTCTTAAAGCCACTTAGAGAGTATCACAGTGACGTAGCAGAGAAGCAGCATAAATAAGCAGGCTAGCCAAAATTATACTCATATCACTTATAATGGGATCTCTCAGGACACAGCCATTGAATTTCACAGGCGTGGATGAGTAATTTAAAATTAGGTATTTTTGAATGTATTGTCCTATGATGAGGTCATTTTCAGTGGGTATGGAATTATGCAGCTATTACATTTAATAAGTTTACATCTTAGAAAAGCTTCCTTTCTTTTTCTTCTGACAACTGGGCAGGAAGGAACTGTGCAGGACAACCTAAGGGAAGCTTTAATTCTGCACATTTAGTGGCAAAGAAGTCACAATAACAAATAGCAGTTGTTTAAATGAGACCTAGAAACTTGAAATACAGCCTGAAGAAGTTAGCAACATATTTAATAAAAAAATTCTTCCTTTCTTCCTACTGCCATGAAGGGCTGCAGATGAGCCTGGGTGATGGCATGCTATTCCCATCTGCAGCGCACCCCCACTTACTGAAAATGAGCATCTGCACTGTCGCCAGAGTGCAACCCCAGACTTTGGTAGTTTGGGTTTAATGTGTGAGATGAGAGGGAGGAGAAGGCTCAAATAATTTTGGAGCTCATTCAGTTGATCTGAAATTTTACCTGCTCATTGTTTTTCCAGGTGTTCATCTGGTAAATGATGGCTATTAGTCCCACGGTCTTTCCCCATAGTACAGGGTCACTGCAAGGAATTTATTCAGAGAGAAAATTAAGGTTTTTCATCCATGAGGAGAAGCTGCAAATAGCCACCTCATTAACTGCTAATGGGCCCTGCTGAGGAGCAGGGAGTACATCATGGTCAGCTGGAGAAAAGCAGGTCCTAGAGGCTACATTGTACTCAAGGACCAAATTCATAAAAGCAAGGGAAGGTATAGAGGTAAGTGTCATGGTCTGGAGCTGCACTAAGTGGCCTGAGCAATTCTTGCTCACCAAAGGCTGTGAAAAGCATTCATCACTGAAGTAGGTTGTCAGTGCTTTCATTTCCATGCTTCTGCCTCCCTTTCAGCCTGTGCTCCTTGGCTTCTCAGTCTTTTGCATAAATGACACTACCAGTCTACAGTTACATTCAACTTACTGGGAAAGCAGAGAAGTTCAGTTATAGTTACATCACTAACCATCAACAAGTTTTCATCCTGTGTCAATAAAGATCTGTCAATGTAGGTACAGACTAAATTTCTTTACCTTTTTTATAAAAGGAAAGCATTCATTTTCATTTTAATGTCAAACTAATACACTGCCCTGGACTTCAAGACAGCAGACTTTGGCCTCTTCAGGAACCTGCTCAGTAAGGTTCCATGGGATACAGCCCTAGAGGACAGGAGGGCCCAAGACTGTTGGTTGATATTCAAGGATCACCTGCTGCAAGCTCAGGAGCGATGCATCCTAACTAGAAAGAAGTTCAGCAGGAGTGTCAGGAGACCTCCTTGGATGGATAAGGAGCTGCTGAGCAAAATTCGAAGGAAAAAAGAGGCTTATAAATGGTGGAAGCAAGGTCAGGCGGCCTGGGAAGAATACAGGGATGTTGTCCGGAAAGCTAGGGACCAGGTTAGGAAAGCTAAGGCCCAGTTAGAGTTAAACTTGGCTAGGGATGTTTTTTTTTTTCTCTCTTTTGGGTGGTTTATTAATACAGTATTTGACTGAAAAGTCACACATCCTTCCCCTATCATTACATTGTTTTCTTTTTATTTGGATATTATATTTCTATCCATTTTGGAAAAATTGTTTTCAGCTTATCCTGCAGTTACCGTGAGTAGATGCATTTAAATAATGACAAGCTGTGTAATATATGTTTATAGAAAAATCTGACCTCTCATGAAGCGTATAGAGAGAGTTATAATGAAGGCATCCACTTTTGGATAAAAAATTTCAGAGCAGTATGAAAATAGGCTGCATAATTTCAAAAAAACACTAGCATTAAACAAAAAAGTTAACATTTCTTATTGAATTTCCTAATTTTATTTATAAAATCTGTATAGGAAAAGTAGACTTTTCAAAAGCACTCACCTTCAGCTATTTTTCAATATTCCTTAATTTGTGGGCACCTATTTGGATATCTGCCAGTGGAAGTTCCCTAGAAAGTATACAAACATGCTACCGATGGGTTTTCAAGGTCTTTTAAAAGTAATTTGCATATGCCCAAGGTCCCTGATGGAAAATTACTAGTCTATTCTTTTGTCTGCTACAACAAATCTTTACAGTCTTAAAAACTACCAGTACTTTGTTTCCAAAGAATGTTTAACACAAATATTTCACTGATTATTATATACAGTAATTTAGTGGCTTCCTTATTAATGTGGTCTTATTAGCACAGTAAAGAATGTAACTTCAAAATGCTTTTAATACTGACTGCCAGTGCATAAACATATCAGTAGCATAAAACCAGCCATAAAAAAAGCCAAGAGTCTTACCTTGTCCATAAATATAACAAACCAAGTTACTCTGCTTGCCTACTTATGTCCAGTTGACAGTGGTTACTTCACAATTGAATTTGTCATTACAAGATGTCTTTCTTGCATACATCTATAAAACAAAGGAGCAAATAGGACATTCAAACTTGAACTTAATGGAAATAAAAGCTGTGGAAGCTTGAGTTCAGTCTTAAGGTCATTAACATTAACAATTTAAAAGCCAAAAAAAAAAAATTCCCGAGAAATAAAACCCGCAATAACTTTCAATTTGCAAATCAATTATAAAATAAGGATGGCTTAAAAAAAATGGAAAAAAAAGGTCAATTGCAATACTTTTTGAAAATTTTAGATTTTAATATTCTATGATTTTACTACTGTATTTTCTTCTTGTGAAGGAAAAAAAAATATAAATTCATGGAATTGCAAATCCGTGACCAGTTTGTGCGCAAAAAACACAGAAGAACTTAATTTTTCCAAAATATCAGAAATGCAGAAAAGACTCTTTTTTCCCCACTAAAACAGGAATTATCCCTATGCAGAAATGAGCACGTTTTAAAATTTATAGTGCACCAACATTGAGAAGAGTTGCTTCTGAATGAAAACACTGGTGTTTGGAGGTGTGTATTCCTTCATGTCATTTAAAAATCACTTTGTTTCTGTAGAATGAAGTACTTTCCATTCTCTTTAATAGGTGGAATGGAGGTTGCTATCCAAAAAATTCATCTATTCAACAGCAGAAGAATTTGTCAAAGCTTGATCTATGGCTTATTCTACCT
This sequence comes from Amazona ochrocephala, assembly GCA_039720435.1. Taxonomy (NCBI): domain Eukaryota; kingdom Metazoa; phylum Chordata; class Aves; order Psittaciformes; family Psittacidae; genus Amazona; species Amazona ochrocephala. The sequence goes on along the minus strand of CM077884.1, from coordinate 39,046,858 downwards.
CTAAAAAATGTTGGTTCATAGAAAGTTGATGGGATTTTTTATTTACTGAGCTACTACTATATTTAATAACAGTATTCCAACATGTGTTATTGATCTCTGTATTGTAACAATTCTTACAATTCAGTCTGCCACATGGATATATTTTTACCACATTTTCCACAAGAGCAAGGCCATGCACACACATAGATAAAATGAATGTAAGGGGAGCATACTCTATGGTTCTCTATTACTAAAATCTGAGAAATATTTAAAAAAACAAACTAAAGCATTTATTGAGCAAATGTGCTTATTTAAATCCCACTTCATTTGGGCTGCTCTTATACTATAAAACTGAGTTTAAATTCAGATTTGGAATTTTAAAGCCAAAATAAATCGGAAATGTCTATTGACTTCAGTCTGACACATCTGGATACATGCATGCAACTGAGAAGAGAATTTGTCCAGCTGAAGACAATTCTCTGCACAGTATTTATGTTAAAGATTTAAGGGTCTCCACTTTGAACAAATTGAGACTAAATATGATGAGTGCTCTAGGAACCAAAACTCTTCCATGAAGAGTCTATCTATGGAGAAAAGAAAAAAAAAAAAAAAAAAAAAAAAGGGAAAAAAGTGGAGAGAGAGAGAAAAAAAAAAAAAAGGTTGCAGACAAATCTAAGAGGGAAAAAAAAGCAAAAAAAAAAAAAAAAAGCAGCAGCAGATTCACTTCAATTCAGAAAGATAAGGCACTTTTCCAGGCTAATCAGCAAGACAGAAAAGAGTTTCTGGTATACCAGCAAAGAGCAAGGTATGCAATGTAGCCAGAATGTGTCCCCATCCTCCAAAGGAGAAATAAAACCTGCCAGCTCAGTTTAATTGGTGGAGATGGAACTGCCTTATAAAATCACTACTGTATCTTCTTAAGGATGCACATGTTGGAGTCTTACTAATCATAGAATCATAGAATAGTTAGGGTTGGAAAGGACCTCAAGATCATAGAGTTCCAACCCCCCTGCCATGGGCAGGGACACCTCCCACTAAACCATGACATCCAAGGCCATGTCCAACCCCACACTGAACGCCGCCAGGGATGAAGCATTCACAATTTCCCTGGGCAACCCATTCCAGTGCCTCACCACCCTTACAGGAAAGAATTTCTTCCTCATATCCAATCTAAACTTCCCCTGTTTAAGTTTGAGCCCGTTACCCGTCTTCTCACTACAATCCCTAATGAAGAGTCCCTCCCCAGCATCCCTATAGGCGCCGTTCAGGTATTGGAAGGCTGCTATGAGGTCTCCACGCAGCCTTCTCTTCTCCAGGCTGAACAGCCCCAATTTTCTCAGCCTTATCCATCCTGTGTCTCAGAAGCTTTGCAATGCTCACTCAGGTGCCCAGGAGGTACTTTGGCTCACCTCAAGGCAAAGGGAGACAAGGAGATGCTTTGTCTGTGTGGACGTTTTTGGAGCACCTTTTGCTTCCTCTCCCATGAGCACATTGTGCTTGTGGGCTGCATCATTTGCTGTGATCTTATTTCTTCTTAGCAGGTAATTCCCTGGGCTGTACAACCAGTATGCAAATCTGGTCTGCTACTGATAGTGACCTAGAAAGCAGGAAAGCAGAGGTGTTTCAAACTCATCTGCCACCCACTCCCCCCTTTTTTATGGGTGCATGTTTTTGGTTTTGCCTTTTTTTTTCTTCAATACTGTCAAATGCTTTGCTTGAAAATAATTCCTGCAATGTTTTGGATTCCCATTTGTTTGACAAATATGAGAAAATCAAAATTAAAGATATTTGCCATAGAATCAACTCCAGACACTAAATGTGAGCCACGTCCAACAGGACTGCTTTGTGTTCTGGAGAATTGTTTTCTAGTCAGAAAAAAAATTGCTCATTTGGGGATGTTACAGGCTGCACATTAGACATAACCATTCTGACCGGGTACAATGAGAGGATCCCTGCTGAGTGTAAAAACATTTTTCTGTTTTGTTACTAGTAGAAGTTTAAAAGAATCAATACCGAAAATCTTTGTAAGTATGATTGCCTTTCCTGATATGATCCAAGGTCTCTCCCATCCCACTTTGCGAAGCAAATTTCCCAGGCAGTCATGAGCCCATTGCCCCCTGGCACAGTGCTGGCAGTAAAGATTAAAAAGACCTGCTTCTTCCACTGCTTTTTTTCCCAGCACATATGTTTAATGAAATATCATCATGTTTTCGTGTACTGGCACTGCTTCAAAGAGAGAACAGATTTATTTCAAAATCAAAGTGCAATCTAAGAGTCTAGTCTAGTGCATTAAACAGTAGTCTTCCACAAACAAAGATTACTGGCTTTTCACGATTAATAAATTAATGGGGGGGGGGGGCAAGGAAAATGGAGGCACAAGTCTCAGTTCAGGAGTTTTAATCATGAGTGATAGCAAGGACTCAAAGGAGGAATCATCAGTAAGTAGGAAAACAGACACCTGCACAAGAAGTTCTGCTGTTGTAAAAAGTCTCAAATATTAAAAGGCCTGCCAAATTTAAAAAAAAATAAAAAAAATCATTCCGTGTAAGAGCAAGCTGCCGACTAATGGAAATACTCAACCAGATTTGTCTACACAGGGTCATTTTTCAAATGGTATTAGAATAGAAAAATTATAACGCAAAGAAGTCTTTAATTTTAGCAGATGATTACTAACTGCCCTAATTAAGTAGCTTTAATTGACTCCATTGAAGTCAAGAGACAATGCGTACATATATTGCTGCAAGACTCAGTAATCGTAATTTCTGCAAAGTAACTTTTAAATGAGTAATCCTGCAGCTTTCATTATCTAGATAGCTGTATTCAGTCCCTGATTTACAGATCCCCAGGGGCATGGATTACTAGTGCGGCACTGAAGGTGACTAAGAAAAGCATGTTTACTGTCAATACACTTTTCCTGGAAGCTTTGAAGGATCCCAAAATTGAGAAAGATAAAGGGGGCAAAGGAAATACACTTTTTCTGCTTTATTATGGATTTCTAACTTTCTGAGCACTTCCAAAACATGGCAAGGTATCTTCTTGCTTTCTCCTGAAGAATTAATTTTGTCCCCCTTCTTAATTAAAAAGAAAGAACATTAAGAAAAAGAAAAAATTAGGCACAAAGCCAAAACATTTCAACATGCAAAACTGTTGCTCCTAAAAGATACTTTATACTCCTTATAACTTTATCTAATCTCATTACTGAAAGTGGGAAACTTCAACTAAAACTTGTTTTTTAGAGAGTCTGAATAATACAACTTTATCAAAAACCAAATTAACCTATGGTGTCACTATTCAGCAAAACTTTTAATAACTGAAGACACAGCCCTATAGCAGGAAGCATTAAGGCCTCTTGTTTTTTCTCATTTAGCCCCATAACTGCTTCATTTAATCTTAAAATCTGACAAAAGCAATTAGTCCTTCTTCTTCCCATGAAATCACTTTATGGATTTGCAGCCTATTGCTTTATTGTCATTCCTTTCTTCTAAGCTGAATACGATCAGCTTTCCTGCGGTTAGACATTATAAACCCTTCTCTCTTTTATTTGCACTCTTCCCAGCTCTCTTATTTATCTTGTCTTGTTTTTCAGAAATATCATGCTTGAAAGCTTAATGTAGCATTTTAAATGTTATCTTCCCAATTTAAAATTGAAAGGGCTATATATTTTTAGTTATAGCATGTGTTCTACAGGGAATCAAAAACTCAGAGTGGAGAACTGATCTAAAGTATAAAAGCCTTGTACTAGAGCAACTACTTTAAGACTATTTTAACTCAAATATATGAAAAAGCTGAATTAAAACTATGCGTATATATAAGTAGCCCAGCCACTCTGAGCCTTTGAACATTTACCATGACTACCTTAGAGTTTTTTTAACTCAATACTTACCTCTATTTATTTTTGTACAGTTTCCCCTAACAAAAGAAAAATATATAATTTGTTCTATAATTTTTTCTCAGTTACTTTTAATAACTTTGCTCCATTTTTCCCTGAAGATATCCAAGAAAACAGTTGGTAGCCAATGTTCTATGGTAGGTTTCTTTTCTCCTCTTCTGAATAAACTGAGGAAATAATCTGAAGTCTACTTTTCCACCCTTGGAGAATCGTAGAATATTTTTCTGTTCAACTCCACAATGCTCATTTTCTTTACTATTTTCTTCTGCGGGGCAAAAGAAGCTCATTAAATTACAGTCACATTTCTTTAGGAACTTCAATAAAATTCACATAGGTCAAGACTGACAATGCTGACACCATTTTCTCAGTTTTATTTACTGGTTCTGAGAAGAAAATACAACATTTCCAGTCAGATGTGAGATTGGCAGTGTAGTTGCTGTTTTGAAAAGAAATAAATAAAATTACTGTCCACATTTGAAATCAAGCTTTCAGGGGTGGTGTGCCTGTACACTACAAGTGTGAAGCTTTGCACCCATTTCCCTCCTTACCTTATTTCTGCCAACAGCCTGAGGCGCACAGTAGGTGATGCTTTCTTCAGCACAAGAAACTGCACAGACAAGAAAAATACTAAAACTACAGGGAACAACAGTGCAGCACAAAACTAAAACAAGATAGAGACAGCCAAGGAAACTACTGAAGCAATGAAGACTTTCAACAGCTGCAAGAAGGGATAAATATAGGCAACACGCAGATATCTGTTTGAATTCTGACAGCCCCATGGAAACTAATATAAAGTGACACTGGAAGCAGTAACACTGCAGTTGAAAACAACTCTCCAGCTAGTCCAGCTAGTACGGCGCCAAGTGGTTAGACAGCCTCTAGTAGACATTTTTTGCCCAGGACCTGTTGGAGGAGAGATAAATAATAACCTAAAGAGCAAAAAATTAACTGACAGACATTGCAGCTTACCAGAATGCCCATGGGTCTCGGCTGGTTTGCTATTATCTCGCTACATTACTGCAGTTCCGTGGGGAGCACAGCTCAATGAACACCATCACCCCCCTAGAAGCATAAGAACAGCTAGACAAGTTCCCTGAGGTTTTCCCCAGCTGCATGTAGTGATAAGGGTTCAGGTGATGGCATTTAAGTAAATCTGTTGCCAGGTATATTCTTCTTGAGCAGCCTTTAATACAGATTTAGCTGTGACAAGAAAGATAAGGTTAAGTTCATAAAAAGTAGTCTTGTGTCAAGTAAAAACAAAACCAGGAACACTGCATATATCAAAATACCCTCATAAAGCCAAGGGGCGAGGATTTGACACAACATGGGAGCACTTTATACTCTTATAAATCTGATTATTAGTGAGAACCCTAGATTTTATTCTGCTGCAGTTTGTACTGCTCCCTCTTCTGGCTACAAAGCCAGCAGTTTGCACCACCTCGGTGTCTTTGTTTGGCACATGGGTATGCAAAAGTATTACTCCATTCCTCCAAGTGTCTAAGAAGCAAATATACTTCAAATATACTTCAAAGACTGGGCAAACAGTTTTACAAAATTCATGTTTTAGTAGGTGTCGTAAATTAGCCTCCGGGAGAGTATCAACAGTTTTATTTCTGTTGGAGGAAAAAATGTTTTAAAAAGTTGGGAATTTTTTACAGTTCTCATGAGAATTGTCACGTAAAATTTATTTTACTCTTTGTGGGTTTTTTGTTTATGATTTTCAAACATTTGTTCACTTAGTTGTTTATTTAAGGAAATAGCAATATCTAACGTCAGTGCCTTTGTTTGGAGGTGTGGGCACTGGATTGTAGATGGTTTTATCATATTGCAGACTGTTACAAACTAAAAAGTCTCAGGTTACTGCAGGATTTAGAAGTTGCCAGCAGAGGCTGGAGACAGTGGAAGGCCAGCAGGACCTCCTGGGCTCTGCCCAAAGATGACATGAAATATTATTTGTGGGAAGGAATACACAGTGCTGCAGAAACCCAGTAAAGAGGCAACATCTGTGATAGCTCCCTTTGCCTGGAAAATTAAGAGGTTGTATGCCCCATAATATGCTTTCCAATATCTTTATACAAGACATTCTTAAAGGAATATTAAAAGTGCTGCATGCCTGAAAAGTTACATTGATTTCACATCAGAAATAACTGACAGAAGTTTCTTCCCTTAATTGCAAGAGACTCAGGCTGGGGTTTCACACTGGCAGATGGCCTACACACCACTTCCTCCAAATGCTTTTTCATAACCAAGAATTAAAACTTACAGAATTCAAAAGAATTCAAAAGGAATAACTTTAACTTCCCCAGTCAAATCCAGGACCACTGACCACATGCCCCCATCACCAGGCAGCCGCACAAGGGTTCCACCAGTTCAAGGGTGTGAACTTCTGTAAGTTGAACTGCTCAGCACAGCCCTGTGTGCAGCCCACATGCTGTTGAAGTCAATAAGAAAGATTTCCTCTAACAGTTTTTGAAAATGGCTGCCATAAGACTGCCATGCTCAGAATAGAGGATATGCATCAACAGAACATTTTTTAAATAAGAAAACAATGTAGAATGCATACATTTCCCTAACTGCAGCAAAAAGAACACAAAAATATTAATGTAATTATAGAAAAATACCAATTATTACAAATTTCTTTTTCATGATCTCATGACGATTCATTCTCTCAGTAAGCAGCTCCACTGCTCTTTGCCATCTATATGTTTGTATGTGCATATATGCAGATATACTTATGCACAAACACACATGCACTTTTTATTTCTGCACCACAGGCCAACATGATTTCTCTGCCTCTTCAATAACCAGATGGCAAAGATATATGCCTGTGCAAAAGCACTGTATTCTGGATTGTTGCTCTTTGCTGTTTTTCAGCTGGATGTCACTTCAGATTATCTAGTGCTGTCCGAAGTGCAATACAAGACCAACAAGCCAATTTCTGTACTTTTTTAATACATCTGCATTCACTGACGCTGCATGAGGCATAAATAAGTACAGATAGTGCTCTAATACTTTTACAGTCATATAAATCTGGAAAAATAATCTTTTTTGTACATTAAAAATCAAACCACACACTGAGCTAAAGTAAACCTTTAAGGAAAATACTTAAAGACTGGAGGATGAATGAAGTATGTAACATTTGGCTAAGTAATGACTAAATAGGTACATGAACTATAGATAAATATTTGATGAATTAAATTGGAAAAAAACATGTAGGGTAACATAAGGGGGTATAGCTTAAAGCCATGTGAAGAAAACTCAACAGTAAGACAGATTGGGGAATAGTCTCTCAAGAAAAGAAGTATTAACCCTATAATTTAGATAAATTAAGATATAATTGGAGAAAATACCAGAAAGCTACAACACGCAGCAAATATTCCAGGATTTGAGGGGATGACCTAGAAGACAAATGGTGACAGAAGTCCTATCTTTACTTTCAGCTGACACTTTAAGCTCTTGCCAAATGACAGTGAGACAGAGCTTTTCTACCATGGGGACCAAAGGGGATATCCAGGAAGAGCAGAGGACCCCGCCACCAGTAGTCAGTGGAACATCAAGCTTTGCTAGAGGTAAACAGAGACTGCCAGGGTAAGGGCACAGAGACTCAACAAAAATCATTGAACAAAAGACAAAAGCCATTTGTATGGCTCTGTTATTCAGTTAGAGGAATCAACATTTAGAGAATATATTCTACAGCTGTTTCTCCACAGTTATGTTTATAAAGGATGACCTGCTTAAACAAGCCATGTAAACTTGTCTGCTGCTTCTCAACTTTAAGTCTTTTGGTTCTCCCCTCTCCCAGCAGTAGAAGATGCCATTCAGGTTCAGGTCTAATTAAGCTGATCTGACTTGTATAAGAAGTCCACTGCTTCAACAGGAATAGATCCCCAGTCTGTGACTACATTTTTTTAACCAGAAAATGTCCACTGAACTCAAAAAAGGGGTTTTACATACCCATCACACAGCAGTGAACAGCAAGTCTTGTCTAAGGAGCTCGTTGTTCTTTCTGTGCAAGTGTCATGGGTTCAGCAGTAGCAGTCACTTTTCTCCTTCTTAGTAGCTGGAGCAGCTCTGTGTTTTCGACCTTCGGCCTGGGAACAGAGCTGATAATACTGATGTTTATAGTTACAGCTTAGGATGTCTGGTTTGACCAAGGACTTTCTGAGCCTCATGCTCTGCCAGGGAGGAGGGGAAGCCAGGAGGAAGCAGAAACAGGACACCTGACCCAAACTGACCAAAGAGGTATTCTATACCGCAGTACGTCATGCCCAGGGTGTAAAAACTGGGGGCAGGAACCCAAAAGAGTTCAGTTCATGGCTCAGTCATCAGGTGGTGAGCAGCTGTATCCTCTTCCCTTGTATTTCCCTTGTCATTATTAATATTGGTGGTAGCAGTAGTGATTTGTGTTATACCTTAGTTACTGGGCTGTTCTTATGTCAACCCATGGGAATTATATTCTTTTGATTCTTCTCCCCATTCCCCCCCCTCGGAGTGGGGGAAGAAAGAGGGGGGAATGGGTGAGCAAACTGCTTGATTTATGGCTTAAACGACGACAGCAAGACATGGTTCATTGTCAGGGGCCGTCCTGGGTTCAGCGTAAACCACAACATTGGCTTATATGATTTTTCATCTCCTTCAGTGTATAAATTATGTTTACAAAGTGCAGATTCATAATTAAAGTGAGAGCTAGTACTTGCCATGGGCTAACATCTCTGTTTTCACCCAATAGCAAAAAACTGATGTAATGTATCTTTTTTATCTTTTGGAATTGTCTACAAGTCCACATTATTAAATATACATAAATAAAGAGATGTTATGCCTACATTTAAATTATATAATTTGTATACTTATACTATATATAGACATATATATATATATAACTTATGTGTAGAGGAGAGAGTTTCAAGCCAACCTTATTGAGATTCAAAGTACAGCAGACCTTTTTCTCATCATATGAACAAGACTATTTTGAGGCAAATTTGCATTTTGTAGCCAGGGGCCTCATTTGCAGGTGACTGAGCAATCAATTAAAATAGCTTGTGTAGGTTTTTCTGTAGGTTTTTCATATAAACAGGTCATTGCTCTTTATTCATGTGGTGAGGGACATTTTAGATGTCAATAACAGAAAGTTTTCCTAAAGATTTCCAGTACTGACTTATGGATTGACATTTTCTTTTCCCCAAGCTAGTGGAGGACTGAACATGCACCTTTCTACACATTTTCACATTGGTCAAGAGGCTTAGCAGTATTATAGATAGGTGCTGCTATAACAAGTTGTCTACCTTACTAATGAAAATTTAAAAATTCAATTCAGACCATATGTAGTTATCAAAAAAAGATGCATCAATGGCTCCTCCATAGCCTTAGACCTTTGAGACTTTGAATAAGGTGAAAAACAAGTTAGCAGAACTGAACTGATTTCAGGATTGGTACTTTGATGAAGCTTAGGATAGTCCTGTTTACCTTGTAATCTTTCAAAAGCAATCTGTTCTTGACCTACATGTTTTTTATAGCCAGTTTTCTACGGTTATTTGCAATTTATCTGGGCTGTTCAGTTGCATGTTTAGATCACATCCAGCCTCGGAATTCAGCTCCAAGCCACTCTTCAGTGTAAGCATGTTAAAATAGGGAATGAACGCCATACTCACAATTACTACAGCTCTATTTCTATTATTGACAGATAATTGTTTTTTCTTAGGATATTTTTGTTTGGCTCAACAATGCACTCAAGTGTAACTGGATTCAGCACTTCTATGATCAAGGGATTTTTAGGTTAGCTATTTAATCATGGACAAACAATTTTGTCACTGGTAGTGAGTCAATTATCCTACAAAATATACAGTTAATGTTTGGGGTCTTTTGTTTCGTTATCTTGTTTTTCATAAACTGTTTGTCAAACACTTGTGAATAATGAATGTGCAACTACTTAGTATCAAACATTATATGTAAATTTAGGGCCAAATTAATCCAGTAATTTATCAAGAACAATTTGAGTAATATTATCTAAAAGCACCAAATTAGTTCTCTAATAGCTAACTGAACTTTCTGACTGTGCATAAGTGTTTGCAAAACACGGGCATGCACGCACAGCCCCTACCCTCAAGCTGCTTCTGAGCTAGCCTGCCTTGTACTCACTTTCACCAGCCCCAGGGAAACCAAAGGATTCACAGCCTACCTTATATCTTCATTCAAAAATTGTCCAAACCCAATAATGTTACATCTAGTGGAAGTGAAATGGCATACTTTACATTCCTTTTATGACTTTATTCAATATGCATACAGTTTTCTTGATTTAAGATATAGTCTATCAAAGTATATTTGTACCACCACCTCCAGTACTACTCTGGTGTAACTAAGGTTCAGTTATCATTTGCATTATAAACATTTGCATAGGCTGAGATAATTTTTTGTAAAGCATACCAAGCTGTCTTCTTGGATGCGTTGGATTTTTCCTCCATGCAATTGATTTTAATCTTATAAGACATTTTTCTAGAGAGGCCAAAAAATAAAACTGCATTTCTCAATATTAATAGTTACACTTCAGGAAAACAAACAAACAAACAAACAAAACAAAACAAAAACAAAAAACAAAACAAAAACAAAAACAAAACTTTTTACATAAATTATTTTTTAACAGTTTTCACAAAAGCAATGAGAAAACCAATACTGGCTATGTAAGTTTTATCAGTAGCTTTGAATGGGGTGATACTAGTTTCTCACAATAGGTAAAAATGTGAAATCACCAAAGTCATCATAATGTAGCTTTTCTAGAAACTTGAGGGTATGCAATCTACTCTGCTTTCTAAATGAGGCCAACCAATGTCAAAGATGATATGTTTCACAGACGATAAAAAAAATTAAGTAATTCAGGCTCAAAATACTATAACTTAGATATCGAGTATAAAAACCATTACTTAATCCCTTTGAAGTCAACCAAACTGCCTGTGTGTTTCTCTCATACCTCTCATGAAGGAAGGATTTCTTTCTTAAGAAGTGGTTGGGAATAGGGAGAGAGTGAAACCACATATTTCACAATTGGGTATTTTATCTAAACAGCTGGAGTTTGTTCAGCAGATTCTAGGAAGCTTGTCAGATTTCTGAATTTTGTAATTAAGATATCTGCTTTAATAATTGGAATTTAATAATTAAAATCTTGCCTTTGCATTTCCAAAATATAAACAATTAAACCCCCATGATTTATGTTATATATTGCATATGTAAAGCAATCAAGTGAATCACTGGTCACTTAGATATGCAATGACATGTCTAGAACTATCCCTTCACAATTTATAAGAAAAAGCTGAAATTGAGAGCCTTTTTACTAATCTAACATCTTGGTTATAAATGTCAGTCTATATTAACTGAAATATTCTATCCAGGATTTGATAAGTTTAAGCAAGATTTGTATGTCTGTTGGGTCATATTTGAAACCAAAATTAATTTTGAATCAAAAATCAAATTACCGCTCTTTGCAGAATGTCAAAGTATGACTCTTTCACAACAGTGCTGGGAAAAAAAAAAAAAGAAGCAGAAAGCCTAAGGAAATTGCCAGAGCAGATTCTTTTGTGCAAAAAAGTCCATGGAGTTGAATTTTTTAAATTAAGAGAGGCATGACTATTTGATATGTTTCACCTGAGTACATTATATTGTTTATAATGACTCAACAAAGTGTCTGATGGTCCCCTTAGCTCTGTCTGTTGTGGAGCCATCTCAGGTACACAGCTCAAAGAAACCGTCACCTCCCAACATTGTATGACCTTGTTCAAAGCACAGTACGTAGCTACAGAAGTGAGAACTAATAGTGCTGCAAGCTGTCATAGGCAGCATTACCTTAGTCATTCTTTGGGTGGAGGAAGGAAGAAGGAAATTTTCTGAGTTAAAGTTGTTATAATTAATTTTCTGTGTGTGCACTTTACCCATACAGTCAATTTGTCATTGAAGGGTATAATTTACTCTTCTCTCCCCAGACTTCTGAACAGCAAAGCAAAAGATTTTGGATATTGCAAAGTATGCAATACTGATGATAAAGCAGAAAAATCAGTGCTTTTGCAAACCCTCCCATCACTTTGAGTCCTTTCTTCCAGCTGGGCTCTAAGGGAACTTTCCATCAAAGACAGAAGGAAAATATATACAATTTTAAACCTTTACCTGACCTCTTGTTTCCAAAGGTTTATGCCTTAAACCTCTGGGTCCTTCCAGCTTTCTTTTTTCCTGTTAGAACTTCCCTTTCAGGTGTTCTCCATACCCCTTCACAGCACAGACCAGGCTTTCACATCAGCTACCTCCTGCTCTGCTGGGAGCCCACACAGTCGAGCCACACTCTGACCTTGCCTTCAAACACAAAAGACAAAAGGGAAAGGATGAAACCAACTGAAGCGAGAGCTGTACTAGGCAGCAGAGGAGAGAGTGAAAAACCGCAACAACATAATATTGGTGGGAACTGCAAGTTATAGCAAAATGCACTGCACAAAAAGCATTTTAACCCTAACTGCAATCCAGGGGAGTTTTGTCCTTGTCATGTCGTGGAATAGATTTCTTATTCTCAAGCGCAGGTCTTGTGAAGCACAAGCAGAACTGTCCTGGAAGAAAATGGAAAAACAACCAAAATTCCAGGTTGCTGCTCTGTTAAGAGAGGTTTTACAAGGATTGGTCTTCTAAATAAAGAGTGAATTGACCTTTAAAGTAGCAGAATCAAGGAAGATTGATAAAAGTATTGATAGAAGGAGATATTAGCAGAAGTATTTTCATATCTATTCACCTTTACTGCATGAGCCAGATGACAAATTTTTGAGCCATTCTTTAAAAACAGAACTTCTCGGAAACAGGACAAAATACAAATACCAACTACAATATTAAAATTGATACCACATTTAACATGGAAGCATCTCTGGTGCATCTCAGAAGACATAGAAAAAAAAGGTCTTATGAACAGAAGTCTTAATAATGCTTAACCATAATAGAGTAGGAGAGAAAGGATTAAGAAGATCTAGTGAATCATTGTGAGGATATACACATCATAGTGTTTTCTAAAAGTGAATCCACTTCTAAGAGCACAGATTTACAGAGAAATCACATCTCGCATCTGAATACTTCTAACGTTAAAATAGAATAACTCAGCTCAACATGATGAGCTCTCCCTCCTGTTGATCGTTTTTTCTTTTTCCAGCCTGAGTTAAGCACCATTTCTAGTGAAAGCAGTCTAAAGTTTTCTCTGCAGAGTTTATTTTCACAGTTACAATCCAAGTTTTTCATTTGTAACACCAGCTCATTGCAGATTAGGGGATATAACAAAAATTTGGATGTGTAGAGATGCATTTTAGTTGTCATTTTCTTTGCTTTTAATTTCTCACAGATTTGTGAAGAGAGAAGACTGTTGAGAGAAATCATGTTTTCTGAATGTGTAGTAGTTTTAAAGGGGATTATTTTGAGCTCTGCATTCTTTCTCCTTCCTTTGAAGCATCACAATCATGTTATGATTTCCAGAATCACCCTTCTGTATTTTTACTTTATATTGAGTTCAATATATGACAGATATAGTGCATGGCATAGTCCCAGCTACATATTGCTGGAAGAGCAAACACTGACATCACAAGGAGCCTTAAGAAGGGTGAAAAGAGCTTTGCCTTACTCAGCACAACAAAGCTGTGGGAAGAAACACTTATGGTTAAAAGTGCAAATTCCTTTGGAAGACCTCACCAGCTGCAGACGTCTGTATAGACATATACTTGCACATGCATGCAAACATATATTTGTCTATTTTCTACAGTCTTGTCTATAGCATGCAAATTTTTCATGCTTTTTAGTGAAAACTTAAGTTGGTTCAATATCAAAGACCCTTTTAAATCAACAGGATTCTTGAGACAAACTAATAGTTGCACTTAAAACTGAATTTTGTCTTTTTAGTGCTTTTATTGAATCATTCTGAGAGAAAATCAGTTTAAGATCAATTAAATAAATTTACAAAACACAGAAGTGAATGCAGGTATTCAGTTTCAGTTTTCTAACCTGCTTGAATGTTGACCTTCAAAATTACATGTAACCATCTGCTCATGACATCTATATATTTCTCAAAATTGGGGAAAAGGAGTTCAGAGCATGAATTTCCTAAGGGCTCGATTCTTGGCAGAAGCATAACTAGGGAAGCATGACCTATAATTTCTCAGACTAAAAATCTCTGGAGTTATCAGCAAAGATGGTGAAGGGAGGCTTTAGATGTGGAGGGCATAGCCAATTAGAAAAGTCACTTTAAGTGGATGCTAAAACAGGGAGAGAAGGATCTTGGCTGGTACTCAAAATTTAAATAGAGCATAAAAAGCTGCTATTTTATTATTTCACAAGGAACTAAAGGAAAGTAATCAAAAATAGTTTGTACAATTTATTGTAGGACAGAAAAATAGAGGGACTGCAATTCAGATTTTGGAATCCAACAGTTTCATGAACTAAATCAGTAAAAAATCCAAAAATAACAAAATGGAATTTAAGAAGCTATTTAAAAACAATTTGAATTAAACAGTATATTAGTTAGCATTTGAGCAAATTTATGTATTTTTATATTGCTACAGCTCTTGGTTGGGTATAAGCAGCAGGACAAATAGGAAAGCAAAAATCCTGGAAATCACAATTGCTGTATTTTATGATGGCAATTTATATTTACAGTATTCGTTGCTCAAAGTTGAAATTGTGGCAGGTCTGTAAAAGCTGTCTCCTTGAAACCTGTTTACTATAAGACACATTTTCTGAAGGCTTATACCCAGTGCCCGGTAAATATATCACGCACAGATGGCCCTAATGTTTTATCAAGGCTCATAGTTTTGTCCCTTTTCTCCAAATACAATGGTATGTTTTGCAATCTCCGCTTTTGTAGTGCTACAGGTGGTATTCAAAGGAGAAATGCCTTATATAGGCTTATCTTTGTTATTTATGCAGAAGAGCAGACAGGTATAAAAAGCAGATAAATTAAAGGTCCTTCTCAAAAGGAACATATGAGCTGGAGTCCCAAGGTTCCTGAATGTGCTTACCTTTAATCACGGCAAAGAGGTCAATGAGTCTCCACAGAGATGGGGTACTGATCGCACATTAAAGAGCGAGTAGGGTGAAGAAACGCAGTGAAGGATTACAGCAGAGCAAAAGGGAATTTAAATCTGCTCCAGAGTGCTGAAAACTGGCAGAGGCACAAGAAGATGATTACAGCTGTTTACTTCAGATACTGAAGGATCATTAGGGAAGTTTTGTGGAAAAGATTTATTAATTTGTCAAACTTACCTTAAATATGTTTTCTCTTTTTATCACACCTCCACAAAGATAAAAAGTCATATCACAGCTGTTATTGAACTATGCTTTCAAATTGCCTTTAGGTAAGTAACTGCCTGTGCATCTGACCATGATTCACAGAGGTGAACTGGAACAGGAATGGTTAATTGACTGGTCTTTATAAAAGCAGGATGTCAAAAGCAAGGAGCATTGTTTTGCTCCCAGATTTTAATCAGAAAGCTTTCTATTAAGACAAACAGGTAGGCAGGTAGATAGATATTACTATGTCTTGCACCTCTGGCAGTGATTTCAGTCTGTGGAGGAAAGAGGAAAGATGTAAGACATCAAACAAAACTCTCTTTTGATGTTGGCAGTAGCAGTCGTCACCTAATTTGACATGTGTAATTAGCATCTCAAGGTGCAAGGTAGTGAAGAATCCTAACTACAGCCTTTGTACAAGAGAACAAAGAGTAAGAGAAATGCTTGTATTTAGCCTTGATGTACTTTCAGTTTTTAAACCAAACAGAAGTGTCAAATAAATTGCTATGAATAGATTTGAAAACAGCTAGCAATAATAAGACAAAGGACTGGAAGAGATAGACTAAGAATATATCTTTTTTTTTGGTACTTCTTTTCCTCTTTCACAGCTTATTAACCTCTTCTTACTTCCCTTTTCACCAAAGTTTCCACAGTACTGGTGTCCATGTCTTGGCTTTTCAGACTGTTATATCTTTTCCTCCCAGGCTGGAGGACCACCTCCTTGGAAGGTAGATCTTCTTCATCAGAAAGGTACTCAATTGGAAGGTTCATGGCTGAGGGCATGTTTTACAACTTTATTTTCCAGAACCATCAATGTTTATTCCCTTTCAACATAAGGAAGTCTCCTGTCTTGTTAGTTGGCTTGATAGTTGTCAACTCCATAATGACAGGGAAAAGAGCAAGCAGAATTGCTTGAAATTCAGTAATAAAATAAGGACAATGGAAAATTTGGCTGAATAAGAGGAGAAACGTCTATCTCTAAACAGACAGCTGCAATAAATTTTGAAACATCAATATGGTCAAAACATTGGAAATAAGCCACAGAGAACAACTTCTGCACTGACACAAAATGAACTTCTAACCAAGCAGCTTTTATCTGTCTCTGATTTCTGAATATACTAATAGAACAAGAAGAGGGTATGGATATCAAAGAAAATTGCTTTAGGGAATTTAATCTCACTATTAGCCCTTTTTCCCCACGGATGTTGTCCTGAAATGAAAAGCACCACCTAGAGCTACTGTAATGGTAAAATGAAAAAGAAATTATTATTTGAAAGAAAAAGTATATCAGATGTTTATAAGACAGGAGTAGACAATAACATAAGAATGTCAGATTTAGCAGATAAAAATGGGTCTTGTGTAACTGGACACCCAGCAGGAAATATATCTTTGTTTAAGGATTATTTGCCGCCTTTCAGCAACAGAGGTTTTCCATCAGGAGGAAGCTTGAAGAGAGAGATTTCTTGAAAGGAAGCATTATCCTTGTGATGTTTCAGGGCTTTCAGAAAAGTAATTGAGCCTTCGTAAAAGCGAAGGAGCTTCTGTAAGTGGCATTATACTGACAGTAACCACCTTTTAAGCATCAGTTTTTCATTTCTGTTCAAGTATTGTGTCATTAGCATATAGAGATATTTATCATATACAGAATGCCACAACAAGTAAACTTCTAAGAGCTTACCTTGATAAAAAGGAGCTCAGTTTGTCTGGAGGGGAAAAAGCAGTGTTGGGTTATGTATTAAAGTACATATTAAAATATTTTGATGTTTGGAGAAAGGCAGAAAATTACTGAGGAGATGTTCCTGAACATCTTTTGGGTATTCTGTCTTTCTCATACCTTAGGGATAGCTCGTTCTGCTCCCAGATTCCCACTGTGTGGCCAAGCAATAAACAGTCTCACAACACTGACACTTTTACAACAATAGCCTGATCTCCTTGCACAACTATGTCAGTGTATCTTTCCCAAGTATGTGTCCTGGATTTCTAGAGGAAGCAGACCCTGAAGTTGCAGGACAACAGGGATAAACTCTCAAAAGAGGAAAAGAGGAAAACCAACAGAACTATTTCTTGTTCTTGTAATGACATTTTTTAAGAAATAGACCTTCCACAAAGGTGGTACAGAAGACAGGATCTTCAAACATAATTTGCCTAAACCAAAGCCAGAAACGTTAAAATAGTAACTGGAGAGAAAATCTATTTTCACCACTCCACAGTTAGATGCTTTCACTAAGAAAAATATCCCTTTCAGAAATCCCTCTAATATTTCTCCTATGAAGTGGAGTCAGTGAGGTACCCAGGGAACTTCACATCAGTAAAAAAAGTCACAGCTCTCCTGCAAGTTTTATGACTAGAATAATCTCCTTTTCACCTTCTTTTCATTCCATTCTGCTCCTTCAGTGGCCTCTACTCTTTAAATACTTAAAAGAAGCTAAAGCATGAAGATTATACAGGACTGAATACCACAAACTGCTCCTTCTCCCTGCTGCTCCCAATATTCTTGCTGCCAGAACCTCCACTCTTGAGAATATTCTTTGGATGATATCTAAATGTCAACTGTGTCAACTTCCCAGACCTTGAAAATGCAGTATGTGTTGGGTTAGGATAAACAGCTGTCACTTGACTCACTAGTCATTCCAGCTTCCCATATAAGTACCTTAATTTACTATCCGTGTACATTCTTCCCTGCTGAAATGAAAGACAAGATAAAAGACACAGAGCTGATGTGCAGTTTGGTGACTGAGGCCTCTGTCAAGAGCTAAGAACTGGACCAAGACCACAAGCTCATTTCACATAACCAACTGAAGTCATACTATAATGATTTCTACAGCTGCTAAGAGCCATGGCCTTCAGATGGTACACTGAATTCAATATTTCCTTATGCAGATAGGTAATCAATTTTTAAGCTCAGAAATCTAATATCTTCCAACATGAGAGTAAATTTCCTGTATTGTGAAGACCACAAGGATCAAATCTGCATCGTGTGTTCCAGGTACTCAGCTGTCAGTCTGTGGCCCACTTTGAGTTTTACGTATACCCAAGCTGAATCAAAGTCTGAAGCTCAATGACTCTTAGTGACCTGTTGACTGTGAATCTGAAACTTTTCATTAACATAGTCTTAAATGGAAATACCATATTTACAAGGTGACATACATTTGTAAAAATTGCAAAATAGTGATTTTTTTTTTTAGCATGTTAAAATCATGATCTTAGCAGTGAAGAAGTGATCAGTTTGTCATTCTACAAAAAGCCAATGTGCACTTATTTTGCTCATGCCCCTAGAAGAAAAACAGCTATTAAGTTCTTCACCTTTCCTATGTAAAAAGTTATTCTGGAAACATGCATGTAGGCTCCCAGTACAAGTACTGTGATTCTTCCAAGCACTACACATCATTTCAAGAAACGTTAAACTATTACCTTCCCATTTTCAGTTCTTACATGTTTCATCAAAATAATGACTTGGAGCAAAACAGTGAACAGCAAGCCAGATCCTACAGAAAGAAAATTTTCAGAAATATGTGGTGGAAAACCACAGTGTAAAACCAATGAGGAAAACTAGAGCAGGGAAATATTGTACTGTTTCTTTAGAATACAGAGCAATGAAGCAGTAATTTACAATTAAATACCACATTTAACATGTTATGTATTCAAAGTAAAAATTCAATAATATAAAGTAATAACTCAATAATATAATTTCCAATACATTCTTGGTTAATGACTCGCCTGTTTATTAATAGTCAAAAATGAAACTGCTATAACTTTCATTATGATAGCCAGTAATGATGCATTACCCATATTATTTCCCATTAAAAAATTGTTATTGGGCATTGTACCTGAAGTTCCCAGATGTATATTTTTGTCCTCAATCGTATGTGGAGAAATTTCGGGGGGGGGGGGGGGGGAAGGAAATTCCCAACAAAACAGAAAAAAATCCCCAAAACACCACCAAGATTTGCTGTGTTCTGAGTTCACATACTTCACTGCTATGTTTTAGAAAGAAGTTATTTCCAGAATTGCTCATCACCCACATGGGAACTAACTGTTCAAAATAGCTCCTTGGCTGCTTCCAGTCTCCTTCTGCTCCCACCTCTGAAACCTTCACTGTACCCCGACTGAGGGCAAAATTTTCCAAAGGTCTTTTTGAAGTGTTTAAATTCCATTTCCTGTTTTATGTTCTCACCACCAGAACACCAAACAGCCAAAAAGAGATTTTATTAATGACTAACATCTGCCCAGTGCCATTATATATCACGCAGAACCTTTGTTTCTGTAGCTATGTACTGGCTGTAATGCTTGTGAAGTTTGGTGTAAACTCTGCAGTTTAGTCTAAGAGGAGCAACTGTTAAGTCTTGTAGTCATTTACCAGCCCTGTTTCTTACTGTGTTTGTTTTCATTTCTAGTCTGTCTTTGTCATATCCTGTTCCCTGAAGGTCTTCCTGCCCACACCCTTACAACTGTGAAAACATTAACTCATTGCAACCCACTTGACTGTTAAGGAGAGGAGAGAAGCCATAAAAAAGATATTTACTTACTGAGGTAAAGACTGGAACTGTGAGAAAATTTACATGAGAATAAATCCATAATATTTTTCCAACCATGGAATAAAAATTAATTGGGAGGTACAGTTACACTCTGCTTGATATTGAAATCACTCACAAGATTCAATATAAGATTCAGTAAGATTCAATCCAAACCTAGTCTTTCCCAATCTACATTTTATTTATTGAAGAATAAGTGATACTGGGGGGGGGGGGGGGGGGGGGGGGCTGGAGGGGAGGGGACAGGAGGGGAAGAGTTTGGATTTATTTTTTTAAAACTGACATTTTCAATTTTGCCAAATTATTGACTTATCATGGTTTAACCTCTTTTATTTTTTTTTTCCTACATAATGGACATGAATTATCACCTTAAGGTCAACTTCTCAAAGGTACAGTTGGAATTAAGAGCACAGTTGCAAAACTGAAGGATTTTATGGCCCAAGTAAGGGATATGCTGCAGATTTTAAGTTATCCTTCATATATGTTTGTCTCCATTTAGTAAATGGGAACTTCAGTAAAGCCTTTTCTGTTTAAACCAACTGGGGCAATCACCTCTTAGTGTGGGTATGCAGGAGGAAAAGAGGAGTGCAGAACCCACTACTCTTCCCAAATACCACAAAACGAGATTTAAATTTTGGTTTTTCTGCATTTTTTGATCATACCTCAATTTAGAAAAATGGAATTTTTCATTATGGTGGGACACTGTGTCTAGGGCAGGCTGACACTTTCCTATGTCTTTCCCTGTCTGTACCTAATCAGAGACTGGCACAAGTGATATTGTGTTAAAAAGTAGTTTGAATTTTGCAACCTGTGTATTTCGGAATAGAGAGGATCTAAGCGCTCATTTCTTGAGTTACGCCTCTTTGGAGCTTGCAACAAATCAATCTGGGCCTTTTATCTAAGATATGTGAAAATTATACACAAGGCTACAAGCCTCCCAGAATTAAAACTTTTTCAATTACATTGTTTTGTTTCATTTTGTGCAACGGTAAATTTATTTCTTATGCAGCAACTGAAGGCAGCATTTTTGATCTTTAGACTAATTCATCACATCAAAACATAAAACCCATAAGCTAGAGCTAACAAGGGAAATACGTGTATTACCAAAAGTACAAGTTTTCTACAATGGGAGATTCTAGTTGCAAAATGTTGAAAGTATAGCAAATCCAAAATTGAAGTTAGTATAAAATATTAAGTTCAATGAAAGCTGCAGTTCAGAGCAGTCTATCCACAGCTATGCTGCCTCTTGAAATCACATGAAATGTACAAAAAAATACAAGGCTATAAAAAAATTCAATCTAAAATATAAAATCAACTGATAGACTGTTACTTTGCTTGATTCAGTATGAAATTTGAAGATCTGATTGTAAAAGACAAACTCAGTAATTTAATGACTTGAAATTAGGTCCTCACCTTGTTTTCAATCAAAGCTTCTTCCTCATCCCATCCTCTCCTTCAATCTTTTCTTCCAAAGACACAGTGAAAGAAGAAAAGAGGTTTTCATAGACGTGCAGATACTCCCCAGACTCCCCAGGTCAATCCCCCTTGCTGACAGAGGCCTTGCAGTGCAAAGACAAACCAGAGGAAAGAAATATAAATATGGGGAAGGTTGTGGTCATGGCAGATACAGCGCATGAAGGGAATAGCAAGCTTCTCAAGAAATCCTATTTGGGCTGTGTATGGAGGAGGTCAGAGTGACCTCCCCAACCCTGCAGAAGCTTGAACAGCTATGCCAATCCAGGAAGAGAAACTTGCTATTATGAACAGAAAGGAAACCAAGGGACCATTTATATAATGCAGCAGCTCCTCTGTTTTACTGCAATGCAATAATTTCTTGCCTCTTTCTGAAGGATGGCTCACAATGCAGACCAAAGAGAAAAATACATGTGATGACTGCCTTGAAAACACAGCTTTATGCATTTTAATATAAGTTTATGAGAGCCTAAAACTATGCCCCTTACTCACACTGTAATCTTTTACCTACAAGACCATTTCCACAGGCTTGCCTGTGGCAACATGAGCACCATGTCTGTAACAGCTTCATTTCCCCTGCCAGTAACTCAAACACTTTCTAGTTAGCTTTGAATACTGCATCACCCTCTCCTTCTGCAAATAGGGCACTGCATTTTTCTTTGTTAGAAGTACCCATACTGAAATACCACATTTTCTCAAAGTTTCTGCAATAGAAATCCTTATTTCTGTGAGTCTATTCAATTTTTCTTTTATAACCTTACATTTAAATAAAGTCATCAGATTATTCCACTGCATTAGTCTCACACTTCTCACTTTATCCCATCTTCCTTCTGAATGTTGCACAGAAGAAAGCATTTGGAATTCAATCTTTAAATTTAATTTCCATAAACACTTCTTTTTTTTTTGCTGAGCATGTCATTCCATTGCTTCCAACTGCGCTATTTCTACAGTTGTCAATATTCATGCTTTTCAATAAGGGCATGGTTTCCGTACAAATATCCAAGCACAGTTTCAATGATAATTACATTTTCCTCATGCCATTTCCCATTTGGGGTTAAGGTGAGCATGTAAAACAGATGGTTTTGGCAAAAACAATTTTTTAAACTCATAACCTAGCAAAAGCTATTTCTGCATATCTTAGAAGCTGAAGGAACATCCTGCATGATTTATAACAGCAGAAACAGAACAACAAATGAACACTGTATAAGAAAATACGCTATCATTACCTTAATATCATTATTTATTAATACTTATGCAATATTCATTAGTGTTTCTCCATCTACTCAAAACAATAGCTCTAATTACTTGAACTGCTCCATAATTTTATTTTTTTTCCAGGCACACATGACAATTCAATCTGATTATGTGATTCAAATAGGAAAGAAACATGTAACTAGTCACTTTTTATGTCCTATTTATGCAAATATATTACGCTAACCAGTAGACTCACTGTTTACAGCCGATACCTTATTCTTGCAAGAATGTACAAAAATGCTAGAAAATGCTTGTTTATCTTTCTCATCTGCAAGTCGGATGAGAGCATCAGCTGTTTAAAACAGCTTACTTAGCTCAATTAAACAAATTATATGTAGTGTTCCTCCTGTTCTGATCCATGCTAAAATAAATTAGCTTTTTACATGGGACTGTATAGAGAATACATTTCAGTACAAGGAAAAACACTGCTTTTTAAAGGATTGTACTAATCTTTTTCTGTGTGCCCAGGGATCAAAAAAGAAAGGATTAAAATATTCTCAGTATTCCCCTTCACACAGAGAAAAGTGTGGAAACACTGCAAATGACAGTAGCCCAACAGAAGCCCCTAAGGTACTGTTTTGTTCTCGGCCAATGACTTTTTCCTCTCATTTTTTCCCTAGCACAGTGCTGCCTCTTGCTCAAGCCACTTGTAGGATTTGATTATATTCTTTTGGACTTTTTAAAGAATGAAGCAGTTTTTGTCAGTAATACAAAATTAAACTGCTGGTTTCACTAGTTATAATTTCAGGTGTTAATTATGTTTTGGGGCTGTTCAGCCTGGAGAAGAGGCGGCTGCGTGGAGACCTCATAGCAGCCTTCCAATACCTGAAGGGGGCCTATAGGGATGCTGGGGAGGGACTCTTCGCGGACTGTAGTGAGAGGACAAGGGGTAACAGGTTCAAACTTAAACAGGGGAAGTTTAGATTGGATATGAGGAAGAAATTCTTTCCTGTAAGGGTGGTGAGGCCCTGGAATGGTTTGGCCAAGGAAGTTGTGAATGCTTCATCCCTGGCGGCGTTCAAGGTGGGATTGGACATAGCCTTGGATGGCATGGCTTAGTGGGAGGTGTCCCTGCCCATGGCAGGGGGGTTGGAACTCGATGATCTTAAGGTCCTTTCCAACCCTAACTGTTCTATGATTCTATGATTCTATATAAATAACTGACACCCCTTCTATTTTAAATCAGTGAAAATCATCACATTAGAAATAAGTTTGTAGGCTGCAGGCTTTGAGAAACTAAGACAGACTTGTGTATTCAAACTGCATGCCTAAATAGTGACTTTGCCACTGGTGGCAGCCATCCAATGTGTTCAGGAGACTTCACAGTTTTGTAGGAAATAAAGCAGAAGTTGGACTTGAAGTAGAATATTATTTCTCACTGTCATCATTTGTCTATAAAATGTCTTTTGGGGAATCTTTTTGGTGAAAAGTGCACAAAGATACATGTGATCAAAGATGGAGGTGGTCATGAAAGAAATTTATAGAAATAACAAAGCGTGAAATTTACAAGCAATAATAAATATTATTTTTATATTCTATGAAAAACAACTCTACCCCAGCAATAGATACAATCCAATTACTAAAGAAACTAAGATTAAAGAAGTTTCTTGAGAAAAATAAAAGGTCTCCCATGATAAGCAGCTGTTACCTAATCAAAATTCTACTTCCAACTCTTGCACAATGTAGGAAATCCAAATGCTATTTGCTGATGTTGCCAGAGGACAATCAAAGGTTGTCATTTATTTCTCCCTTCATTCCCATTACAGAAATTGCACCAGTACCCTTAGGTAAAGTTTGTCTATTCTGATCTCTGCCAATTGAAGGGGCTTCTGCAACCTGACTGAGAGGATTAAAAAACCTTGATCTAATTCGCATCATGTGTTCTCATACTCAGAAAGATCCAATTCTTCCCTTGAACATCAAAACCACTAAGGAGAAGTGGCCTCAAAGGGCAAACAGTCATGCAGACCAGGACAAACTTTTTTAAATTCCAGAAAATAATCAGAGAGCCAGCTATCAAAAGGGGAACTTGCTGGGATCAGTAAGGAGTAGGGGATGAGGGGAAGAATTAATTTTTAACCATCATTTCAATACATTTCTAATTTGCTCTCAAAACCTGACTGGATTCAAAATACTCTTATTCTATTAGGGATTCAGGACAACTCTGCCCAAAGAAGCCAAGAAGCACACCTTAACCTGTAAGAAGATGAAAATAAAGGGCTATTTGTCCAGAGGGGATGCTATCCCTTATTTCCTAGAATGTCTCATTTAATTTGTAGAATCATAGAATGGTTAGGTTGGAAAGGACCTTAGGATCATCCGTTTCCAATCTCCTTGCCATGGGAATGGACGGCTCACATAGGCCTTGTTACCCATGGCTTAGTTCAACCTAGCCTTGAACACTGCCAGGGATGGAACATTTACCAGTTCTTTGGGCAACCTTTTCCAGCGCCTCACCACCCTCACAGTAATACAATTCTTCCTTATATCTAACCTGAACTTCCCCTGTTTAAACCCATTACCCCCGTCCCATCACTACAATCCCTGAAGAAGAGTCCTTCTCCGGCATCCTTCTAAGCCCCCTTCAGATACTGGAAGGCTGCTATAAGGTCCCCACACAGTCTTCTTGTTTCCAGGATAGATATAGGACTGCACAGTTTGACAAATATTCCAGAATATCTGTCCCTTCTTCTCTGTTTTCATAGTTTATAGAAATGATGCATGGAATAGTTTCCCAAAAACTAGCAGCATAACAGACTGGGAGGCTTCAAGTTCTATTTTCTACCCTTCAGAAAAGATGAACTGTTGCCTTACTTTTACAGCTTCAGAGAATGGGATGATTAACTCAGTCAAAATGTGTTTTATCAGGTGAGTCTTGGTAGCTGGAGCAACAAGAGTTATTTAGGAGCATCTGAAAGTAACATCATGGAACAATAAAATTTGGTATTTTGTCTGGTGTGTTACTTTAAACAGGATGAATGAAAGACTCATGAAGGGGTCAAAACACATTTTTGATGTAGCTGAATATTTGTCTTCATCCGTCAGGTTCCTCTCTCTCAGTATGGTAACATTCTAGATCTGAATGACAATCTCTCGTAGTCTCGGTTTTTCAGCCTCATCTGGTTTGAAGATTACAGAAATACATGGATAATCCACATTTTAAAATAAGCATTTAAAATATAATATTTATATAACTGTAACATACATAAAACAGTTTTATGCCTTCCTCTGGTTATACTGCATTTTACAATTTTCAAGTATTTATAAAGCCAGAGTGCACAGTACAAAACAAACAATCTACGTTCAAAGCATTAGATTTCATCATTACTGAGCCCCATTGAAAGCCCAGACAAATTTGTTTCACTAGGTCAGAAGTATGATATTCTGCTAAATATAACTTGGGGAGTTGACTGAGTTGAGTGAGAAAGACAACCGTATCCTGGGCTGCATCAAAAGGAGCGTGATCGGCAGGTCGAGGGAGGCGATCCTGCCCCTGTACTCTGCTCTTGTGAGACCTCACTTGGAGTACTGTGTGCAGTTCTGGTGGCCTCAACATAAAAAGGACATGGAACTGTTGGAACAAGTCCACAGGAGGGCCACGAGGATGATCAGGGGAGTGGAGCACCTCTCGTATGAAGACAGGCTGAGAAAGTTTGGGCTGTTAGATATAAGGAAGAAGTTCTTTCCTGTGAGGGTGCTGAGGCACTGGAATGGGCTGCCCAGGGAAGCTGTGAATGCTCCATTGCTCGCGGTATTCAAGGCCAGGTTGGACAGAGACTTGGGTGGCATGATTTAGTGGAGGTGTCCCTGCCCATGGCAGGGGCGTTGGAAGTAGGTGGTCTTAAGGACCTTTCCAACCCTAACTGTTCTATGATTCTATGATTACCTTTACTTGTTCTAAGATCAGTTGATTATGCAGTAATAAACAAAACAACTAACATTAGGTGTCCAAGTAACAATCAGGTATTTATAATAGCTACCCTCATGAGGAAAGATGTCAGGCAATGTGTAAAGCCATCCAGAGTTTCTAACAAAATTAAAGAATATTCACACAATCCAGTCAAAATTAATTAATGTAGCAAAACAATCATCCACATTGTATTAAACATAGCTTTTCCTGATACTGACAGATTAACTTTTTGGGTTGAAACATACTTGTAGTCTGTATTTCTAAAGCAAATACTAACATTTTCTGTATTTGCTTTACTGAATATCTAGGGATGTTCCAGGATGAACCCTAAAGTCTTTGAGAACAGTCTAAAAAGCAGCCAAATATACCATAAGATCTCAAGTTGCGGCATCTCAGTAAAACATGTTTCACTTGGGAGTGTAAACCTGGTTTCTTTCAAGGGCTGATCTCAAATAGCAGTGTTCACCCCAACCACTTAAAGAAATGGCTTTTTAAAAAAGGCAATTTTTTAAAAAAGTATAGCATGAGAAATTGGAGTTCTGATATAGTAGAAAGTAGTCAGGAAAATACCAAGACATGAGTTATGACTCTTATTGGTAAGTCTAGAAATCTGGTAAGCATGATCACATGGAACAATTGACCACGATAGCTGTTAGTAAGTTTTCAGAAATCACACATCTCTCTATCCACTTTTTCCAGTTCACTAGAGGAGCAATTGTACCTCAAGATCAATTGCCATCACTGGACCAAAGAACAAGAACATAAGTAGCAGCTCAAGGAATATGCTATCTTTGAATCTTATAAAAAAATCTTTCTTTTTGGTAAAATATGATGTCAGGGGGTGTAAAAAATAGCTACACCCACAAAATCAGATATAATAATGGATGTTCATGGAGAAGATTGATCCAATTAGTATGTCTTGTGACTGGATTTCAAAATGACCTGCTGTGCATGTGGAAGTCATTTGCTCAAGTCAGGAGGTTGTGACAACTCTTGGAAGAGACAGCTGAGGCTAGAAAATAAAAATTTTAAAAATAAATAAATAAATAAAAAATTTCCTTGACCAACTGCGATGTTGCATGTGATCCTGAGAATGTCTGCTTGTCCAAGAGTCAAGACTGGGCTTTAAATGATAGGATTATGAATTTGTTTCTGACCTGAAATTTGTTACATTTCCCACTCCTGTAGCAAAAGCGTATACTTCAATCAATTTTGCTTTTGCAGCCATTCAGCGCAGGTCTCCCTTGAGGCCTGAAGTATGAAACAAGCAAGTGTGAGAAACTTAACTTCTCTGTATGATAGATGCCCCCAAAGTCAGTTCAGTTGTGTTCGATCTAAGCAGGTCCAGTCGTTGATTAAGTTCTGCCATAATAATCAAGGAATTATTTCCTTTCTGTAATTTAAACATGTAATTCCTTGTTTGCTTTTCTGACCAGCACTAAACCAGGCAAAAATTCTTGTTTGCACCCGGAACAGTTGTATTGTTTTCCCTTTCCAAATTCATTAACTGTTTGATAACATTAATAATGCACCTGTGTGTTTTATCTTTTATCCTTCTACCATTTCACATAGCTCTTCAAGTTCCCTCCAACAACTTTTCCTATTCAACCAAGTAAATCTGAACCATTTTATAAAATCTGCCTATTTTTACCCATATTGTTTAGCATTCTGCCTCAGCTCATGAAAAACAAATTTAAACCAAGACACTCTTGAACAGAACTGGAGGCTATCTCTCTGAGAAATGCTCACCATGTAGAAAAATTATCACTTCATTCTTAGCTTGCTTTTTTAGTAGTTTCTTAATCAATATTTTTCTTGAACCATCTTAGACATATTGCACTGAATATCTGGAAGCTTGGCTAAATACGACAAACCAATGCAGCAGAAAAAATCCAACACAAAACCAAAACCCACAAAACACTTTCAATTATTCAAAGCATGGACTGGTTACACAAAATCTATTCCCTTTTTTTTTTTTTTTAATTTAAATTCATAACTAACTAAAACAGGTAAGGAGAGTTGACTCACATATGAATATTTTCTATTAATAAGCTAAAATTAGGGTTTGTCATAGAAAAAATATATATTTTAATAAAAATAACTGGGTTTAATGTTCTTATGAAATAAATGAGACTTTTTGCTCTTTCAGGATGTAGCCCAAATGAAATTTTTTAAGGATAAAAATTATGAATTACTTTAAATGCAGTACTGTACAACCATGAACTATCACAGAAAAAATATTGATTTGATTTGATTTATATGCACTGGGCATCTGCATTCAAATAAAGATTCAGAACTTCTGGTTCACACATTATATCCTGAAATAAGACTAAAAACTTCTGAGATTCAGTAATAACTGTCATGTTTGTGCTTCCAGTTCACATGAGTTTGCATTATTTTGAATATTTTTTTTAAATTAATGTTTTGAGATACATATTCCTAGCTTTCTATTTTTCAATACTTGCATAAAATTTTTCTTTTTCCCATTCTCATAAGTATAATTTCTAGTACTGCAGCAATTATTTTGTTCCAAATGCAATAGTCAACCTTTTTTAGGTTTTCATATTGCAAATAGTCCCTAAACGTTACCTATATATTGCTTGGGTTAATTCTTGGCTTGGTTTTGTTCTTTTTGATTTCTTTTTGGTTTTGTTTGTTTGATTTGGTTTGTTTGTTTGTTTTGTATGGTGTGTTTTTTGGTTTTGTTTTGTTTTTTTCCCTCTGCTTTTTCAATTATTACACTATTTAGATCTTTCTTACCATTTATTTCATTATAGTTAAAGAAAAATACATTAATTATATGTCCAGGCTGAGCTTTTGAAAATAAATGTGACACTACCTATGTTATCTCAAGTTGACACCACATTCCTCCCCAGTATTTAATGTTTTGCCTGAAGTTGTTTTGAAGTCTTTGAATTGAAAATGAAAAATTGTAGGAAAAGCTTTTGTACAATTTAATCTTTATTTTCTGAACAGACCACATTCCCTGTTCAGAAAGTAACGTTAAAAAATAATAGCCCCGATATCAGCTAATAGTTACATTAAACACTGAAGTTTTGGCTGGAGAGGGTGCTGGGCCATCTAGTCTAGGTCATGCTTTGCCGAGAAATGATGGGCCAGATGATCCTTGAGGTCTCTTCCAACACTGTATTCTATGACTCTATGACATGTTGGGTGATGAATATGAAGTCCAAAAAACCAAGAGCATTTTTCCATAAAGTTTGGTTCATGCCCACTCACCAAGATCTATATTAATTCATTATTTTCCTTGGTCTCTAATGGCATTTTCAAAGGTTAGAGCTTCATAGCCTGTAGAAAAGTTGAAACTCATCAAAGCCAGAAACTTACCATCTATGTATCACCATTTAGGATATAAAAGTACGTATTATTTATTCAAATACAGATATCACACATTAAATATGCATGAACATAAAATGAAGGTTAAGACAATTTTCCTGCTATTCCTGCGGAATTGGTTCTGGTCTCATCCAGTTTCAGTGGTTTTCATGAGTCATATTTATATTTCACAGTAGCCAGAAGCTTGGAGAAGCCCCTCCTATTTGCCGCTTCTTATCCAGTTGTTTTAATAGTAAGATCAGGCTTTATTGTCTCTTGAAACATAGGTCAGGGTTTTGGGTGAATTTCTGAAATATTTTAAGAAGACTTGTATACTATGGTTAGTAAGTACTTCTGAAATTTTAGAATAGTACAATATTCAGTAAAAGTCTCTTTCTTCTCTGAGCCAGCAGGAACTGGAAGTCCTTGAGAGCTAAGTTTGATCAAAAAAAAAACCAAACAACTTAATTGAAAAGCTGCTTTTGCAAAATGAACACCCTCTTTTCATGCTACAGGTATCTTTAAAGGCTTGCAGAGGGAAAATAAAAAGCAGGCTGAGAGTAAATGCAACACTATATACTTTTTTTACTTAATAGTCATAAGTTTTCAACCACACATCTCATATAGAGGGAAGTGAAATTACCCATCTTTCTAGCAAAAGTAAGAAGTTTATGATGCAAAATCAGATAAAATAGCTAAAATAGCAAAGGTAGTTGCAAAAAATAAGTTACACATATGCATGTACACACACAAATCCAAGTTGGGTAGACAAGTAAAAGCATTCCAAGAACATTATGGAGTAACTTAAGCATTTATGTGCCACAAATACAGCACTGTAAATCTTTTTTTATAGAATGGATATTTAGGGACTGTAGGTAGGAACAAACTTTTCTACAGCTTTATACAATCTCTGAACATTGTAACACATTGCACTTTTCACAGATGTGAAGACCAAATTCACATATAATGTTGATTGATATATATAAACTATTTTTATGGGAGAGCAGCAGCCAGTGCTCCTGCCCATGAAAAAGGGGAAAGAAGGTTAGCAAGATACAACAAATTACAAGAGATAGAAGTACATCAGTCAAGGCAGGCAGCAGTACACTGATGACTGACAAATACAAGGTATGTATGCTACTACAATCTCAGCACCAGAAAACTCTAAAATGTAAAGTGGAACGTTGCTGTCTTATGGAATATGACAAAGTTAGCACTGGCAAAACTTGAAAGTTGTAAAAATAATCAACTAGGAAAGCAATAGTGAAACCAAGTATTGGAGGAAATGCTGGTATCTAAGGTGGCAAGTGCAGGAAAAGGTGGGATTGGTATTTGCTGATAAAGTAGGAAAAAAAAAAAAAAATCAATTCCAACACCAGCTGTCTTGTAGGTGTAACTCACCTTTATATCATCATTTTGCCTGAGGCATCATGTGGAATCAGAGCACCAGTCTGCAAGGCACCAGTAGCGATATACACACTGAGAAATGGATGAGGAAGGACAATAGGGAGTTACTGGAAAGTCACATAGTGGAAAGACACTTTATAATTATATTTGAAGAAATCTTTTTCATCCCACTCTGCCATTTTCATTCCCTTCTGGATAGTTAACCTGAATCCCTACACTCCCTTCCTTCAGAAAAATTCTCAGGAAAGATCTGTTGCAAATTAGGTGAAGACCTCTTCCTTTAGCGTCAATATTAACTCTGTTTGCAGGAAGATCACATAAAATCCCAGTATTATTAGTGTCAATTTCTTACACCACGAGTCCTGAAATATGAAACTGTACAGGTCAGCTACATCACTGGTGCAAAGAAGCTCATGCCTGGGCTCTCTGCTCTATTACCAACACGCAGTCATGCATCATTTCAGCCTTCATGTTATAATTGCTTTTAAAGAGATTCAAAGTGCTCAGTTGCATGTTATGAGTATAAAGAATTGGAGGCATTCCAAAATACATGCCTGACTAAGTTATTTCAGGGGAAAATAGACATCAGCCCAGTGTCTAAAAAGCAAAAAAGACAATTAAATCTTGGGAAGACAATGTCAACATGAGTAGTTACTCCACAATGTCCTGAAACCCACCCATGTCTAACACGCACATTTACACTACAGAAGAAACAATTGCCCCACTGAAACCAAGAATAGAAATTTCCTCAAATGCAATAGGGTGCAAATTTTCTCAGTAATTGCTGGGACATTCGTGTTCTGTAGTATCTAAGGAAAGCACATACTATATATGTGAGTTTATACAGATAATTCTGATCTTGAAAATGGGAACTTTTTTTCTTGAGTTACTACTTATGTAATTTCTAATGCCATATCTGCACAAAAGCTCCTAAGCTATTTCCATTAAAGAACAAAAAAGCAGTTACTTTAAGAGACCAACTTCTACTACTTGTATGTGAAAGATTGCTCAGTGTATAGTCATCAATTTCATTAATCATAAATAATTTACAGAATGAAAGCCAGGTAGCATTTTCTATTGTCTTTCAAGCATTCACTTATTGCAGCTAACCACGAATAAGTAGTTTATGTTTTGGGGTTTTTTTTGATTATGACCTCAAAACTTGTCATGCGAGACCAATTTGCTGTTTGCAATTAATAACTTGCCATTTGTCAGAGCAAAGCCCCTTGTCCCGAGAGGAGCACTTGTGTGCTCCTGGTGCTTTGCAGACACTTCCCCTGCTTATTTTGATGTATTTCAAAACCTGGTGTGAACAGCAATACCTGGCAAAATTAGATTTCACGGTCAACTTGTCGAAGGAATAATGGCAGTCTATTTGACAAATGCAAAGACCTGCCAGCGGGAGAATTACCTGTGACTTTCACAGATGACAAGTGATAATTAATGGCTTTTTTATTCTGACAGAACTGTCATAGTCAGTTGACCCTTTACTTATCAGTTTTCAAGAAAACCCTTTTCCATCCTGGTAGGTCACTCCTACAGGCCAAGAAGTAGCTGAAGGCTGGGCGTCCCACTTCCAGCTTCAATAGCTACAGCTTCAAAGAGAAATTGAAACAAAACAAAACAACCAAAAAGAAAGAAACCCAACCTGTCCCCCCAAAAAAACCCAGACAAACCACCCACCCCTGAAAAAGCTATTCGATACAGCTTTATAAAACCTGCTGTCAGCAAAACAGAACTGAAAAGAGATGTACAATGGGATGTGCAAGAGCTCAAAGGACAAAGCACAATGCAATTACCTTTTAAGGGTTTGCTGAACATCCTACCTTAGAGAATCAACTAAGTGCCTTTGCAGCATCAATGTCTTCCAGTCAAGCCCAGAGAGATGATTGATAGATGAAAATAATATATTGTCCCTGTTGCTATGGCAGCTTTCCTATCAACCTGCAGATCAATGCAGGGAGTCTGATTTCTTAATCCTGTCAGAAGTGTTAACATCCCTCAGTTTTGCAGCACTTCGCCTGCTATAGCTTTTTAATGGCATCTAAGTTATGCTGACATGTTATATTAAGTAGATGCACCTATGTGGGTTACACAGCCTTCCGGTAAGAAAAGGTCGTTCTTACATGCACACTCCTGTAATAAAAGTGGGATTAATTCTAGGAATGACTTAAGATTGATTTCCACATTATGAAATTACAGCTGGGTGTTCTCCATCATACATTTTACACTGGTCCTAAAGCATCACAGGCTGGCACTCACTAAGTGGGTCTAATTGCCAAGCAAAGTCCAACTGAACTGATCAGCGGTTTAGAGGAGCAGAGAGTCCATGCTGGCTTGTACAGGGCCCTCTTAATGACTGAATAACAGCACACAGAGAGCTACAGAAAAGGCAGAGAGCAAAAGGCTGCCATAATCAGTGGTATTAAATATAAAGGGGAAAAATTTGGACAAAATCTATAACAACATACCTATTTATTTGATAATGCTGTTTGCAGCTAGATAATTAAAGCCTTAGGAATGTTTGTGTGACCAAAGGCTTTATTTTCAAAGCTACTAGGTAGTTTGAAGATACCCATTAGCTGTCTAATGAGATTTTCCATAGAGTTTTGACATCTTTTAGATGCATGATTCAATTTCTTATATAATCACAGAATCCTAGATTGTTTTGGGTTGGAAGGGATGTTAAAGATCATCCAGTTCCAACTTTCCTGCCATGGTCAGAGACACCTTCCACTAGACTAGGTTGCTCAAAGCCCCGTCCAACCTGGCCTTGAACACTTCCAGGGACAGGGCATCCACAACTCCTCTGGGCATCCTGTTACAGTGTCTCATCACCCTCACAGTGAAACATAATGAATGTCCCAGGTTTCTGACTTTGTTTCATGTGAAGCTCAACTTGGTATTAGCTGGTCGAACAGATATTTATGAATTGCATCTACTGGTTAAAATAAATTATTGTGAATTATATCCAGCACATTTAGAATCAGTTCAAAACCTTTTTTCCTTTAGAGCCAAAGAGATCAAGTTGCACACTCTCGTTTTCATCACAAGAGGCATATGTTACATGGTTATGATCAGATGAACTTCCAGCAAAGCTATTCAAGTTCGCATGTAGTTCTCTGTGTAAACTTCACATAGAGTTCACTCATATGTGTATTTATTTATGTGATGCTTATCTATAAAAATACCATACATAACACAGACCCCAAAACTGCATGTTGTAACCTATTCCTGAAACAATGCCAGTCATGCTATTTAGCAGTAACTCAGCATTCAAAATGCATATTTCACCTTTTAAAATTTTTTCCAGAAACACTTCTGTGAATATATCAATGTTCCAAGTTATGAATAAAGCAATGACAAAAGCTTGATTTAAGCCCTTTTACACTTTCACTTGCAGTATAGAAAATGAATGAGGCCTAAGGTCTTTCCCTATTAAATGCTAGCTTTAATTACCTTTTAAAAGCAGTTGAAAAATATAAAGGAAAAACAAAAATAAACTTGGAGAACTAAGGATAGACATATAAATTAAGGGGAAAAAAAAAGAAAAAGGAACTTTTCTTTAAGAAAAAACATGAAAAGAAAGTTTTCAGCTTTAAAAAAATGTTAACTCTCTGAATGGGTTTTCAAGAAAATATAAAAATAAATTTTTGCTTATAATTTCAGAAAATAACTGTCTTTAGCATACATGATGGTGCGAACATCTACCAAGCACTGACTCACCATCCTGAACATGGGGCAGCATCACTCTCCCCTATGCACTGAATGAACACACCTTCAATCCCTCTATGACCAAAATTACAGTAGCAGATAATTCAAAGGCAGAGCCCAAATGAAAAAAGAGAAAGAAAAATTGCAGTGGGTTATGACAAGTGCACATCCTTCACAAGTCAATGCTTGCAGTGGATGTTACAGTATGAATGAAGTCAGCAGAAGAGCCTTAAGCCCATGGAGAACATGAAGCAGCAAAGATAACGAGGTGTTCTTTCTGTTAGCAAGATACTATTAAATAAAAAGATTTGTCATGGGAATACAAAAATAAGGAAAAATAGATGCAGCCCCAAAATTGCTGCCAAAATGAGCAATTTTTCTCAAGCAAAACTAGATAAAGGCAAGTTTGTAAGTGAAGACGCACACAACAAGCCTAAATAGGAAACACAATGACAGAATGAAAGAAAACAAGGAGATTACCTTAGAAAAACAATAGACGAGAAAATAAATCTGATATAACAACTCTCTTGGGAAAAGAGTATAAAATTAGAATAAGAGAAAGTGCCTTACCAAGCACAAACAAAAAATGATGGAAGAAAAAAAAAGCCCAAACAACAAAACAGGACTCCAAATATGGAAATATTAGCTCCAAGTAGCCACCCAGTCAAAGTAATTTCAAGAGGTGCTTAAAAAGAAAAATGTTATTTTGATGGAATATGTACAGGAACAAAATATGTCCCTGTCATGGTTTAAGCCATAGATCACGCAGTTTGCTCACCCACTCCCCCCTCTTTCTTCCCCGCCACTCCGAAGTGTGGGGGGCGATTAGGGAGAAGAATCGAAAGAATGTAACTCCCATGGGTTGACATAAGAACAGTCCCATAACTAAGAAAAGGTACAACACAAATCACTACTGCTACCACCAGTAATAATGACAAGGGAAATACAAGGGAAGAGAATACAACCGCTCACCACCCGACGACCGAGCAGTGAATTAACTCTTTCGGGTTCCTGCCCCCACTTTTTACATCCTGGGCATGATGTGCTGTGGCATAGAATACCTCTTTGGTCAGTTAGGGTCAGGCGTCCTGTTTCTGCTTCCTCATGGCTTCCCCTCCTCCCTGGCAGAGCATGAGACTCAGAAAGCCCTTGGTCAAACCAAAACATTCTAAGCCATAACTAAAAGTATCAGTGTTACCAGCGCTGTTCCCAGGCCGAAAGTCAAAAAACACAGCGTTGCACCAGCTACTAAGGAGGAGAAAAATGACTGCTCCTGCTGAACCCAGGACAGTCCCTTGACTGCAAAAGTAGTTAGCCAGTTCCTCTGTCCTTCACCAAACTTTTCTAAGGGGATTTGAACGTACAGTTTTATTTTCCAGACACTATTATTTGGTCTTTGTTCTCATCAATATCATTCGTTACAATGCTTTTTTTAGTTTTCCCCTACGATGGCATTTTATAAGTTAGCCAACAGAGTGGCCCAGAGATAGCTGACATATAGCATCAGAGACTTCTGATGCTCAGAAAGTACATTCCAGGCTCAGAAATAACAAAGCAGACTACACTAATGTGTGCATGGACAGACATTATGTTCTATCCTTTGTAATGATATTAGAAGAAGATTGACTTAATATTTAAGAACAGGTAATATCTTCTTGTCTGAAAAAAATAGGAAAGTTGGCTTCCTGATGTGAAAGCTTAAAGGTCTAAATCTAACGTCTATTGAAATCAATAGGGGGAAAAAAAAAAGGTAAGTGGCATATTTTTGTGTTGATTTCAGAGACCTGTGAATCACTTTTCAACATATTAATCATAAAGCACAAATATAAATAAGACTTCTGTTGCATTTATGTTCTTTATGGAAAAAGTTATACAGAAGCCAAACAACAGGCTTACCATTAACATGAAGTTAAGTAAATTTCTTTCTCCTTTGTCGTAACCAGATATATGTAAAAAGATGGCTCATAAAATAGTAGAGCTAACAAAATAAAAACCACAGACATTTGTGCCAATCTTCACTTCTTGAGCAAATTTTTGTTTTAATTGATGATATGTCTGAAAGATTTTCACAAAGTAGTGCATCCAAGCACACAACTAAAAAAAAAAAAAAATAAATAAAAAAACTAGAAACCCAGAAACTAACTCAGCTGCAAGTTCAGGAAAGTGCTGTCCTAACAGTTATATTTGAACAAGACAAAAGAAATGGTTGAAATGCCTTTATTCAATGACTACTGGATGCCTACACCACATGCTCACCCAGCGTTGCACGTGAGAAATGGCAGCTGCAAAGACTGGCAGTTGATTTGCCCTTTGCCCCTCGCTGGAGGTGGCCCAGCAAGTTATGCTTCCTACACCCCTTCTGTATGCAAATACCAGAAACATACAGGTATTCTTACATATGTCTAGAAAGGCAAGAAACTGAAATATTCAAAACTTCGAGCATTTGCAGGAGTTGAATAGAAATTAAAAAAAAAAAAAAAACAACACAACAAAACTCAAGCCAGAAAACCCCAACAAAATCCTCAAAACCTAAACAAACCAGTCCCCTCCCAAAAAAAAAAAAAAAAAAAAAAAAAAAAACCAAAAAAAAAACAAACCCAAACACATCAAAAAAACAACCAAAAAACAACCATGGAATTATAAGACCAAATGATAAGCTTTCTCGCATCTGTCTACAGGTTTCCACAGCAGGCATCTTGTTTCGCCAACACTTTGTCAAAAAAGATACTCTTCACACGAGAATAACAACATAAAGTACATCTCCATAAAGATTTTCCCAAAATATATTAAAAAATCTTCCTGGTATTAATTTCCTGTGGATTTTTTTATTGAGCCAAGCAATAACCTGTGGTGGGAATTCTCTAAGCATCTAAGGCCAAACTCAGCTGCTGCCTCCAGACAGACAATTCATTCCAGGACAATTTGGAAATGCACTTTTCTTGGATATATTTTTGGTGCCAAATTCGTTTCATAAACCTAGCACTTCAATGTCTTTAAGGATGACTGTTCTAAAGAGCTGGACAGTCCTAGTTTAAAGGCTTTAGTTTCAGCTGCACAACCTTTCCTCCTTAGGCTCAAGAGGAGGACAACTCAGATTTCCCAGCCCCTCTGTGAGGCTTTGACATCTGCTCCACAGCTTGAGACACTTCAGGTCTTTCCTCACCCCTTTCCAGATGGCCAAAGAGCCATCTCCTCCTGAATACACGCATGTGAGAAGCAAGGCTTTTTACTTTTGTTCAATCCATTATTTTTGCATAAACAATAGCTGAAACACTTTTTATTTACAAAAATAAAACACAGATCCACACAAATCCTATATTTAAGCACCTTCTTGTATGTAAAATATATTTACCAAAAATATTCTTCTGAAGAGCAGACAAGTAAATTAAGCGTTCCCAGATTTGAAGAGAAAGTTCTGGGTCTAGAACTGTGTGAATAATTGATTGTTTTGGTTCACTGCCTATTGTGAATTTTAGCAGGTGTTTTGCTGATCAACCCTACCTCTTAAGTTTTGCCTTTTCTTGGGGAAGAAAAAATTTTATTTGATAGAGAAAAAGGACTCTGTGCCTGGCAAAATCTTGGAGCGGATTCTCCTGGAAGGCATGCTACCGCACATGAAAACCAACAAGGTGCTTGGGAACAGGCAGCATGGCTTCACTGAGGGGAAATCCTGCCTGACCAATCTGGTGGCCTTCTATGAAGGGGCTATGGAACTGATGGACAGGGGCAGAGCAGTTGATGTCATCTACCTGGACTTGTGTAAAGCCTTTGACACTGTCTCCCATGACATCCTTGTCTCTAAGTTGGAGAGACATCAATTTGATAGGTGGACCACTCGGTGGATAAAGAACTGGCTGGATGGCCGCACGCAAAGAGTAGTGGTCAATGGCTCAATGTCCAGCTGGAGACCAGTAACGAGTGGTGTCCCCCAGGGATCGGTGTTGGGACCGGTCTTGCTCAACATCTTTGTGGGTGACATGGACAGTGGGATTGAGTGTGCCCTCAGCAAGTTTGCCAATGACACCAAGCTGTGTGGTTCGGTTGATACCTTGGAGGGAAGGAATGCCATCCAGAGGGACCTTGACACGCTTGTGAGGTGGGCCGATGTCAACCTGATGAAGTTTAACCATGCTAAATGCAAGGTCCTACACCTGGGTCGGAGCAATCCCAGGCACAGCTACAGATTGGGCAGGGAGGAGATTCAGAGCAGCCCTGCGAAGAAGGACTTGGGGGTGTTGGTTGATGAAAAAATGAACATGAGCCAGCAGTGTGCCCTTGCAGCCCAGAAAGCCAACCGTATCCTGGACTGCATCAAAAGGAGCGTGACCAGCAGGTCGAGGGAGGTGCTCCTGCCCCTTTACTCTGCTCTTGTGAGACCTCACTTGGAGTATTGTGTGCAGTTCTGGTGGCCTCAACATAAAAAGGACATGGAACTGTTAGAACAAGTGCAGAGGAGGGCCACGAGGATGATCAGGGGACTGGAGCACCTCCCGTATGAAGATAGGCTGAGAAAATTGAGGCTGTTCAGCCTGGAGAAGAGAAGGCTGCGTGGAGACCTCATAGCAGCCTTCCAATACCTGAAGGGGGCCTATAGGGATGCTGGGGAGGGACTCTTCATTAGAGACTGTGGTGAGAGGACAAGGGATAATGGGTTTAAACTTAAAGAGGGGAAGTTTAGATTGGATATGAGGAAGAAATTCTTTACTGTGAGGGTGGTGAGGCCCTGGAATGGGTTGCCCAAGGAAGTTGTGAATGCTTCATCCCTGGCGGCGTTCAAGGTGGGATTGGACATAGCCTTGGATGGCATGGTTTAGTGGGAGGTGTCCCTGCCCATGGCAGGGGGGTTGGAAGTCAATGATCTTGAGGTCCTTTCCAACACTAACTATTCTATGATTCTATGACATAGGTTAGGGAAAGGAAGGTAGATGGTGAAACCTCTACCACTTTACCGAGCTTGTGATAGGTAAGGAACGAGCAGAAAGGTGGTCCCAGAAAAAAAAAAGCTTGCTGTGAAAAAGGGGTCTGAAGGACACACCAAATGCCTCATGCCAGTGGGGGTAACCTGTGCCACTTGATGGAGAGGAGAGGTTTTGTTTCAGCAGATAATCCTAAAATAGTGTTTTAGATGTTTTCGTTTGTTTGTTTTTGTATGTTTGAGGATTTTTTTTTTTTTTACTAAATAGGTGTCATTTTATGTGACTTGTGTAGGACACAGGTTCTGCTTACATACAATATAACTTCAATTTAAAATTCAGGAGTTATTGACTCCTCACACACAGTTCTCCCCTTTCCTCTTTGTAACACAGCAATTTTGCTCTGTGCAAGTGTATTTTTCTCTGAACAATTGCTTCCTCCGTTTTGAAGATGGCTAATTTTAACTATCAGATTTAATAAATTACATACTAAGATTTCTTAGTGACTAGGGCAAAAAACATGTACAGAAAACTTACCATCCTTTCTTGGATTATTGTTGGAGTAGAATATGTATATAGAAGATGAAGTACTCCATGAACGCAAGCAGTCTACTGGGATTGTGGCTGTTCTGTTACATGGCTGAAAAAGTCAAATTAAAAAAAGACCAATGTTTCTCAAAGTTGCCTTGGGTCATAGAAAGAAATGTATACTTATCAGAACTAACATCAAGAAAAAGATAAGGAGAAGCCGAGTTATCTTTAGAGTGATAACAGCAATGGAAAAACATTATCTGCTGAATTTCAAAATGTGCATCAGGCATTCTCCATGCACTGAAAAAGCCTCAGGCTCTCCTAAATATGCTGGGTTTATTCTGTCCAACATGGATCTCAGAGCAAGAGCTAAAATTACCATTTTTAATTTTTTCTAATTTAGTTCAGGATCCGTCTCAGTTATTGTTATCACCATAAGTGTGCAATAACATGGTGTTACCTTGTGGATTATTTTAGGCCTCCAGTAGGCACTTCTTTAACCCTACTGATAGGTATGGGTATGAAAGAAAATCATCTTGTCCAGAAAACTATCTCTCTGCTATCTTACAGTGGGAGGTCTTGGTAAACAGTCCTGTTTTAATGGTTATCACAGCAACAACCTCAATTCTCTCCTCACCTACTTTTCCATTCCTCCTCTCTCCCTCAGTCTTCTTCCTTCCAGGCTTATCTGTTTTTTCATATTTTCCAGGAACATCTATATAATCCATCCTAAATATTTTTATTTTCTCCAGTTTACTACTTGTGCAGCACCCTGTTTCTGTCAAGTATCAAGCCCCTCCTTAGTGACAATTTTGTTGATGGCATTCAGTTCTACTATGTTCTTCCAGGGCCCCAGATTACAGCTTCCACCTGCAGCAATCTCTGTGAGTATCTTCATTCCCAACCTCTTAAAAGTTGCCTAAACCAAGTAGTTTAAAAGCCTGCTGCTTGACCTAATTGGCTACTGCTAGTATGTTACTCAGCTCCACTTCCCACTAGCCATTAAGCCACAGGGCATCATTCCTGTTAATTAATGGGCTCAAGTACAGTATTATTTTCTTTTTTTTTATTATTATTTTATTTATTTTTCATTCCTTTCACTGCATTACAACCAAGTGAAATGCACTGACAGACTTTTGGCCAAATCACAATCATCAGTTTCGCTTACTTCATAGCCTTCTCTTGCTTATGTAGATCTGTTTCTCAGCATGTGATTTCCTACCATATGGCTTGCACAAAAAAAAAAAAAAAAAAACTCAAAACAGAAACAAAAAACTCCAATAAAACTCGGGGGAGTAGTGCATTCAAAAGCTGTTTGGTCAACACATTTGTTACTTCCATTGCGGAGGCCCAAAGCACTGATTCATCACGAAATCAGAGAAGCAAGGAAGCAGCCTGCCAAAAAAGAAATCTGGAAATACAAACAACAATGGAGGAAACCCTAAATAGCTCTTAAGCAAACTATACTTTAAGACCTACTTTGATCTTGTTTCTTAATTTTGATGTCCATAAAAGCAGAGTTGTAACCTTCATAAAAAAAAAATTATCAGTGGTGCTAAGAAAAACCTTAAAAAATTATCTCCGAGTACAGCTTCTGCCTTCTAAGGGTTATTGACCACTCTCCCCTTCCGTATGCGGAAACTTTATTTGTCTGCCTTTCCTGATGCCCTTTTACCTCCACCTTCAACCAAAAGCCCAAGAGCTGTTGAAACAGGCCTAAGCAGAGGCTGCAACTAAATCTTGATGATGCTCTATTCACAAACAATTCTTCAGGACAAAGAATAGGCTGGCACATACCACAAACTGTACTCCTGAGTATTAATTCCTGAAACAGCTTATCAATGAATCAGTGCAAGAAAAAGTGCTTATTCTTTGTCATGGAAACAGGTGAAAGGACATACTACAGAAGAAATCGTTTCACTGAAGAGGCTGCAGAGAGCTGGTAACAGCACCCGCCTGGTTCCAAGACTGAAGGTAAAAAACCCATGAGAAAAATGCCAGGTTTTCAAATAGTCACATGCAGAAGGGAAAAAGACACCAACTCGCTGAGTAGCTCTTCTCATAAGTATTCCCAGAATCACAGACCACATACAATAGCTTTGTCCTGAATGCCACTGGCAAAATGCACACAAAGCAATTTTTTTCTGAACTGCTAAGTCTTCACTTTCATGATTAGTCCATGTCTTTAATGGGGTGAACTCCAATTACAATGGAGACGTCCACCAGGTGGGAGATGCACATGCAGGCTGTGGTCTGCCCACACAAATGAAGGACCATCAGCAGTCCCCAGGTCCGATACCAGGGCCTGGAGGTTGTATTTCTACAGATGTGCAGAGGAGCAGCATTCAGAAAACATACCATCAAGACAAAGATTATTTCAGGCAAATAGGACTGTGTTGAGCCTCCTGCGAAGGCGAAGTGTTGGGTTCAGGTGATCATAGGCTTACTAGCACAGCCTGGAGTGTGTCCAGGCACCATGCCAAGAATATGATGCACTGGCTCTCTCCAGGCATCGGGTGGTGGAGATTAGTTACTGGGGTGGTTTTCTAATGTTAGAGAGATCATAGCCTCTATATAATAGCAATACTAGAGACCACCTTTCCATAAAACTGCTTTGTTATTCTTCTCAGCAAGAGGAAGCACCACAGAGTACATATTCCTATGCTGCTTGTCTGGGTATTGTGGAAGCAGCAAAAAGGACACAACCAAACCCCAAAAGAACCCAGGGACCACCATAATGGAAAAGGAGGTGCCTTTGAGAGGCTTTGTTTTCACCATGGACTGGGCTGGCTGTATACACAGACCATGGCTGTGTTTAAACTGGGGTAGGGAGTGTAAGGG
This sequence comes from Amazona ochrocephala, assembly GCA_039720435.1. Lineage (NCBI taxonomy): Eukaryota > Metazoa > Chordata > Aves > Psittaciformes > Psittacidae > Amazona > Amazona ochrocephala. Next base: position 39,003,790 of record CM077884.1, on the reverse strand, counting down.
ACAACTTTCTTTATACATTCCTTTACATGCTTATCCCCAGCTTAGCAAAAATCGAGGCTGAAGTACAGCTCCTTGTTACAGCTAAGTAACTGTAAAATGCACATGCTCCTTCTATGGCAACCTCCCCCCCATGAGTGTATGAATAGCATTAGCCCATTTGTTGCTTTTCTTAGAAGCCAACCCCATCCACCTTTATGCTCACATACTGTGCAGCCTCAATCGAGTTTTGATCAAGTGTTTTCTGCATCTGCTCTTGGGCACATTTTCCCCCTCCTTGCCTTTTTTTTTTTTTTACTGTATTGTTTAACCCAAAAGCTGCACATTGGGAGCAAATGCAGTTGCACTTCCAATTTTATGGCAGACACCGTGTTGGGTCAAAGGTATGTCTGCATTAATGGATAGCATGGAGTTTAATCCCCGATGAGAAATACATCTGAAATGCTGTTCCAACACATTTGTGAGGATTACACCAAGAGCATTTGCCTTGGAGATGACAGAAGGAAACATACATGCACAGACATGCACGTGCACAACACACATGGTCTGACTAGCGAGCAAAGTTTATAAACTATCTATTAATACAGGTGAATATGTTTTGGGAATGATAAAATGCTGCATTTGCAACAAGTCTCAACTCATAACACATAAGCGGGGCTGCAAAAATCAGGACTGCTGATTTTATTTACACTTCATTCTCTGAAACAAAAGCTGTGATGAGGAATCATGACACTGGAGCTATGAATAGCTTTATCCCCAGCACCATAATCTTATGTTTGCTTATTACGCTTAACTTGCCCTTCCCCCCCCCCCAGCACATGAGCTTCACAGGCAGAAAAAACAACTATCAGTGAGCTATGTAACGTGTTCAACAAAACTTCACATACTTTCAGTGGCCTGTATCATTCAGCGTTTTGATGGACAGCAACCGCATGTGCTATTGCTGCCTCCATGACACAGTTGCCTCTTCTCCAGCTGGAGCTGCTAGGTGCTGCCATCAATTCAAATGAATGATGCTAATGTACACAAGAGCTGGCCAAGTCAGAAGAAAAGAGCATGGCTTAAATAATTCAATCTGCATGAAACACATTTTCTGAAATGGCAATATACCCACTTGTAGTTAATTATGACATCTTCAGCAATTCCTTCATTGATGCGAAGGAGGACATCATACATTTAAGGTACTCAATCAATTGTTCTCCATTCAGTACATTTAACTGCTGCAGAACACAGCTGTATTTTGTACAGCTATTTTGTTGTTCACAGGGAAACGGTCTTTGAAAAACACCTCAGACTCCAATTTATTTCAAATCATTAAAACAAGATCTTTTGAATGGACAATATGATTTATAAAGTCTGAGAGACACTTTTGAACCATCTGAATTCTCAGCCTTCAATATTTCTTGTAGCTTTTTATGCATTTTGTCTCTGAAAAGAAAGAAAAAGCTCACCACTGAATGAAGAGGAAAATGATTCTCAGATTTCAAACACTAAATAAAACAAACTAAAAAAATTGTTCATTTCAGTGTCTCTCATATCACTTACTCACAAATGCACACAATTGTCTAACAAGGCTTTTCAACCCACACACAGCTATTCCATATCTTTGAGGCATAAGTTGAAAGTGAACAACTCTGACACAGCTGAGAGGAATACACAAATTCTGAAGTGGAACTAAAATAGCAAACTTCACTTTTTCTTCACAACCCCTTCTCAAACATATGCACAGTATGCACAGTTTGCATTCAGTTACCCACACTACATACTCTTAGAGACAGCTATCATTGATGAAGAGATGACACAACCTGTTGAGCCCTCAGCTAACCTGGCCTTCTGTAGGAATCCCTGCTGCTGGGATAGATAATCCCATTGCACACATGGTTTGTGAACAGCCCAAGGACACCATATTCTAGAGCCTTGGAATATGGGGAGAAACATCAAACAAGCTGAGAAGATTAAAGACTCTTACCACTTCTCACTGTATTGCCACTAGTTTCTCTAATGGAGGAAGCAAAATAGTATGAAAAAAAGCATAGAAAAAAGGAAAGGATGGAAAGGAATATTAAGCAAAAGGTTACATAATCTCATAAATACAAGCTCTGTATTCAATACAGTGCAACCAAAGTTTTCAAACTCCAAACATCTCCAAGATTCTAGACCATTGCCACGTTCCCTGGGAATGGAAAGACAGTTAAATAGCATGCTTTGGTACTTGAATTCACATATTTATTCTGACTCTTTACAGACCCAAATATCCCAACCACATCCATATTTCTCCAGAGACCTGCAACAACTTGTTAAGTTGTCACAATCCAACACTATTCATTCTTCCCCTCCAAGTTCCTGGACAGGTAATATTGCTGAGGTGTGAGTCTAATATCAAATCCATCTGGTTCTTTGCCATTTACACTTTTTGTTCTCTGCCATTCATCCTGTTTCCTATTTCTCCCCTTTCATTTACCTGGTGACTCTTACTCATTCTTTTTTATCCATCCTCAGTCATGACTTTTTCTAGTGTTTTCTATAGAAGATATTTTTTAATCTAATCTTTCCTGGGACTGCTGGCTCAGAATGATAGCTCTCCTTTCAGACCTCATTCATCATGTTACCATATGGCAGCATTACTTGATTACTGTAAAGAATTAATATTTTTTCTTTATTGTTATAAAAACCTGTTATGAACCTCTAGACTCTCCTGTATTGTGTAAAGTAAAATAATCATAAAAATTACCCACTCTAATACCAATAATTTGTCATCTACTGAGATTTTCCTTTCTAGGTATAATAGTAGTCTAGCTCATTAGCTTCATAATAAATACAGCAATTTTGCTGTCTCCTAGCCAAATATTTCTAATATTAATGACACAGTTTAGATGAAATGATTTACAAAGTTGTACATACAACCATTTTTGTGTGCTTATGCAACAATATTAAATATCATGAAGTTTTTAACTCGGATCTTTCACTTCCACTTATAATTAAATATTTCTGATGATCATTCTGTAACAGGTTTTTGTTTTTGTTTTGTTTTTTTTTTTAAAAAAAAAAAAGAAAAAAAGAAAATCACAATATAGTTTGATGTTAAACCATTATTGACTGGAAAGAAGGAGATGTGTGCCTGGGAGAACATTCACCTCTCAGCAGGCTGAAGCAGTAAGTTGCAATGCAGAAATAGGTTAAGAGCATCTCTGCATCCACAGGAGGCACCAGTAAAAAAATTACGCATCCTGTTTGCACAACAGTGGTACTTTAGGTGCTAACACAGAAGAAAAAAAAAAAAAAAAAAAGGGGTAAAGCTGCACATAAGCTCAGGGAAAGTGATTCCCTGCTGATTATAAGGGGGCTTGGGTGGGATGCACAACAGCTCCCAGGCAGGAAAAAAACCTCTGCTCCATCCCCACCCTGCACATCTCACCCTCTGCGCCACACCAATGAGTCCAGGAAGGCCATCTTCCCCACTAAGAGCTCTTGTCTTTCTTTGCAAGGTTAGAAGCCGCTTGTCCTACACACATGAGCTGACATTGTTTTAGCTCTTCCTTGCTTGTCAGCAACTTGGAGTGCCAAGCTGGAAAAGCACCACGCACTGTCAATGTCTCTGTCCCTCTTCAGAGCAGTTGTGTGCAAACACAATGGCATCAACAGACCTCTTTCTTCACAGTACACAGAGGTACACTTCAGGGTTTTTAAGATACTGGCTTCACAGTATAATACTTGTAAAACAATTATACATTAACAAGAAAAAATTATTTTTAAAGAATTTTTTCTCCTGGTCTGATTCAAACACAGCTGAAACCAGGGCATTCCCCTTTGACTTCCCTAAAAACTTGTCAGAAATCTCTGCAGCTTTTCTTTCTTTGCTAAAATGGTGTGAACCCTCCTACCAAAGAAGAGAGAACCATCTGGAGCTGTTTGCTCTCATAAAGTGAGGTCTGGGATGCAAGAAGGAGTCCCTGGAAACTGTCATCTTTCAATCAGGAAAAACTGCTTTCACTTCTTTGCCAAACATTTATGGCCATGAGTATCACAGGAATATGAAAAAAGTCTGCAAAATCCTCAACAACCTTTTCTGCTAAAAAATAAAATTTTTAAAAAATTGTATTATTATGTTCTGATTAAATTTCCCCAAATGGTTTAAAATCTTACAAATGCACTTCCACAAAATTAAAGCCTGCAAGAGCAGATCACCACAGACTAAAACTCCAAGCAGTAGTTGTTTCCAGTAACTATCCCAAATATATTATCAACAGCTGAACGAGACCGGGACAATTTCACAATATTCAGAATTTACTCTAGACTTTACTCAGTGCTCAACCGGGATGACTGTATTTACAGCACTTTGGATTCATTTTAATAGGTGGAAGTCTGTAGAACATTTTGCATACGAAGTAAAATTTAAAAATCACCAATAAGTGCAGATCATGAGCACTAATCTTAGCCTTCAGCCACAATATCCCCGGAAGTTTTTCCCTCCTGCCTGAACACCACCTGTTCAGACTAGATACAATTTTGCCACCTTTTATTTGTGTAAGTAGGGACAGTTTATTCAAGCCAGTTATCTCAGCACAATTCATCATCATCATGCTCTAAAATAAAAGCAATCATGCTAGATTGGTTGCAATTTAAAAAGTATTTTTACATTTGAGAAAAATTACCTGTTGAACTGAAAACTTTCCTTTAAACAAAATTGAAGTACCTGCTGAACTGGTACGCAACATTTTTCCTCTCCTGAAGCTCAAATGCATAGCCCCTGCTCTATGCTTTCCATTGGTTCAGTATCTGTAAAAATGAAGTGAAAACTCTGGTCCACCCACTAAAGCAGTATAGAATTTTATTGACCCACTTTAATCAATAAAGCTATCCCTGTTTTGCAACGTTACAAAGCAGTGCTCACACACTGCACTGAAGAAACTAAAGGAATCAGGATTCAGGGACCCATAAATCACCCCAGAGAAAGAAAAGGGAATGGCCTTCATCTGATGAGATTTTTGCCAGAGCCTCTCTCAGTCATGCACTTCCAACTGCTAATTAAATATTGCCCAATTGATGCACTCAGACTCTGGCAGATTGAGAGAAGCAGGTTTATGGATGGACACTCACCTCAGCACTGATACCTACTTTTCTATTGAAGTGTATGATCATTGGTGTCCACTCTTCCCCATACAAACTAGCAGTGTGACCCTCTGCACCACACCCTCTGTTCCCATAACTGCAGCTTCTCAGCGCAGCTGTGCCTGTCTGTGCATTCAGTGGTTGTCCTCTTGACCCTTAGGAAAGCACCTGCTCACCCTTTAGAATAGGAAGTGTTCAAATATTGCAGAAATAATCTAAAGACTTAACTGATTTCTACCAACTTCGGATCAGAGTGTTTAGAAATAATGACAAAGACTAAGTAACTACAAAGTTAGGAATGGACACTTTTAGAGCTTATGGTCATCACAATACACCTCATCTTTATTCTTAGTGATGGGAAAGGAAATATGTAAAATAGAATGGAATATTTCAGTTGGAAGGGACCTAGAATGATCATCTCGTCCAACTGCCTAACCAATTCAGGTCTGACCAAAAATTAAAGCATGTTGTCAAAGGCACTGTCCACATGTTTCTTAAACACTAACAATCTCTGGTCACTGACCACCTCTCTAGGAAGCCTGTTCCAGTGTTTGACTACCCTCTCAGTGAAGAAATGCTTCCTAACATCCCATCTAAACCTCCCCTGGTTCAGCTTTGAACCATTACCACATGTTCTATCACTGGATACCAGAATCGGCTTATGTGTATATATACATATGCATATGTAAATAGATACATATCAGAGGCAGCTCCCTGTTGGTGCAGACAAGTGCATCTGCATTCTGCACAAAAAAAGACTTCAGAAGTGCAACATCCAAGAGAGAGCCACAAACTTTAAGGCTGGAAACAGAATAACAAAAATCATCGCTCAAATTTCTCTTTGATTTACAATGAAAGAAATTTGTAGAGGCACTGAGCAGAAGGAAACACAGCCAGCAGCTTGTGCAGGCTGAAAGTGGAGCCTCTGACTACAGAGCAGCAGTCAGTATGCAGTTTACACAGCAATGCAAACAGCAGTCAGTATGCAGTTTACACAGCAATGCAAACAGCAGCTTACATAAAATTTCCTATGCAGCAAACATATTTATAGTCTGGACAATATGCTTCAAATGGGAACTGATGTTCTGGTTACAAAGAAATGAGACTCTCTCCAAAGTGAACTACAGCTGCACCAGTTTTAAATACCTGAAATGTTCAGATAGCTGGTGCTTTTTAAGTGTCATTCTATCTCTGATCTTCACAGAATATGAAACTCATTATTGTTCCCACAGCTGATTCACTCTATTCATCTCTTCTTCAAAAATCCTGTTTAGTAGCAGAGCTAAAATAACTTCTAAACTAGGATAAAAGCCAAAATTTTGAAGACTGATATATGCACACAAAGAAAGGTGAACTGCACAGAGGTGCTGCTCTGGCACTGTCCTGGTACAGCACAGCAGGCTGCTCTATCCAAGAGCATCCCCAGTGCATAAAGGCATCCACCCAAAGTGTCACTGCTGCACACATCACACAAAAACACTTGTCCCGCTAAACAGAAAAGAATCACTTCAGCAGTGAATAACATAACAAACCTCTTCAATTGTTCTTCATGGCATTCACAGAGAACAGATCCAGTTTTCCACATTGGCTTGCTCTTCTCTTGACCATGCTAGTGGCAGAAAATGGATTCAGGGCATGTCTGCATGGCAGCTTGTGCCCTTTGTCTGTGTGAATTTCATAGCTGGAAACTCTGAGGGCACCCATGCAGAAGAACTAAGCAAAGCTAGCTTGGGCCTGAAAGCTGTACTGTCACATGGAAAAAATTAGCACACTTAAGCCCTATCTCTGAAGGCTTCTTTCTCTCACCACACCATCATGTTACCAGAAACATGTTGATTCTATGTCCCAGACCGTAAATACCTGCTCTCAAGTACTGGACATCTTCAGCTGTGACCCATCTCACTATGACCAGATGTCAGGAATTCAAGGATCCAGATGAATGTTGTTGGTTTGTATCTAAATAACATCCTTTGCAGGTATTTGAAACAGAAGCCAGTATTGACCAAATGCATTATTTCAAATTACAGCTTTGAGGCTACCCTAGGATTTTATATGAAAAACAATTTACAATATTCCTATTTGCTATTTATATTATTTGCACAGTCTTCAAATTCAAAAATGATCTATGGAGAAATAAATCAAATGAAAATCAATGCCACAGATACGACCCTAAAGCAGCAGCTGAGGCAAAACTCTAAAGAGACAGAGGTCTTCAGTCTTTCCTACTTGCCATCATCAGGGGAGGTAAAACAGGAAAACACTGAAGGAGTTCCTTTTTGCACTCCTGGGACAAGGTCTAACTTGCAGTATCATTTTTGCTGCGCCAGCTCAGGGTAGGTTGAGCTTGGTTTTATGTCCTTCATGAAAAAGAGCAAGATATATGTCCTGAAAATGAAAACTTTTTTTCCCCCCATAAATAACCATAAAGGAGTGTACTTGTGAAAGCTCTGCTGCAGGCTGAGTGAGCACACACAAGTGTTCTGATTTTCACCAGAGCACTGTACAGGACCACAGCACAGGAGAAGCATGCACAAGCTTAATTTCTTGATTGACTCCTTTAGATTTCTCTTTCTCCTCCACCAGACTAAGCAAGAAAAAAAAAGAAACAGCTTAAAAATTAATGCTTCTGTTTCCCCTCTCCCTATTCTCGCCCTGTTTGTTCTTTTGAAAGAAAACAAAGCTACTTCATTATTTACTGTCACCTTAAATTTTTGATAATAGTCAAAGTCAGATGCACTGCATTAAAAGGTATCAGCTTCTATTATCCAACAGTAAAGTTAATAGCAAGAACATTGTCGTGTGTCAGATTCATGTGTAAGCATATGGACACACCTGGGTTTCTGAGTTGAATCCTCTGCTAGAGTAAAGGCTGAGCTTGTCAAACGAATTATGGAGGCAGTAACTGCAAATTGATACGAATTACATGCAGCTATCAGAAGGAAACTTTCTATTTTTTTCCCTTTCAAAGCTTCTAGAGCAAAAGTTGGAAATGCTGCAGAATTTGTACCTCCCAAGAAGCTCCAGCACATGCTCTTACGTAGCTTTGCAAGCAGTGAGTTAAAGACAGCTGAAAGAGGAAAACATACTTCAAGGCTAGAATTAGTGAGCAGTATTATACGAAACGACTGACACATGCTGGCTTTGGGTATCATGCTGAGCCAAGCTCAGTTACAGCTTCTGACTCCCCCTGAAAGTACAGAGCCAGCACTTTTTTACAACAGAACTGCAGTTCTTGAAGAATTACACTTATCCATTTCCATCTCCAGCCTTACCCATGCTTGCCCTCTCTCCCATAGGGCCATCAGAGAAAACAGAGGTATATGAGCTGAGTTCATCAAGAACAGAGATGCTTCCTGGTATCAGCCTGGAAGTGAGTGGCTGAATCGGCAAATGGATTAAGAAGATTGTTGCATCTACTTTCGATGGTATCACTGAGTTTATGAGATTCATCACTTCTGACTACCACTTTAAAAATAAGCAATGAAAATTTGTTAGTAAAGATTAAAGATCATGTGGTTTTACTATAATTATTATTCCTATCCTGGTATTCACATTTCCCCAAAGGTTCTTGGAATAACAAGCAAAAACCATCTGCTTCCCAAATTACTTATCATTACAAAATCAGGTTTACAAACAAAAGGTGCTTAGTAGCAATTCCCCTCTATGAATAAAAATATGATTTCATTTTTTTCCCCCGTTCTATGGATGTCACTGAGGACACCCAGAGAACTGATGGACATTTTCCTTAGTAATGAATCCCCCCACACCCTCCCAGTTTTGGTAGAACAATTTCTTCTAGGTGAACTTAGAGCTATCCTCAGACTCTCGGGAGGGAGTTTTCTGTTCCAGCCTGATAAATACTCTCTGAATTTTCATTTATTTCTTCCAATGAAACCTCATGTCTTTGTCACATCACATCATACACAATTTGCTCTATATTCCACAGGGCATTTTTTTCTGCCCAGTTCCACTGGCACAAAATCTGTCACCTTGTGAAGAAGTTGGGGGGTTATGGTCCTATGCAGGAGATTGCAGCTAACTCCTTCACAGAGATTCTCTCCTGTGAGGCATCTTTTCAAAGTCCACAGACCTTGAAGCCCAAACATGATGTGATTGATGTAGATGTCTAAGCCCTGGCATTATAGTAATTACCATTTCTGTCACTGTATCTGCAGGGTTTCCTCTCCATTATCTCAAGAAGCTCTGCATGTCTAAAATTGTAGGACTGTAAACAAAAAATAAAAAATAAATTAATAATAATAATGTGTGCATCTCCATGCAGAGAGATTTCTCTTTATTGGGCTGTTGAAAACAATTCAAGATTACACTGCAATCTTCAAGATTAATAGTAAAACCTCAAGAGTAACTTTTCCCTATCCTTTTCAGTTGGGCATCTTGTTTCCTCTGCAAAAAAAAAAAAAGAACTTTGAAAAACTCTGCCTGAAACAGCAAGCTGCATCCCTGGCAGCTCAAATCCTGCAGCTCTAATTCTTCCCACAAGTGCACTTTTCAAAATTACCTTTTCTTGTCACTGTGGATAATCAAGGATCACTAGTAAGTAGCACATACCATGTTAGCCAAAAAACTGAATTCAAGCAGCCCCTTCTCTGCAACCAAGCGTGTTAGCTCTTTCATGAACTACTGCTCTTAGCTTTATCTTTTTTTTTTCCAGCGTCTTTCCTAAAAATTCCTCACCCTAAGCTATCTGCAGTTTGTGCTGTTACTGCTTCAATCTATAACTTATCACAGAAAATCTGAAGTTATTTTCACATTTTCTTAATATAATTAAGAAGAAAATCTGTAAATATTAATCGCTGTTGTATCTATGTCTTAAGTAATATCATCAAAACATACCTAAGAGATAAATGCATTCCAAAAGTCTTAGAAAGAATAAGTATCTGATCCTTTTTGTTTTAAATGAAATTATTTCATTGTTAATAGGGTGAATAAATTGCTAGGAACAATCACAGCGGTTACAAGTACACATAGCACACATATTTCTGCTACAAAGAAAAATACGGCATTTCCTGGACCTGTTTCCATCTAATCCTAGATTTTTTGCAAAACTTAACCCAAACCTTGTTAATCATTTAATCACCAAACCTCAATTCCCCCCCCCCTCTTCATTGCTTTTCTCAGTCTTCCCATGATTCAGAAGCTGTATTTAATCTTACATTACCTGCACGTTAATCTTATGACCATAATTTCCCCTGGCCAGAGTACTCCTTTGAGCAAAATGTTCCCTATCACCATACTCTCTCCCCTCCAAGCTGTCTCTTGCTTTTTCCAGAAAGAAAAGAATCATCCTTAATTTGAAAGTTAATTTTAGGAATTCCTTAAAATTTACACCTGTTTTAATTATTATTATTGTTACTTTTACAGTTATTTTAAGAGAAAAAAGTACAGTGGTGGATGCATTTAAACCGATCTTCATTGTAGAATGCAGAGGACAGGCTCTTACATACACAGATGTTAATAACCTGTTTTTTGCATTTTATTTCCAGCTATCATTGGATATGAGTACAGATTTAGTAATTTGGGTGTTTTTTTTTTTTTTTTTTTTTAAGAAATAGATTTTTCTTTCTATAAATAGAAATCAAATAAATACAGACTGTTAATCAATAATTAATTTGAATTTAAAGCCTTTAATATGGCATCCGAAGTCACTTCCTTCCTGACTTTAACATACCATGGACAGGGGTAACTTCTCCCAATTTTTCAGTGGCTGCCAATAGACGATCGGAAAAGACCCTGGCAGATTGGTGACATCAAAGTGTACATCCCTACCTGGTAAGGTCTAGTTGTGCACCTGGTGTTCACATTTCTGTATATCTCCTTTTTGAACATGTCAGAGCAATGACCCTCCACAGCCTCCTGCAGCAGCAAACTGCGATGTTCACTTTGTGCACTGGTGCTGTTACAAACCTTATCCCAACGATTTTATTGTATTTATTGCTCCCTGGTTCTTAAGAGCAGTTAGGTGAAAAGCAGACTATGCATCATTGCCTGGAAGATCAAAATATTTGCTACAATAATGACAAATCACAGCAATTAGTGCAGATCCCAGCAATGCTTCACAATGTGACTGGATCAGGTTGTTAATTTGTTTCAGGCACTACCTGACCTCTGCCTAGCTACCCCCTGTTTCAGGAGAATTTAAAACCACCATAATTGCCTGGAAGACATGAGCCTCCCATTTGAAATCAATTCATTCAATTTCCTCTTCCGTGTTTCTAATATTGTTTCTAAAGTATCATGACAATTTAAAATAATTATATTTTAATTAGCACTGATTTTCAGTGGAAGTTGTGCATATCCACTTAACAACTTCCACATTAGTACCCAAATAAGCTCCCTGTGATTATCTGGAGACTCAAAAGTAGAAATGAGATACCGGTACAATCTTTGTTGAGCTCTTTATAAAGAGATTTCTAACAGGATATATGAGCATCACATATATATCCAGAGTCACAAAAATAAGCAAAATTAGCACAGATGACAAAAACCCAAGCATATGAACTAGAATTCAGCATTATCTAACATTTGCTAACTTAATCTTTTTAGTAAGGAATAACAGCACTTTACAGGGTTACAACATACAAACTTTTTTTTTTTTTTCACACATACTTAAGAGTCTTTTGTATTTTTTTTTATTTATTTCCTAGGAGTATTTAGAGAATGTACCTATTCAATACCTTGGATTTGACCTTGTGTATCACCCATTAGCACCCAAACACTCAGCGAGGTTAGCACTCTTACCTTCATGACCGAAGCAGAGGTGGGACAAACAAGGGTGAGTTAGCACTGCAAACAGGGGCCTTGGATGACTAGAGTCTCGGAATAGAAATCAGCATTGCTGCAGCTTAGGACAGATAATGTATTGCCAGATTTTCTGAAGATCACTCTGAAAATTTATGAAATAGTCCTTGTAATTTTTTTCCTCCCTCCTGCACAGTGCACTAAGTCCCGACTCTACCCAAGCATGGCAGTGATTCCCGGCAGCAGCCTCAGATCCCTGAAGATCAGGATTTCCAGCCCCAAACCCCACTGCAGCTAATGCTGCTTTGCTCCTTTGAAGTGTTTCTAACGAGGGATCCCAAAGCATTTTTAGCATCTCCTTTACAAGTTACTTGAATATAGCTGCATTCATTTCACAGATGCAGAGTTTCAGTCATGGGCATTCACTGGGAATGAAAGTCAATGTCCTAATTAGCCACATAGTCTACTAATCACTTCATTACCTTCATTTCCTGAAGCCAAAACAATTTAAGTCTGGGGGGGTTTGTACACAGCAGGATATTAGCTCAAATTAGGATACATAGTTAAAAAGGAAGCACATTCATTTCTTTAGAAAAGCTTTCTGTTTTGAACACAATGGCATTAAAAAAAAACCCAAACCAACAAACCCAAACCATAGCTAAGTAATGGTGGTACATGGCCCACGTACCTACGTACTTTTTTTGACAGCGCAAATTACGGAAGTGCTTATGCACCCAAAGGAAGAACAGTCATGTTGCTCCTAGACTAAAATTTTCTGTGAGCAATACATTTTGCAGAAACAGAGTAGAGCTTTAGAAAGTAGGTTTTTAAATGATATGGCACTACTCCTAAAGGAAATATTACTGACAACAGCATGCAAATGTTTGGTATAGTGTTTGGCACAAAGTGAGAACATATGGTATTTAATGTAAGCAAATTAAACAGCTCTATGTTACAGTCAGCTGGAGATGCATGTTACTGTAGCAATCCTAAAGCTGGTATAAACTATTCCCCTCAAGATTTGCACCTGTATGAATTTGGCTGAACATATGAACAGTTCAAGCAACTATGCATTGCTAAAATTCATCCAGGGTTTCCAAATGCATGCAAATTATGGATTCTACCTAAAACTTACAGGGAAGTATCACAGTTTCTCCATTTCTGTTCCTGAACTCAAGCAGATGATATGTGACCTCATAACGGCCATCTGCACATTTGATTGACTGTCTTCTCTTCCATCATCATTGGGTTTTTCTATTCTTTATTTAATCTTAGTTGAACGGGTTTAAATTATTCTCATTCAAATGCATCAGCAACCATCTAAAGACAAGAACCAACTATCCAAAACCATATGCTGCCTAAGAAAGTCTAGAAGAACCTACCCAACCATAGTGACTTGTTTCTCATTGACAAAGTCAAGGTTGCTCAATACCACACTGTACCCAGAGTTACCCAGATGATCCAAACCTGTCAAAACCTCCTGTGTTTAAGCAATTCAGGCTTGTGCATCACAGCTAGGGAAGACTTTCCACACCCAGAGCAGAACCCAGACTCTAGGCATGGGTTGATTTGGATTGACCACAGACCAGCTTTTAAGCTTTCAATGGCATCACCATGCTGCAGGCTTCACTTCTTTCCCCACTAAAATACAGGCGTTCTTTATCCTGTAATTTTAACTCCCCGGATTTCCTTCAGCTTGCTATTCCAAATCTACCTTGCTAAAATCTGCTATGCAGTGCAAATAACCCAAACTAAATTTCCTGTGTAATAATATTATAATCACTGAATCTTCAGTTTCACCATGTTCATCAGATTTGGCTCCTTTTCTAGGATGAAACCCAAAAGAAAATTCTCTCTTCACATCAGCTGCTCAATAGACTGTTCAGAGAGATAACTTTGTTTCACCTCTAGAAACACTTCAAGCTAGTCTAAAAGCATTCTTGCAGCCATTGCCAATAAAGAAACTAACCAAAATCAATGCTTCTAACTTCTGCAAAATTCTAACACCTATACTGACTAACATTTTCTCTTCCCTTGCCCTACCCTACACGCTTATAAACATTTAGCCCATTTGTGGCATTTTACATTACAATATTCCTCTTAACTCGTCCTTGATGTAACAAGCTAAGTTACATATTACAACACATAAAGAAATTATCTTTTTTTATTTTAGATTGGAGACAAGATTTTGTATCTTCACATATTTCATTACATAAGTCCTACTGAAATGAAGAATTTCTTTGTATACTTTAAAATTGGTGGGAGTCAGTAATAGTATTAAAATAGGATATTATATACTATAGTCTTGGAATCAACGTCAAAATATTTCAGCTATTTTCATACTAAATTTCATCTCTATAGAAACACCACAGCCAAATTTGGTATGAATTGTAGATTCTTCTAGTAATACAGATCAGCATTAAGGACTCCAAAGTAGTTACTAAGAATTTAGGTGTCTGAACTGATTTATGAGATACCTTAGCTATAATCATCTTAATCTCTGTTCATTAACTTTCTCTCTTGCAAAAAGAATTGCCTTTATGGCTATAACATGAACTGCCACTTGAAGTCTCCAAGTTCCTCACCAAAAAAAAAAAAAAAAAATCAAAAAAAAAATCACAGAGCACAATCTACACTTTGCTTATTAAATTAACTGCATCTTTGGGCATTTTTATCTTTAACTATGAAAGAAAATGAAACATTTCTAACAAACATTTATGGGAGAGTTTGGGAAGCATGGCAAAGTGAAGGGATAGAGCTACACTTCCTTATTATCTTTATGTTAAAGAAGGAAGATGCATAACAACCAATATTTTAAACAATCTGGCCTCAAAACCTCTAAATGAAAAGTTTTGCTGGGTACAAATTCTATGGAAATTTAGCCATTTCCACTTACAAGTTCATGCTAGACATAGCCTCAGATAATGGTTAGTGTAATGAACAGGACTAAAGGTACTCCACTCATGTGATGTTTTAGACCTCATGCAAGTTTCACAAATTCTTCCCCTCCACTGGGAAGAAGAGCACCTTCCCAAGGACATGTTGGTACAGGTTACAAGTGTGTCTGTCTTGGCCACTGAGAATTCATTTGCACGAGTTGGCCTGACAAAGTTTCCCAGAGCAAAGGGAAGTGGATATAACACCATGTTGTCATTTAATGTATTCAATGTACCTACTAATATTTAGTGTAAAGAGATGCCCTGTAATAAATACGTATTTCTTTTTTATGATTTTCCTTCATGGTCCAATATTTTTTTACTGTGTCTAGTCAATTTTAGTGATAAGGACTAACTTAAGTTAAACTAATTAAGTTTTAAAGGACTAACACTTAGTCAGGTACCAGTCCTTCATTAAACAGCAGAAATTCATTCTAATGGAGAAATCATCACTCAGAGCATCCTGAGCAATCCTAAACATCACTGATAGTCAGTTTAGGGGAATGCAGCTTATTCACGCATTTTAAAGTGGGACAGTTCACATCAGGTTATGCTATGGAAAACAAATGTGTTGGCAAGTAAAAGGCACATTTCAGTCTAGAATTTTTCTAAAGCTCAGCCTATCTGAGAATTGAATGGAGCCTCACTTTTCATGACAAATAACATTATTCGAGCTTGCCATGAACAGCCAGCTCAGTGGTCAATTAGGAGCAGGCCAGCCCACTTTTTATGCTGCTTTAAAATATTATTGAATTACTGCATCCAGAAATAGAAGTTGCTCACTGCACAATGTCACAGCACATGCCAGTAAGATGCATGGCAAAGCATAAAAAATACATTCAAATGCCCTTAAAATTAAAATGCCCAAAAATCACGCATAAAGTCTAAACACATGCCTTGGAAAACACAGCACAGTCAGACCCAAGGTTTTCATGTGTAGAAGTGAAACTCAATATTTTTAGCCCTTACTTTTACAGGTTAATTTGTATTGCAAGATTTTGAAGACTCCTAGGAGAGCACAGGGGAGAGTACATAAGCATGGCAGCTCTGGTCCATCCTGGGGGAACTTCTGTTCTTGCATTATTGTTGTTTTCTCTCACCTGATTTAATCAACAGGCATATTCTATGTTACCAGTCAGCACCTCTGTGTCAGAACTAGTAATAAATCAAATTAGCACTATAAATATGCTGAAGATTACACAACAGTGCCCAGCTTTCTGCTGCCAAGATAAAAATCCCAGCAGTGATAGCTAAGCTTCTACAGCTTGCCAAAAGCACTGTATCAGCAATGCAAGTCATAGGATCATAGAACCATAGAATAGTTAAGGTTGGAAAGGACCTTAAGATCATCTAGTTCCAACCCCCCTGCCATGGGCAGGGACACCTCACACTAAACCATGACATCCAAGGCTATGTCCAACCCAGCCTTGAACACTGCCAGCAACGGCGCATTCACAACTTCCCTGGGCAACCCATTCCAGGGCCTCACCACCCTTACAGGAAAGAATTTCTTCCTCATATCCAATCTGAACTTCCCCTGTTTAAGTTTGAACCCATTACCCCTTGTCCTATCACTACAGTCCCTAATGAAGACTCTCTCCCCAACATCCCTATAGGCCCCCTTCAGATACTGGAAGGCTTCTATGAAGTCTCCAAGCAGACTTCATTTCTCCAGGCTGAACAGCCCCAACTTTCTCATTCTATCTTCATACAGGAGGTGCTCCAGCCCCCTGATCATCATCATGGCCCTCCTCTGCACTTGTTCCAATAGTTCCATGTCCTTTTTATGTTGAGGACGCCAGAACTGCACACAATACTCCAAGTGAGGTCTCACGAGAGCAGAGTACAGGGGCAGGATCACCTCCCGCGGCCTGCTGTTCACGCTCCTTTTGATGCAGCCCAGGATACGGTTGGCTTTCTGGGCTGCAAGCGCACACTGCCAGCTCATGTTCATTTTCTCATTGATCAACACCCCCAAGTCCTTCTCCACAGGGCTGCTCTGAATCTCTTCTCTGCCCAACCTGCAGCTGTGCCTGGGATTGCTCTCACTCAGGCGTAGGACCTTGCACTTGGCATGGTTAAACTTCATCAGGTTGACATCGGCCCACTTCACAAGCTTATCAAGGTCCCTCTGGATGGCATTCCTTCCCTCCAGCATATCAACCGAACCACACAGCTTGGTGTCATCAGCAATCTTGCTGAGGGTGCACTCAATCCCACTGTCCGTGTCACTGGCAAAGATGCTGAACAAGACCAGTCCCAATACCAATCCCTGAGGAATACTACTCGTTACTGGTCTCCAGCTGGATACTGAGCCATTGACCACAACTCTGTGCGTGCAGTGGCCATCCAGCCAGTTCTTTATCCACTGAGTGGTTAACTTATCAAATTGATGTCTCTCTAACTTAGAGACAAGGATGTCATGTGGGACAGTATCAAATACTTTGCCCAAGTCCAGGCAGATGACATCAGCTGCTCTACCCCTGCCCATCAGTTCCATAGCCCCATCATAGAAGGCCACCAAATTGGTCAGGCAGGATCTCCCCTTAGTGAAGCCATGCTGGCTGTCACCACGCCTTCCAGGAGAATCTGCTCCAAGATTTTTCCAGGCCCAGAGGTGAGACTGACAGGTCTGTAGCTCCCCAGCTCATCTATAGTCCTGTGGAAGGGAATCAGCAAAACCTGAATAAAAAAAATGAAATTGTTGGGGATTAGAAAGAGAAGAAGGGGAAAAGAAAAAAAAAAAAAAAAAAAAAAAAAAAGACATCTTGCTAGTTTACATGTTTATCAACTGTTCTGAAAATGGTGTGGTGTAAGAGTGGAAGCTTCCAGGACCGGAAAACGCATCTTGGAAAACAAAGCACCAAGCCCAAAAGATTTAAGAAAAAAATATAGGTAACTTTCATACTAATACAAAGATTGTTATTAATTTATGAGTATATTTAAATAAAGTAACAGCTTTATATAACATTATTGTGGGCTATCTCTGTATGGACCATCAGACATTACACCCTGAGACAAAGGAAAAAAACTCAATATAGAAAAAGTTTCAACATGCTTTTTCTGTGATAAGCAACAGTATGTTCTGCAGATACTCTTTTTTGTTGTTGTCATAAGTCATATTAGTGTAAAGTCTGTAAGAATCCCCATTCTCTACTTGAAAACTTTCTACTCTGGTATTTCTTGTCACTCAATAAATAACATTTTATGAAGGATCAGTAATCTTGACTAAAACAGAAAAGTGTATTTTGAATTGTAATCCAAATCCTAAGAAATTATTCTGAAATTTTCATCTCTTCAGAACAGCATCACCACATGCAGAGAAATACTGTATTCAAGCAGAAGTGGGGAAAAGGCACAAATTGTTCAACACAGGAGCTGCTTTCAGATCTAGGAGTTATTCAGGGTCAAATTTTATTTGCCTTTTCTCAGGTGGGGTATCTCCGTAGCAGTTCGTACGGATTAGAGTTGTTTGATAGAAACCATCAATCAACTTAATTACTGAAAGTACATTTCTCTAAGCCTATGTCAATGAGTGCTGGAAGGAACCCCAGGTGAGGGTGACATAGCTTTAGCAGGAGCCCGAACAAGCCAAACAGCAACAGCAACAAAGCTTTGCCTTCAGATGATCACATTAACTGAAGGGCAATGAAAGCACAGTGCATTTCCCTCCATTAAACTTAGAATTATATAAGTTTGCTGCTGCTGGGGGTAGTGGGAGGAGGAAAGAATATAATCAGACAGAAAAACAATGCAACTTACTGACAGATCTTATACTTGTATAAAACTATATGGTTTTGCAAATATTTCATGTAATTTAGGTTTTCAGTTTATACAAAAGTATACCTCCACTCCCCTAGGACTATTCATTGCATGTGTTATTTTTAAAATGACTGTTACTATTCACCTAATATGACACCTACACATTCAGCTAGCGCAAGAAGCCTGGTGACATAAGATTATAACATTAGCATACAAGGCTTCTCATGTATAATTTATAGGTACCATGTTTTAAACAATTTTTTCCCCTTCTTGGATGCTAGACATAGTGTTTAATTTCAGCTAATCCTTTCATCTTTTTCAATCTAGATTGTGAAGGTCAAACCACATGCAATATTCCTTATATAACCTGAACCAAAGTCAGCCTTTGAATTTTATGATTAAAATTTCCCTTAGGAGGATAAAGTAGGAGGTGGAATCAGTTCACCTCCCAAAACTGAGCTAAATTAATTACTGAACCTTTCCATCCTAAAACGCCTATGCTGAAAAAGAAAACAACACTTGTATTTTTTACCAGCTCAAGAGCAAAGACGAAGAAATTGCACAGCACGCATGATGGGATCTTCCCTTTAAACTGCATCCTGTATGATTTGAAACAGGGGCTATAAAACTAGTCCTTTTGCCTCTTTTTGGTTGCTTTTCCACCAAAGATAGATTAATACACTTATGGGCCACACATGACAATATATTTGTAAAAGTACTTTGTGTATAAATTCAATGTTAGAGATTATACTGGTTTCTTCAGAGGAAAAAGCACCCTCCCTGCTTATGTTCTCCTACTCAAAGCTGACAAAATTTGAGAGGTGAAGGATCAAAGTACTTGACATTTGAAAATTTCCCTCCAATTGCTTCTTTCAATTCACAGCCTGCAGCTACAGATATATACATGGGCAAAGGAAAGAAGCCACCCCTTCTGTGGCTCATGCCCATCCGCAACCCCAGCAGCTTGCACCAAACAGTGCAGGCAGGGAGGTGGCAGTGGTGCTGCTTGGGGGTGTAATGTCTCATACCTCAGACTCACATTTGCCTGTGCCAAGCTGCTCTTTGCCCTGTAATTAGATCATCTTTCCCCCAGAACTGCAATGTCTGCATGAAAACAGAAGGGTTTCCACATGCGCGCTCATCCTGGAGAGCAGTTCCTCAATCATCCCCTGCACATGTGACTTGGGAATGCCCACCATGCCCTCTCATATTAAAATTCTTCAAGTTTCTGCAAGCACAGTTTACAAGGTACTATCTGAAAATGAAAGCTAGCACTCTAGCTATTTATTTTTCCTCTTAAAACACAGTCTAAAGGAACAGATTCAGATATTTAGCACAGGCGAGTCTGGGGGAGTCCTAAAAACCCAAGCCTCTGTGCCACATTTCCAGGCCCTCCTGCATTTTGTTCTCCTTTAAAACTCTTTAACATCAGTCATAACAGGAAAGTTTTGCCAAGTCCTTGCCTGTTGCATACAAAAACCATCACACATTCACTTTTGACAGACATGGAATTAGGAAAGCAATGCATTAATCAAGTGATATATTAGCAGTAAACAGAGGATTTCATGCCTTTTTTCCCCAGCCCAATGAACACCAGATGCATAGTTACTTGTTCATATTATCTTAAGTCAATATTTTCCATGTCTTAGGCTCAAACCATAAATACCAGAGTAAAGAATATTTCACTTTTCTCGCATCAAGAACAAAATATTTCAGACTTATAACCAGGAGAAAAAGTGAGAGAAACCTGTAACAATTCCAGTAAAGCTTTTCTGCAATATTTTTGTTTAAACTTCAGCGCAGTATAAATAACATGTAAGCATCCCAAGAATGTCCATACGGCAAAAATAAAGAGGGGGTGACTGTGTTTTTTGCTGTTGTTTGGTTTGGTTTTCTTGGGGTTTTTTGGGGTGTTTTTTTTTTTTTGTCTTTTTGTTTTTGTGGGGTTATTTTTTTTTTGGGAGGGGTGTTTGTTTGTTTATTTGTGGCATTTTAAAGGTGTTTTTAAGAGAACTTTTGTACAAACTTTTGTTAGACATGGTGTAGGAGGACTGGAAGAATATATATATTTGGAAAGACACCTTGCATATCTGCCAATGAATAAAACATTGCCCTTTGTGTGCACATTAAATCATGTAGCATGACTAATCTTGGAATACTTACTTGCTTTTCTAAATTTCAGAAAATTGGTGGATTAGCTTGAGTCGCCATTAATAAAAGACAAACTGTCACCTTAAAACTTGGTTAGAAAGAAATAAACCAACATAGAAGTTTATGAAAACTACTCCTGTTGGTTGCCCAGTCCCTGACAGTAAGAACGACATCTGTAAACTTGGTGGCTGCATTTTATTAGACCCTTTTTTGCACTTTCACCATTTTTTCTCTGCTGAAAAAAGAAAAAATAGTTCAGATTTTCTTGCAACACTTCATTTTTTTTTAAACTACTTAATGTGAACAAGAAATAAGAATGGAAACATCACAGCCACTAACTGCATTCTCCCTAAGAAGCAGAGAAACCACACCTCAGGTACCAATGCAAATATTGCAGTTTAGTTGCCAAGCAACCCCTTATCCTCTGAAATTCATGTTCAAGTAGCTATAAAATCACTCATTCAAAGGAACCAGAAAACAAAACCAAGTTGTACCTACAGCGTCCTGTTCTGTTAAGCAACGTGCGAGAGAAGCAAAATCTAAACCCCAATCAAGGATTCCTGAATGTAAACAAATGGAAATCACAATATTAGCTGCAGGATGCCAAAACTGCCTTTTTCTCATCACTCAAAGAAGTGAAGTACTGTGGGCATTTGTGCTTTCCAAAACACACTTTGGGAAGTGAGACTTCACACACTAGCACCCAGTGCGATCATCTCCTCTCCAGTGCACCAAGTAGTCTTAATGGACTTCAAAATACTATCTTCTCTAGACTGTGGGATAGGAATTCTAGGAAATATCAGCAATAGTGATCAAAGATGGCTGACCTAGATGGCAAACAGTCAAACATTTACATGGGTGTTTCTGATAATTCAGATAAACTTGATCACAAGCACAATATTTAAGCATTACACATCCCAAAAGCTATTTGGGTGGGGCGCAGTTTAATTCTTCCGTTACTACAAGTGAATAAAAATGAATTATATCAGTCCACAGAAAGTATGATGTGAAATCAAGTGCTGCATTTTTAATCCTGTAGCTCATTTTTATTCATACATCGGCTATGAGAACTGAACAGCTAAGCACCACAAATTTTAGTTAACTATTTGCATATTTCTCAGTTATTTCCCACTTTCTGTAGTATGTATTCCACAAATATGAATAACTTGTGTACATATACTTTTGCATACATAGATGTATATACACATATGCACACATACAGATATGAACACAGATATAAAAAGGTCAACATTAACTCTCTTCCCCTTCTAATACTTTCAAAATTGAATCATCTTTTTGGACATTTGACATTTTTGGAACAGAAATCCATAAGGGTTTTTAATCATAAGGAAAAATAAATACATCTAGTTTGAATCAGATGTCGTGCTTTACCCAGTATGTTTATTTTTCTGTCCAGACAGATTAGGAAAAAAATACTCAAAGATGTTCTTATTTAAAAACAGTTACTGAGGTCATAATAAATATTTAATTTCTTCCTTTTTGGTTGCTCTGAGAGGGTATAACCAGAGTCCACCGAGCTTTATATAGTCTCACTGTTATACCCTATTATAGCATACAACAGTTTTACTGTTATCTGCAGTTGCCTTTCTTTGAACCCTTGGTCATGAGCTTTCTTTTCCACCATCTCCTTGAAATCTCTTTCCAGACACTGAGAACTGCAGTTTGGAGTAGCACAGCTGCAGGTGGGTTGGTGTGGGTATCCTCTCTGGAAACAGCATCCCTGGAGAAACAGCACTTTACTGTACACAGATACAGCAAATAATAACTGAGAAGAACATACCAGCACCACCACACAACCAACCAAAGCCGCAGAGAAAAATAAAAGAACAAAAATAGAAAGATATTTTCATATTAGGAAGACTTTAATCAAAACCATAACTTACCATAAACTAGAGACAACATGGGGAGTACAAGAACTTCAGAAAGTAAATTATTTTGTAGTATTTCTGAAAGTCTCTGAAAGATTTGATTTTCTTTCACCTCTTTTAAAGACAGAATCTTTTAAACTATAATCAGCCTTTGTTACTGTAATGATCCATAACAGTATGTCTTTCACTAATCTTATTTTTCTTTCTCCCTGTTTTGCTTTGCTTTTCAAACGTTATCTTCTCCAGGATAATAAAGATACACCTCCTGAAGGTAGTTTTTCCGTTGTTTTTCAAACATATAGTTTTTAGCAAAGTGCTGATATGGGAAAATAATTGCACAAGAGTGATCTGGGGACGAAAGACATGCAGAGAGCCAAAGATTGCGGGAATGGTTCATTGTGCCACATTCCCCCACCCACAGCATCTTCACCTGGGGAGCTGCAGGCATCAGGAGAAACATTCATTACAAACCATGAAATGCAAGTTAGGTGGAGAGTTAAATATTTTTGGGGAGATTTTCCCAGAAAATTAAGAAATACTTGGTTTCCTTGCAAAAACACAGCCTCTGTGATACAAAACTTGAGCCTGAGGAGTTCAAAGGTAAAATTACCAACAGAATCCAGAGTGTAAGCAAGAATCTCTTTGCTCTTACCTTCATCATGGAGCCGCCAGCTGAGGTGTGGCTTTCACATCTGGCGAAAGCCCTGTTGTTCATTTACAAGTTCGCTCAAGCAACACACAAACTCCAGGCTTTAGCTGCAGACTGAACTGGTCATGAAGGATGACTCTGTTATCTCTAACATGTTGTCAACAAGTTCTTACAGTTAACTGCAAATAAAAGCTTGAGAAATGGATCTAGGGTACAATTGTTCATGAGAAGGCAGATAGCAAACTCCTGCATAAATCCTTCTACTTTATATATATATGTATATACATACACATACATGCATGTGTGTATAATGAGATAAAGTTAAGATGTCTAAGACAAATATTCATATATATGTTTTATATATACGAATTTTCAGGAAGTTTGAAATCTCATGTTTTCTGCCCTCAAGCACTGCCCATTTTAAAGTTCTTAAGAAATCAGGTCATGCCAGTACGTTCTTCTTCCTCTCCAGTTCCTCCTGCACTTGGGGTTATAAACCAGGACCCTCTCTAACACAAAATAATCAATAGCTTCACACTGGTTTTAACTACTTGCACTTTCTGTACATGTAATCCATGCATAATAAGCATTTTAGCTACCTTTAAAAAAAACAAACAACAAAAAAAAAAACACGTATACACACCAGTTCAAGATGTTTAAATATTCATTTATCTGTACAAAATGTTACTGCCCTTGGCCAGGCTAAATAGCTAAATCCTGAACATAGATTAAGGTTTTATAGCTTCTACAATACCAAACCACAGTAATTTAATCTGTAAGCCCAAACCCCAGAAAAGAGAGATGAAGATGGGACCTAGAGGAATCATGTCCTGCAAATCTTGATGTTAAGGGTAGACAATTGTATCTACCCTCCCTCCCCCATGCCCACACATTTCCTAGCTTCTCTCTTCCATTAAGCAAAGATCTATTGTAACAGACTTTCAAAGCCATAGGCTGTCTTTATACCTCCAAAGTCCATGTAGGTTCTACCTAGGGAGCAAAACACTAAAGGTTTTATATGTTCTCATTTGCTTAGAGTGTCCCTTTATTGCTACACAACTAAGCATCACCCTCACTTCTTTTGCAGCTCAGAAACCCACCATTTCCTATTGACTCACTACCACCACCTGTCTACCATAGTCTGAATATCTTTTTTTTTTTCCCTTTTCCTGCTTCTTTGGGTTGGTTTTGCTTTTTGCCATCTCCGTAGCCGCTGAACAAGTTCCAGTCTTCAGTATAACTATGTGACAAAATTTGTGTATGGCTGATTTTCTCCAACAGCCAAACCCGAGTTTTCAGATTTTGCACATTTTTATGCTTCTATATAATTTTTATCATCTTTCAGGTCTGGTTTATTAAAAGAAACATCTCAAGTAGAAAATCCTAAGTGTGCCAAAATTTTTTACCTTTTAATGTGATATATTTTTCTTTGAAAAAGAGTTACAAATGTTATTGGGAAGTCCAATGAACTCAAAGCCCAATACAAGCAAGCATTTTTATAAAACTCCCTTCTCCGTACCTTACACCTGTTCATACTGTTACATTCAAAATACTTTTCCTAGTTTAAAAAAAAAACAAACAAACAAACAACAAAAACACAAAGCAACTGAAAAGGCAATAAGAATGTTAATACTAAATGCTGCCTTTTTTTTCTATTTTTTTTTTTTGGTTTTTTTTTTTGTTTTTTTTTTTTTTTTTTTGTTTTTGTTTCTGTTTCTCGTGGGGTTCTTTTGTTTTGTTTTTTTTGTTGTGTTTTTTTTGTTTGGTTTTGTTTGTTTGTTTTCCCAGGGGGTGTTTTGTTTATTTTGTGAGGGTTTATTGGGGTTTTGGGGTTTTGGTTTGGGTTTTTTTGGGGGGGTTGATTGATTTGGTTTTGGTGGTAGATGTGTTTTGTTCTCCATCCCCACCCCCCTCCAAATATCACGCACAACACAAGACACAGAATTGGGAAGATCACAGGCTCACAGGAACCTTTAGAGACGACTTCTTTACTAGTCACCTCCTGTCATGGTTTAAGCCAAATCAGCCACGCAGTTTGCTCACTCACTCCCCCCTCTTTCTCCCCCCCCCCCCCCCCCCCAGCTCTCGGGGGGACGGGGAAGAGAATCAAAAGAATGCAACACCCACAGGTTGAGATAAGAACAGTCCAGTAACTAAGGTATAACACAATTCACTACTGCTACCACCAATAATAATAATGACAAGGCAAATACAAGGAAAGAGAATACAACTGCTCACCACCCGATACCAAGCTCTACCCAGCAGCAAACCCAACCCTTCCAGGTCTCTGCCCCCAGTTTTTACATCCTGGGCATGGCGCGCAGTGGTATGGAATACCTCTTTGGTTAGTCTGGGTCAGGTGTCCTGTTTCTCCTTCCTCCAGGCTTCCCCTCCACCCTGACAGAGCATGAGACTCAGAAAGTCCTTGGTCAAACCAAAACATTACTAAGCAGTAACCAAAAACACTGGTGTTATCAGCGTTGTTCCCAGGCCAAAAGTCAAAATCACAGCACTGCACCAGCTACTAAGAAGGAGAAAAATGACTGCTACTGCTGAACCCATGACACCTCCAAAAACTGACAGTACTGCCATAACTCAGATACTGTGGGTTATGACTGAAAAGACATTATTAGAACTAGCAAAATAATCTACATAAGATTCACAGTATAAGCAGATCATTAAGCTAAAAATTACTTTAGATGAAAAAACTACATTCACACCACAAAGAGCAGCCAGCTCTGGCTAAAGGACAAAACAGAGAACTGCTACACATAACTCGGTTTAAGCACACTATTACTCTGCAGTACTTCTCATAAGGCACCTGCATGCATTCTCATTACATATTTACTCATTATTCTCCTTAATAAAACAAGAAATTTTAAAAATGACACTGTGATACTCAAGGTAGAAGGAAAGCTCATTTACAGTGTGTCTATGTTTTTTTCAAGTACAATTGTCATTAGTGATTTATTATATTATTAATAAAATCAATTTATTTAGAGTGTTCTGTCAGGATGTTTAGTGCTCATATAAATAGTACCTGTACAAAAATAATTTTTATAAGCTAAGAACATTATAAACCAAGTTCATTCCACCAAACAGCACAGCCAATGTTAATGGACACTGATAGTATTTACCTCACAACAGGTTTTCAAATTCCAATTTTCCAAGATATTATACCCAACACTGAATTAGACAAAACTGGAAAACATAATTCATCATTTCCGCAATAAAGGTAGATGGGGGTATATTATTCTTACATTGCAAATACGTAGTACTCCATCATGCAGAACATGCAGAGGAAAGAATCACAAGTAGTTATTACTCTTCAGTGTTTTAATGAGTAGCTCTTTCATAGGGAAAAATATAGCTGTCTCTATTTCTGTATATATGTATTATCATTCTAACACTTGTGTGATGATACCATGAATATACATATGGTAAACATATTTAGCATTAACCTGCATTTGATTTATGGCAGAAGTTATCTAGCATGCTTCCTACCAGCATATGCTTAAACCCAGACAAAAATATGAAGAATTTAAAAAGAAAAAAAAAAAAAAAAACACACAAAAAACAAAACCAACAAATGTCTCAAGAACATTTGATACCATATGGCACAATTATATTTCTTACCAGCTATTTGCGCTATGTGTCTTGACTGACAGTCAGCTTGGAGAAAACAGAGCAAAGCATATGTCATACACAGAGGAACCAGACAAAAGTTGACATTTGCAAAGAGATATGACAGAAGATTAATATTATTATTATATGGTTCAATTATTATACATGTTTCAAAGGAACCAAGAAAAAGAAACCAGGAAGTTTTCCAGACAATAGAAATTAGAAAATAAAAGTCCCCTTGATAATTTAAAGGTATAAGAATAAATAAAAATGTCTTGCCAGTTGTTTGTTTTCATTGGTGGAGAGTCATGGCTTTAGAAGAGAGGTAACAACACAGGTGGAAAGAGATTTGAATGAAACTTTTCCATAACAGCAATACATTGTTGAGGAAATAAATAAAATTTCATCCAATTCTAAGTCAGGGGTTTTTTTTTGGTTTTTAGTTCTTATGAAAACCAAATAACATAAATATCAATGGAAAGTTGGTGCAGGCAGCCTGGTTGAAATGTCTGTGCTTTTTTATATATAAATGAGAGGAGTTACTATTTTCCAATAGTTTCACACAAACTTGAATGTCTGAAAACAGAAAAACAGGAAGCATATTTCAGGCTTGTTGGTATTTTCAGGATCACCTAAAAGCAATAATGATAGTTCTGCTTCCGTTTCCAAAGTTTGCATCTTTCTATGCTATCTCTCAAATTCATAAGTAAACCCTGCACACACAGTAGTTACTCACAGAATCATCGAACAGATAGGGTTGGACAGGACCTTAAGATCATCTAGTTCCAGCACCCCTGCCATGGGCAGGGACACCTCCCACTAAACCATGCCATCCAAGGCTCTGCCCAACCTGGCCTCGAACACCGTCAGCGATGGAGCATTCACAGCTTCCTTAGGCAACCCATTCCAGGGCCTCACCACCCTTACAGGAAAGAATTTCTTCCTCATATCCAATCTGAGCTTCCCTTGTTTAAGTTTGAACCCGTTACCCCTTGTACTATCACTACAGTCCCTAATGAATAGTTCCTCCCCAGCAACCCTACAGCCCCCTTTCAGATACTGGAAGGCTGCTATGAGGTCTCCATGCAGACTTCACTTCTCCAGGCTGAACAGCCCCAACTTTCTCATCCTATCATAGAATCATAGAATAGTAAGAGTTGGAAAGAACCTCAAGATCAGCGAGTTCTAACCCCCCTGCCATAGGCAGGGACACCTCGCACTAAACCATGCCATCCAAGGCTATGTCCAACCCGGCCTTGAATGCCACCAGGGATGAAGCATCCACAACTTCCTTGGGCAACCCATTCCAGGGCCTCACCACCCTTACAGGAAAGAATTTCTTCCTCATATCCAATCTAAACCTCCCCTCTTTAAGTTTAAACCCATTACCCCTTGTCATCTCACTACAGTCCCTAATAAAGAGTCCCTCCCCAGCAACCTATAGGCCCCCTTCAGGTATTGGAAGGCTGCTATGAGGTCTCCATACAGCCTTCTCTTCTCCAGCCGGAATAGCCCCAATTTTCTCAGCCTATCTTCATACGGCAGGTGCTCCAGTCCCCTCATCATCCCCGTGGCCCTCCTCTGCACTTGTTCTAACAGTTCCATGTCCTTTTTATGTTGAGGACACCAGAACTGCACACAATACTCCAAGTGAGGTCTCACGAGAGCAGAGTAAAGGGGCAGGAGCACCTCCCTCGACCTACTGGTCGCACTCCTTTTGATGCAGTCCAGGATACGGTTGGCTTTCTGGGCTGCAAGCGCACACTGCCGGCTCATGTTCATTTTTTCCATCAATCCACACCCCCAAGTCCTTCTCTGCAGGGCTGCTCTCAATCTCCTCCCCGCCCAACCTGTAGCTGTGCCTGGCATTGCTCCGACCCAGCTGTAGGACTTTGCACTTAGCATGGTTAAACTTCATTAGGTTGGCATCAGCCCACCTCACAAGTGTGTCAAGGTACCTCTGGATGGCATTCCTTCCCCCCAAGGTATCAACCGAACCACATAGCTCTGCCCCTGTCCATCAGTTCTGTAGCCCCTTCATAGAAGGCCACCAGATTGGTCAGGCAGGATTTCCCCTTAGTGAAGCCATGCTGGCTGTCACCAACCACCTTGTTGGTTTTCATGTGCCTCAGCATGCCTTCCAGGAGAACCCGCTCCAAGATTTTGCCAGGCACACAGGTGAGACTGACTGGTCTGTAATTCCCCGGGTCATCCATTTTACCCCCTTAAAAATGGGGGTTATATTTCCCTTTTTCCAGTCATCAGGAACTTCACCTGACTGCCATGATTTTTCAAATATGATGGACAGTGGCGTAGCAACTTCATTTGCCAGCTCCTTCAGGACCCGTGGATGGATTTCATCAGGTCCCATGGACTTGTATACATTCAGGTTCCTAAGGTGGTCCCAAACAAGATCCTCCCCCACAGTGGGCC
This sequence comes from Amazona ochrocephala, assembly GCA_039720435.1. Taxonomy (NCBI): domain Eukaryota; kingdom Metazoa; phylum Chordata; class Aves; order Psittaciformes; family Psittacidae; genus Amazona; species Amazona ochrocephala. Next base: position 38,974,481 of record CM077884.1, on the reverse strand, counting down.
CAGGGTCCCCACCCTCACCGTCCCTGCGTCTGCCTTCCAAGACTTGGGTGGTGTGGTCAGAGCATTTGCCGGTAAAGACTGAGGCAAAGAAGTCATTAAGAACCTCAGCCTTCTCCAATTCCAGGGTAGCCAGTTCTCCCGATAGCTTCTGGAGAGGGCCCACGGTGTCCCTAACCTGTCTTTTATTGGCAATGTACCTATAAAATCCCTTCTGTTATCCTTAACATCCCTAGCCAAGTTTAATTCTAAGTGGGCCTTAGCTTTCCTAACCTGGTCCCTAGCTTCCCAGACAACATCCCTGTATTCTTCCCAGGCCGCCTGTTCTTGCTTCCACCTTTTAGAAGCCTCTTTTTTCCTTTGAATTTTGCTCAGCAGCTCCTTACCCATCCAAGGAGGTCTCCTGGCCCTCCTGCTGGACTTCCTTCTAGTTGGGATGCATCGCTCCTGAGCTTGCAGCAGGTGAGCCTTGAATATCAACCAACAGTCTTGGGCCCCCCTGCCCTCTAGTGCTGTATCCCATGGAACCTTACTGAGCAGGTTCCTGAAGAGCCCAAAGTCTGCTCTCTTGAAGTCCAGGGCAGTGAGCTTGCTGCACGCTCTTCTCACTGTCCTGAGGATCTTAAACTCAACCATCTCATGATCGCTGCAATCAAGGCTGCCCTGGAGCATCACATTCCCAACCAGCCCTTCCCTGTTGGTGAGGACGAGGTCAAGCATGGCACCTCTCCTTGTCGGCTCCTCTACTACTTGCAGAAGGAAGTTGTACAGGAGGTGCTCCAGCCCCCTGATCATCCTTGTGGCCCTCCTCTGCACTTGTTCCAACAGTTCCATGTCCTTTTTATGTTGAAGACACCAGAACTGCACACAATACTCCAAGCGAGGTCTCACAAGAGCAGAGTAGAGGGGCAGGATCACTTGCTTCAACCTGCTGGTCACGCTCCTTTTGATGCAGCCCAGGTTACGGTTGGCTTTCTGGGCTGAAAGCGCATACTGCTGTCTCATGTTCATTTTTTCATTGATCAACACCCCCAAGTTCTTCTCCACAGGGCTGCTCTGAATCTCTTCTCTGCCCAACCTGTAGCTGTGCCTGGCATTGCTCCCACACAGGTGTAGGACCTTGCACTTGGCATGGTTAAACTTCATCAGGTTGGCATCGGCCCACCTCACAAGCTTATCAAGGTCCCTCTGGATGGCATCCCTTCCCTCCTGCATATCAACCGAACCACACAGCTTGGTGTCATCGGCAAACTTGCTGAGGGCACACTCAATCCCACTGTACATGTCACCCACAAAGATGTTGAACAAGACTGGTCCCAATACCAATCCCTGAGGGACACTACTCGTTACTGGTCTCCAGCTGGACATTGAGCCATTGATCACTACTCTTTGCGTGCAGTGGCCATCCAGCCAGTTCTTTATCCACCGAGTGGTCCACCTATCAAATTGATGTCTCTCCAACTTAGAGACAAGGATGTCATGTGGGACAGTGTCAAATGCTTTGCACAAGTCCAAGTAGATGATATCAACTGCTCTTCCCCTGTCCATCAGTTCTGTAGCCCCATCATAGAAGGCCACCAAATTGGTCAGGCAGGATTTCCCCTTAGTGAAGTCATGCTGGCTGTCATCAAGCACCTTGTTTTTTTGTTCCATGTGCCTTAGCATGCCTTCCAAGAGAATCTGCTCCAAATAATAGAACAGTGATAACAAGACACACAAGTTACTCAAATACTAGGGTGGAGATAACAAAGGCCCAAAAATGGAAAGTTAAGAAAAAACAACCCAAGCAACCAAACTTATCAAAGCACTGAAATTTCATAAGTCATTTTTCAAAATTTGAGACCAGATTAAAGAAATACCTAAATTAAATATTCTTTAAATTAGGATAAAAATATGTCAGTCTACTGAAGTGGTTTGGATCCACTTAGGTCCAGATCCACACTTGGACACTACATTCCTATCAAAATCATTTTTGATATCAAAATAACTGGCAGTGCTGCCAGCACAGCTCAGGAGTACGTCTTGCTTTATTTTAAAGTTAGACAGAAATATTCCCCCAAAGTTTAGCCAAAAACTGGAAAAGCTTCATACCATGCAACTAGAGCAATCTGAATAGGTACAAGCTTGGAATCTTTTCAACTACAGAAAAGAGCCAGGCTATATCAGAAGGAGTGTGGCCAGCAGGCCAGAATCGATTCTTCACCTGTGCTCTCATAAGACTTCCCCTGCAGTACTGTGTCCAGCTCTGGGCCCTCACATAAGAAGTACGTGGACCTGCTTGAGTGAGTCCAGAAGAGGTCCAGGAAGATACTCAGAGGACTGGAACATCTCCTGTCCTACAATGAATAATTGAGAGAGTTGGGGTTGTTCAGCCTGGAGAAGAGGAGGCTCAACGGTGACTTTATAGCAGCCTTCCAATGCCAAAAGGGGCTGAAAAGAAAGCTGGAGAGGGACTTTTTACAAGGGCATGCAGGAACACAACAAGGGGGAATGGCTTTAAATTGAGAGAGGGGAAATTTGGATAAGATATAAGGAAGAAATTCTTTACTATGAGGGCAATAAGGCACTGGAACAGGTTGCCTAGAGAAACTGTGGCTGCCCCATCCCTGGAAGTATTCAAAGCCAATTGGACAGGGCTTTGAGCAACCTGGTCTAGTGGAAGGTGACCTGTGACCTTGCTCATGGCAGGGGGGTTGGAACCAGATGTTTTTTAACATCCCTTCCAACCCAAAACATTCTATTGTTCTATGGTTCTATCAATTACAGACCAATTTCCATAGCACTTACTCCAGTGCCTGTATGACTAGCAGCAAGCAATGCCACTTGGCTAATTTATGAGTGAGCAAATAAATGCTTTGACAATAAAACCCACATGAGATCATTAAAAAAAGATTTACTCCCACCAGAAACAGTTCTTAGAGACATTAGGGTTTAGATTCACCCACTAAGTCATTCATTAGCCATTTCATAAGAATGGGAATTGGCCAGCAATGCTTTCTCCAGCTACAGGAATGTAGTAGGGCTGGGTATGCGCAGTTCTCCTGATCCCCTTCCCATCTCCCTTCCAATGTGCACAAATAGTTCTACCCTATCATATGCTATTAAGATAACACAAAGGCATTTACGTCTCTAGCTATTAGCACTGACTTCATTCTGCCATGAGACACAGCCACTGGGCTTATATACAAAAAGTCTTGATAAGGATTTTCAGGCAGAGGAGGAAACTAAGGCATAGAAAGTTTCCAGGAAAATAAACAACTTTATGACCACTCGCTTTTCTCTCCAAATACTTTGTTCTTCATGACCCGATCTAACCAAATGGGTTTTTTTGACATCATCTGGTAAAATTGAAATAATTTAAATGTCAATTCCTTTGATCTAGCAAAGAGAATAGATGTATGACAAATCAGAAATACCACATACACTCTACCTCAAAGCCAGATAAAGAGCCACACAAATGCCACAAATACAATTTTGTGTTTGTGCTTAGGAGCTGATACACAGATCAGGCCGTTAACGTTACATAATGCTTTGACATTGCCCACATGAGCCCTCCTACAGAATGCGTGTCCACAGCCTCTGTGGAAACCAGCAGTGTCACAACTGCCTTCTGGTTGAACAAAGGAGGAAACTCCTGAGGTGTGAAAGAGACAATACAACCTGAGGCTGCTTATTAGCACATAGAAAATTAGGGTTATTTAAACCTCTTTGCATTGCTCTGGTGCTATAATACTGTACCAAGGAGGTCCAATCCTTGCCGGGGGATCCTATCCAGACACTATTCAGATTATTTGCCAACCTGTATAGCATCCTCTTATACTATTAGTTCTCTAGAAAGTGATTTCTGGTTTCCACAGCTCAGTAAAGTGGAAACACTGATTCTGAGTGGCATTTAATAATAATAATAATCCACACACAGAATAAAAAAGCACAAAACCCCACAAAGAAGTTATTTAGGAAATTACTATGGGAAAATTAGCAATCTGTGTTAAGTGCTGCAGTAAGGCTGAATTATACATCATGGGTCTTGTTCAGGTAAATACCATTTTGAAAATTGTTGGATTTATTCCGAAGAAAACGGAAAAGTGCCTGAAAAAGCCTAGAAAAATAAACCCCTCTAAACCCCCAATCAAATGGCTTTTTAGCTGCAAGCCACCTTCAATGTTGATTTCTGATATTGACTCCTGCCTATTTGTTGCCGGTTATCCCACCAAAATATTCATGGAGCTAAGCCACTCTGAAAATTAGTTTGGTGCATCTCAGAAAAACATATACTGCAGTTAAACAGAGGTAACTATTTTTTATGATGATTTATCTGAGGCTTGTACCTACTCACAGTGATCTAGGTGAGGTCTTGTCCATAGATTCCACCAATGAGGGGGGGAGTTGATATTGTAAGGTTAAGAAAGAGCCAGAGTAGTGATATGAGGAAAAGTTACAGAATGAATATCAAGTAAGAGAAACAAGATATCATTGTAATTTATTTCTGTTGTGATAAAAGATAATTAGCATACTTATTCACAGACTCATTAGAGGGACAATCAGCAGAAGACTACAGTGACCAAATTATCATCTTTCTGGGTTGGTTCCAAAAAGAGATTTTGAGAATCTAGCTTAGGGTTTTAAGTGCATCAGACCAAGCTGCAATGCTGAAAGCCCCTGCACACCACTGCTGTGGGCCCTCAGCTTTCCAATCAGGAAGGAGTTCAACGTCCACCTGCCCAAGGGATCTGCCCCAGACCCACCAGGCTCAATTCTCAGTATAAGCACTAGGCGTATGCCTGACCAAAACCAAGGACTTGCAAAAATACATCTTTAAAAAGGCTCAGAATATTCATCATTTTCAAACAGTGCCCATCAGGAGGAAAAGCAAAAGCTTTCATTCCCCTTTGGCATTTGTTGGGACAGACCATCTTCAAGTAAAAAGAAAGTGCCCAAAGAGGAATGAAACCTGGGTCTTCAATATATTCAGTACAGCTTACCCATTAAGACATAACATATACCCCATACTTCCCTCCTACAGGGGTTCAAGCCCACCAGTTTTACCACCAAGACATGCAATTAACAGAAGTAACAGAACAAGCACAAGAAAAACTGCTGGATAAACTCTGACTTAACCTCATACACGTGTAAACAAACAACATGAACCTCCTTATTTCCACTGCTGCTACAGAAGACTGCATGCACAGATTAAGACTTAAAAAATGCTTGTGCTTTCAAATAGTTTCTTCATGCACTGCAAAACATGATAACACACGATATGCATAGTATACACGGAAAAGGGAGGGTGTTTTTGTGGTGGTTTGTTTCTTTATGTTTGGAGTTTATTTTGGGTTTTTTTGAGGGGAATGGGGGGTGGGGGGTTCCAAGCCCTGCGTCATAAACACTGAAGATGCTCATGATCAAGAGCAGCCAAAGCTGAACAGCAGAACACTTCATCAGTGGTCACAAAAGGCCAAAAGGGACCATAAGAAAAATCAAGTAACGAGACATAACAGTTTGGTAAAGATAATAGAGCATTTAGTCTGTATACATATCAAGAGAAGAAGAAACAAAAACATGGACAAATTGGGTACTCAGGGGATGAATATCCCCCTGATGTCTCCTGTTGGAGGGCTGCCACTAAGTGCAGTCCTGCTGGAGCCCTTACAGTAAGCAGGCTGAAAACAAATGCTGTCTTGGGCAACATGCTAAGTGTTGCTTTTAGTAAGCTCCACTGAGTGGAAAAGGTCACCTTTGGTTTTCTTTTAAACAATCTTTAAGTAGCAAGTTAATGTTTCTGCCTGTGCTCAATTCCCTAGAAGAAAGCCACAGCTCTCACAATGAGCATGGGGCATAAGGACAAAGTCAAAAGCTGCTGCACACACTCATGGTGATTTCTCCCCCCTCCACCACCACCTTTGCAGTCAAAAGCCAGCTTTCAAGGGGAGGAAAAAAAGGGATACCTGGCTGGGACACCCCCACAAAACCATGCCACCCAAAGCTCTGTCCAACCCAGCATTTAACACCGCCAGCGATGGAGCATTCACAACTTCCTTGGGCAACCCATTCCAGGGCCTCACCACCCTTACAGGAAAGAATTTCTTCCTTATATCCAATCTGAATTTCCCCTGCTTGAGTTTTAACTAGTTACCCCTTGTCCTATCACTACAGTCCCTAATGAATAGTTCCTCCCCAGCAACCCTATAGCCCCCTTTCAGATACTGCAAGGCTGCTATGAGGTCTCCAAGCAGACTTCTCTTCTCCAGGCTGAACAGCCCCAACTTTCTCATCCTATCTTCATACGGGAGGTGCTCCAGTCCCCTGATCGTCCTTGTGGCCCTCCTCTGCACTTGTTCTAACAGTTCCATGTCCTTTTTATGTTGAGGACACCAGAACTGCACACAATACTCCAAGTGAGGTCTCACAAGAGCAGAGTAGAGGGGCAGGATCACTTGCTTCAACCTGCTGGTCACGCTCCTTTTGATGCAGCCCAGGATACGGTTGGCCTTCTGGGCTGAAAGCGCATACTGCCGGCTCATGTTCATTTTTTCATCGACCAACACCCCCAAGTCCTTCTCCACAGGGCTGCTCTGAATCTCCTCCCTGCCCAACCTGTAGCTGTGCCTGGCATTGCTCCCACTCAGGTGTAGGACCTTGCACTTGGCATGGTTCAACTTCATCAGGTTGGCATCAGCCCACCTCACAAGCTTATCAAGGTCCCTCTGGATGGCATCCCTTCCCTCCTGCATATCAACTGAACCACAAGGCTGCTTGTCATCGGCAAACTAGCTGAGGGCGCACTCAATCCCACTGTCCATGTCACCCACAAAGATGTTGAACAAGACCGGTCCCAACCCCGATCCCTGGGGGACACCACTCGTTACTGGTCTCCAGCTGGACATTGAGCCACTGAGCACTACTCTTTGCGTGCAGTGGCCATCCAGCCAGTTCTTTATCCACTGAGTGGTCCACCTATCAAATTGATGTCTCTCCAACTTAGAGAGAAGGATGTCATGTGAGACAGTGTCAAATGCTTTGCACAAGTCCAGGTAGATGACATCAACTGCTCTGCCCCTGTCCATCAGTTCTGTAGCCCCTTCATAGAAGGCCACCAGATTGGTCAGGCAGGATTTCCCCTTAGTGAAGCCATGCTGGATGTCACCAACCACCTTGTTGGTTTTCATGTGCCTCAGCATGCCTTCCAGGAGAACCCGCTCCAAGATTTTGCCAGGCACACAGGTGAGACTGACTGGTCTGTAGATCCCCGGGTCATCCATTTTCCCCTTCTTGAAAATGCGGGTTATATTTCCCTTTTTCCAGTCATCAGGAACTTACCTGACTGCCATGATTTTTCAAATATGATGGACAGTGGCTTAGCAACTTCATTTGCCAGCTCCTTCAGGACCCGTGGATGGATTTCATCAGGTCCCATGGACTTGTATACATTCAGGTTCCTAAGGTGGTCCCAAACAAGATCCTCCCCCACAGTGGGCCCAGGGTCCCCACCCTCACCGTCCCTGCGTCTGCCTTCCAAGACTTGGGTGGTGTGGTCAGAGCATTTGCCGGTAAAGACTGAGGCAAAGAAGTCATTAAGAACCTCAGCCTTCTCCAATTCCAGGGTAGCCAGTTCTCCCGATAGCTTCTGGAGAGGGCCCACGGTGTCCCTAACCTGTCTTTTTTTGGCAATGTACCTATAAAATTCCTTCCTGTTATCCTTAACATCCCTAGCCAATTTTAATTCTAAGTGGGCCTTAGCTTTCCTAACCTGGTCCCTAGCTTCCCAGACAACATCCCTGTATTCTTCCCAAGCCTCCTGTTCTTGCTTCCACCTTTTATAAGCCTCTTTTTTCCTTTGAATTTTGCTCAGCAGCTCCTTACCCATCCAAGGAGGTCTCCTGGCCTTCTTGTTGCACTTCCTTCTAGTAGGGATGCAACAGTCATGAGCTTGTAGTAGGTGATCCTTGAATATCAACCAACAGTCCTGGGCCCCCCTGCCCTCTAGGGCTGTATCCCATGGAACCTTACTGAGCAGGTTCCTGAAGAGCCCAAAGTCTGCTCTCTTGAAGTCCAGGGCAGTGAGCTTACAGCACACTCTTCTCACTGTCCTGAGGATCTCAAATTTGACCATCTCATGATTGCTGCAACCAGGGCTGTGCTGGAGCATCACATTTCCAACCAGCCCTTCCCTGTTGATGAGGATGAAGTCAAGCATGGCACCTCTCCTTGTCGGCTCCTCTATTACTTGCAGAAGGAAGTTGTCTTCCACAAATCGAGGAACCTCCTGTATTGCTTGAGCTGGGTCATACCATCCCTCCAAGAGATATCAGTGTGGTTGAAGTCGCTTATGAGAACAAGGGCCTGTGAGCATGAGGCTGTTCCTGTCTGTCTATAGAGTGCTTCATCCACAGAGTCCTCCTGATCAGGTGGCCTGTAACAGATTCCCACAATAATGTCTCCCAACGCTGTTCTCCCTTTAACCCTGACCCACAAACTCTCTATTGACTGCTCACGTGCCTCCAAACAGATTTCCATACTCTCTAGCCTATTCCTAACATAAATAGCAACTCACCTCCCCATCTGCCGGGCCTGTCTTTTTTAAAGAGCCTGTAACTTTCCATTCCAACACACCAGTCATAGGAGTCATCCCACCACGTTTCTCTGATGCCTATTTTCTCATATCACTGTAGATGTATGCACATGTCTAATTCCTCTTATTTGCTCCCCATATTACGGGCGTTTGTGTATAGGCATCTGAGCCGAGCTCCAAATGAAGCCAGCTCATTGGCTGAAGTGGCTGGAATATCTCTACATTGCTCCAAGCATTTATTGTAGGTGCTAGCAACTGACTGTGTGTGTTGGGATGGAATGATGCCACCCTCCCCCAATACATCTAGTTTAAAGCATCCTTGACCTTACTTTATTAATAGTTCTACTGCATTTATTCACTATAGGATTGAGTCAGATTTGAAATCAATGGATATATTAAGAATTCCTCTTTCAGGTACGTGAAGAATACTTATTCCTAGGAAAAAAGAGGTTAACTGAGGCAGGAGACACACACTGGCATTTTCTGGAGTTGGACCAAAAGCAAGGCAGAGGGAAAAAAAAATATATATATATATATATATAAAAAAGTTATCTGTGAAGCATAACTGCCACCTTGTGATTGAACACTGCAATTCAGGTAGTATTTGGGGGCACAAAGCATTTGGATTACAGTTGCTTCCTCTTGCCAAATTGTCTTCAACCTGTGGGGAAAAGATCTGAAGGCAAATCAATGATTCCTTCCCAAGCAGGTAGCACAAGCTCCCATATTAAACCAAGGAATCTATAAATGTTCCTAGTCCTCAGGACCCCTGTGTTTAATAAGACTTCTGGATGAGGACTAAATTTTTTACTTCTTTATTGTATTATTCACTAAATAAACATTAATTATCAGCACCAATTAAAAACAATATCAGATATTCCCTTCTTTAAGCAATTCTTGGCATTATCTACAAATATTTCATGGTTATGTGTGGGAAGGAAGGATCCTTCCAGTTACAAATAAAAATAGTAATAGGACGTTGATGCAGCCAAACACAGAATTTAAGGAACATATAATCATAGAATCATAGAATAGTAAGGGTTGGAAAGGACCTCAAGATCATCGAGTTCCAACCCCCCCGCCATGGGCAGGGACACCTCCCAGTAAACCATGCCATCCAAGGCTATGTCCAACCCCACCTTGAATGCCGCCAGGGATGAAGCATTCACAACTTCCCTGGGCAACCCATTCCAGGGCCCCACCTATTCCTAGCACACGTTATGAGAAATTTTACTAAAAGTTCAGGAAGGAACTATCTCTATGCTACTGTGCATTCAATTGGAAATTCCTTTTTCATAAAAAAGTAAATCCCAAAGATGCATTATCGTGAATGAAAACCTGAAGAACTTCTTATTTAAGAAACCTCTGTACTAGAGACATTTGTGAGAATATTTTCAGCACATCTGGATTTCAGAGTATTCATAGACGTAAAGCCAACAGTTCTATCACCCAAATTCATCCAAATATCTGGATGCAATTAATCAATACAAAAAATTAGTCACAATATGACAAGAGAGGGGAAGCAAGATAAATAGCGAGAGAGATCATAGAATCATAGAATAGTTAGGGTTGGAAAGGATCTTAAGATCATCTAGTTCCAGATATGACAAATGAAAGATTAATGAAAAAATTATGTCCTTTTGAATGCAATTTCATTTACCTATACCAGAAATGCTCTACTGAGGTTTTTATTATAAAAATGATCACTTAATACTCTTAAGTGTGTTACTGTATTAAGAGTACACTTAGTATGAAAGACTAAGGGTATCGAATGGGCACCATACATAAAGAAGAAGTTGACAGAACTAGTATTAAAAACTATAAGGTTATTTTACTCAAAGTTCGCTGATTTTAACATGCTTTGGTCATTCAGTTTCAATGTAGAATTTCAAGCTGATTGGCAGGCACATGAAATACAGAAGTGTATGATTTGTCCCAGCAAGATATTCTTGGTGAAACCAGTCTCTTATAAGCAGATTCTGGTTTTCGCTTGAAGGCTGTAGTCCTAAAACATCCTTACAAGAAACAACACATCTGTATCATTCAACTTGGTTTTGCAAAGTTAAAAGACGAAAACCTGAATTAGAATGGAGGAAATATCCTAAATATATCTGGCACTGGCCCCTTGTCTGGTTTGCAACAAAATTAATATTGGGATGCTTTTGGTATTCCTACTGTCTGTGTATAGTTCATTGCTTCGACTCAGAGCCTGAAGGTAGCAGGGTCCCCTAATTCTGAGGTGTCAGAGAGGCTCCTTGGCAAAGTTTAGCATGGCAGAAGTCTACTCAGGCACATGCCAGCAGGTAAGGGCTTGCTAAATCATACAGCAAGTGGGAAAAGAGAAGGTGGAGGGAAACATTTTGTCAGTTGGTCCTGCCCTGTTCCAACAAGCACTCACTTTTGCCCAGGGTTTAGCAGCAGGAAGGAGTCAGATACTGAGGGCTGCTTTGTCTTAATATGCTGGGTGGATGGAGAAACACGGTACCAATGATTTGCCATGGTAGTCTAAGGCCCAAGTGAAAGACCAACTATTTTCAAGGCATTTCAGAAGGCTAAAGATGAATTCTACATCCATAAATGCATAATGAATAAGATGTAAAAGATACAAAAATTGCACAAAGAAAAAATAAATAAAAAAGACCATAATGACTGTGACAATGCAAATCCCCTGATCTTTGCTGGGCAGCACTCGGTGCCATTGCACTGTAAGAAAGAAGCACAATTGTTGCCAGTATTATCCACGTATCCGCTGTCTTAGTTTCACCACTGATCAGTTTCACATCTTTTAATCCTGGGACATCATGACTAGGCTGGCTATGATGGTTAATACTTTAGGGTAGGTTACTCATGCATGATTTCTCTATCATTCTTTGCTAGCTCTCAGAACACGCATGCACTGTACATACTGAAGAGTACCCCCTTCCTCCACATCTGAAATTGCTGCAGAGCCAGGACCACATCCAACACCGGTTACATCCACTAGAAAGACATTCATTCACTGTGAAGTGAATCAGACTTGGAATTAGTCTAGAAGTTAACTTCCATAAGTGCATAAATGGGTAATCTAGAAACAAGGAGCATAATGACTTCCTTCCATGGTCTGTGCATTTGTTGCCATGTTAGTGGTACATCTGATGGATGCTTCCTGACTGTCATATTTTAAATAGTATGATATTTCAGGTTATTTCTATCAAGTAAGTCATTGTTAATTTCATACATCTGTTCTGTGAAATCCAAGTTAAATGCTTCTACAAGCCCATGAAAGAGTAATGCAATTGTTTTAGATTTTACATAAAGCATCCTACCACCATGAAATTCAAATTTATCCTTTCATGTATTTACAATAAATATGTCCATGAAGTACATGCATCAAAACTCAACTTCTGCACTTGGTATGCAAGTTTTACTTGTCTGGCTGTATGTATGCACATACACATTTTTTCTCCCACAAACAAAACAAAACAAAACAAAAACAAAACAAAACCAAAAAAAAAAAACAAAAAAAAAACCACAAAAAGCCTGCATGGAAATACTTGATGCACTGATTCACTCTGTGGCTGTGTATGTCTCATTGGCACATTTACTTTTAAATGACTGTCCTAAGCTGAGGGCTAAACAAACAAGAAGTTCCAGCAGAATTATAATTGCTTTTGAAGACTTTTCCATATTACGAAGAAGCATTAATTGCATGGCCAACTACTACACCAATGCTTCTTCCACTCAAGGTAGCAAAGCAACAATGCCTCCTGCAGAAAAACAAAAAAAACACCCAGCCTCTAGATCTTACATTACCTTTTGGGGTTTGTTTTCTTGTACCCAAATCCATGACCAAAGTGCAATTTATTGCAAGTTCTTTATATTAGGATAATAATGAAATAAATATTTATTTTTGTCCTGGGAATTCATTACAAATAGCATCCAAGTACTTTGTAAACACACATTTGTTTTTGTAACAGCTGTGTGATGAGCAGATATTTTACAAAGAGCTGAAGCAGAGAAAGATGAAGGTGAAAAGTACCTATGAATTGTAGGTGCCAGGTGGAGCCACAGAACACAAACCTTTTGGAATATTTGGCACTTCACATAATCCAATATTGATTTTACTGACTTGAGCTGTGGCCATTCCTGGGCCCCGCTTGGATCTCTAGAAGGGCTGCTCAGTTACTGCCTCCCAGAGTAAATCTTCCCCTTCCATGGACAAAGAGATCCAATCAAAAAAGGCAACATCACTTAAGACAGAAAGAGTCCAGCAGCAGATTTCCTTATTTTTGACTCTGAAATTTAGTGACAGCTATAAACCCTGGTGCTCTGTGAAGGATTTTTCAATAATTTCTTGAATAAAAACAAGCAAGGAAAAAAAAAAAAAAACAAACAAACAAACAAAAAAAAAAAAAAAAAAAAACAACAAACAGGGGCAAACCTCTGTAAACAAAAAGAAAGAAATTCAATGAAGGGTTATTAATGGGGCTGGAAGGCTGGACCCCTGATACAAATGTCTGAGCATGAAATAATTGATAATAGTGATAGCTTCCCACATGGGACACATCTGCAATTATTCTGGCAGAAGGAAACAAACATAAGATACAGAAATCTTCAGTTTCTAGTAACAGCTTTTAAGGTCTACTGGGGCAAAATTTTTTCTGCTCATTTTCCCCATGTATATTTCCTGCAGTGCCTGACCCATCTCAATATTCTCCCTTTCACAGACACATCACCCAACTCCTTTCCCACGTAAGCAAGATTTAAGGTAGACAAGCTCAGGAACCTTTTGATCTTGACATTCCAGCATCTGCTCTAAACCTCTTTATCAGAGTTGTCAGGACATGTCCCACCCCTTTCCCGCTCCTAAGACAAGGTCTTTCTTTTTCCCAAAGTTTAAACTACAGTTTATCAAAGGTGCATGCTTTGGAAAAATAGCTGGGATTGTCAAACAAGAACAGAAAAAATGCAAAGACTTCTAAAGGCTTCCTAATAAAATTAACTCCTTTTCTCAAAAACATGAGGACACAGGAAGGTTTAGTCTGATTTATTTTTTTTTTTTTCCTTACATCACTGATTTTCAGCACTTTAACAGGCAAAACAACAGATTTTCTTAATCGGCTCCCTCAGAAATGGTAGAATTTTGCTTCTAGCAGATACCAACCACAGACACTTCTTGCTGAAGAGATTAAATTTTTTGCAAAATCATCTGCAACTCAAAATATATCCCAATAATTTAGAAACATTAAGACATTTGACAGTGTCACTCCAAGCCTACCCAGTTGGCTGAGCTGCCTGGAGCTACACATGCCAAATGTGCAGCATCCTGCTCCAGCATGGATTAGCCCAGTGCTGTCTTTCTACATCAAACATGCGAGACTGATGGAGGAATGACAAGGATGACAGAGGTATGACACTGAATAATTTTGTATCAGGATTGGTAGTCAAGCAGTAGGTATTGCTTCCCAGCTTTGGCAGGGGTAGGATGTTGTGGGTACTGGAAATTGCACTTTTTTAGCAGCAGGGTAAATCCTGAGCAATGGAAATAACACGCAGTGACATGTTGCATAAAATAATCCCATATGCTGCACACAATTCTCTTTCTGCTTCTTTTTCCATAATGATTAGGTGACATCTGACAACTGGATGCATCTTTTTTTCTTTTTTTTTAAGCTACAGAGCACGAGTTAGCAAAGCTTACCTTTCACACGAAAATGTGTAAAACAGCCTTTGAAGTGAGCTTTTTAGAAACATAAAGCTGCAGTTTCAGCTGAACTGTGTGGTTCTCACAGAGTAAGTCACATCTGTGTGCAAGGCAGTTAGCAATTAAAATGCTCCATCAATTGAAGCTCGGATACATCCTTCATATATCATCACAAAAAACTTAAAGAGGTTGAGATACTGACAACACATTCCTAGTTTTCTTTCTTATGCAGAAAAGGAGTTGAAAGCCAAGCCTATTAACTGCAGGTTACAAAGTTCTCTCCTCAATTTTATCCACAAGTGCTGATAGCTGTGTCATTTCCAGGAATCTGTCCTCTTATTTTGGCATTTCTGTGTTGATCTGGAAGTTCATCATTTTCAATTTCATAATGCCCAATGGCCAGGAGTAACATTACTTTACTTTTTGAGATGGGTGTTTTAGACTGCTGCAAATGTTCCTGTGTACTTAGTGTACAAACACATAGAACTATGCAGTAATTTTCATTTAAAGGTGACAAAACCCCCAGCTGTAGTTCAAATTTCAGATTCCCACCCCTGACACAGTGTCGTGGTTTAAGCCTCTATAATAAACTCGTGCAGTCGCGCTCTCACTCACTCCCCACTCTTTCTTCCCCCAGTCTCGGGGGAATGGGGAGGAGAATCAAAAGAATGCAATTCCCACAGGTTGAGATAAGAACAGTTTAGTAACTAAGGTATAACACAAACCACTACTGCTATCACTACTACTAATAATAATGACAAGGCAAATACAAGGAAAGAATACAATATCTCACCATCAATCCCAACCCGACCAAGCTGTGCACCCTCCACCGTGCACCCCATCCTTCCAGGTCTCTGCCTTCCGTTTTTTCATCCTGGACATGACGTGCTGTGGTATGGAATAACCTCTTTGGTTAGTCTGGGTCAGGTGTCCTGTCTCTCCTTCCTCCCGGCTTCCCCTCCTCCCTAGCAGAGCATGAGACTCACAAAGTCCTTGGCCAGCCTAAACATTACCAAGCAGTAACTGAAAACACTGGTGTTATCAGCACTGTTCCCAGGCCCAAAAATCAAAAACACAGCGCTGCACCAGCTACCAAGAATGAGAAAAATGACTGCTGCTGCTGAACCCAGGACACACAGGCACACCCAAATTATCCAAATTATCTCCTCCTCAAACACATCAAAAAGAAAAAAAAACCCATGCAGAAAAAGCAGAGTGATCCTGTGTTCAACACAGTCCTAATAGCTCTTCGGCAAATGTCAGGGTAGAAGTATATTGAAGACTACCACACAGCTGCTTGTGGCCAAAGAAGTGTTGTTTGAGCTCCAAAGCTAATTATATCCAGAGCTATAAGATTAGGCTTTTTGTTAGTACCATGCTGTAAAAGATGCCAACAGTTTAAGCTACTTTTATGAGAATATAAAAATCCATAATGTATCAAAATTCAGATGCAATTACATAGATGTTTCTGCTCAGGGATTCAGAGCCGTAACAGAGTTCCTTTTTGATAGGTGTTTCACATATTGTTTTACCAAAACAAAGATATCCTGAAAGACAGAAAGTGTGCAGTTGTGCAAAGAAAGCTATTTTAAAGACTAGAAGTGTGTATTTAGAGTGCAGACAGAAACATATTAATCCTTACCTTACCACACTTGCCCAAAAGCGTCTTCCTTAATCCCTGTACTAAAATGGAACATGACAATGCAGATATTCTGGTGCTATTGCTAAGAATGATATCTATCAGAAACGTTTATATATGGTATTTGGAGCTACACATTTTTGGGTCAAAATGCTCAGGCTGAAGACTACATACTAATTAATCCAAAGATCACAGTGATATAATTGGAAATGAGATTTCCAAAAAGCAAGAGATAATGATTTTTACTTCCTGAGAAGAACAGAGCATGTGTATGTAAAACCTCTGCAGCTTTTGTTGCCACTACACTACAAAACCTGCATAATAGCTAGAATGTTTTGGCAGAAGATTAGAAGACTCTTTCCCCATCATAGAGCAATATGTAATAATAAGCAATCATCAATTAGTAAGCAATCGTCAATAAGCAATCATGTAATAATAAGCATCATAATAAGCAATATGTACCTGAAATAACCTCTTGTGAGTTGTCTGGTCTGTATTTCATGAATGCTGTTGCAGCACTACGTTGTTCAATTGAGCATAGGCTCAATTTTTTTAAAGAAAAGTAACATTAAGCTTGATAAATACAGCCAATTTTTATTTTTATACCTGTTAAAGTTCAGGCTGCTTCATAACTACATGTGTGAAAGGTGTACAAATGAGTAGTCTACAAGAAAAAAAGCTTCTAATCTAACATAGATCAATGTGATACAGACAGCCCCAGCATTACAACTACTACCAAGCTAGACTTAAGAATAGATCAGTAACTCTCCTTAACCATCAGTATTTATTTGCAAAGCTTGCTGGTGTGCAAAATGGATAAAGCCGAAGCTAACATAAAACTTGTGAGTTGAAGAAAGGAAGAATCAGAAAAATAAATGACTAAAAATGTCCCATATGGATATGGGTTTTGCTGTGCTTCCACCATATAAAATTGAGAAATATTCCCCTTACAATAACTTTGGAGAAAAAAAAAATAAGCTTCAAAGTTGTTCAAGAAGTAAATAGAACCAATATCCAAAAGCCATAACATCACAGGTATTGCTTGAAAATGAACACGGATTTCAGATCTTTCGCAAAACTTTGACAGGCAGGACAATTCCCAGCCTTGCAACAGTGCCGATATTTCGGACTGCATCTCTTCAACTGAGACATCCATTCATATCAAATTGTGTGGGAAATTGGAGACAAAAAATGATTTTGATGCACAGTTTTCCTGCGCATGTAAGACAGATACAGTTTAAGCAATCACTGTTCTTCAGTACTCATTAATGATCCAGCATTGCCATCAGATCCTCATCTGCTGCAGCACTAAGTTAAATGTCTCGATTTAAACACGCTTCACTAACCCTGGTTTTAAAAATCATAATTCCAGGAAACTTACTTTTAATTAGATACAACCTTGCTGATCTAGTTTTTTAAACCTAGAAAATCTTCTAGTTTCACACCCACCAATCCATCGTCTGCAAAGCTAAAAGATTCACATGTGAGGTTCTGCCCAGAAATCTGATGAGTCAGCAGCACAGCTGGTGATCCCAGCTAGGTATGGTGTTAATCAGTTTTAAGAGTGCCATCATAAGCAACTTTGCTTTTTCTTCAGCTTTGCAAGATTTTTCAGCTTTGTGCTATATCCAATAAGAGACCAATAGGAAACACAAGGGACAACACATAATAAACCCAGTATCTTGTTAACCATGCTTAGTTAGAAATGAGGTTATTATTTAGATCATTATCTGAGTATCTGCATAAAGAAAAGCCAAAATTTTCCATAAATCAGATGGCACAGGAAAAGTGGGTCCAAAATTTCCAAGTCCCAGAAAAGATGCTAATGATCTCTGACCGCTGATTACCACTTTTTCTGAAATCCAATACAAGAGCCAAGGCCTTGGGAGAGATGATTGCTTCTGGTTTTGAATAGGGTTCATGTCGTGGTTTAAGTCTATAAACTCACACAGCTGCTCTCTCACTCACTCCCCACTCTTTCTTCCCTCTGCTCCTGGAGGAATGGGAAGAAGAAGCGAAAGAATGCAACTCCCACAGGTTGAGATAAGAACAGTTTAGTAACTAAGGTATAACACAAATCACTACTGCTACCACCAATAATAATAATAACAAGGCAGATACAAGGAAAGAATACAATAACTCACCATCAATATCAAGCCCAAGCAAGCAGTGCACCCCCCACCATGCACCCCCACCATGCAGCGAACCCCCACCCCACCCTTCCGGGTCTCTGCTCTCCGTTTCTACCTCCTGGACATGACGTGCTGTGGTATGGAATAACCTCTTTGGTTAGTCTGGGTCAGGTGTCCTGTCTCCTTCCTCCCGGCTTCCCCTCCTCCCTAGCAGAGCATGAGACTCACAAAGTCCTTGGCCAGCCTAAACATTACCAAGAAGTAACTGAAAACACTGGTGTTATCAGCACTGTTCCCAAGCCCAAAATCAAAAACACAGCGCTGCACCAGCTACCAAGAAGGAGAAAAAATGACTGCTGCTGCTGAACCCAGGACAGTTCATTACATATTCTTCTCAAAAATAAACCACAATGGGAAACATAATAAAGTTGTGATATTTAGAATTCAATAATTTAATGTAGCAGTTGCAACTTCAGCAGGTCAATGTGCAACATAATAAATAACTGCACAGAAAAGTGGGGACTGACGACATCTCTTTGCTAGTATCACCAACCTATTATTTTAGCTATAAAGATTAACTGCTCTAACAATAATTCCACAAAACCCCTTAAAGGAAAGAGAATGAGACCTCCAGAAGCATGCACACCTTAGTATCCAAATGCAGGTAAGGGCTATTATGGATACTAATGGTAAAACAGAGCAGGCTTTACATGCCCACTCAGGACAATTATTAGATTTCATCTTTGCTTGAAGAGTTAGTATAATAATAAGGAAACTAAATAACAAACACAGAAAGGATGAATTATAGAGTAAGATGGGTAAGTATTGTTTTCTTAACAAAATTATAACCCTCTGTTTTTTGGTGCAAGGGCATGACAGAGTTCCAGGCTTCAAAAGTTCAGGAGGTAGGTATACTTATGTTTTTATAATGGTAGTATAATCATTACAAGCTCTGTGAGTGTTATTAGCTGGAAAATAGTAAGTCTGTTTCCTACACTATTACTGAACAAATTACTTCTATCATGCAAGGAATACATTGAAATTTTATTTGCATCTCAACCAAATTTTGTGACTGAGCTCTCTAAGTATCATTTTTAATGCTGAAAAAAATAACCAACTGTGGCTATAACATACAGATGTTAAAAACAAACAAATGAGGAAGCTTGATTTAAACAATTTAAAAAAAAAATTGAAAGTCAAACCACTATAGCCGGAAAGATGAGGCCCTATGGCCTTAAGAATGTAGAGGTCTACAAGCTCTTTGAATGATGCAACTGCTACATGTACAGTCAGATCACTGTCTCTGTACTGGTTTTGTTCCCTTGAACTGATTTACGTGGATTAAAGCTAGCTTTAAAGTTGTAGTCTTTCCTGTAGAGTGTAGTTTACACACAGACTAAAGTTACTGTTTTGGGGTAATCGCTAGAACTCCACATCTGCCAAATGATACTACAAAACAGTGCTCAATACAACCAAGTACTTTCTGTAGAGCAAGCTAAAAATCTCAGATGGTCTCTATTGGCTTCAATTATCGCTGCTTTGTTTGAAGAGGTAGTCAATAGAAACACAAGCAATCCATTAGTTACATTGAGCCTGGCACTACTAAAACAGCACAAAAAAGATTTACAGAACCT
Organism: Amazona ochrocephala; assembly: GCA_039720435.1. Lineage (NCBI taxonomy): Eukaryota > Metazoa > Chordata > Aves > Psittaciformes > Psittacidae > Amazona > Amazona ochrocephala. Next base: position 38,954,827 of record CM077884.1, on the reverse strand, counting down.
GTTAATACAGAACCATTGGTTTCTTCTCCTGTTATGTCCTCGACCTGGGCTCATGAGAACCAAATAAACACAGAGGTACCCTAAAATGTGCCAGCCACACAAATCAGCAGGAATCTTCAATTTTCATGACTTCATTCCAAACAACAATAAAGAATTAAAAGTTCTGCTGTCCATAAAACAGTACATTACTTCAGAGAAGACAAGACTGCAGACTACAGAACACGAAGTGTTCTATATGCAAATATGCTCCAAGTCACATCAGACACCTTTTTGTCAGAACAAAACTCTTTAAGAGCTGTATAATACATCAGTCAAAATCCCCTGGGCTAGTCTTGTGAAGACCCTCGCAGCAGTGATCAATCCCAGGCTGTTCCAGGGTCCCTGACACAGGCAGCTGAGAAAAACACCTTTAAAATCAGTATCCTGCTCTGTACATCCCTGGAGCAATAGTACTCTGAAGCCATCAGGAAAACATTAATGGAGTAATAGGGTTAACTTGACTCCAATTCCTGCCTTTAGCAGAAAGGAGGTCTGTAAAAAAAAATACATATATAAAAATAAAAAATGTGGAATTAAATATATATCTGATGCACTCATTTGCTGACCTTTACAGCCTCACTCAAATGTAAATATATGACTTCAGATTAACTACAGTGTTTATTTAAATAAATAATGAAGAAGGTAACTTTTACTCTCATCCACATCTCAAATACTTCCAAGAATGTCAGCACTGGGAAAGCTGGTTGATGCTTAAACACTGGCCTGAAGGATGTTCAAGGAATCACAGTTACCCTGTCAGTCCACAAAAAGTCTCTGCAGGACTGGCCTAGAAAAGGGCTGGAGTATCAGGGTGGTTGGACTGAAAATAGTGATAACACAAAAATAAACAACAGCTAAAACCCCATCAATTTACTTTATTTAATAGAAGTTTTCCCATTTCTCTTATGGCAAACAAAGCATTTTCACTCTCTGAGGTTACAGTTTCATCCACCTGTAGTTAGAGTGTGCCTGATCTCTGAATATTGATTAAAAAAAAAAAAAAAAAAAGAGTAATGTCAGTGCAGCTGATTCAAATCCTGTGTTGAACTGAATATTCTATATTCTGTGTAAGAAATCAATAGCAAGTCTGACAATCTCTCCTAACTCCTGTACAGTTCTCTTCACATGGATACCTGCGAGGTGGCTGCTAGCACTGGTTCAGTGCTTTCAAATGCACTTTCCTGCTTCTCTGTTCAGAGGGAGAAGTGACACAGGTTTTTGCTGCTCTGCTTGCTTTGTCTTTTTTGCTCAGAAAATTAAATTTCATGAAGTTTGTTCTTATAGATTGAACACTTTGTGCTAAACAAATGGTTATAGTCTTTCTGGTGCTTTCAATACATTAGAACTAGATGTTCAAGCCAACACTGAACTGACACAAATTAGATTTACCAAGCAAAATTTTCCAAAATATAACCTTATCGAACAAGTACTGTATTTTGCACCTGTCAGAAAATGTTTATTGGTTTATTTCATTAGCATATCCTGTCAACCTTTAATTTTAAATTGCCTAGCAGAACCGAAAAGCATTCTGTTAAGGGAGAACTAACATTTCATGGTAAGAAATATCAACTAATATGGAATAAAGTATCACTGTGTCTTAGAGTAAATTAGTCACTTGGACCATAGTTTTTCTGAATTATTTAAGTAGTTAAAGCACACAAACCTGTCAGACTCCCTCTCTGTCTGTAACAGAACTTGTCAAGTCTGAATTCTTTTTATTAAAAGGACAGTAAGCTATTTTAAGATACATGGATTTTTCAGTTCTTGCTCTGTTGCAAATACCAAATATTTTCTATAAGAAAGTGTAGGTTTTGCTAGCGTTCATTTAAAGCTCAAAACAGATCCATGAAAATGTATGTGTATGTGTTGCTGTTACAGGAGATTTTTCTTTTAATGGATGAAACGGAATCCTTTTTAAAGCAATTAGGAGTAGCAGTCTTTTCTCAATACATAGGCACAATCCTGATTATATCCACAGGAGATATGTGGGTGCTGAGTGAATACCATAACCAAGCACTTAGTGGTCACACATTTGGGAAGATATTTGATCTGACTCCAGTAATTTACACTGGCCAAAAAAGATAGCTTCTCTCTCATCAAGTGTAAAAATGGAAAAATATCTTTTTCATCAGTAAAAATGTTTTGGTTTTTTTTTTAGGTTATCTGTGTATTGTCGATTGTCACTAACTCATTTCCATGAACTAGAGATTGTCAGTAACTTAAAAACAAGTCTGTTCTCTATGAGTGTCACCATTGATGCAAATACCTTCAAAAGTCATCATTAACTCAGACTGTCTTGATTTCATTGACAGCACCACATCAAGCGAGTTCCCGTTTTTGCTGCTAATTTTAATTACTGCTTTTTTGCATTTCTTTAAAGCATTGCCAGATCTGCCTCAGACACAGCATTCTCCAGGTTGTTATTCATTTGCTGATGTTAAAGCTAATTGGCAGTGCTTTCAGATTAAAAAAAAATAAAAATAAAATTAATAATTCTCCTTACAAGAGCCCTGTAGGTGTATGTTCTTAAGAGCACATAATAAGCTCCATGCTCATCAACTAGCAGACAGCTGCTTATACAGGAGAAAGCTGTGTGGAGACCTCAGCAGCCTTCCGATATATGAAGGGGGCCTGCAAGTGTGCCAGAGAGGGACTCTTCATTAGGGACTCTAATGATATGGCAAGGATTTAAACTGAATGGGTTTAAACTTAAACAGGGGAGATATTTAGGCTACATATAAGGAAAAAATTATTTCCTACAAGAACAGTAAGGACCTATTTAAGTTTAAACCCATTACTCCTTGTCATTACTCCTTGGCATTGGAACTAGATGAGCTTTAAAGTCCTTTTCAACCCTAACCTTTCTGTGATTCTATGACAGTTTTCTCATATGCAAAAATGAAATCGCATTATGCTATTCCTAAAATCTAGTCCAGATTTTCAAAGATAGCAATGAGAGAGGAAAATAATAAAATGAAAGATGACTCCCCAAGCTGGAGAAACATGTCAAGTGCCCCTGTCAAAATACTTTTCCCTATTATTACCCTTTGAAATAATCACAGGCAAACACCAATGCCCCAAATTAGGACCCCACAGTTCCATCACACTTGGCTATTATTATTCCTTGACAGCATCTCACTACCTACATATTTTTGATGCTGGATGTTTCAATGTGTACAGCAGCACAAAGTTAAAGTGCTAATTGTTTTATGCCACTCAGGTTTGGAACCTTTAATCAAGCAACCAGAAAAAAGTAATGCCCATATTTTAATCACTAGGAAGAGAAAAGAGTTCCCTCATATTTCTAAACCTTTAAGGAGTCCCATTTCCATACTTTGCTATGCCAACCCTGGTGCTGGAAGCATATTTTTAGATACTGCTTAAACTAAGATTTTCATTTTGTCTTATTCATGCCAGGAATCAGGGCAGAAAGAGCGAGCATTTGCAAGGAATGGTAGCATTTTCTTACTTTTTTTCTTATCAGTTTAATATACTAAATTGTAATACCAGTCTTGCCCTCACAGGCAATCCATGGTTGTGCTTTTTGTTGTCCTCTATACAGCCAGCTCAGCTTTGGAGTACGTAAAACTGTAGCCTTTTAATCTTTATCTGATACCCACACATACAGCATCTCTTTTCACAGCCTCCACACCAATAAAGAGTGATAGTAAAACAAGGGCTGTACCTGACTTCAGTAGGATACATTGGCTATTGGCTGCATTTGCTCAAAGTCATCATCAAGTATCCTTCCCAGTTAGTGCTGTCAAGCAGTGACTGGCTCATGGCATCAGCCATTACCTTTTCACCAAGTGTCACAGTGTATTTCAAGACTCATGGTATCGGTCTAATTTTACCTTAGTAAACTGCATCCTCACTGATTTGTCAATTTTTTGTTGATACACCCTTCACAAAGAGTTCAATTATTGAGTGGAGAACTCGCAGGCAGAGTAAATGTATTTTCCTCCAGAGGGAGCAGAAGACATACTGCTGTCCCTTTTAAGAACTCTCCTGAGCTCTTTGGAAAGGAGATTGCTTAATTTAATGCTCAAGCAAATGATACAGTCTGTAGGGTCTTCATGCGTTCAGATAATACTTTCTCAGAAATTTAATTCACTAATTTCATTACGTACCGCATCAGCCAGTGCAGTTTTCAGGGACACATTTAGAGGGCAATTCGTTTGAGTGCAATTTTAAAGAAACAGATTTGACACAGTGTCAATCTATTGCCAAGCTGCATGGCATCTCCCAGGAAAACAATTGAATTTAGGAATGCAGCCTGCTTGTTTTAATCTCTTCTATCTCACTAGGATGAAGCAAGTCTTTTACATAAGCAGCAAATATATTCAATATTTGATGATGTACAACTTGAAATTTGTCCTTCACCAAGGAAAAAAATTCAAGGCTTTTAAAAAGGAAGACTAGAAGCTCAACCATTTCCCACCCATCATTTTTCCAACAGTTTTTAATGAAAGGTCATACTAGTCACACACTGACACTCTAAATTTGATTTATCTTGATTTTATAAAAACACAACTTCACAAAACATTTTGTGATAGGACACAAATCTAAACACAGGTATTCCCCAGGGAAAAAAAACCTTTCACCTTCAAGCATATCACACAAGAAGGATGGCGTATGACATTCGTTTCTGATGAGCTTATGGGAGAGCAGGACTTCGAAAACCATAGTTGATGCTACAGGACACTTACAGAGTAGAAATTAACTCTTAAAAGCTAGTTGAATGGATTTCTAGATTGACTGAAAGACAGAAGAGTTCCATTATATTTTTGTATAGATATATGTACACATTTCTATATAAATATATAAAAAACACATACGTATAAATAAGTACTTGACCAATCACCAGGAAGGATCCAGGCCTATGAAAATGTTATCAACTAAGAAACCTTTATTTTCAAACTTCCTTGTGCCCAAATCATAGAATCATAGAATCATAGAATAGTTAGGGTTGGAAAGGACCTCAAGATCATCAAGTTCCAACCCCCCTGCCATGGGCAGGGACACCTCCCACAAAACCATGCCATACAAGGCTATGCCCAACGCCACCTTGAACGCCGCCAGGGATGAAGCATTCACCACTTCCCTGAGCAACCCATTCCAGGGCCCCACCACCCTCACAGTAAAGAATTTCTTCCTCATACCCCATCTAAACTAACCCTGTTTAAGTTTGAACCTGTTACCCCTTGTCCTCTCACCACAGTCCCTAATGAAGAGTCCCTCCCCAGCATCCCTATAGGCCCCCTTCAGATACTGGAATGCTGCTATGAGGTCTCCACGCAGCCTTCTCTTCTCCAGGCTGAACAGCCCAAATTTTCTCAGCCTATCTCCATATGGGAGGTGCTCCAGTCCCCTGATCATCCTCGTGGCCCTCCTCTGCACTTGTTCCAATAGTTCCATGTCCTTTTTATGTTGAGGACACCAGAACTGCACACAATACTCCAAGTGTGGTCTCACAACAGCAGAGTAGAGGGGCAGGATCACCTCCCTTGACCTGCTGGTCACACTCCTTTTGATGCAGCCCAGGATATGGTTGGCTTCCTGGGCTGCAAGCACACACTGCTGGCTCATGTTCATTTTGTCATCAACCAACACCCCCAAGTCCTTCTCCACAGGGCTGCTCTGAATCTCTTCTCTGCCCAACCTGTAGCTGTGCCTGGGATTGCTCCGACCCAGGTGGAGGACCTTGCACTTGGCATGGTTAAACTTCATCAGGTTGGCATCAGCCCACCTCACAAACTTGTCAAGGTCCCTCTGGGTGGCAATCTTTCCCTCCAATGCATCAACCGAACCACAAGGCTGCATGTCATCAGCAAACTCGCTGAGGGCGCACTCAATCCCACTGTCCATGTCACCAGTAAATGATTTAAGTATATTTACTTTATGTTATAAACATTACATAGCAGTTGAGCACAGGCTAATGTCTCTATGCCATAATAAAATGCATCACTTGAATTGGCTAAGTAACTTTATGGAAGGTGAAATAATGTTACTTTTTTTTTTTCCAAGCGTGGCTGATATATAAGAAATACAGCCTGATTTAAAAAAAAAATGTACATCTAATATAAAATTACTGTCCATATCTTATATTTTGTACCCTATAAAAGGTCATGACCTAATTAGGCTGTGATGTCAAATATTCTGTCAGACTGATGGGACACTGTGTGGCTCATAACTTTTATGTTAAGGGACATATCTTAGTGCAGGTATAGAATCACAGAGTGATTTGGGTTGGAAGGGACCATCTAGTTTCAACCCCTTTTTAAAAGGTGTTCATAATTTTAAAGTGAAGTCTCTCCATCGCTGCCACCAAATCCCTGGAAAAGTTCAGATTATCTCTATATCAAAGCTCGTATATTTCTTTGGAGAACATGCGCGTACATAGGTTCAGGAGGCTGAAGGTGGCACCGAGGAGACTATGGAGGTTTATCAAGGAAGGATATCCCTTTACATATGTCTGTTGTGTGCCTATAATAGTAAACAGGCATCTGGGCCCCATCCCAGCATGCATGGGAGATGAAAGGCAAAAGCAGTAACAGACAATTCATCCTGCCTACATATTTCAGTGGTATAGCACAGGAGGGCTGTGTGCTGTGAGTTTGGCAAGTTGATAAAAATAATATTTTTTTTGGTCTTTTTTTAAGCCAACAAGAATATTATTCACATTTAAATTCTGCTTCTGGCATGAAGCATGTCTGGACAGTGAGGTCATGGCTTGATGTTACTTCTTTTGACGATGGAGGAGAATTTTATATCTGACTCATCTAAGTTTTAATTAATCTTCTGGCTCTGCAAGTGTGTCAGTTTATATTTCTAAGGGCACAAATACTCTATCACAATCATTTTCTCTTCTAAGTGGCAGACAATCTGGCTAAAACAAAGAACATGATACAAAGCACAGCATGCAAAACCTGCCTTACAAGCTTTGTTTTAGGGCATAAAACCTCCCCGACAGTCTCAGTCGCATGGAACAAGTAGTAGCTGTAAAGGCTAGTAAAAGGTTCCTGTCCACTTCTTGACCAGCCCTTAGGGACTTCTGCAAGAGGTTACATTTTAGCTAAGCATTTAATTTAAAGTTCAATTTCATCAGAGTATTCTAATGAAGACTAGTTAATCTTTAAACGAAATATGTTTCCAGCCCAAAAAGGTTGAGTGATGAGATCTCTTCCTCATACTTATTTCCTTATCTACTGCTTATGACCCCACTTACTGTCAACAGTACAACTGCCATCATATTTAGAAACTGTGACTCAGCCTTCCTTTCGCCACACAGGAAGAAAGCACTGTCCCTGAGACTGCTTTTAAGTTCTGTGTTTCGTATTCTCAAGCCTAATTTACAAAATCTTCACAGCAGATATATGGATGTGTAGACAAGGACCATGACCTTTTATTCCATCACCCTAATACAGCAGCAAGTGTGCACCCAAGTTTTCACTGCATTCAGGCTTGACATCCACCATTCTAAATTCACCCCTCAGAGAAGCTGAGAGGAGTTCCTTATCCCGTAAAATGTCCTTGGAAGAAGCATGTAAAAACCTCTTCTAGGTGTAAACACTGGAGAAAAGCCAAGTAGAGGTTGTAGCACAGAGCTTTCCTGAAGGTTTGAGGGACAACAAGCAGGTCTGGGATTTGGGCTAGGACAAAAAGGGACAGTGTGTAAACATCTGTTCCAACTCATCCTTTGTTATTTGAAATGGATGAGAAGAAAAAATATTAAGAGCACTGTGAGATAGGGTGCATCTCAAATCCCCATGACTGAACACACATCACATATTGTTTCCAGCACTATAATTATCTGATAAAGCTATTAACCATACCCCCAAGATGCCGTAAAGCATTAATACTCCCCACAAAGCAATCTGAACTGTAGCCAGATATTAGTCAGCAACTGAATTGTATTCTGGAAAAAAAAAAAAAAAATTATATAAGGAGAGTCATTTCCTTGAATTTCTGAGAAACAAGGTTTATAGTGGGAGCTTGAGTTGACTGTGCACAGCTCTGCTGAGAGACAGCACTTCTTTCTTGGCACACATTAGCACAGAAGAGAAAGCACTTAACATGCATACAAGGGTGGGGAATCTTAGGCTACATTTGCCTGCACGTCACATTGAAACCTCATTAAGTGAAATATAACTAGGCTACTGGTCACCTTAAATTAAAAAACTAGTAATATTAAAGAAGGCCACATGTAGATACAGAATCCCTATATATACATCAACTACTTCATCAGTTAAATAAATGGAAGTTATTAATGGGACTAAAGTAAAAATTACAACTGAGGCTAGTTCAGAATTGGGCAAAGCTAACCTAGAAAATAAGCCAATCCACTTCAGTAAAATCCACATCTGAGGAAGTTTCCAGGCATCAGCAAGATACTCCTCATTGAAGGTTGATTGAGCACTCATCATGGCCAGTCACTGCAACAACTTCCCTACCTGACTTGCATGGCTCAAGGCAGATCTTCACTGTGACTGCTAGTACAGCTACAGAGAAACGTACTTGTGGAATCAGTGTAGGCCAACTTGTCGTTTAAAAGATGGCTCTGGATTATATTTATAATGAGGCTGACATGGAGAGTATTGGGAATGAGCACATTTAGTCACTGTGGACACATTGCTGTGTGCCAGTGTAACACCCATGGGTGACCCCTTCCCAAAACTAGCTACCAGAACAACTAGCAAACTGAAGAGAAACACCTACAGGTCAGTTTTGGATTAGCTTCAATTTCTAATCATAGAGTAGTTCAGGTTAGAAAGGACCTTAAGATCATCCAGTTCCAACCCCCCTGCCATGGTCAGGGATATTAACATAGCTGCAAACATATATTTCCCTCTTCACCTTCAGTAGGTACCAAATAAAAGGGGTTTGAGCCTTATTTACCAGTGAGAACAATTTCAATTCTCCCTTTTATTCTTCTTTTATCTGTTTCTTCCCTCACATTTGTATTTACCCTCTATTTTTCTGTTGGAGAATGGTTAACAGCACAAGGTAACGGGTCACTGGTGGAGCTCTGCGAACAATCGCCTGTGTGAGTGTGATAACATCTGTTCTAGCTTGTTGCTGTGGTACGTCAAGAAACCATTATCAGAAGATGTAACCATGGTAATAATGATCTAGAGAACCAATAATGGACAAGGACAGTTTCTCCCTGAGCCTTGGGGAAAGTACCTAGGAAGATGGTATCAGGTAGAAGAATGAAGAGAAGACTGATAAGCAGACCACCACTGAGAAGGACTTGGCAAGATTGTGTTGTATGGTAACCAATCATGTTATAGCACGTTGCAACGTGTATCCAATCAATGTATACGACGTGTATTACAATCAGAGTAAAACATATATAAAGCGATGATTTTTGCTAATAAAATAGAAGCTTGCTTTATCAACCATATTGGTTCGTCCGCTTGCTTCCCCCACGGTCGCAAGTGGCGCCCGAACAGGGACCCCCAATCCCTGTTTCCACCGGACCGTGGGATCGGAAAGGCACCGACAGCAGCGGTCGGGGGGCAAAAGACTGCACATGCTGGATATGTGCCGTCCGTGCCTGAGCCCAAGAGAAGAAGATAATAAGGATAAGGCCAAAAGATAATAAGGATAAGGCCGAAACAAAATAAAGGAGGCTCGCCACGCCGATACTGTTGCTACCCAAGTGAAAAGGCTGCAATCAATAAGTCGCGCGCAATGGAGAAAGAGGTAGCATTATCGTTATTATGCTTTTTAGAAAAGCGGGGGGTATGTCCTAAGGATATTAGTTCAAAGGAATTACTGGGTCTAATCGACCTAGGAATATCAAAGGAATTTTTTAAACAGTCAGACCTATTGTTTGAAATCACTGAATGGAGAGCGTACGGTGATTGCCTGTGGGACATGGTAATAGACGATGATAAATCTGCGAAAAAGTTAATGAAAACTTGGAAGGAAGTTATTAACTGTTTAAAGAAATATAAGGAAGAAAAACGTATAGCTGCTGTAGCACAGGAAAAACTAGATGATGTTAAACCAAAATCTCAAGTTGATGAAGACAGGGGAAATACCATGCAACCAGCCAGCGACCTGCACCCAGCGACCAGAGGGTGCCTCAGTTTGGACTTGGCAACCGCAGTAGAAATTGTTTTAACCGATAATCATCCTCGAAAAATTCCTACCGGTGTCAAGGGTCCACTTATTATTAACAACCAACCTCAAGGAACTCTATTATTAGGACGTTCTTCGGCTAGCATAAAAGGACTATTTGTATTACCAGGACTGATTGATAGTGACTATACCGGGGAAATACAAATAATAGTTCAAACGCATTTTCCACCAATGGTTGTGAAAAAGGGAAGCAAAATTGCTCAATTAATACCCTTGTCACAACTAACAGCATCTATGACTGCAGAAACTACTCCTTTTCGGGGTAATTTTGGATTTGGATCCACAGGAGACATAGCTTTGTTAACTATGTCAATGAATCAACGACCAATTGTTTCTGTGACAATTATACATGAAGGCGAACAATTGCAACTGCTGGCTCTGTTAGACACTGGAGCAGACATCACCATTCTCTCTAGCACACAGTGGCCATCTCACTGGCCATTGCGAGCTATGATGAGAGGTGTGGAAGGCGTTGGTGGCACGGCCTCAGTCCAACGCAGTCTAAACAGAGTTCAGATTGTGTTAGATCAACAAACCGTGTTCACCCATGTCACAGTAATGTCACTACCTGCAAATGTAAATATGCTTATTGGTCGAGACGTTTTGAACTGTTTGGGCTTGATTTTAACAGATAAACCTTTTTAATTACGGTCACTGCAGAATGGACTTTCCCGATCCAACTCACATGGACTGTTCAAGATCCCGTGTGGATCGAGCAGTGGCCGTTGAAAAAGGAAAGTCTAGAACAAGCTCATTTTTTAGTCATGGAACAGTTACAACAAGGACATGTACAACCATCTACAAGTCCATGGAATACTCTAATTTTTGTCATCAAAAAGAAATCAGGAAAGTTTCGCTTACTACATGATTTAAGAGCTGTAAATGCTCAAATGCAAACAATGGGAGCGCTTCAACCTGGACTTCCCAACCCGGCAATGTTACCACAAGACTGGCATTTACTGATAATTGACTTGAAAGATTGTTTTTTCACTATTAAGTTACACCCTAAAGATACTCAACGTTTTGCCTTTACCCTACCTGCAATCAATCGAGATGCTCCTGCACAACGCTTTGAATGGACAGTTTTACCACAAGGCATGAAAAATAGTCCAACACTGTGTCAACTCTTTGTGGACAATGCCTTATTACCAATTCGCCAACAATGGCCTCACACAATTATATATCACTATATGGATGATATTTTGTTGGCACAAGAATCTGCCTTCACAAGTCAGCAAGAACAACATCTGACAACTACATTGTCAAACAAAGGCCTAATAATTGCACCAGAAAAGGTTCAACAATCACGAGAAGTACCCTTTTTTGTACAATATAAAGATCCAGCCACGGGTATTTGGAAAGGCCCAGCAGAAGTTAAATATTTAGGGCGAGGATATATGTGTGTACTTACACCTACAGGTCCCTAATGGATACCATCGAAACGGACCAAACCTGCTCCTGCTCCTGACGGCACTCACTCTACAGACAACTTTGAGTCAACATCTCCCCAAGGAACTGATTGATGGTCATAATATGGGGAATGTCTGGACAAAGTGGGCTCACGAAGCGGGGGTAGACGACTTTTGTTTATCTTTGCATCAAGTTGGTAATCCATTTAAAACCTGTTTGATAGGACGCCCTATTGTTAATCTTTCTGATTTCACTGATAAATGGGTAAAGTTGTCAATCCCTTTGAACGCTACGGTTATTAGACAAGCCGCTAACCTTACCTCTTGGAGTTTTATGTCTACTTTGAATGCTTTATTAATCAGAAACTCAACAAAGGTAATCTTACCTCCACAAGAATTAAGTTTGTTGAGTTCAGAACCAGCAGAAGGATGTGTTAAGTTTAGTCCTACATCCAATGGAAAAGGACCAGTTGAAACTAGTGTATCGCCTTTAAATGTAAAATATAATAACCAATCTTATTGTCCAATGCAAGAAATTAAATATCCAGAACCCAGAGCTAAAGCACTACCCCCAGGCTATTTTTTAATATGTGGGGATAGAGCTTGGCCCGGTATCCCTTGTAAGCCATTTGGTGGACCATGTTATATAGGAAAATTAACATTGATAACACCAAAGAAACATCAACTGTTGCAACTTTCTCAGTTGAATCAAGAGCAACATCAATCAAAAAAAGCATTGCAAGTTTTGGATGATAATTGCTCTGATACAGTAACCTTATGGGACACTGCAGCAACAGTTGCATCTGCTATATTTTTGCCATCTCTTAGCTCAATACACAATGCTTTAGTGATTAAAGCCCTAACTTGTTGGGCAGGAAAACAAATCAATATAACTTCTAAAATTTTGTATGATCTTGCTACAGAAGCTGATAGTATAAGAAAAGCTACCTTGCAAAATCGCGCCGCTATTGATTTTTTTATTGCTTGCTCATGGTCATGGCTGTGAAGAATTTGATGGAATGTGTTGTTTTAACCTTACTGATAAATCCCAGTCCATTCATGACAAGATCAGACAGTTGAATGATAATATGAAAAAATTGCAAGAATGGCAAAGTCCACTAGACACGTTATTAAATGGATGGAGTCTATCAGGATGGTTAAGAGAGTTAGTCAAGCAAGGATTTATTATTTTAATTGTGCTTATAATAGGATTATTGATTATTGGGTGTATTATATCTTGTGTGAAGACTATGGCCATGAAGGCCATGAATAATGTGCTCTTAGCACAAAAAGAAAAAGGGGGAATTGTTGGAGAATGGTTAACAGCACAAGGTAACGGGTCACTGGTGGAGCTCTGCGAACAATCGCCTGTGTGAGTGTGATAACATCTGTTCTAGCTTGTTGCTGTGGTACATCAAGAAACCATTATCAGAAGATGTAACCATGGTAATAATGATCTAGAGAACCAATAATGGACAAGGACAGTTTCTCCCTGAGCCTTGGGGAAAGTACCTAGGAAGATGGTATCAGGTAGAAGAATGAAGAGAAGACTGATAAGCAGACCACCACTGGGAAGGACTTGGCAAGAT